>CM067339.1:6420000-7620000 GCA_034376525.1 Nicotiana benthamiana | reverse complement strand
AACAGACAATAGGAGCCAGCTAGGCAGAAAAGAAATTCCTAACATATGGTAACATGTCTTGTTTGTGGCAAAAGTTCTCATAGGCGACTAGTGCCACCTCTCGCTTGTCGTAGTTGCAACGGACACTATCTGGAATCCATCAATATTATGTTGGCATTTAATCCATTCTGAGTACAGTCAGGATTTTTTACCAACAAAGATGACATACATTCTCATCTAATACCAATAAAAAAATTACTAATGGCGGTTGAATACCGGATTTTGTGGTTTCCTATCATCGTATCTATGGGTTCTTCGAAGCTAGCTGTTGAATGCAGGATTTCTTTTTTTCTTAACCTTGTATCCGGTATACCTATATTATAAGAGGTTATACATATTTGGAGGATGTCCATGTGTTTGAATGTGCGTATTGGTAATTTTAGCATGTGTGCGTTTTGCAATTCATTTCCGCCCCGAGTGGGGTGAGTGACTAGAGGTAAGAAAGAAAGGTCTCCTCTATGGTAGATGGGTCTGAGTTCTACCCCAGTGTCCTTCCCCTCCAAAATTTCTACCCCCTTCTGCCCCAAAGAAAACCCAAACTTTATAAGAAGATAGCTTAAAGATATCCATTCAAAAAGACATTGAAAATTTCTTTTTGTGAGGTCTTGGTTCAAAGGAAATTCTTATTAGTGCTATTGCAAATTTCTTGGTGTCATTGTTATTGCTACTGCTGAAATTCTCTCTTTCCGTTTTCACTCTGCTTTAGGGTAAAAGACACGTGTCGTTTTTCTGAGTTCATGCTTTTCAGTTGGATTGGTTTCATTTCCCTTGGGGCTTTCCTAGCGATTTTGGAATATCACATACTGGCTGTACTACCTGTTATTGTTTCTTTGTTCTAGTTGTTGTGCACTTAAAGGTGCCCATCTGCTAGTGCAGGTACATAATCCTTTTCCTGTATTTGATGGAAAGAATAATGTTTCAGGTGGGAAAATGTCTCCGGCTATTGACAAAACACCCGAGGGAGAGGATCCAAGCATTGGCTTCTGATGTAGTTAAGAACTGGAAGACCATAATTGTGAGAGAAACAATGAAAAATAAGAATGGCAATGGAGTAAACGGGGAATCTGTAAAATATGAATGTGCTGGAGCTGATGATGATGAAGCTAATAAATTTCTGTGTGTGAACTCGGTGAAGGTTGAAAAGGTGTCGAGGGGTGAGAATGTGAAGGTTGAGAAGTCAAGCAGGTCTGTGATTTCAAAATCTGAGAGAGCAGCAAAGTCAGAAAGTTCCTTTACCGAGATACAGTCTGAGAATGTCACTGTTTTGAAGACTGAGAGTACTACTTCCAAAAGTGTAAAGATTAAGAAGACGCCCAAGGATGAGAAATTGAGCTCTAACACGGCAACTGCTGCCCCACCAAAGTTGTCTGCTCTCATTTACTGTAAGGATTCTGTGAGAGACAAAGTTCGGGAGCTCCTTGCTGAGGCTCTTTGCAAAGTCTCAGGTGAAGTTGATGACAATTTGAGGGATGCTGTGAATGCCTGTGATCCTTATAGAGTTGCAGTTCAGGTGGAAACGACAATGTTTGACAAGTGGGGTAGATCTAATGGCACCCAGAAGTTTAAGTATAGATCTATAATGTTTAACATTAAGGATCCAAACAACCCAGATTTTCGGAGAAAAGTCCTTCTAGGACAGTACCCACCTCGTAGTATTATCGAATTGAGCCCAGAAGATATGGCAAGTGATGAAAGGCAACAGGAGAATCAGAAGATTAAAGAAAAAGCATTATTTAATAGCCAACTTGGAGGTCCTTCCGTGGCCAGTACTGATAAATTTAAGTGCGGTAGGTGTGGGAAAAATCAGACCACTTACTACCAGATGCAAACTCGGAGTGCTGATGAACCAATGACCACATATGTGACGTGTGTAAACTGCGATAATCGCTGGAAGTTCTGCTAAAATTGATCCCTTTCTCAACTATGATGTAGTTTCTAGGTAATTTTTTAATTGTCTTCTTTGTGGCGGTCCCCGATATGCATGGAACGATCGCCCAAGCTATTTTATTGTAAGGGATATTATGACGTCTAAACTGTGTGTTTTTCTTTTCTGAGTTAGCCCTGTAGCCCAATTTTGTTACCAGTCGTTATTTGTCTTATTTGTGATTAAACTTTCAGCTCTATGCTTGATCTAAAAGTTTTACTGTGGAGGTGGACTAAAGTTGAATGCCTAGCTTTTTTGTTGAATCATTTGGCAACATGAGCTGGCGTGGTTGTCTACTATGGTATGCGATTCCGTTATACAAACAAAAGTTTCAAGTCCTGATCTCTCCTTGTGCTCCTGACCAAACTCCTAGGGGAATCAACTTCTCAAAGCATTCCTCTCTTTTACATTTGGTATTCCTTTTCTTCACCATGGAAATTTACAAGTAATTTCCGATACATGGACATTTCATCTTTCCTAGGTTTTGTGAGCTGCAGGGAAGATGAGATCATGGTTATAACAGCTGCATTCTTCCGCGGTGTACGAATACGATACATTTGCATGAGTTTATAGACTGGAGCACAAGATGCAGTTCTCTTATTCATGTGCAATTACACTAGTTTTGCAATGATTTTCTGATTGCTGGGCAAGGTACAATTCTCTTTTTCAAGTGCACTTACGAAATATGAGTTTTGAAGTAAACTTGACACAGGCACTACTTGTAAACGAGTAAACAGTGAATGGAAAACTATACGAACAACAGGGGTGTACATAGGTCGGGTTGGTTCAGATTTTACAAATATCAAACCAAACCAATTATGTCGGGTTATTAAATCTAAAAATCAAACTAAACCAATAAAACTCGGGTTTTTCACTCTCGGTTTTCCTCGGGTTTTCGGGTTATTCAGGTTTTTTTGGGTGATTTTTTCCTGTAAAATCTTCGTAGAACAAAATATATAAATTGTGTTCAAAATATTTCTTTAGTCCTAGTAAGATACAAATATATAAAGTATTTTCTAAGAAAATAATACAAAATATGAGATATCTCATGGCATTATCCTAAAATATTCAATAATAAAGACAATAAAATTATGTAATATAAATATTGCTATTGTAAAAGCCATAAAATAAACATAATCTAAAAATACTAAGTTATACTAAAATAAGTAGACTAATAAGGGAGTATTAATTATATGAATAAACGCTAAAGAAAAAATAAAACAGGTTATGCATTTTATCTAAATAATAACAAAATAAAAAATAGATATTCAATACATTCCCGTTTGTGGTATCAAATTGAATGTCTTTTGTTAGCATTAATATTGATTTGATTTTGGTTTGGGCTTTTGTTACTTGTTAGCACTATTTAATTTACTTATATTAATGGCTATAAAACGTATTGAAACATTCAAAATTTCTAAGTCCAACCTTGAAATAATACATCAAAAGATAAAATTATGAAATCTTTTAAGAAATATTATAAATTACATCACAATAATTATATTTATATATTAAATATATCTAAAAGTTTTATATATGTAATATCGGGTTGGTTTGGTTTCGGATTAACTTTCATTAGTTAAAACCGAAACAAACCAATTATGGTCGGGCTTTTTTTCCAACACCAAACCATAATCGGATTTTTTTTCCGGTTTTGATTCGGATTGGTACGGTTTGTCGGTTTTCTTTGGATTGGAAGGAATAGTATCACATAGTTCTGGAATCATCAATGGTCAATGCACTGATAACGAGAAGCCAGGGGTACAAGGAACTGCAACTTGATGGCTTAAAACCAGTGTCCTTGACACCACAGTTTTGCCAGAAGGTAACGCCTCCGGTTGTTACATCACCCAGGCTTATATCCAATAATTAGCACACATTCCGACCTGTATAAAACCTTTATTTCATGCTATTTACTTACACATTGCACATATTATAAGTAATTCATTGATACAACCTAGGAAGAACCACCCCAAAAACTAGCTATTAAAGTGGGAGAGCCCCATGCTATATCTACCCCACATCAATATTTTGCAGTATCAATGTGGGACTTTCCTTGCAATAGACCATAACAGAAGGAAACAGCGATGGAGCATTACTTGGGCAAAAAGATGTGTGGCTTTGGCTTTGGTTGCCATTAATTGGAGCAATATTCGTATAGAGGTATAGCGGCCTCAAGGAATATGTTTAACAGGGGAAGGTTTAATGGCATGCAAACCATCAGTACACCTCCAAATCTGCGGGCACCAACAGCCAAGTGCTGCACCACACTGTCCAACGCATATATTGCATTGGGCTACCTTTGCTCTGACGAGAATTGCCAGCGGTTGCCTTCCCTGGGGATTGATCCAAAACTTGCCATGCAGCCGCCTAAGAAGTGCAAAATCCCTCATCCTCCCGATTGCTTAGCTAGAACAGCAGAGCCATCCACAATTGTTTGTTTTGAGCTTTGGTTTTCACTTTTCAGTGTATCCTGCATTCAACCAAATCTTTCACTAGGGAAGTAAAGAATTCAAGTGATACTGGTACTTGGAGAATTCCACCCTTGACAGGTTAGGCATATTTATGTGTTGGAGGATGAGGCACATGAACCCATGCTCCTCTTTATATCATGTATAATAATGTTAGCATTTCTTAAAAATTCCGTAAATATACATGTGTGTATATATAATATGCACCCAAATTCAAAGTCCTATGGTGTAATGATTATTGGGTGTAACTTTACATGCAAAGTTCATATCTCAGTTTACTAGCATGACTAGTGTTCCCTGTTATCTTTATTAGATATCGTTAGCCCGTGCTTTAGCACAGGCCCAACAATTTTGGTTTATGATATTCTTTTGTAATTTATTTTGGTTCTAGTGTAAATAGTGCTTGTCATAGAATGTTAGATATAAGGACACAAATCAAGTTCATTATGTAAGTAAAACTTTGTGCATTTGAAGAATCCTTGATCTGCAAAAACAAAAATAATTCTCATTTCTCAGCCTTTGCCTCTTGATCACAAGGGATTCTCATTTCTCAGACTCTATCTTGATCACAAAGGTTGTGTAGAAATCATACAACTTTCAAGGAAACTACTGATAGCAAAGTCAAGAGTTAACAATATGTTTTTTGATACAATAAGCCATGCATCAATCAAGCTAATAGACATCCCTTTTTTCTTTGTCACTTTGGTTTCAACTTTTCTAAACACATCTATAAAGTTGCAAGAAATGTTCAAGGCCAAATAACTCCCATTCCTTCTAACTAAAGATTTCGAGCTTTTAATGGAACTAAAGGAAAAAGGATCAACATTGTTAAGTTTATCGAGGAATAAAACTTCACAATATATCCAAAGATTACTAAATATCTACATTTAGAGAATTAAGCGTTTGCAAGTAGGTACATGAAATAATATTGAACATAAGGTGATGCATCTACTCTGCAGATCGTTGCATCAACTCTGAAGATTGATTAGCTTACCCGCTTATTCTCTCGCATGAGCTTTCTTTTTTTAACTCCTTTGACTAACACATCACAGGACTGATCACGCCCAAAGTATGCCTTCTAAACAGGACTCTGCGGACGTTGCAAATAAAATCCCAGTATTATGCCCATGGTCAAATTCATAGAGAGTTAACCTATCAAATACCACCTTAACACCCACTCAAATCCTCAAGACCAGCTTCCCAAAACTTTCGAATCACAGTTGGAGATTTAATTACTAACTAATATTTGGAGTAAAATAACAAGCTGAAATTAGACGAACTAAGGTTGTAAATAATATGAGAGAGATGCTAAGGTCAAGACTTTCCCTATTGATGGAATTCCTTCTGTTTATGCTTCATACAAATTTACCAACAGTTCTATATCAACAATGAACACTTAGCTTATTATGAATTTCTCCCGAATAATCATATACTATTGCACTCTCCCGAGATACACTAGCTAGCTTTAATCAATACAGTTCATTTATAGTTGCACCCAAGGCTTTGTTATTCCTAAACCCGCCTTTAAACTCGCCGATATAGATTCCTCTTATACTTTAGGAGTGGTGTTATTCAACAACTACTTAAACATGCACTTTTTCCAAGTTATGCACACTAAATAAGCACAACTAATTGAGAATCCTGTCAATTAACTACAACAAGATCATAGTTGAATAAATAGATTAAAATCGGTAAATTTGCATTAACATAAACTAGAAGTTCATCCCTCAATAGGTTCCATCAAGACCTTAGACAAAGGATTTAGCTACTCATACTTATGGGTAAATAAAATAGACTAAGAGTAAACTTAATCTAACAATAAAATCAAAAGGAAAGAAGAAATAGGTTTGAACTATTCTCACACACTTGTTTTTCCTTCCAAGAACTCAAAATAATCAGTTCATGCCTCTCTTGGACGAAACCTAGAGACTAATATAGGTTTTAGGGCTTAATTCCACGTTTTCCTCAACTGCCCCTGTCCAGTCACACGCCTTCCGCGGTCGAGGCGCGGTTGCGGTTGAGCCGCGGTCGTGAAGCCTTTCTCAATCTCGATTTTGTCTGCAACCCTATTTGCCCGTGCTCCATCCGCGGTCGCGGCTCGAACGCGTCCAAATGCCTTCTCTGAACTTCAATTTGACTAAGGCCTTGTTACACCGCATTCCATCCGCGGTCGCGGTTGGACCGCGACCAACAGCCTTTTCTGAATCTTTGGCCTGTTTCAGCGCGATTTGGTTGGGAGTTAGCATGGTTGGCCTTTTTTCTTCATTTTCTCGACTCCAAAAGTACTTCTCGCCTTCCTAGTCACATATAGCCTGAAAACACAAAAAAGCACCCATAAGAGCATTTTTGCTAACACTTTTAATATCAAAACAATACAAGAAGGTGGCTATTTAGGGCATGAATATAGTCAAATTCACCTATTATCAACACCCCACACTTAAACCTTTGCTCGTCCTCGAGCAAGCTAGACCACACTTCCAGACCTAACCATTTGATGCATTACCCAATGTTATGTCACACCCGCCATTTTCACGGACCAACCTAAGAAATGCAACAGCCATACCCAAGATGCAGACTCTATTGCCATGACACAATCAACCTCACTCTATTTACTCTACAGAGGTGAAGACTCACTTTTTCTTCCTGAGTCACATGCCCTCACATCAATATTCTGAGAGAAGTTCCACACACATTTAATTTAAATACAAGGAACTAAAGATAGAAGGATTCGCTCACTCTCAGCAAAGAGCATTCACCAGTTACACAGACACACCATAAGCTTGCCTAGTGTAATACTCTACTAATCGAGTTGTTTAAGTCAAAGATCAAGAGGTCTTTATTTGGTTGTAATGTAGGCTAAGGGACGGGTAGGATACATTTTGATATAGTGACTAACCTCCCTAAGTACTTTTAATACATATTTCCCATTTTCTTATTTGTTTCCATGTTCAGTCCCACTCATTCCTCCACATTTTTACTTCATAGTTGTCCCCTACTTTTCTTCAGGTGCACTGGCCTCTTAATTTCTATATCTCTTCTTTTTCTTTCTTTTGCTTTGTTTTCTTGTTTCTCTTTTTGTTTTTTTTCTTACAAGACCAATGCGTCATTCATTTTACTCATTCTTGATTCCCCTTTTTTCGCTACTCCCTAGCCCCACACTTTGACTTTTATATGTTCTGCATTAATTCAAGTGCTTCTAGGATGTACATGTTCAAACAACTTATTCAAACTCAGGGATATAGTTCATTACAGGGTTACCAAAGAATAGGCTTCAGGCTCAAAGGGGTTAACTATATACATATGTACAAGTGGATTCACAAGATTTATATAAGGGCTTAAACAAAGAAATGCCTCAATCATCTCTAAAACCTAACATCTTCTATTTCTCTTTGCAAACACACAGGGCAAGTTCTAGGTATCACATGCAAACACGAAAAGCAGGTAAAACCTCAAATTCACATAGCATGTAACTCATTCTGAATCAGTTTATCAACACGCTCATACACGCGTTCAAGCAAGAATAGATGTGCAAAATTAAGGCATAGAATTAAAATTCTACAACTGAGTCTAACTATCACACTCTCAAGATCATTTTAATAAGTTGCAGGTGTGAACATCAGGGGTCGCAATATAGGTTTTGCCCATTTTAGTCCTAAACTACAAAAGGAAAAAATCTACCTAAACTACAAAAGGAAAAATCTACCTAACCCGGTTCAAGAAAAACCCTTGGAAAAGAACCGTGGTCAAAAGAAAAATCAAGGGAGAATTACTACACTACCTACAAAGGAAAAATAAAATAAGAAAAAGTTTACATGGACTACTTCCCTCAAGAGTACTTGTCCAAGTGGCCCGTCATCAGGAAGAGTCCTCCAACTATGTTTTTGTCGTTTTTGTTTTTGTTGTTTTTTTAGTTATATCTAATTCTGACTTTGACCCTCAAGAGACTCGTCGACAAGTGTCCGTCATTGGGCCAAGTCAGCTATACCTAATAGAAGCCTACTCAAATACATACAACAATTATCTACAGCTACAACACCAACAAATTTTTTTAATACAATACAACATGCAGTCAGAGGCCCAAACAATTACACACCAAACAATCCCATAATAACACTCACACATATTTACATCAACAACAATTAACAAGTATAACAAGAAAATAAACTAGTGCTACCTAGGGTTAATTTAAACAAAACTTAGACTAGATTACACTAAATTAGTAGTTAAACTAAAGAAAAAAAAAGAAACTTACATGGGTTGATGACAGGAAAGGCTTTGGGGAGGTTGGGGTGGGATGAGAGTGTTTTTGGAGAGAACATTTGAGAAAGAAGAGAGAAACTTATAGAGTGAATTGGAGAAAGAAGGGGATTTTTAATGCTGGGGGGGGGGAGAAAAGAGGGGATTTAAGGGGCTGGGGGTATTTTGGTACAAGGGGTAAATAATAAAATAAATTTCGAAATACTAACCTGGCGCGCGGGCTCCGAGGTCCAACCGCGGTCACGGTAGGATCGCGGGGGCAAAAAATCAGAGAGGGGTTAGGGCCACGCTTAGCCCGCGGTCGCGGTAGGACTGCGAAAATTTTTGTCAGAGAGAGGTCTCTACCACGGTTGAACCGCGGTCAGACCCTTTCTCTGAATCTGACGCCCTTTTCTTGATTACTCTTACATGATTGCAAGTACAACAATATTGTGGGTTTCTTCCCACGCAGCACCTGATTTAATGTCACAGCACGACTCAGATGAGCGCATTTACGGCTCGCTCGACCTCTGCGGCTCATTCAAGTGGAGCGCAGTTCCTTTCTTAGATTCACTCATTCCCACGTATAATTTCAGCAGCTGACCATTGACTCTAAATGTGTGAGAGTCATCCTCAATAGCAACTTCAACAACCCCATACGGGAGGACTTTAACCACCCTAAATGGTCTAGACCGTGATTTGATCTTACCCGGGAACAACCGTAATCTTGAGTTATATAACAGTACCCTGTCCCTGGATTTGAAGGTTTGCTCCACAATGTGCTGATCATGCAGCCTCTTTATTCTTTCTTTATACAGTCTTGTGCTCTCAAAGCAAGATGTCGGAGCTCCTCCAGCTCATGCAATTCTGTGACCCTAGACGAGCCTGCAACTTCCATGTCAAGATTCAGCTGTTTTAGTGCCCACCACGCTCTGTGCTCAAGTTCTACCAGCAGGTGACATGCCTTCCCAAACACCAACTTGTATGGAGACATACCAATTGGTGTCTTGAATGCTGTTCTATACGCCCAAAGTGCATCATCTAACTTTCTTGCCCAATCTGTTCTTGTGGCGTTTAGAGTTTTTGTCAACACACTCTTTATCTCTCTGTTAGAGACCTCCACCTGACCACTGGTTTGCGGGTGGTACGGAGTAGCCACCTTGTGGCGCACATCGTATTTCGCCAATAACTTCTCAAATGCTATGCTACATAAATGAGTGCCCCCGTCACTTATTATCGCCTGTGGTGTCCCAAAGCGGGTGAATATGTTTTTCTTCAGAAACCCCACCACCACTTTTGCATCATTAATGGGTAATGCTACATCTTCCACCCACTTGGACACATAATCAACAGCAACAAGAATGTACTTATTTCCGTAAGAGCTGACGAAGGGACCCATTTAAACTATCCCCCACACATCGAACACTTCAACCTCCTGAATTGGGTTCATGGGCATCTCGTGGCGCCGGGAGATGTTCCCGGTCGGTTGCCATTCATTACAACTCTTTACCCATGTGTGAGCATCTTTGAACACTGTTGGCCAGAAAAACCCGGCCTCAAGCACCTTTGCTGCAGTCCTCACTCCTCCAAAGTGTCCCCCATAAGCCGATGCATGACATGATTGCAAAATAGAAGATTGTTCTATCTCTGAGACGCATCTCCGGATCATGATATCCAGGCATATTCTAAAAATATAGGGCTCATCCCAATAATACATATAGCATTTACGATAGAAACACTTCCTCTGGACCGAAGACAGGTCGTGAGGGACAATACCAAAAGCTAGGTAGTTGGAAAAATCCGTATACCATGGTGCTTCTAGATGGTTAGCTACGAGCAGTTGCTCGTCTGGAAAGGTTTCCAGAATATCCTCAACTTCAATTGTTTTTCAGCTCCCTCAAGCCGTGATAGGTGATCAGCGACTTGGTTCCAGTGCCCTTTCGGCAGTGTATCTAAAGATCAAACTCTTGTAGAAACAACACCCAACAAATCATGCGGGGCTTAGAGTCTTTCTTCTTTATCAAGTACCTAAGAGCTGCATGGTCAGTGTATACAATTACCTTCGATCTTATCAAGTAGTACCGGAACTTGTCGAATGCAAACTCCACAGCTAACTTCTCCTTCTCGGTCACTGTGTAATTCATTTGGGCCCCACTCAGCGTTCTACTTGCATAGTAGATTGGATGCATCAATTTGTCCTTCCGCTGGCCCAACACCGCCCCCACTGCATAGTCACTAGCATCACACATTAGCTCGAAACGTTGCTCCCAGTTGGGGTAACAATGTTGGTGTTGTGACCAACTTTTGCTTCAGCTCTTCAAATGCTACCCAGCATGCATCAGAAAATACAAATGGGTTATCTTTTTCTAGCAACTTACAGAGAGAGTTGGCGATTTTGGAGAAGTCTTTAATGAACGGTCGGTAGAAACCGGCATGTCCAAGAAAGCTTCTTATTACTTTGACCGAGGTTGGCAGAGGCAGCTTTTCTATGACATCAACTTTGGCTCTATCTACCTCTATTCCCTTGCTTGACACTCGGTGCCCCAAGGCTATGCCTTCTTGCACCATGAAATGGCACTTAGATTAGTCTCGATGCACCTTTTCAACACACGTGTCAAATTCACAAGACACTCATCAAACAAATTCCCCACCACTGAGAAATCATCCATGAACACCTCCATAATGTCTTCAATCATATCAGTGAAAATGGCCATCATGCACTGTTGGAATGTGGCGGGTGCATTACAAAGGCCGACGGGTATCCTCCTGAAGGCATAATTGCCATAAGGGCAAGTGAATGAGGTCTTTTCTCGGTCCTCAAGGGCAAATGAGATCTGGTTTTACCCTGAGTACCCATCGAGGAAGCAAAAGTGCGACCTCCCAGCCAATCTGTCTAGCATCTGATCAATGAAGGGAAGTGGGAAGTGGTCTTTCCGGGTGGAAAGATTCAGCTTTCTATAATCCATGCATATCCTCCAGCCAGTGGCGGTTCTCGTAGAGATTAGCGCGTTATTGTCGTTCTTCACAATGTCATGCCACCCTTCATAGGCACAGATTGAACTGGGCTAACCCAGCTACTGTCAGAGATAAGGAAGATGATCCCCGCATCTAACCACTTAATTACCTCCTTCTTCACCACTTCCTTCATAATTGGATTCAGCCTCCTTCGATGTACCCTGGAAGGTCTGTGTCCCTCTTCCAGCAGAAATTTATGCATACAATAGGCGGGGCTGATCCCCTTGATATCTGCCATGGTCCATCCGATGGCAGTTTTGCAGTCCTTCAGTGCCTGTAAAAGCTGTTGCACCTGCACATCTAGCAAACCAGATGAGATAATAACAGGTAAAGTGGAGTTCGGTCCCAGAAATTCATACCTGAGGTGAGCTGGCAAAGGTTTTAGCTCCAACTTCGGTGGTTCTTCAATGGACGGCTTAGCTGGAGGACTCTCTCTTTTCTCCAAATGCAGGGGTTCAAATTCAAGCTTTCTATCCCAAAACCACTTACCTTCCAACGCCAACACCCATTCGGCCAACTCCTCACCATTAGCCTCCTCCAAATTTGACAAACATGCGGCCAAGGGATCCTCCACCGTCAATACCTCATCATCAGACTGGACAATTACGTCCACATCATCAATGAGAGAGCAGTTAGCAAACTCACTTGGACGTCTCATCGATTTTTGCACATTAAAAATAATCTCTTCATCATTGAGCCTCATCTTAAGCTCTCCATTTTCGCAATCAATCAAGGATCTCCCAGTGGCTAAGAATGGTCTTCCTAAAATGATAGGAATTTCCTCATCTACTTTGAAATCCAAGTTTAAAAAATCTGTAGGGAACACGAACTTTACCACCTGAATAAGAACATCATCTAGGATCCCAAATGGACGCTTTATAGTCCTGTCAGCCAGCTGCAATAACATAGAGGTGTGTCTCGCTCTCCCGATTCCCAACCTCTTGTAAACAACCAGGGGCATGAGGTTAATGCTGGCCCTCAAATCATAGAGTGCCTTTGCAAAAGCGAAATTACCAATAATGCAAGGAATAGTGAAACTCCCTGGGTCAGAGAGCTTTTCAGCAACGGGTCTGGTTACCACTGCACTACATCTGTGTAAGTGTTATTGTGGCCAAGTCTTGGAGGTCAAACTTCCTAGACATCAAGTCTTGCATCATCGTTGCGTACCCAGGCATCTCCTTTAGAGCTTCAATCAGTAGGATATTTACCTGAATTTGGTTGAGCATCTCAGAGAACTTTTTGTACTGCTCTTCCTTTTGATGCTTGGCCAATCTCTGTGGAAAGGGTGCAGGAGGTGTTTTCTTCCCAAGCACTTGAGACCTTGTATTTTCAGATACTATCTCCTCAACCGGTTCTACAACTGGTTCAACAACTCTCTCTATCTTCTACTGAGTATTATTATCTTCCTGCACAGGCTGGACTGTCACCTTTGTCAGTTTTGTTGATTCATCCAGCTCAATAGGTACCTGAATGAGTGGCTCAGTCTGCATATTCTCACGAGCTCTTTCCTGCTCAACATCAAGATCTCTACCATTGTGGAGACTCACCGCCATCAGCTGCTTCGGGATCTGATCTTTAGGGTTGTTCTGAGTATCTGCAGGCAATGTCCTTTGAGGAAGATTATTCAAAGACATAGTAGCAACATCATGTGCATCTACCCTCTCATTTATCTTTGCATTGGACCCAATCACTTGTTGCATCATCGCTTCTAGCCTGGATAACCCATCTTCTTGTCTCCCACCATGTTGCTGCTAAGGTGGGTGGTACCCTTGCTGCTGATTATTATACCCTTTCGGCCTAGGATAAGGTGCCATGTTGTTGGGGGGTCTCATACCTCCCATATTCCCGTCATTGTATTGTGGTTGCGGCGGCCTGTACTGCTGCTGAGTATGTTGGCCCCAATTCTGGTTTCCTTGCCTCTGACCCCCATAATTCGTCACATATTTCATATCTTCAGGTTGCAGATGATGAAGGTCATGCTCCACATTCCATGGATTACCAATTGGCTGACTGATGCAAGATGTAGACAAGCCCCCATTGGTAGTATCAACTATATGTACCTGCTGCTTTTGTCCTGACTCCTCCACCTTCTTGGTGAGGATGCTCATCTGTGTCAAAAGAGTCGCCACATTCTCTGCCATAGTGTTGGAAGGATCAAGAGGCACTGAATTGACCACCGGAGTGATAGGTGCATTTCTTGTTGTCCACCCTGAATTCTGAGCCATTTTATCCAGCAGGTTCTGCCCTTCTCTCCATGTCTTGCTCAAAAATACCCCACCAGTTGAGGCATCCACAATATTCTTCATGCTGTCAGAAAGTCCCATGTAAAACCGTTGTCCCAACATCTGCTCGGAAATACCATGATGGGGACACATCACCAACATTCCTTTGAACCTTCCTCATGTCTCGTGCAAAGTTTCCATAGGTTTCTGTTTAAAGCTCACAATCTCATCAATCTGTTGTGCTGTTTTGTTGGGCGGATGGAACTTGTAGTGAAACTGTTTGACTAACTCATCCCAAGTTTCAATGGAGTTTATGGGGAGTGAATTGAGCCAAATCTGAGCAGCTCCTGTCACAGAGAAAGGAAATAATAGCAGCCCGATTGCTTCCGGAGTCACGTTGGGCTGCCTCTGAGTTTTGCATATAGACAGGAAATTCTTTATGTGATGTTGAGGGTCTTCTACCTGTGTTACAGAAAACAATCCCTTGTTTTGCAACAAGTGCAACATATTGTTTGTAATCTGGAATGATTCAGCTTGTATCGCTGGCAAAACAATAGCAGCTTCCAAATTATCAGATGTTGGTTGTGCCCAGTCATAAAGTGCACCCTCCTGCACAAGAGGTGCTGCTACTCTAGCATTTAAGTTGACTTGCTTCTGCCTGCCGTCTCCGTTGGGGTCGATTACGCCTTCCATTTCAGTTTCGAGTTTGTCTGTCTGTTAAGATGGTTGAAATCTTCTGTTAATGCCTCGAATATCTTTTCAGGGTCTGAGAGTCCTTCAAGTAGTTCTCCAGTCCTTGTAGAGTTTCTACGCATACACCGCAACCAAGTCAACCGTCAAAAGTTTCAATCAAAATTGGGTGTAAAGAAACTAGCTACACCAAGGATTTTTGTAACTCTAGCAATGGCAATTTATAGTTCCGTTAACTCCCCGGCAACGGCACCAAAATTTTATCATGCCCAAAGTACGCCCTCTAAACAGTACTCTGCGAACGCTGCAAATAAAACCCGAGTATTATGCCCAAAGTCGAATTCACAGAGAGTTAACCTATCAAATACCACCTTATGACCCACTCAAATCCTAAAGACCAGCTTCCCAAAACTTTCGAATCACAGTTGGAGGTTTAATTCTTAACTAATATTTTTTGAGTAAAATAACAAGCTGAAATTAGACTAAGTAAGGTTGTAAATAATATGAGAGAGAGATGCTAAGGTCAAGAATTTCCCTATTGATGGAATCCCTTCTGTTTATGCTTCATACAAATTTACCAACATTTCTATATCAACAATGAACACTTAGCTTATTATGAATTTCTTCCGAATAATCACAATAATATACTATTGCACTCTCCCGAGATACACTAGCTAGCTTTAATCAATACAGTTCATTTATAGTTGCACCCAAGGTTTTGTTATTCCTAAGCCCGCCTTTAAACCCGCAATTATAGATTCCTCTTATACTTTAGGAGTGGTGTTATTCAACAACTACTTAAACATGCACTCTTTTCCAAGTTATGCACACTAAATAAGCAGAGCTAATTGAGGATCCTGTCAATTAACTACAACAAGAACATAGTTGAATAAATATAGATTAAAACCGGCAAATTTGAATTAACATAAACTAGAAGTTCATCCCTCAATAGGTTCCATCAAGACCTTAGACAAAGGATTTAGCTACTTATACTTATGGGTAAACAAAATAAACTAAGATTAAACATAATCTAACAATAAAAATCAAAAGGAAAGAAGAAATAGGTTTGAGCTATTCTCACACACTTGTTTTTCCTTTCAAGAACTCAAAATAATCAATACATGCCTCTCTTGGGCGAAACCTAGGGACTAATATAGGTTTTAGGGCTTAATTCCACGTTTTTCCTCAACTGCCCCTGTCCAGTCACATGCCTTCCGCGGTCGAGGCGCGGTCGCGGTCGAACCGCGCCTTGAAGCCTCTCTGAATCCCGATTTTGTCTACAACCCTGTTTGCCCGCGCTCCATCCGCGGCCGCGTCTCGACTGCGGCCAAAGGCCTTCTCTGAACTTCAATTTGACTGAGGCCTTGTTCCACCACGTTCCATCCGCGGTTGCGGTTGGACCGTGGCCAACGGCCTTTTCTGAATCTTTGGCCTGTTTCAGCGCGACTTAGTTGGGAGTTTGCATGGTTAGCTTTTTTTTTCTTCATTTTCTCGACTCCAAAAGTACTTCTCGCCTTCCTAGTCACGTATAGCCTGAAAACACGAAAAAGCACCGATAAGAATGTTTTTGCTAACACTTTTAATATCAAAACAATACAAGAAGGTGGCTATTTAGGGCCTGAATATAGTCAAATTCACCTATTATCAAGGACGTGTCAATTCCATGATGAACCAAGCAAGATAGTTTTACTGATAATTAAAATGACTTTGCTGCAAATAGAGAAGTGTAACATGTTGTAGAATAAATTACTACCAAGTAGGTATTTATTAATAATTATTAAAAGAAAATATAATGTTAAGTCAAAAACAGAGAAAAAAACTGCACAAAGTAACCCCCGGTGAGTAAACTATCCAGTTCGTTAAAGATGAGAGAAATACTACAAGAACCAAAGAGTTAAAAATACACTATTCTATCAATAAGACTATATGCAAAAAGAAAAATTTCAAGCATTGCTCATGTCCTACAGTTCGGAGTTCTCAAAATGTTTAAGTTGCCATTTCTATCGGCTTTTTAGTTAGCATCTTCATGACTATTCTGACTAGGGGTATACATGGACCGAGTTGGTTCGATTTATCAAAATCAAACAAAACCAATTATATTGGTTTGGATTGGATCGATTTTGTCGGGTTTTTCGGGTTTTTTGTTGCATGAATATTATTTCAATCTTACTTTATTAAAATTATAGATAAAGCTTTTATAAGTGAATATATGTTTAGTAAATGGAAAAAATTGACAAATATATGATCTATTAAAATATTCTAGTGGGAGAGTTTTTTTAATAACACATGATAGTTATTTTCTTAGTCATCTAACAATAATATTTTGTTAATTTACGCTTTCAAGGTTAATACATGAGAGGATCCCAACGATTTCTACATTTTCTAAAGAAAAATCACTATAAAGTCTTAAAAATATAAATAATTTTTTTATATTTATATATCGGTTTGGTTCGGATTTTTTTTACTTAATACCAAATCTAGTCGGGTTTTTTAATCGGTTTGGTTTGATTTTTCGATTTGGAGCGATTTTCCGGTTCGGCTAGAACACTCCTAATTCTGACAATTTGGTTTTCTGTAGCAAGCTAGCAGAATGAATATTGACGAACTACAATATATTGTGTTAGGTTAGCAAGTCATACGTACAATTAAATCACAAAAGAGAATTTTTAAAATAGGACGTCTTGTATGTACATGGTTAGATCTTTATAATCGATAGTGCATCTGATTATTGTTGGGGGACTGAAAGACCATATACGTGATGTAAAAATATCTAAAACATGTCTTTTCAACAGGATGCCACCCAAAAACTAAGTCTTACTTTTACAGAAGTAAGATTGACTACAAGATCCTTGCATTCGAACAACGCTCACTTTGCAAGATAAGATAAGATGTATCAAACCGATGGCAGCTTTGCCCGAAAAAGGATAGATTTAGGTACTCATTTGAACCAACTCATATTGGATGAAATTTCTATTTTATGCCTATGGCCATGAAAGACAGAAATTCAAATATTTAATTCACACTCTCGCAGTTAATAAGAATAAGAAATAAATTCACCTGACTAACACATGCAAAACAAAACATAATAGAATTGCATGTTTTTCCTTGCGGCTGAGCGACTTTGGTTACATACATGTTCAACAACTTCATAATGTAGCAGAAAAAATCAACCAAGCATTTTAATTTAGCAGGCATACAAAGATGAACTTTGTGAAACTAAGAAAGAGGAGGATTGTGATCCCAACACTTCTATCCATGCCAATTTTCTATAGAATCTCTTATGCATATACTTTCAAGTCAGGTGACTCTTCGTACCTTGTATCAGCTAACCTTACCACTTTCCTATTTGTTGAGGTTGTCAATATAAGTATTGTGCCAAATAACATCGACATAGGCTCTGTGATAGCAGTTGCAGTCATGGGATTTTCAATATTTTCCAAGCCTCTCAATAGGACTCAACCCCAAAACCAAGGCAGACATCTTTTCTTATATTGCTCTAAGATTACAACCAACCCCACAATCCATAAGGGAGTCTAATGGTATTTTATACCATTTTCATTCCTCTTTCTAGGCTTTCTAACCTTACTCAGCCAACAATTTCATATACACATGCAAGCAAATGAAAGGTATTATAACTTTGAATATCTATAAGTCATATCTAATTTTTCTTATTAACAGAAAATTAGACAAACAATAGCAACAATACAATAGAAAACATATGTTAACAACTGCAGTACGTCTCTAACATACTCATTTCTTATACAAAAGACAAATACAACATATATATTAATGTCAAGTAGAGGTAGATAATGTACTTGCTGGGCTCCTACAAGATAGATGACATGTTGTAAAACACTTGCAGAAAATTAATGAAATAACAATTATTCAGTCATTTCAAGCATTCATCAAACATAGTGCACACGATGTGTAGTACTGTAATAGTGAGAATCATTCATATGAATGATATGTTACCAAAGTAGTCACAAGAAAGAACATAAAAAGGGAAATCTCACTGTTCCAGATCCATCTTCTTAAGAACAAAATAAAAATTAAAAATTAAACAAGAAAAATATTTACATGATTTCAATCTGAAATGGCAGATCATACTCAAGTATTCCCTGTAACACTCAGGTTTGACAAACAAGATCAAGTACCATGTGGTAGTTATTTCTATAGTTATTTATAAAACTTATTGTTTTAATGGAACGCAAGCATAGTAATTTCTTGAAATATAGGTTCTTCTCCACTTATTGTTTTACTATGCTTGAAATCACAATAACAACACCAAAAGGTCTAGAATTTCAAAAAACAAAAACTTTCAGCTTACCTAGAGAAAGAGATAACTGAGATAGGACCGTCAAGATCAAGAATCGACAAAATAAGGGAATAAAACTTCAAAACTTCGGACGGTTTCGAACAGCTTACCCTCTCAATGATTTTCAAACTTCAACCTCCATCCTTCTTTAGCTTTAAACGACTGTCGGTTCCTCTAGATTTGCAAATGGGGAAGAAAAATTTGAGAGATGGAGTCACAATTTGTAATTAGGGATTTGAATCTCTATGGTTCACATTTTGTGGTTTGAGTAGATAGATTTGAGGTTTTAGATCGGAGACAACATTGAGAATTTTACAAATAAGGAAGGGAGCAAACAAGTGGTACTGCAGAAAAGAAATTGAGTAAAGAGACATTTGATATGTTTTAGTCGCTCCTAAATATTCTTCTGCGGCAATTATTAATATGTCGCTGCTATATCTTTGGAGCCAAAATATTGATCTTACCGGGAAAGAAAAAAATTCAGCAATTAGTAGCGCATATTAGAGACGTGATAGCTTCATGGACAAGGATAAAGCTGTAGAAGTATCAAGAAAACCATTTACAAGGTCTCAAGCTAAGGAGAAGCAAGACAAGGTTGTTGCGCTTCAATGGGAGATCAAGAAGGCGCTAATGGTGGAACAAGATCTCAAAAATTATGGAGAAGATTTAGCTAAGTGCTACACATATTTCATGGTCCAAGTTCACGTCCAAGAGGAGGTTGATTCGGGTCGAAACACCAGCCAAGGAAGGCCTAAATTAGGCGCTTAAATCAACTCACAAAGGAGCAAACTTGGCGCCCAAGTTTCTTTATTTTGTTTCCTAGTTTGTTACGACATATTTGATGTTTTCCTAGGTAGTTAAGGTTTTGTTTTCCTTTTCCTAAATTTATTGGAATTACTTTCCAAAATTGACTTGGTTTTTTGTTTCCTAGAGTTTTACCTTTTCATAAGGTAGTTGGACTTGTTGTCCAAAGTAGTTTAGGACTTTATTTTCTTATTTTTTTGGGTAGAATTTCGTGACCCCTTCCCTATATAAAGGGGCATCTTCTTTGCTTTTATATTATTCAGATTATCAACAAAAATTGTGAGATTTCTCTTGCACACTTGTATGTGGCTACTCTTGGATTTATTCTTCAACCTTCAAGACTCAACTTACGGTGGTAAGACTAAACTTTTTAAAATCTTAGATCACTTCTAGGTATTCAAGAAAGATGATAAGTTTAGGCTTATTGTTGTTCTTGTTATTCTAAAGGTCGGGTTTTACTATCTATCTCTTGTTTTAATTCTCTACTAAAGGCGATTAGTTCTTTGTTAGCTAATTATTGTTGTTAGGATTCAACTTCAAGAATAGACCTGTTGAATTCAAGAAACTCTTTCTTGAATTCAACCTATCTTTAATTTTCCCTCTTTGTCGTTTCTTTATTTTTTTTAGCTTCCGCACATTTCTTGATTTTCTTGTTTTTCTTTTGTAATTCTTGAATCCCCGTTCATGTTGCTATCAAGTGGTATCAGAGTATAGGCTAATCAAGATTTCATTCTTGATAATCTTGAGAGGTTCTTGAAAATAAAATAAATTAACAAAAAATGAAAATAAAAAAAACAAAAAAAAAACAATCAACCAAAAAAAAGTTTTATTGCTCATTACTATATCAAAATTCAAGTGTTATTTGGTTTCCAAGTCAACAAAGGAAACAAGAAGAGGGGATCCTAGTTCTTGAAGATTAAGGTTTGGTCATTCACGTTTCTTTCTTTTTATAAATTCATACTCTTATCACTAAGGGTTGTGACTAGTAAGATTTATTAATAAATCTAAAGATTAACAACCACGAGTTGCATTGAGTGGAAAAAGGCAAGAAAGGTGAGAACATTAGAGTAAAAAGCCAAATTGAGAGATATATATTGCTTTGTTCAGGATGTCTCGTACATGCAGTGGTGATGAACAAAGGATTCTTCAAGAAGCTGAAATAAAAGGAATGAATGATTTTACCTTGCAAGCTATGCACCAACAATTTGAAAGGTGGAATTTACAATTCCAAGATATGAGGGACACCATTGCTGAGCAAAATATTACAATAGCTAAACTTAGGAGGGGAAATAATCCTAGACCCCAAGCTAGGAGAAATGTACCCGGCCCCGTTGTAAATCAAGAAATCCCAATCGATGATTTTAATGATGATATTGATTTTGATAGGGTATGAAGAGATAGGAGGGGACAAAGAGGATAACTTGAAGATGATAATATAAGTAGTATAAAGATGAAAATGATATCTTTCAAGGGAACAAGGGATCCAGACTTGTACCTTGATTGGGAAAAGTGGAAGCCATATTTGACTGCCACAACTATTCCGAGGGTAAGAAGGTTAAGCTTGCTGCTGTTGAGTTTTCTGACTATGCAGAAATATGATGGAAAAAACTTTCTAGGGAGAGAGGGCAAGAAGGACAAGCACTCGTTGCTACGTGGTCTGAGATGAAAAGGGTAATGAGGAAGAGATTTGTACCATCACACTTTCAAAGAGATCTACAACAACACCTTCAAACTTTGAGGCAATCGTCCTTGTCTGTAGATGAGTACTATAAGGCCATGGACATGGCTATGATCCAGGCTAATTGTATGGAGGAAGAGGAGGCTACAATGGCTAGGCTTTTGAATGGTTTAAATAAAGAAATAGTAGATGTAGTCGAATTACAACAATTTGTAACTTTAGATGAGTTAGTTGAATTAGCAATCAAGGTATAAGGACAAAACAAAAGAATACAACAATCTGGCTCATGGAGAAGTCGGCAACTACTATTCCAAAGAAGCAATGGTCGAAATCTAAGGAGACACCTACTCTTAAATTACATGAAGACAAGAGCAAGAGCAAATTCGAATCCAAGGATGAGGGTAAGTCTTTTATCCCTAAGACTTCTACTTCTACTTCTTCTATTCAATGTCTCAAGTGTCAAGGGGGAGGCATAAATCTTATGAATGTCCAAGTAGAAGAAACATTCTAATTAAAGAGGATGGGAGATATGAGAGTGAAAAAAGTGAACCAAGTGAAGAACAAGAAGAAAACTTTGTAGAGAATGAAGAAGGAGACGAGATGGAGTACATGGATAGTGGGTTGAGTTTTGTGGTTAGGAGGCTTATGCACATTAATTTGGGTCATTCTAGTGAAGAACAAAGGGAAAACATATTCCATCCTTGGTATGGAATCAAAGATAAAATTTGCTCTATGATAATTGATAATGGGAGTTGTGCTAATGTTGTGAGTGTATATTTGGTGGAAAGGTTAGGGTTGGAATGGATGAAGAACCCTAGACCTTATAGGTTGCAATGGTTCAATGATAGTGGAGAGGTCAAGGTGAATAAACAATGCATGGTCTCCTTTAAGATTGGAAGATACGTTGACGAAGTTCTATGTGATATAGTACCCATGCAAGCTTGTCATAGCTTGTTGGGGCGCCCTTGGCAGTATGATAGGAGTGCTTTCCATGATGGGAGGAAAAATAGATAGTCTCTTGAGCATAATGGCAAGAAGTAAAGTCTTGCCCCATTAACTCCTTCCCAAGTATATGAATATCAAAAAAAAGATGAAAGAATCAACGGGGAAATATTGGGAGGGATTACAACAAGAGACTAAAGGGAAAGAAAAAAAGGAAAAATTTGAAGTGAGGTGTGAGGAGAGAGAGGGCAGCAATGAGAGGAAGGAAAGGCCGGGGAAGAGTGAAAAAAAGAAAAGGATTGGTGAGAGGAAAGAGGCTAAGATTGAAGAAAAGTGAGCCTTGTAAAAGCCAAAGAGTGTTTAATTGCAAAAAAAGAGGGGATGCTTATTATCTTGCTCACTTATAAGGAAGTTCTGCTTAATAATGATACATTAACATCCTCTTTTCCTAGTGTTATTTCTAACCTTTTGCAGGATTTTGAAGATGTTTTATCCCGAGGATCTTCCAAAAGGTTTACCACCTATAAGAGGAATAGAGCATTAAATTGACTTTGTGCCGGGATCACAAATTCCTAATAGGACTGCTTATAGGAGCAATCATGAAGAAACAAAAGAGTTACAAAGACAAGTAGAGGATCTGCTTGATAAGGGATTTGTAAGAGAAAGTATAAGTCCCTGTTCTGTGCCCGTACTTTTGGTGCCAAAAAAGGATGGCACTTGGAGGATGTACGTGGACTGCCGCGCCATCAATAAAATAACAGTAAAGTGTCGTCATCCTATTCCTCGTTTATATGATATGCTTGACCAATCGCATGGTTCTCAAATATTCTCTAAAATTTATTTGAAGAGTGGATATCACCAAATTAGAATGAATCATGGAGATGAGTGGAACTGCATTTAAAACTAAATATGGATTGTATGAATGGTTAGTGTAGCTAATGCACCTAGTACATTCATGAGGTTAATGAACCATATCTTTAAGTATTTTCATGGAAAATTTGTAGTCGTTTATTTTGATGATATTCTGATCTTTTCTAAATCTTTAGAAGAGCATGTCGAACATTTGAAACAAGTTTGTAATGTGCTTAGGGAGCAACAATTGTATGCAAATCTATCCAAGTGCACTTTTTGTGTAGACAAGGTAGTTTTTCCGGGTTTTGTTGTGAGTTCTAGAGGTGTTGAAGTAGATGAAGATAAAATCAAAGTGATTAAAGATTGGTCTCACCTAATAGCATTACTGAAGTTAGAAGTTTTCATGGACTTGCTAGCTTTTATAGGAGATTTGTTAGAGATTTTAGTTCAATTGTTGCACCTTTAACTGAAGTCATTAAGAAGGATAAGGTCTTTAATTGTGGAAAAGAACAAGAGCATGCATTTAATATTTTGAAGGATAAATTGTGTTCTTCTCCTTTGTTACAATTAACTGATTTTAATAAGTCTTTTGGAATTGAATGTGATGCATCTGGTAAAGGTATTGGGGTTGTTTTAATGCAAGATTCTAAACCAATTGCTTATTTTAGTGAGAAGTTGAATGAGGCTGCATTGAATTATTCTACTTATGATAAGGAATTGTATGCCTTGGTAAGGGCTCTCGCTACATGGCAGCATTATTTGTGGTCAAAAGAGTTTGTGATAAAAAATGACCATGAGTCTTTAAGATACTTGAAAATCCAAGGTAAATTGAGTAGAATACATGCCAAATGGTTGAATTCATTGAGACATTTCCTTATGTCATTAGCTACAAAAAGACAATATAGTTGCTGATTCGCTTTCAAGAAGGTACGCTCTTGTTCTACGCTTACTTCTAAATTGATGGGATTTGATCATATTAAGGAATTATATGTTGATGATTGTGATTTTGATGTAGCATTTTTGGCATGTTCAAATGGTTCTTTTGAGAAGTATAATCTCTTTGCATCCCTAATTGTTCTTTACGAGAAGTTTTTGTGAGGGAAGCACATTGTGGGGGGCTTATGGGACATTTTGGTGTGCCTAAAACACTTGACATCCTTTCTGAAAATTTCTTTTGGCCTAATATGAGAAAATATGTAGAAAAATTTTGTGCTCAATGCCTTCACTGCAAACATGCTAAATCTAAAGTGTTGCCACATGGTTTATACACGCCATTACATGTACCTACATCACCTTGGATTGATATTTCTATGGACTTTGTGTTAGGTCTGCCTAGAACAAGGTATGGTAAGGATAGCATCTTTGTTGTGGTAGATAGGTTCTCAAAAATGGCTCATTTTATTCCTTGTTTAAAGACTAATGATGCATCTCATATAGCTGATTTATTTGTTAGAGATGTTGTTAAATTGCATGGTATACCCTAAACTATTATTAGTGATAGGGATGCTAAGTTTCTAAGCCACTTTTGGTGTGTGCTTTGGGGAAAATTGGGAACAAAGTTGTTGTTTTACTACCTCAGTTTGTCCATCAGTTTGTGGATGACATGAAGTAGAAAACAACAATTTCCCCAACACGATAGGCGGTTCTAAAAGGAAAATTAACTTCTTGGGAAGATCACTTGCCTATGGTAGAATTTGCTTACAATCGAACTGTTCATTCATCTACGGGTTATTCTCCTTTTGAGGTTGTTTATGGCTTTAACCCCCTTACACCCCTTGACTTATTGTCATTGCCTGCTAATGAGATGGTTAGTCTTGATGGAAATAAGAAAGCAGATTTGATGAAGACTATTCATGAGCATACGAGACTTGAAATTGAGAGGAGGAATGAGCAAATAGCTTTACGAAGAAATAAAGGTCGAAAGCCAGTTATCTTCAAGCCCGGTGATTTGGTTTGGGTTCATATGAGGAAGGAGAGATTTCTTTCAAAAAGGAAGACAAAATTGCACCCTAGAGGAGATGGACCATTTAAAGTACTTGAAAAGATTGGAGATAATGCTTACAAATTGGACCTTCAAGGTGAGTTTCTAGTAAGTGCTACTTTCAATGTTGCTGACTTATCCTTGTTTGATGTCGGTTCAAATTCGAGGACGAATTCTTTTCAAGAGGAGGGGAATGATAACTTCATGGACAAGGATAAAGTTGTAGAAGTACCAAGAAATCCATTTAAAGGTCTCAGGCTAAGGAGAAGCAAGACGAGGTTGTTGCGCTTCAATGGGAGATCAAGAAGGCGCAAATGGTGGAACAAGATCTCAAAAATTATGGAGAAGATTTAGCTAAGTACTACACTCATTTCATGGTCCAAGCCCAAGTCCAAGTCCAAGAGGAGGTTGATTGGGGTCCAAGCACCAGCCAAGGAAGGCCTAAATTAGGCGCTTAAATCAACTCGCAAAGGAGCAAACTTGGCGCCCAAGTTTCTTTATTTTGTTTCCTAGTTTGTTAGGACATATTTGATGTTTTCCTAGGTAGCTAAGGTTTTGTTTTCCTTTTCCTAAATTTATTGTAATTACTTTCCAAGATTGACTTGGTTTTTGTTTCCTAGAGTTTTACCTTTTCCTAAGGTAGTTGGACTTGTTGTCCAAAGTAGTTTAGGACTTATTTTCTTATTTTTTTAGGTAGAATTTCGTGACCCCTTCCCTATATAAAGGGGTATCTTCTTTGCTTTTAGATTATTCAGATTATCAATAAAAATTATGAGGTTTCTCTTGCACTCTTGTGTATGGCTACTCTTGAATTTATTCTTCAACCTTCAAGACTCAACTTAAGGTGGTATGATTAAACTTTTTACCTTCAAGACTCAACTTAAGGTGGTATGATTAAACTTTTTCGAAATCTTATATCACTTCTAGGTATTCAAGAAAGGTGATAAGTTTAGGCTTATTGTTGTTCTTGTTATTCTAAAGGGTCGGGTTTCACAATCTATCTATTGTTTTAATTCTCTACGAAAGGCGATTAGTTCTTCCTTAGCTAATTGTTGTTGTTAGGATTCAACTTCAAGAATAGACTTCTTGAATTCAAAAAACTCCTTCTTGAATTCAACCTATCTATAGTTTTCCGTCTTTTTTTGTTTCTTTATTTTCTTTTAGCTTCCGCACGTTTCTTAATTTTCTTGTTTTTTTAGTAATTCTTGAATCCCTATCGTGTTGCTATCAAGGCGCCTTAAATAAGTCGCTGCTAAAAGTTTATTTTCGGCAGCAACTTCTGAAGTCGCCACTAAATGTTGCTACAAAAAGTCCTATTTCTTGTAGTGTATTAAATATATCTAAAATTTTTATATATGTAATACCGGGTTTTGGTTTCGGTTTGGCTTTTTGGTTAAACTCAAATCCATTATGGTCGGGTTTTTTTTCTATACCAAACCGTAGTCGTATTTTGTTTTTCGGTTTGGCTCGAATTATAGGGTTGGTGCGGTTTGTGAGATTTCTTTGTACACCGCTAATTTTACCATTAAGATGTTAGTGGCAAAAATAAATTTTTCATGGAAAGTTTAGAAAATATATATATATATATATATATATATATATATATATATATATATATATGTATATATATATATGTATATATATATATATATATGTATATATATATATATGTATATATATATATATATGTATGTATATAACTGAAAAGCCCTTAACTAAAAAATTAAATTACTAAAATACCTTTCTAAAGAATTTAAATACCCTACGAATGAAAAAAACGGATGTATAATTACAAGTGTCTTATCTTCCCCTCCCCCTAACTCGTTTCTTATCTTCTTTCTTACGAGGAGGTCATGGTCAATGGGAGGAGGAGAAAGGTCGAAAGGCAGCGCAGTAGTAGGAGAAAAAGAAAGTTGCCGCTTAATTTTTGCCGGCGGCGCGTCGTAATTGAGCGGCCGGTAAGCTAATGGAGTGGGAAAGAGATGAAGAATGGGTGAGGAAGAAAAGGAGTGACAAGGAAAGAGCACATTGGCACCGTAGCAATACGCCATCGTTCGAATCATTTGGATTTTGAGACGACCCAATTTTTATATGTGTACATGACCATCCATTTTAAACGGTTATAATGCTCTTATTTGGGAAATTCCTCTTCATCTATGTAATAGCGTAAATAAATTGTGAGGTTTGGTTAAAATATATAATAGGATATGAATTGTTCATATTTGAATTTTTACCATTGAAAATAGTGGTCAGGGAAGGGAAGGTTTTGGAGGAGCTATGGCGAAGAAGAAAGGAAAGAGAACAAAAATTAAAAAATTGGTAAATTAATTATAACAGGGATGTGATCCAGATTTTACAAATGTCAAATAATAAATGGTGTTAGTATCTGACGTGGTATTAATATCAAGCAATTGAGATACACGCTCTGATGGAGGTGTTTATTGTACGTATTTTTATCAAGTTGGGGTGCTAAAATGGGAAAACCAAAATTTCATACATCGGCTTTAAAATCCGGTGCAAGATTAGGTGGCCAAGAAGCCATTTCGCCTTTTTTGTTTGTTCAAAACTTGAACCCACTTGACCATCATTGCACAACGACTTTGATGTCAAAGAGGGATTCAATTTTTTATATGAAAAATTATTCAGTTATATATGACATTTATATCATATACAGTATAATTTTTCGATGAATAATGTTTATAAGCGGGTTCGTATGAACCCTCTTGTCTCCATGTGGGTCTACACTGAAGCTGCAGGCAAGCTAAGCAATTTAGAACAATATTTCCGCATTATTTCAACAGATAGCAATACTAGTTGAAGGGCAAATGGCCTCGTGGCCACTTAAAGATATATTGGTTTGTAAAGTTGATACATGAACTTATATTTTTTTCATTTGACAATTCAACTTGACGGAATGAATACTAATAAATACATTTAACCATTAACCATGCTTATATGAAAGTTGTATGGGTCAAAATTTGACCTCGTGATAATGAATGAGATCAACGCAGTTATTAAAGCCGATTAATGATTAATAAATGGTATGACCATTTATTCACAAGATTATCGGGTAGTTATCCAATTTGACAACTAAGGTCACGGCTTGGCCGTCCCTGCAAGGGCGTCCTCTCTATGTGGTCATAACCCCTTGGCGCCAGCTAGCAGATCTCCTAGCTATAAATACTAATAGAAAGAACCCTAAAAGGGGGGCTTCTTCTTCTTCACATCTCCTTCTAAAAGAAGAGAGAATACGACATTGTAAGGCTCTGAACCTCTCTATGGAGAGGCAGACCAAACCAATATTATTAAGAAAAGATCATCATCCTCCTCCTTTTAATCTATAACTGTTGTCTCTTATATTTTGTTCCTTTGGTCTTTAGATTTATTACGATCTGCTATGATTGGCCCTCCGTTTATTTTGATTGTTTTATGCTTCCAAAGTAAATGAAAATTTTGAGCTAAACAATTTGGCGCCATCTGTGGGAATTTCATAGCAGAATCACGTAGTTTATCCTTAGATCGAAAAAGGAAAATGAACAACCCAGCTCGAACGAGCCCAAGCGGCATATCAGATCATAGGAAGTCAAAAACCTCGAGATGAGCTTGCTTCCACATCCCCGCGTCTCCGAGCAAAGGGAAGAAGAAGAAGATGATGAAGAAGAAGCAGATCCCCCATCCCTATGGGGGAAATAGGCTTAAGGTACCTCGCCCCTTTCCACACAGAGATAAAAAGGGGGAAAAAGCACAAAGGCATCTCTCGAACCAAGATCTATAACGAGGTAACCCGCGCGACCCAGTCGAAAAGACCAAAAGAGCAAGTTAGACAAGATCTGAAACCAGAAACAAATCCCAACCCCCAATACGAAGCGGGCTATGTGGGAAAACACAAAGGTTCAACTATGGTTAAATGACATTTCAGGATATACGCCTTCGACTCAGGCTATGCGCCTTCGACTTCAAATATTACAAAGGTTCAACTACAGTTGAACGACATTTCAGGCTGTGCGCCTTCGACTCAGGCTATGTGCCTTCGACTTCAAATATTACAAAGGTTCAACTACGGTTGAACGACATTTCAGGCTATGCGCCTTCGACTCAGGCTATCTGCCTTCGACTTTAAATATTACAAAGGTTCAACTACGGGTGAATGACATTTCAGACTATGCGCCTTCGACTCAGGCTATGTGCCTTCGACTTCAAATATTACAAAGGTTCAACTAAGGTTGAACGACATTTCAGGCTATGCGCCTTCGACTCAAGCTATGTGCCTTCGACTTCAAATATTACAAAGGTTAAACTACGGTTGAACGGCAGTTCAGGCTATGCGCCTTCGACTCAGGCTACGCTCCTTCAAATATTATAGTGGTTCAACTACGGTTGAACGGCAGTTCAGGCTATGCGCCTCCAAGAATTACATAAGTTCAACTACGGTTGAACGTCATCTCAGGCTACGTGCCTTCACCCAAAAGTTCAACCACAGTTGAACTGGGACTCACGCTATGCACCTTCAAAAATTACATAAGTTTAACTAAGGTTGAACGCTAGTTCAGGCTATGTGCCTTCGACTCAGGCTGCGCGCCTTAAAATATTACAGTGGTTCAACTACAGTTGAACGGTAGTTCAGGCTATGCGTATTCAACTCAGGCTACGCGCCTTCAAATAATACAGTGGTTCAAATACGGTTGAAAGACAGTTTAGGCTATGCTCCTTCGACTCAAGCCACGCGCCTTCAAATATTACAGTGGTTCAACTATGGTTGAACGGCAGTTCAGGCTATGCGCCTTCAAAAATTACATAAGTTTAACTACGGTTGAACGTCAGCTCAGGCTACGTGACTTCACCCAAAAGTTCAACTACAGTTGAGCTGGGACTCAGGCTGTGCGCCATCAAAAATTACATAAGTTCAACTACGGTTGAACATCAGCTCAGGCTACATGCCTTCACCTAAAAGTTCAACTACGGTTGAACTGGGACTCAGGCTATGCGCCTTCAAAAATTACATAAGTTCAACTACGGTTGACATCAGCTCAGGCTACGTGCCTTCACCCAAAAGTTCAACTATGGTTGAATTGGGACTCAGGCTATGCACCTTCAAAAAAATTACATAAGTTCAACTACGGTTGAACGTCAGCTCAGGCTGTGGCTTCACCTAAAAGTTCAACCACGGTTGAACTGGGACTCAGGCTATGCGCCTTCAAAAATTACATAAGTTCAACTACTGTTGAACTTCAGCTCAAGCTATGTGCCTTCACCCGAAAGTTCATCTACGGTTGAACTGGGACTCAGGCTATGCACCTTCAAAAATTACATAAGTTCAACTACGGCTAAACTTCAGCTCAGGTTACGTGCATTCACCTAAAAGTTCAACTACTGTTGAACAGGGACTCAGGCTATGCGCCTTCAAATATTACATAAGTTCAACTACGGTTGAACGTCAGCTCAGGCTACGCGCCTTCACCCAAAAGTTCAAATACGGTTGAACTGGGACTCAGGCTATGCTCCTTCAAAAATTACATAAGTTCAACTACGATTGAATGTCAGCTCTGGCTACGTGCCTTCACACAAAAGTTCAACTACGGTTGAACTGGGACTCATGCTACGCGCCTTCAAAAACTACAAAGGCTGAACTACGGTTGAACGACAGCTCGGGCGATGTGCCTTCGCCTAATAGGTCGACTACAAATTAGACTAGGATTCGGGCTAAGTGCTCCCACCATTATGAATTACAAAAAATTCAACTATGAGGCGAATCAGAAATCAGGCTACACGCCTCTGTCGCAAAAGCCGCAAACTCAACCACGGACGAATCAAAGCCAAGGACACACGTCCCCAAGGCTATAAGTCGGGCCGTAATCAGACGAGAACAAGCGCCCCCAAATGTCCAACCACGGACGAACCCTAAGTCGGGCCAAGCGCCCGCCCGTTCAAGTAAGTACGACTTACTCAAACTAAAGTATTGACCTGTGCAAAGTTCGGCCCAAGTCGACATACAAGGCGGTGCTTTTCATTATCACGGCCAATAGTTCGACTAAGCCCGAACTGGGACTAAGGCCATGTGCCGCCACTGCCCAAGCACGGCCACAATCCACTCCCAAAAGGAGGAGGAAGGTGACGACCAAAGCATATATCTATAGCCAAGGCCATCTACACCAACTTTCCTTAAGGCAAGGAATCAATTCGACAATGGTCGAAATCACCTAACCGGTTGAGACTATTAACATGCCCACTAAGAAACTCTAAGACAAAGCCCTTGCAAACGGGCACAAAAAATATAATGTGTTTGACACAAAACTAAAAGAAAAGAAGAAAACCACATATATTTACAATATTTACACGGGGTTACCCCCAATTACATTGGCCCAAGGCCAGCAGAGAAAAAAGAGAAAAAGAGAACAAAAACTAAACAAACATTACAATTTTTTTCATTTGCTCACCCGCTGCCCCAGCGCCCCCTTCAGCATTAGCAGCGCCCTCGGTGCCATAATTACCCCCGGGAGTTGATGGGTCAAAACCACAGTCGAGAATGGCTTCACGATCCTATTGGCATGCCTCCTCATAAGTGGCCTCAGACACGACGCCGTCTTCCTACAACCACCTATACACGTCGAACTGGGCATCGGCATACGTCCAATGCTCACGAGCAGGACCCAAAGAAGTGGCCTGCTCCCTCAGGTGCTAGTTCTCAGCCTCCAAGGCTACAATTCAGTCTGCTGCAGCACGGGCGTCCCGCTCACAGAGGGCATTATGCCCCTCCAACGACCGCTCTCGAAAGGCAGCGGCGGCCCTCTCTAATCCACGCTCTTTTTCCTGGGCACGGTTGGTCGCCTGCCGAGTTTCAACCCTCGCCAGGGTGTCCTCTGCCTGCTTCCTTGAAGTGGAGGCCTCCGTCTCTAGGGCAGCTACCTGCCTAGTATAAGCCTCAGCGGCCTCTGCCGCGGCAGCCACATTTTGGCGCTCCCTCTCAGCAGCCACCCTTCTCTCAGCATCCACCCTTTCGTTCACTTGACAGAGCTGCCCCTCAAGAGTGGTTACCTTGCTGAGGGTCTGTTGTATATGAAGCTCCCTCCGTGCCAGCTCTTATACCAGCTCCCGGTTCCGCGGGTTGTTCCATCTGCGTTCACGCAAGCCGCGGCACCGGTCACGGTAGCGACGGTACTTCCCAAACAGCCGCACAAAAATCGCCGTGCAGACGTTAGCCCACCTGATGCTCTCCACCTCCATCAAAAATGTCTACAACAAATAGAGCGATACTTAATACAAGAAGACATGCTAAGAAAGAAAACAAACCAAAGTTTTATACATACCCTTATACTCAGGGCGGCCACCTCGCCCATCAATCTGACGCCCTAGATGCCCCTCAGGGACGTGCTCTCCGTTTTCAAGCACAGGACCCCGAACAACGATACCAGGTTCTCCTCCTCGAGCAGTAAGTTCAGGTCGTTAGGAATCTCCAAATAACGGTAATCCCCTTTGGCTTGCACCGCTAGGCGGGTATAACCCTCCTGGAAAAGACGGGGTCCTCGGGATCCATATCAGACTCCGATACATCCCCCTCTCCTGAGACGCCCCTTCCTTCTGCTGCCCTGGAAGTCGAGGCCTCCGCCGCCCGAGACGTCAAAGCGCCCACATTCTCCACAACGTCGGTGCCTGCAATCTCCACCAAAACAAGTTGCAGAGGAACTGCCTTCCCTATCAGCAATAGGAACAGAAACTTGAATCACCAAAGCAATTGTGTAACCTTGGGCTGAACCAACCAGGGCAACCCCCACTGAGCGCTCACCCTCTGGGGCGAGGTCCGCTGCGCCCCCCTCCTCCACCGATGGAGAAGAGTCTAAGATAATCACCACTGGAAGAGCCGGAGTGAACGCCACCCTGCACCAAACCAGCGGCCTCCCATCTTCTTCAGCTCCATTTGGCGATCGCTCCGCTCTGTAATGCATGACCCTTGGAGACTCTTCAACTTGGGGACGGGCTGTATCGGAGAGTGTGCAGTCGATGATTCCACTGAGGTTGCCGTCAGGACCGGGCGAGGCTCCGGTATTTTAATCAATCGGGTAGTCTCCCCCGGCCTGCGGAAAGCAAGCTGAGGATCCCTCCTGCGCAGCGGTAATCCTGACCAACCAAAGAAGAAGGGTAAGCTAAAGAAACTAAAGACTTTGAAAGAAGATAATAACAACATATCAGACTCCCACCAGCAGCCGGCGTACGGCCATGGACCTCCCAAAAAGACGCCCACGTACGAATCCTTGTCGTGACATGGAGCACGGCCTCAACCCACTCGCAGATGCCAGAGAACGGCGCCAGTGGCGCACCTCCCACTACGGTACAAAAAGAAGATCAATACTTACAAACATAGAACAGAGCATTTCACTAAAGAAAATCAAGCCCAGCATAAAAGGAACGTACGTGCATGGTTCCACTCCTCTGGGAAGTCACTAGCGCAGGCCACCAGGTGCCCGGTCCTGATGTAGAAGAAACGCTCATAAGGACGGGTAGCGACCTCGTCATCGAGCTCTGCTGTTAAGCCTTCGATCCCACGAGGGACCAGCCGAATCATGGTGCCGCGTACCCTCTGAGGGGCGTACAGAGTCATCACATGCCCAAGTGTAATTTCCCTCCGTACCAACTCCGCATATTTGGTCAGCATCGCCAATAATTTGTAACAAGAAGGGGCGAGATGACCAGGGAAAACCCTGTAGTTGTGGCAAAAGTCCACCACCAGTATGGGGAGAGGAAGCCTAAATCCCAGCTTGAAAGGGTAAGCATAAAAGACGTAGTAACCTCGGTGGTCAACATGCACCCTGTAACCGCTTCTGGCCAGGACGATGTCAGCAAAGCCAGGAATATCACATTGCTCCCTCAGCTGAGCAATGGCAACTTCCCCCATCGGTGGAGCCTCATCCACTTGATATTCTCCCTCGGGGCCGATAAAATCGGTGGACGGACCGCCAGACGTGAAATAATGTCAGTCATCGACGGGAACCTATCAATATTCGGCAAACCGGTGGTTCCCACCACCGTAGATGGGCCTCAGCCGCCGCAACCACCACCGGAGCTATATCAGAACGAGAACTGCTCGCCATTATCAGTATAACTAGATAAATGGCAAAATTCACCGGAAAAACAAGAGAATACGGAGATCCGATGAAAATGATGGAGAATGAATTAACGAGGAGTAAAAGACTAGATAATCTGAAAACAAGAAGGGCTATCTCTCTCAGTATTCCACTTAGACAAATATCGGAAAAGTGAGAACTGAACAATACAACCCCTTATTTATAGACAAAGCATAAATAACCTTCACGAATCCCAAAGGTCACCATTAACTACCTAACCAACCGCAAAATGGTTAAGGCCTCCAGTAACGGGCACTATTATGACGGATACCATTGAACGGTCATTCAACCGTCAATCGGCACATCCCCCATGAAACAGTTATGATGACCTCAAGGTACCATGGGCATGCTCCATCCGTCACCATGCACATGATGTCCCCCTTATACACGGCGAGCGTGTTCGTACTCTCTACGAGAACACGTAAAAATGGTTACGGCCATCTCTAAAGATAAAGTGGCTACAACCATCTCCAAAGTAAAAATGGCTACGGCCATCTCCAAAGTAAAAGTGGCTACGACCATCTCCAAAGTAAAAATGGTTACGGTCATCTCCAGAGTAAAACTGGTCACGACCATCTCCAAAAGATAAAAGGCTATGGCCACCTCTAAATTAACAATGGCTACGGCCTTCTCTGAATGATTGAAAAGGCTACGGCCATCTCTAAAAGCAAAAACGGCTACGGCCGTCGCTGAAGAATAAAGGACTACGATCATCCCCAATGCATAAACGGCTACGGTTACTGGCGGAATCCGCTCGTCGAGCTCGACTTGAGCCTGACCTCAATAAGCGGAGGGATTATCTATATGGTTCAAAACTTGACCTCATGATAATGAATGAGATCAACGCAGTTATTAAAGCCTATTTACGATTAATAAATGGTATGGCCATTTATTCACAAGATTATCGGGTAGTTATCCAATTTGACAACTAAGGTCACGGCTTGGTCGTCTTGGCGCCAGCTAGCAGATCTCCTAGCTATAACTACAAAGGGAAAGAACCCTAAAAGGGGGGATGCTTCTTCTTCTTCGCATCTCCTTCTAAAAGAAGAGAGAATACGTCGTTCTAAGGCTCTGAACCTCTCTATGGAGAGGCAGACCAAACCAATATCATTAATAAAAGATCTTCATCCTCCTTCCTTTAATCTATAACTGTTGTCTCTTATATTTTGTTCCTTTGATCTTTGGATTTATTACGATATGCTATGATTGGCCCTCCGTTTATTTTGATTGTTTTATGCTTCTACAGTAAATGAAAACTTTGAGCTAAACAAAAGTGTCACAACTGACATGGCTAAATTGTGTACAAATCACGCTGCCAAGGCGCGAATAATTATATTTTTATTAAAAAATATTTAAAATAGAATGAAATATAAATAAGAAAATAAAAAGACCTTTCTCTCTCCCCTTCTCTTTTCCCCTTCTCTCCTACCTTTCTCATCTTCCAAACGAACTCTCATCCCCATCCTGTAAATTGTTTTCATTTTCTATCCTACTTTCCCTCCCCTTCCCTGTTTCGTTTTCCATTTCTCTTCCCCATTCAATTTTTTTTATTTTCTAGTCACCACCCATCTTTCTCGTCCCAACCTGCCTCAATTCCTCTTTACCAGTACCTTCATTCATTATTCGTTATCATCTGCTGTAGGAGAAAAAGAAAGTTGCCGCTTAATCTTCGCCGGCAGCGCGTCTTATCTGAGCGTCCGGTAAGCTAATGGAGTGGGAAAGAAAGAATGGGTGAGGAAGAAAAGGAGTGATAAGGAAAGAGCACGTTGGCACCGTAGAAATACGCCATCGTTCGAATCATTTGGAATTTGAGACGACCCAATTTTTATACGAGCACATAACCATCCATTTTAAACGGGTATAATGCTCTTATTTGGGAAATTCCTCTTCATCTATGTACAACAACAACAACAACAACCCAGTATAATCCCACTTAGTGGGGTCTGTGGAGGGTAGTGTGTACGCAGACCTTACCCCTACCCTTGGGTAGAGAGGCTGTTTCCAAATAGACCCCCGGCATTCTTCCCTTCAAGAACTTCCTACCTTGCTCTTGGGGAGACTCGAACTCACAACCTCTCGGTTGGAAGTGGGGGTTGCATACCATCAGAGCAACCCCTCTTCATCTATGTAATAGCATAAATAAATTGTTTGGACTAATTTCTAGATTGAGGTTTGGTTAAGATATATACTAGGATATGAATTGTTCATATTTGAATTTTACCATTGAAAATAGTGGTTGTGGAAGGGAAGGTTTTGGAGGAGCTATGGTGAAGAAGAAAGTAAAGAGAACAAAAATTAAAAAATTGGTAAATTAATTTTAACAGGGATGTCACCCAGATTTTACAAATGTCAAATAATAAATGGTGTTAGTATTTGACGTGGTATTCACATCAGGCAATTGGGATATACGCTCTGAGGGAGGTGTTTATTATAAGTATTTTTATCGATTTGGGGTGCTAAAATGGGAAAACTGAAAGTTCATATATCGGCTTTAAAATCCGGTGCAAGTTTAGGTGGCCAAGAAGCCATTTCGCTTTTTTTGTTTGTTCAAAACTTGAACCCACTTGACCATCACTGCACAATGACTTTGATGTCAAAGAGGGTTTCAATTTTATATATGAAAAATTATTCTGTTTTAGATGACATTTATAGCATATACAGTATAATTTTTCGATGAAGAAGGTTTATAAGCGGGTTCATATGAACCCTCTTGTCTCCATGTGGGTACGCACTGAAGCTGCACTCAAGCTAAGCAATTCAGAACAATATTTCTGCATCATTTTCAAAAGATAGCAATATTAGTTAAAGGTCAAATGGCCTCGTGGCCACTTAAAGTTGTATCTCTTCCTCTCCTACCTCTCTCATCTTCCCAAGCGAACACTCATCCCCATCCTGTAAATTTTTTTCATTTTCTATCCTACTTTCCCTCCCCTTCTCCGTTTTTTTTTTCATTTCTCTTCCCCATTCATTTTTTTTTATTTGCTAGTCTCCACCCATCTTTCTTGTCCCAACCTCCCTCAATTCCTCTTTACCAGTACCTTCATTCATTATTCGTTATCATCAGCGCCCCCCCCCCCCCTAGCCTTCTTATTATTTTTATTTCTCTTTTTCCTTTCATAGTACACCTAATTAGTAGATTGCAGCTGATAGGTGAATTGAGAAAAAATTAAGCTGCTTTGATATTGGTGGTATTTAGCGAAATACTTTGAAATAAATTTTTGTTAGCTTTTTGGACGATTTATGTTGGTGGAACAATAATAGATTTTACTGAAAAGAAGGTGGTCGGTGGTAGGTGATGATGATTTAATGTGAAGCTTTCATATTGGAGGAAGAAGATGAAGGTGATTGAAAATGACTGAGATTTGGAGTTGTTAGTGGACTATTGGTTGTGTATGGTGGAGAAAAAAAGAGAAAGAAAAAGAAATTAAAAAGTTTAATAATTTTTTTTAATAATATAGGACCCACAAATCCACATGTCATATAATAAAGATCAAACATGTGACATGGCATTCATGTCAGAGCGATTAACGAACACGTTCAATAGAAAGTGTTTATTAGTATTCATTCCGTCATGTTAAAGTATTCAAATTGAAAAAATATAAGTTTATGTATCGGCTTTACAAACTGGTGCAAGTTTAAGTGATCAGGAAGCCAATATGCTTAAAACTTAATTCAAACTTAATTTGTTTTTCTCTCACTGATTTCCAGTAAAACATGCAAGAATATTTGTTGAAATGATTAGTTTACTTTAGTTTGGTCTATATTGAAACGTTTATTTGTTCAATATTATCCTTTTTTAATATTATTCTTATTATTTGACTTATAAGCTCGCTTTATCCAATTATTATATTAGTTTAGTTTATTAAGAGTTACAATTTTATTTTTCTTGTAAACAACTTTTTTTTGTTATGTAATAAGGAAAGGAATGTTGCAGAGTTTTAATATACTTTTAATCTGTTAAACAAGCTTAAAAATTTTAAAGCAAAATTTGTCAAATTAAGTAGATAAATTATCTTAAAGATAAATTTAAATAGACTTTATAAATCTTTTATTAAAAAAATGCACTACTTGTTAAATAAAAGAGCGCCGACTTAAAAATGTGACTTCATTTTGAGGTGAAGAATGGAAAAAAAATAGAGTAGCTATCTAGCTTGCTATTCCTGATGTTGGTTTTATGTCAGCTATTATCGTGTCAATTTGAACCCGCTTATATAAAATCCTGGGTCTGTCACTAGTAAAATGTGAAGTATTACTTGTAAGAGTTTTGGTCTTTGAGCTGTTTAATACTCTAATGCCACCAAAGCTGTAAAACCATGGTTATTCTTTTTACTGCTGTAGTAGAGCGTAACATAGGTATTCAATGGTGGAGAACTTCATTTGGAAAGAAAAGCTTGATGGGGGAGAGTGTGAGATGGGAAAAAGTTTTTCTACCTCATATAAAAGTCACGTGAATTTTTTCGTTTTACTTGGACAAAATGTGCTTAAATTTTGCAAACTTAAAGGATAAATGGTGCCCGAGCTCAAGGTCATATTGGAAAGACAATATTAGACCTATCACCAAAAATAAGGAGAACTTTTGGTCAAGAAGTTAAAATTTTACATGGTTTATTTATCATTTTAAAGAGTAATTTTCATTCTTATTCACCTTGTCAGATCATTTTAACTGGCACCTATATTTTACTTTTGATTTTCACGTGGTGCAAGGCTCATTAAAAGGAAAAGTACTCCATATCAAGATTTTTTATATCCAGTTATCGACCCCGAAACCTCCAATTAATAATAAAATGATCTTATTCATTCTACCATAATCCATGATAGTTTTACTTTATTCATTCCCTTAGGGATTGTTTGGTTATGAGGTGCGATAGACTAGGATATTCCATGGATTAGCTATCCTGCTTCTATATGCTAGTGCCACCATTTTGGTACAAAGTTTATCCCACCTCTAGCTAATACTTACAAATAAATATGGGATAAATGCAATCTCATATTCTATCTCTAACTGTTATACCTGCTGTGCTAAACGATTATTATACACAGACTGTACAAGAGAATAAGGGAATCACTATATACAAGATAATTATGACAAAAGAGCTGACTACGGGAAATTTGCCAGCAGCAACAGTCACTCTCTCCAGCACATTCCACTGGTTCGGCTGCTAATGGATGTCATGACAATCAATGAATCCTCTATTCTGGTTCTGCATGGGAATACGCATCGAAATAAGACTGAAAGAGGATCATGTCGTGAGCTCCAAGTTGTTCCTTAACAGCACAATTTTTGTAAATTCAACAGTTCTCTGGTGGCTCTTGACATGATGTCCGTTCACTAAGCCTCCTCTCAGCAGCTATAGCAGCAGCAACAGAAGGTGGCAAATGCGTCAAGCTCCCAGTTGCCTTGTCATCAGTGGAAGGTGCCATCCTGAATAAGGATTCAACATCTCTTAGAGTCAAAACGGGCTGATCTTGATTCTTTCTGTTGCCACTAACAAATGAACCGATATTCCTGCTCTTATTCAACTTATATAAGCTCTCCTCAACTGTGTCTTTCACCTATTATAATAGAAACCGGCAAAAAAAGAGAGTTATGAATAATCCCCTTTGCAGGATACTATGTAGCAAAAATAGGTTGATAAAAGTATAACAAAGAATCCCTGGAAGCATCCAGTGCACAGATAAATATAGGTTTTCTCACCAACACAAGCTTTAAATTCATATCAAAAGACAGAAATAGGTCTCCATCCAAATTCATTTCAGCAGTTTTAAGTTTCATTAACTTTTTGCATATGAATGGAGTTGACACATCCATTCAAGATTCATGTTGTTAATAGGAGATTCAGGTTATATTTAACATGACAGACAGCTCAACTGTCAATTAGAAAACAGCCCAAGTACAAGTTTTAGGTCATCGTACCACAAATTTTAGACAACACTGTTATGATACAGAGTTTGATTCAGACTCCCAACTCAATATTAATGAATATTAGAATAGAGAGACATACTATAAAACGATGAACAAGAGTCTTATGTGCCTGCCCAATTCGATGCACCCTGCCAATGGCTTGTGCTTCTGCTGCAGGATTCAGCAGTGGTTCGACAAGTATAACATGCTGGGCTTCCAGAAGATTGAGGCCATTGGCTCCATGTTGGATTAGGAGCAACAATACTTGAATGGATCTGATTTCTGGTTTCCCCGCAGGTCTCTTGCCAGTTTCATTGGCATTACTGTTAAGGCCTCTGAATTGGCTGATGGCAACATGTGCTTTCCTGTAGACTCAGTACTATAAGCTCAAAATTTGAAACAAATACTGAAACAAGCAACATGAAATGTTAAATCAGAAAACCAAGATCTGCTTCCTTCACAGATTTTGGGAATGAACTAAGAATCCAGCGACTTCGTTCCAACTATTAGTTTTCATATGATGCCCAACACTGGTTAAATTCACAGTAGCCTCATAAGACACAATTCATGAGCTGATCCAGAATATGTCATCGACTATTGATATTTGGCATATTCATCTATGTTTTAGTATCAATTATTTTACACTTTAATGTCCTCGGAGTTTTTTAGCTGTGAAAAACACCTGATTTGGCGTAAAATGTTTATTCTATGATTAGGAAGCCAACCAGGTGAAAGGAAGCAATTAGGGAGATTTGCACCCATGGATGTGGCCTAGTGAACAATGAAGTGGGTCAGAACCAAAAAGTCTCAAGTTCAAAATCCCAACGGAGGCAAAAACAGTAGGTGATTTCTTCCCATCTGAAAGCTTTGGTGGCCAGAGTTACCTGGTACCTGTTGCTGGTAGGAGGTGGAAAGTATCCCATGGAATTAGACGAGGTGCACGCAAGCTAGCCTGGACACCATAATTATTTTTTTTAAAAAGGGGAGATTTTTGGAATGAATTTAAAGATTTAAAGAAACTGAATAAGTCCCGCGGGGGGATGGCGCGCATGTCAAAATTCTAGGCTTATACTTTGAGGGCTAGTTTTGTCCACACATAATTTTTAGCACACATAAACACTTCCTAGCCTATTTTCAGCCGCATCTCGACATGGAAGCCAAGAGATCACCATTGTTGAAGCAAGGTCAAGCTTGGAAAAACGTGGAGTCCATTCTAACTGAAGATCTAAAGGGTTTTTTCATACATTTTTCTTATTTTCTTCTTCTATGGATAATGGATTCTCTCTTGTTATTATTATTATTATTATTTTTTGGATGGGAAAAGAAAGACTAGGAACAACCCCCCCCCACACACACACACACACATACACTCTCTCTCTTCCCTTACACACACACGCACTCTCTCTTTTTATCTAACTATAGGTTTTTTAGTAGAATGATATTGGCTAGTGTCTTTATTCCTTTATCTAGAGTTTTGATGGAACCTTTTATTGGGTGAACTATTTGGCTGCTTCTTGAATAAATTAGGCCTGAATCTATTTTTATTTGTTTCAATAACGAATTTCTTGTGTTTGATTGAAGAGCTCTCAAATGACATCCCTAGATTTTTGACCTAAACTTGGGAAAGGAATTTCAAGATTGGTGTTAGTTGAACAACAATATTTCAGATTAATTAAGATATTAATGAGCTTGATCTAAAGACTATAATTAGGAATAATTCAATCTTATTGTGATCTTCTATGAGCTGGCTCACCGGAATCCTTGAAATAACTTGGGAGAGTATACTCCCTTTTGATTAATACAGTTTACCTAATCAAAAAAAAACTTGGGAGAGTAATTTGAGGAAATTTTTGCGCTAGTAATTGGGAAGTTCTAGCGATAATCTAGTGACTACCGATCAATAAAAATAATAAGACAAGATCCATAGAGAAGCAGTTGCTATTTCATTTCAATAATTGGAGAATTCATGATCCTAGGCCTTTTTATTTAACTTCTACTCCACTTTTTTTTAATAGTAGTAAATCTTTAATCATAGTTTTATTTTGAATTCAACATATCAATTAGAAAAACATTAGTTGGTAATCATTCAACTTAGTTTACTTAATAATTAAACCAACTAAAACTAGTCATGAGCTCTCTGTGGAATCGATCCTGGACTTATAAGCCAAGTTATATTTGTAGAGACCACTTATCCTTTTCAGGACTGAAACTGCGTGTGATCAGCAATCAAGCCAAAGGGCAAAGCAATGGAGCTCACTAACATATACTCCCCCCTTCCAATTTTATGTGATGCTTTTTACAGTTTTACTCTGCACAAAGTTTAAGAAAGAAAGAAAGACTTTTAAAACTTGTAGTCTAAACAAGTCATAAATATTTGTGTGACTATAAATCATCTCATTAAGGGTAAAATGAGAATTTTAAAGTCAAATTGTTTCTAGTCTAGATATATAAAGGATCATTCCTTTTGGGACAGGATAAAAAAGAAAGTGCATCACATAAATTGGGCAAGAGGGAGTAGGAGGATACAGAAGCAAAAGAGCAAGAGTGGATTAATGCTAGTTCTGGGCCATCCTCATCATAAAAGTTGAGGAGATAGCCTGAAGGTTTAGCTGATTTACTACATCAAAGTATGTGGAAAAAACACACTTCCTCAATGTGGGTTGTTTGGTACAAATTGGATATTTTAGCATGCTTGTTCCCGGATTCTCACAATAACAACAACAACAACAACAACAACAACAACAACAACGACCCAATAAAATTTCCACTAGTAGAGTCTGAGGAGGGTAGTGTGTACGCAGACCTTACCTCTATCCCAAATGAGTAGAAAGACTATTTTCGAAAGACCCTCGGCTCAAGAAGACAAAAAGACAAAGGAAGACAATATTAGTACTACCATAGAAATAATAAATATATAAATATATATATGAAAAATAGAAACATGAAAATAAAAAGATGATATAAAGCAAAAAGCAAAATTGTATCCCTACCAAACTAGTCTCCCAACGTTATGACATGAGGCAAAACTCAACTAACTCCTAGCCTATAACCCTAATACTCGACCTCCACGTGTTCCTATCAAGTGCTATATCCTCGGAGATCTGGAGTATCGCCATATCCTGCCTAATCACCTCCGTCAATACTTCTTGGGCCGCCCTCTACCTCTTCTCGAGCCCTCCACAGCCAGGCATTCGCACCTCCTTACGGAGCATCTAGCCTTCTTCTCTGAACGTGCCCAAACCACCTGAGTCTGCTTCCTGTATCTTGTCATCAACGGAAGTCACGCCCACCTTCTCCCTAATAACATCATTCCTGATCTTATCCATCCTATTATGCCCGCACATCCACCTTAACATCCTCATTTCTGCTACCTTTATCTTCCGGATATGTGATTTCTTAACCAGCCAACATTCAGCCCCATATATCATGGCAGACCTGACCACCGCTTTATAGAACTTACCTTTGAGAATCAGTGGCACTCTTCTGTCACACAATACTCCAGATGCTAACCTCCACTTCATCCATCCTACCCCAATATGGTGTGTAACATCGTTATCAATCTCCCCTCCCCTGGATAACTAACCCAAGGTACTTGAAGCTATCACTACTCGGAATGACCTGTGATTCAAGCCTAACATCCACGTCTACTTCACTCTGCTCAATGCTGAACTTACACTCTAGGTATTCCGTCTTAGTCCTGCTAAGCTTGAAACCATTAGATTCAAGAGTTTGTCTCCAAACCTCCAACCTTTCGTTAACACCGGTTCGCGATTCATCAATCATAACTATGTCATTGGCAAATAGCATGCACCATGACACATCCCCTTGAATGTGATGTGTTAACGCGTCCATCACCAGGGCGAAAAGGAACGGTCTGAGCCCATTCTCACAATTGTTATTTATTATATAGTCAGAAACTTGCTCTTTGATACATTAGCTCAAGTACGGAACATTAAAGATGGTCCCTTAGGATAAAAGAGGATGAATCAGGTTCATAGTTTTTACTTAGATCATTCTCAGAGAAGGAACTTGATCCTCATAAAATTTATAGTATCTTCTGTCTGGGAAATTGGGAGTAACGAGCAAAATTGATTTCCACAGGCAATATCCTCTGATGGACTGGAAGGAAGAAATTGCTCCGCTTTTTAGCATTACAACTTCTCAACTCAAAACCCGGGTTGGAATTGGATAGCCAAAGATCATTATAACCCCTTTGAAAACTCTGATAGACTAAGGGTGTGTTTGGTATGAAGAAAAATGTTTTCTAAGATTCAGGGATACGGAGGTCATATTTTTAGCCATCCGTACTAGGATCTGCATCACTGAATCTTAGAATTTACATCTCGAAGGATCTGACTTCTAAATTTGGTATGAAGGTAAATGTTTTCCATAAGTAAAAGGAAAATACTCCTTTTTTGGTTGAAAAAGAAGTACTCTTTCTACAACAAGAAAATAAAGTACTCATTTTGTTGAAATGAAAGAAAATACTTTTTCTACATCATGAAAAAAATATTATTTTTGTTGAAATGAAAGAAAATACTTTTTACTACATTATTTTACTGAAATGAAAGAAAATACTTTTCCACATCATGAAAAGAGAGTACTTTTTTGTTAAAATGGAATTCATCTGTTGAAATGAAAAAAAAATACTATTAATAATATTTCTATTTAGGGTGAGGGTAGGGGTCGGGGGCGAGGTTGGGGTGGGGTGGGTAGGTAGGGGTGTGGGTGTGGGTTGGTACGGACGAGGAATATGGTAGGGAAGGTTGTAAAAGAGTTTTGAAAAATGTTTACCCTTCTTTTGATAAGAAAAATATTTTCTCCAAGCACATTTAGACTTCATGAGAAAAATATTTTCCAAAACATTTAAGCCAATCAAACATGGGAAAATTGAAAAATATTTTCCGGAAAATGTTTTCCTTCGTACCAAACACACCCTAATATTGAATTCTAACACTCTAATGAAACTCTGACAAATGTGCAATCTGGTTTTAAAGTTTACATGCGACCTAGTATTCTTTTGGTTTCTGTCCTTTTTCTTTTAGTATACTTTTTAAAATTTTCTTCCAAGAAACCCAGGTAACTCAATGAAGTGCAGGCCTGAAGTGGAGAAAATGAGGTTAACAAGTTGAGAAAAAATGTGCATAACAGAAACAGTTGCTCAAAGAAGTAAACATGATGCAGAGTTAATGGTTCGATGAGCTAAATTGAGAGAGGGAAGTCCAGAGTAATAGAACATGTAGAAATGTACAATTGACTAGAAGTAGAGACAAAAGTAGTGTAATAGAGGACTTTCAGGCAGAGAATGGACTTACAGTTTGGCTTGTGTACCATATGAAAGAATCTAATCTTCCAACCAAAATGTTAAACAATGATTGACTAGCCTAAGACCATTATGCTACATATTTCTCTAATAATCAACTATATTATTTCACATGTATAGGACTGTAAAGATCAGGATACAAACTGGAGAGGTTCCATGAGATAGGAGAACTCTTTCATAGGAATTTACTTATGTAAGATACGACAATCATTACCAGTTTAGAGTTTCACAGCTAGATCCTATGCTGAAGTAAAGGCATGTCATCCTCAAATATTTGTGCTGTTATCATAAACATAATTTTCCGTTTTCTTTAAACAGAGGTTTAGACATTGTAGAGAGTTTTGGAGAAGTTAATTGGTTTGAAGCTTCTCATTAAAATATATTGCTTACAAAGGTATACATAGAATATAGGGAAATCAAAACCTACCAACTATAGGATTGTACAATAATGAAGGAAAATCAAACCTACCAACTATAGGATTGTACAATTAATGAGAGAATATTCTACCAATAATAAAAAAAGATACACAAAAGATATTTATAATATTTCCTAATACGCCCCCTCAAGATGGAGGGCCGGAGGATACGCCAATCTTGGACATCAACAGAAGAAGCCGAGGACTGCCGGTTAGGGCAGCGGCCATGGAGCGCGAGGCAGAGGAGACGCTGATCGACGTCGAGAGAGAGGGCTGCCGGTTAATGCAGTTGCGGCGCGGCAAGACGCCGGAGAGAAGGCGCTGAGAGAGAGGGCTGCCGGTTAGTGCAGCGGCGGCGCAGCAAGAGGCCGGAGAGGACCGTGAAGGTCGTCGGCTGATCTTCTTTGCCGGAGAGGGGCAGCAAGACGCCGGAGAGGGCTGCCGATTAGTGCAGCGGCGGCGGCGGGCTGCCGATTAGTGCAGCGTCGGCGCGGCAAGATGCTGGAGAGAGGGTTGCTTCTAGAAGACGAAGCCTCCATTGTTGTTGTAGATTTACAAAGTAAAAAAAATGTTGATAGGAAAAAAAAAGGAATAATTTTCTGAATTTAGAAGAAAGACCTTGCTAGTGCCGATTATGTAGAAGGTCGGCGGCGGTGGGCTGCCGATTAGTGCAGCCGCCGCCGCGGGGAGGGAAAAAAAATTAGTGTTTGTTTGGCGATAAACCACTGGCTCTTGATACCATGTAGAGAGTTCTGGAGAAGTTAATTGGATTAAGCTACTCCTAATACACATTGGATTAGGGTTCTACTATTACATATTCTAACAGACATAATGCAGGAAAATATGAATCAACCACATGGTTGCTCATATCATGAAGAATAAGTGTTCGCTTTTGCTCCTAGGAAAGCATATATTTTTGAACTTCAAAAGAACCAAACAAGAGTGAATACAAGCAAAATATTACCTTCCTCCTTTCATCCGCACAAAAGTTATGTTGTTAGCTGCAAACGCATGCTCTAACACATCAAGCACATCATTCCAACTGCTAAAGACTAGAACCTTTGCTGCTAGGTTGGAGGAAGTGATCCATAAAATTCTCCTGGTGACAGCTTCAATCTAGAATACAACTTCCATCAATTAATTGAAAATGCACAACAACAAAAGGAAGTACCTCTTCTACTGTTTAAGATACAATGAGGCATAAAATGTAGTATAACTTAATGGGAATACTGTATCTGCTTCCAAGGTCAAAAAAAAATTTGTTGTTACATACATAATTTCCCGCTGCCACAAAACGAATGACTCAGTTCCATATTTGGTTCAAGTGCAGTTTGGCTGAGGCATTATGTATTAAAAGTAAAGCCAATCAAAACTGCGACAATATGCAATGATTTCACATACTGTACACAAAACAAGTTAGTTGGCTCTCTGTCTACCAAGCACTTGCTTTTGTCCCAAGATACTTGATACAACTTCATAAATAGCAAAAGTATACTATTCTACCTTATTTATTTTGAAAACTAATTTTCCTTCATTAATCTTCACATTTCAAATCATTATCTTAATCACTTGTTTATCAAATTTTATAAAATAAACTATACGAATATTTTACTCCTAATTTTTGCAATATTAAGACTAAGTTATCTAATATGGGGGAGAAGGGAGTAGATGAAATAAAATTGGGGCAAAGGAAGTTGTTAGGAAAATACAGTTAAATGATAATTATAATTCGAATCCTGAGGATGAAAGTAAGAGTACCTTTGTGCTATATGAACCTCGGACATTTACAGATGCTTCGGAATTCTCAGAGACTGTAGAAGAAGATGGATAAGACTTATTCTGACTGTCATCAGCATAAGCAATATTTCTGTAGTCAGTATGCTGTCTACAAGTTGGGCACATTAACCAGTTAACTTGAGGCTTCCCATGGAGGGCTAATCTTTTCTCTGTCATTGCAAACAGACCTGAAATGGCAACCATCAAAGTTAAAGCATAGTATCCACCCTTAGCATTCCTTGCATAACAAACGAATGTTACAGCTTTTTATTGAGTTAAAGCTACATGGATATGCAGGTTTTGTAACTCTCTACGGCCCAAAAGAAAAAATAGATTGCCAAAGCTGTGGTTAACTCAGACGTTGTCTATAGGGAAATCGGAAGGTTATCCTCTCTTTTCTTTCCTGCAACCCTTAACCCAAAATCAAAACAGAAAAGCACATTAGGATAAAACAGATAGTAGGGAACAAAATTACTTCACACGAATTGTGAAGTACAAAAAATGAGCAGATAAGATTGGCATATCAACTGTAAATTTAGGTTGTCAGAATAAATATAGTCACACGAGTAAATAACATAGACTTGTGATAGTGTCCCACATCTAAATCATGTAAATGTGTAATTGTATAAAGTATCTATATTCCTAAGCCTAAGACACTTGATGTAACCACCCAATCTCCTCTTATATCTCACATGATATCAGAATTTTATAAGAAAAAACTAATTCTTTTGTTGTCATTAGTTCCCTCTCCTCTAAAGTCAGCGGGATGGCGCATTAGCTTCAGCTCAGTAGCATGTCCCGGAGAAAACTTCTTTCCAGCGTCTCACTCCATTTGAGATAGTTGACCTTTCTTGAGTACTGTAAATCATAGAGACTTCCACAGAACTCAAAATCCTCTTACAAGCAGAACCGCAGAACCAAAAAGTTGCATTCTTTGTGAGTTTCATGCAAACTAAAGAATCTAGTGCCTCACATGATTACCAGTTTCATAGTTCCCTAAGGTTGACTAAAGTTCCAAGTTGACCAATATGAATTGCAATAAACTCGGACGAGACTTGGGTGAACGAAACCTATTTCAACAATGTTCTGGAGACTGCTTTAGATAACTGTCACCTACAATCTCTCGGAATCAGTGCAAACCTAACGAAGAGCAAAACGAAATGGAAGAAAAAGATCGACACGGATGACACTAACTAGTCAGGATTAAAGCTTAGTCGTGTTGGTACACTCACATCAACTCCGGTGTTTGGCAGAAGTGTTTTTAATTTGTCTAGAGATTTCTATGTCATTGTAGGGAAAAGCATGAGATTTAGAGGATCTTTAATCCGAGAACCTCTAAATTCCCTCAGAGAAGAAATTATTGAGTATTTGAATGATAATAGTAGCCTGTTTGGCCAAGCTTCTCCAAAGTCAAAAGGACTTTTTTCCCAAAAAAATGCTTTTTTTTTCAAAGTAGTAGTGTTTTCCCAAGCTTTTAGAAGAAAAAAGTACTTTTGAGTAGAGCAGAAGCAGATTTGGAGAAGTAGAAAAAATAGCTTCTTCTCGAAAGAACTTTCCAAACTAAGCTGATTTTTTAAACTTGGCCAAACAGGCTATAGAATGGAGTGGACATTTTTTGAGAATTGTAACATATTATTTAATCGTAGCACAAAGGCTATGCTAAGGCCATATATACATATATCAAAAGGAGCAAAAACCAAGGCTATCTTCTATCTCCTACTACAGTGATCCTATGATATCTATCATTGAATCTACATCCTGTACAAAATCTTCCTTACACCAAAAGTGAAACAAAAATAAGCAGTTCATCTTGATCTTCCGTAAGGAGTTGTTGTATCCTTCAATATATCTATTGTTTCTTTCCATCCAAATGGTCCACCATATACATCCCGGGATGGTCTTCCACCACTTTTTTTTGTTTGATCAGGTCTCCAGAAAAATTCCAGCAAGTAAGTAGCTCCCCTGTACTCCTGGGCATGGCCCATGACAGCCATTTCATACTCAAAAATGGGTGCCATAAAGCTCTAGCAAACTGAGAATGTAAAAATAAATGGCTAGTACTTTCAGCCTCATTTCCACACAGATAATACCTTGAACACAATGGCACGCCTCTTCTCATTAGATTTTCTTGTGTTAGACAAGCATCCCTGGCTGCTAACCATACAAAGCAAGCTACTTTGGTTGGTATTTTGGCTTGCCATATTGTTTTCCAGCTCCATAACTGAGTTTGTTGGCCTTGATGGTTGAGCAATTTGTATGCTGAGTTCACTGCAAAAGAGCCACTACTATGTCTTGTCCATTTAACCCTATCCTCCTCCATTGTAGTCCCCTTGAACTGATCAAGTACATTCAAAAATTCAGTGAATCTAGGCCATTCCCAATCATTTAGTTCTCTTCTAAAGTTAAAAGTCCATCCATGTTGGTCCCAACTGTCTTCCAGCGTGGCTTCACTATTCAAACTCAGAACTTTCATGTCACTGAAAAGGTCTTTCAAAGGTCCATGGCCTAGCCAATAATCATTCCAAAAGGATGTTTTCCTCCCATTCCTTACTACAATAGAAACATTATCAGCAAAAAGAGGCAAATAAGCCCTGATGGACCTCCAGACACTAATCCCATACGTTGTTGTCATTGCTTTAGGTATCCATTGTCCTTCTAGTCCATATTTTTCAGTGATGACCTTTCGCCATAAAGTTTGATCTTCCCTGCCAAACCTCCAAAGCCATTTCATGAGTAGCCTTTTATTATGTAGTCTCAAGTTTTTCATGCCTAAGCCACCAGGCTTCTTGCCTTGTGTCAAAACCTTCCAGTTAACCAAGTGATAACCTCCCTTCTCTTTATTTCTTTGCCAGATGAAATTCCTTCTCATAACATTAATCCTTTTCTCTATTTTTGAAGGAATAGGAAAAAGGGACATCATATATGAAGGAACTTCATCTAAGACAATATTAACCAATGTTACTCTGCCCCCTCCACTTAGCCAATCTTTTCTCACATCTTTCTAACACCCCACTCCAAATGTCTAACGACTTATTTTTAGAACCCAATGGCAAACCTAAGTAGGTTGTAGGAAGAGTTCCGACTATGCATCCAAGAACGCCTGTCAGCCTTTGTATATCAGCTACCTCATTTACTGGAAAAATAAGGCTTTTCCTCCAATTGACATGTAGACCAGAGACTGCCATCAAAAATTGTTAGAATTATCCTGAGATGTCTTAGCTCTTGTTCTTTTGCATCTTAAAATACCGAAGTATCATGCGCATATAGCAGATGAGTTACCTCCATTCCACCTACACTACTTGCCACCTTAAAACCAGTCATCCACCTATTGTTATTCGCTACCTTTATCATGTTATTTAGACCTTCATTGCTATTAGGAACAAAAAGGGGGAAAGAGGGTCACCTTGCCTCAAACCTCTATGTGAAGGGAAGAAACCTTCTAGGGAACCATTGATGAGAACAGAGAACCTGACTGAGCTTATGCAAAAGAGCATCCATTTAATCCACTTTCTTCCAAAACCCATAGATTTCAGCATTTTAAGAAGAAAAACCCAGCTCACATGATCATATGCTTTCTCAATATCATGTTTGCAAAGAATTCCACGTGTCTTCATCTTTAGTCTTGAATCAACACATTCATTAGCCACTAGTGTTGCATCCATTGTCTGCCTCCCCTTTATGAAAGCCATCAGATGCCTATCCACTAGCTTGGAGATCACTGTTTTTAATCTCTCGGTCAAAACCTTAGAAATAATTTTGTACACAGGACCCAATTAAGCTAATAGGCCTAAAATCTCGTAACTCTCGAGCTCCAGTCTTATTTGGTATAAGGGCATATATGATGCATTAAAGCTCTTCTCAAAAAACTCCTGTGTGAGAAAATTTCTCAAGGTTTGCATAACATCTTCCTTTACAATATCCCAGCAAGAATGAAAAAATCCCATAGTATATCCGTCTGGCCCAGATGCTTTGTCTGAAGCACATAATTTTACCCTGCGCAAACTTCATCCTCTACAAATGATCTTTGTACCCACTGCTTCTCACTCCCACTTATACAGGGACAATCGGCCAAAATAAACTCTGGTTTCAGTGTAAAGTTTTTGGTAGAAGGATAGAATTTTCACTTTTATAGTCTCTGGATTCTCCATCGTCTAGCTTATCAATTGTGTTATTTCTCATGTGTGCATTTGCCATTCTATGAAAACTTTTTGTGTCCCTATCCCCTTGCTTGAGCCAAAGAACTCTAGATCACTGTCTCCAAGCTATCTCCTCATTTTTTGCTATATCTTCATAGATTTCTAGTTTCCTGTACAACATCCATTTCTGCCATGGAACTTAGAAGTTATGTTTTACTTACTTCAAAGTTGTCATGATTTGTACCATTCCACTCTTTTAGTTTTCCTTTCAGCATCCTCAATTTGCAGGCCAGAATATAATCAGGTCTACCATGTACCTCAAAAGAAAGCCACCACTTTTTCACCATGCCACTAAAACCTGTCACCCCGAGCCACAAATTCTCGAACTTGAAATAAGACTTATGATTCTCCCAATCTCCACATTCTAACCGTAAGGGAGCATGGTCAGAAAAGACTCTAGGTAACAGTGTTTGGGAAATATTCCTGAATTCATTATTCCATTCCGTAGAGAATAGAAACATGTCTATCCTTGAAAAAGCTTGCTGATTGTCACCCTTTGCCCAAGTAAAACTTTCTCCGATAAGAGGAGGATCCACCACTTCCATGTCACTAATGAAATCAGAGAACTCTATCATGGATCTTGTCATTCTCCTACAATTTCTCCTCTCATTTACAAATCTAGTTGGGTTAAAATCCAAGGGTAATACCCAGGGACCATCAAAAAGTCCTCATAGTATCTGCAATTTCCATCCACATAAGCTGTCTTTCCACCATGTCGCAAGGTGCATATACCCCTGTGAGGTGTCATGAGAACTCCTGTGTCATCGAGCTAAATCTACAAGTAATTGTGGATATTTTAGTGTTGATCACCTCTCCTCTCCATGCCCTATTATCCAATAAAATAAGAATTCCCCCACTTCTCCCATTTGATTGCAAGCAACCAGACTCTACCCTTCTATTGGTCCATATTTGCTTGACTAATGGTTCAATATTTCCCTCTAACTTAGTTTCTTGAAAGCATAAATGTCTGCTTTCCACCTTTGTATCAAACTGTTCACTAACCTTCTCTTTTCCTTTCTATTCAATCCCCAAATATTCCACGAGATAATTTTTATCTTCATGGTTCACTTTTAGAAATTGACCTCCCCCTTGCTCTTTTCCCCTCATCTTTGTACGTCACATTGAAAACCAGTTTTTCCACTTCCTTTGCCCCCTTTTGTTTTGGAATACCACAGTTGTCAGTAGGAGTTTCTGTCATTTCCTCCTTCCTTTTGGCATATAGTTTCATAAAAAGAAATAGAGCCTCCCCTTCACAGCCTTTGATCATTGCCCCATATTCCTTGCTAAGTCTCAATATATTCCTATGTACCTTTGAGGTGACAAATCCTTCTTCATGTCAGGTGACAAATCTTTCGGGCTCATCGAAGATTGCAAAGGAACTGACAGATGGTTTGTTTGGATAGAACGTGGTTGTAGATTCACCAGCCAAATCCATATAGATGAGGAAAACTTAAGATGGGTCTGTGAATAAATGCAGCAAGCCTCGCGTAGTCATGGTAATCTCTACAGAAGATGGGGAAAGAAGATTCAAACTTACATCTATAGAGTTTACCAAAATTACAACAGATATGGCAGGTATCTAAGAGTTGAAGTTTGGGCAGGGGAAAGGAAAAAGACAATTATCATCCTAGATGTGGTCCATAACAAAGGGTGGGGAGACATATCAGGGAAAATCTTACACTTTCTTGGGGAGGCATCAAAGTACAAATTCAAAAAAATTTCAGATTTGCTAAAAAAAACCTTTCAAAGTTGCAGCAGAAATTTCGAGATGGCCTTTACAGCAGGCGGAAGATAGACGTTCAGAAGGAACAAGCGAGTTCCTAGCAAAATGTTTAGTGGGTTGTTTCAAAGACCCTTCCAATTCAAGCCCCAACCCAGAAGTTATACAGAAGTGGTTTCTCATAAGGTGGAAAGTGACAACTGCCCTCAAAATCACCCCGATGGCGCACAATAAATTCCTATTTGAACTACCTTCAAAACAAGAAGTTGCTAGAGTCAAAGCGGGGGACTGGTATTGTAACGGTAGACGGCTATCCCTTGAATGGTGGTCACTGGAATATGGGTCATCCTTGAAAGGAAATGTAGTAGGGCAAAGATGGGTCACAGCTTTTGGAATTCCTTTGCATGGCTGGACAATAGACTCCTTCCGTCAAATAGGAGAGCTATGTGGAGGCTATGTTGATGTTGATGAAGATACTAAAAATAGAAGTCACTTCTTCTGGGCAAGAATTTGTGTCCAAAACAAAAAGGAAGTCATGCCCAAGGAACTGGATCTGTTATTAGAAGGTATGAGATTTAAAATCTCAATTCTGGATGATCAGTTAACAACAATCGTGGTGGACGGTGAAGACAAAACAACTTTATCAAAAGGGAAAATAGTGGAACCTTCGCCGGCGGCTGCCTCCTCAAGCCACACGAAGAAGACATTGGAGAACCCATCGGTTAATAACCCATCGGTTAATAACCCATCTGATTATTCAAAGCAGCATAGGAGACCGTGCTTCTTTAATTCAAATGGGACTCACAAGATCCATGGAATTGGCACCGAGTGGGCCAGCCCATACTGAATATCAAAAATCTAGCATAATGGATACAAACAGGTTGGGCCATAAAATGGACCATGTCTATTATAGAAGAGGCCCAAAACCAAAGTTAAAAACAAAAGTGGCTACAGGGAAATGGCGAGCAATTGGACCTTTTTTGGACCCATGTATTAATAAAAATAGTCCAATCTATACTGCAACCAATTCAACCCAATAGCATCAAAATTAGAATCCATTGAAGGGCTTCGATCCATCAATTTAGCCAGCGACCTTTCCGTCGGATTCTTATCAGAAGCAAGGCAGATATGCTGAAGTCGATCATTCCATCTCAGCCATCTCTAAAGCTATTTGAACCAGTGAGTAGCTCTGAAGTTGAAGTCTCCTCTAGTGACACTCTCTCTTCCTTGGTATGAATTGGGTTATTTCAGTTCGCAATACATCAGTTCCCCATCAGTCATTGAAACTTCAAGATGGACAAAAGCAGTAATGGTTAAAGCATGCAAAGCATTTGGTATCCATTTTGCTGGGTTTGAGCACGAAATATTTGGTATGGTTTTGTGCATGGAAAAAAAAAAGACAGGAGCAACTCAACAACCAAAAATCATTAACCAAGGCAAGTGCGAAGGGCAAGAAAAAACAATCACTGGAGCTAGAAAGACTAAAATGGGGAATGAATTCCGATGGATTGAAAGAAGGGGTCAGGGGCAGGTACTACAAAGCCTTTTCTGGATGAAGATCAAAATTCGCAGTTGAAATGTATGGGGTCTTAATGAAGCAGAAAAAAGGAGCACAATAAAGTCACTAATTCACAAATGGAAGGCCGATATAGTATGTCTTCAAGAAACTAAGATTGCAGAATGGTCACCTTTTTTATCAGACAAGTATGAGGTAATAGGTGGGTCGACTGGGCAGCTCTAAACTCAATTGCGAGAAGTGGAGGAATCATCGTGCTTTGGGATAAAAGGCAATGGTTCAACAGGGGGTACATCAAGGTCACTACACAATCTCATGTATGCTCGAAAGCTTACAGGAGGATTTCAAATTGTGCTTCACATAGGTCTATAGCCCTCATAACAACATTGAAAGGGAGATCTTCTGGCATGAGCTTGCAGCTATTAGAGGCATTTGGGAGGATCAATGGGTCATTGGCGGGGACTTCAATGTTTGTAGATATGAAAGCGAAAGATTCAATTGCATTAGAAGGTCTAGGGCAATAAAATCTTTCTCAGACATCGTTCAAGACCTAGGCATCATAGATCTGCCCCTTCAAGGAGCCAATTTCACATGGTTCAGAGGGGAGGATTCATTGCAAGCATCCAGAATTGATAGGTTTTTAATCTCACCGGAATGGAACAATTTCAAAGCGATCAAACAGCTGGCCCTACCAAGAGTTGAATCAGATCATAGATCTCTTCTTCTCGAATGTGGTGATTGGCAAGCAAACCCCTCCTACTTCAAATTTGAAAACATGTGGTTTCAAGTTGAAGGTTTCATGAACAAAATTGAAGAATGGTGGAACAGCTACTCTATTAGGGGCAGTCCTGACTTCATTCTGGTGCAAAAACTGAGAAGGCTACAAAAATACATCACAGAATGGAACAGAACAACCTTTGGTCAATTGGAAGCTCTAAGAAACAAGCTTCTGGAGGAGCTAACTATGCTGGAACAAACTTCAGAACATAGACTTTTGACTCAGATTGAAAAAGAACAAGCAATGCACATAAAGCTTGATCTTAAAAAGTTGTCAAAGGCGTAAGAAGTTTCACGGAGACAGAAATCAAGATGCTTGTGGCTCAGAGAAGGAGACATGAATACTAAATTTTTTTCAAAAAATGCCCAACTCTCACAGGAGAAACAATTGTATTGACAAGTTATTAATTGGGGCTGATTTAACTGAAGACAGTGATAAAATCAAAGATGAAATCCTACGATTCTATCACGACTTGTACACTGAGAGTGAGCAATGGAGGCCTTCTGCGACCTTTGAAGGTTTGGCCAGCTTATCCCCAACTGATAAGGCATGGCTAGAAAGTCCATTTCAGGAGGAAGAAGTACGGGCAGCAATCAATTCCTGTGCACCTGATAAAAGCCCAGGCCCAGATGGTTTCCCCATGGCTTTCTACCAAAAATCATGGGCATTCATCAAAACTGAAATTATGGGGCTCTTTCATATTTCCATCAACACTGCTTCATGGTCAGATCATGCAATGCCTCTTTCATTGCTCTCATTCCCAAAAAGAAAGGTGCAATAGAACTCAGAGATTTCAGACCTATCAATCTCATTGGAAGCATTTACAAAATCGTTGCCAAAACTCTAGCTGAGAGACTGAAGGCAGTAATGTGGAAGCTGGTTTCTGGAGAGCAAAGTGCATTCATGAAGAACAAACAGATCACAGATGCCTCTCTAATAGCTAATGAAATGTTGGATGAGAGATTTAAAAGAGGGATCCCGGGAATTCTTTACAAGCTAGATGTTGAGAAGGCATTTCACAAAGTTAACTGGTCATATTTATTTTCAATGTTGAAAGCTATAGGGTTTGGGGACAGATGGATAAAATTCAGTCTCACCACAGTCAAGTAGTCAGTTCTAGTAAATAGATCTCCAGTGGGCTTCTTCTCTCCTGAAAAAGGAATAAGACAAGATGACCCTTTATCACCCTTCTGAGTAAAATGCTAGAGAAGGCAAAACAAATGCAATGGATTGATAGGTTCAGGGTGGGGAATAATGCAGAAACCTCTGTCACAGTTACTCATTTACTCTACGCAGATGACACCTTAATCTTTTGTGGGGCAAAGAGATCTCGGGTGCAATTCCTTAACCTGACACTACTTCTATTTGAAGTTATCTCAGGGCTGCACATCATATGTTGAAAAGCACGATCTACCCAGTGAATAAAGTTCAAAATTTGGAGGAGCTGGCAAATTTGACGGGCTGCTGTATAGGTTCCCTTCCCACAACCTACTTAGGCCTTCCCTCTTGGAGCTAAGCACAAGGCAACAGAGATATGGAATGGAGTAATTGAGAGAGTGGAGAAAAAACTAGCAACATGGAAAATGCAATACCTTTCTATGGGAGGTCGATTAACTCTAATCGGGAGTGTTATAGATAATATCCCCACTTATATTATGTCCCTCTTTCCTATGCCAAGCAACGTGCAGAAATAATTAGACAAAATTAGGAGATCATTCCTATGGGAAGGAAACAGTGAAGGGCATAAATTCCATCTAGTAAAGTGGCCAAAAGTGATCATGCCAAAAAAACTAGGTGGTCTGGGAATCAAAGATTTGGCCAAGCATAACAAGAGCTTGCTCATGAAGTGGTGGTGGAGATATGCCCAAGAAACAACAAGCATATGGAAAGAGGTAGTTAATGCAAAATATGGGGTGCAAGACAGGTGGTGTACCAAGAAAATTAGAGCCCCACATGGAGTTGGCCCGTGGAAGTATATGAACAACCTACAAGAAGCATTCTTTCAGTATGTGTCCTATCAGGTTGGGAATGGTATCAACATTAAATTCTGGAAGGATAGATGGCTCAACAATCAAAATCTAAAAGACTCTCATCCAGACCTATATCAGATTGCTTCAGACACCAACTCTTCTATAACCCAAAATAGAGCAGGGAACAACTGGGACCTTCACTTCAGAAGAAATTTGCAGGATTGGGAACTTAACCAGCTGTTTGATCTATATACAGATCTCTTGAAGAAGCCACAAGGAATCCTCAAGTATCAGATAGCTTAAGGTGGGGCAACTCTCGAAAAGGTAACTACACGGTGAAAGCTGGCTACAGCAAACTAAGTGCATCCAATGACATGATTGAGCTTTGGCCATGGAAGTTAATTTGGAAAACATAAATGCCCACAAAAGTCAAGTGCTTCTCATGGACATCCCTCTATGAAGCCATATTGACCCAGGATAACTTTAGTGGAAGGAATTTTCAGCTGGCTAATAGATGCTACATGTGCAAGCTCAACTCTGAGTCGGTTAATCACTTGTTTCTACATTGTTCAGTGGCATCAGATTTATGGAACATGTTCCTAGCACTTTTTGGTGTCAGCTGGGCAGTGCCACAGAACTTGCGGGATGCAGTACTTAGCTGGAGTCTAAAAGAAGTAGATAAATCCATCAAAAAGATCTGGCAAATGATCCCATCCTGTATTTTTTGGTGTCTATGGACTGAGAGGAATCGTAGATGTTTTGATGGCATTTCAACTTCCAATGGCCACCTGAAGTCTAAATGTCTAATGAGTCTCTTTAGTTGGAGTAACCTCTCCCGTGTAAATGACATTATTCCCTTCCTAGACTTCATTAGCTCTCTCTCATTGGTTTAGTAACCTCTGATTTTTGCTCTTGGTTATCTAAAGGCTCTAGTCCTATTGAGTTAACCAAGACTCTCTATTGTAACTTTTGCATCTTCTTCTTGATTCCTTTAATACAATAACATTACATTATCAAAAAAAAAAATGTACCCATAAAGTTGCCTCCATTTCAGCTTCTTGGAATTGAACTTGAATTGGGTCAACATCTTCTATCTCCCATGCATCTGCACCTCTATATTCAATTAATTGTTGTTGATTCAGATTTTCGAGTATCTGAACCTCCCCCTCAATTTCCCCCTCTTGCATGTCATGATCTTCCTTCACTGAGCCGAGGGTCGATTGGAAACAGCCTCTCTGCCCTTTCGGGTAGGGGTAAGGCCTGTCTACATATTACCCTCCCCAGACCCCACTTTGTGGGACTATACTGGGTAGTTGTTGTTGTTGTTGTTGTTGTTGTTGTTGCTGCATGTCATGATCTGTGTGACTTCCATCATCTTCCAATTGAGATAATAACGGTTGAGTAGCCTCTGATTTTTCAATTTGCTCTATCAGATACACCTCTTTATGTTTACACGCTTCTATCTCTAGGAATATAAGGTCGGGTCGCTCCATTTGTTGGGGTAAATTACAATCCCTATTCAGTTCCTCACTTATAACATCGGGCCCAAAATTTTGAGATACATAAGTTTTAGGTCTTGCTAGATTGGCCCCACAGCTTTCCATAATAGAACTTGGGCTTTTTTCATCAGCCAATTTTCTGAAATCTGGATCTTTTATTTTTTGTAAAGTCTTGGGCTTCTCCTGAGTTCGGCCCACTTTAGTATTTACCCTAATCTCGTTAGAACAATTCCCCCGCTCAAGGGCACGTGGGATACAACTGTCAACTTCTGAATTGAAGGGCCCTGTTACTGAGCCCACGTGCCTAGATCTCTCTTTTATGAAAATAGGGCCTGTAACTATATCATCACAGAACTTAGGCCGTACTTCAACTACTGCCTCTTCTTGGAAAACTTTCGCGGTCGTCAATTTCACTCCACAATGGCAAGGATAAAAGCATTCCTCCTCCTTCTACTTCTACGACTCTAGGGATGTTTTCAGCCGGTCCCTTAACTTTGATACGAGCCCACCTCATGTGATTTCGCAGCTGCGTCTCTTCCTCCGTCTCAATCCAGCCACCACATTTCTCTCCGATAGCTTTCATGATTTCTGATGACCGTAGATGTAATGGGAGTGCGAGAATCCTCACCCAGATCCAGTCGAATTTTGTTTCAGAAGGATAACAAGCTGCTGTCGGGGACCATCAGCTCAGCAATAGAGTAGCATTCTTGCATCTCCAGGTTTCCTCCCTAGTCTGCTCTGCCATCCTGCTGGTTGGGAATTCGAAAAGAAATTGTAGTCCATTCAGTTCATAGACTCCAACAGCATTACTCCACTTGTTGTTTACCCATCTTCGAACCTCTCTGTGCACGAGGGAATTAAATCTAGTTCTTTCAAGAACTTGCCGACGATGCACCTATTCAAAAGACTTTTGTCTGTTGGCATTGAAGCAGCGATTTTGATAGGGCTGCTTTCTGGTTGAGTAACTCTGATGTTGGCATTTGATTCTGACCATTTGGTTGAGCGTAGAGTATGACCAAAATCATTATGTAATTTTGGAACCTCTGCTGCTCTTGTAAAGCGAAAGTTTCTGTGAATGAACCTTTCTATTTTAGAGGCTATCTCTCCCACCCTGCATTTAATTCAATTTCAGGTAGAATAATAACTGCTCTGCTTTCCCCATGTACAGAAACAATACTAATAAATCTCCCGTAGCTGTTGTGTTTCTGTGAGCAATAAAAGTTGAATAAATGATCCCTGATCCTCCACCTATTAGAGACATTACCCCTTCTTTCAGAAGCCTTATGCAATAAATCACATAACCACAATAGAATTTTCCTGCTGAAAGTCATTCTTCTCATCAGGTTTCTCGTGCGCTCAACCCATTCAAACCACGATTCTCCATCCATATGCTTTTCAGTTATATCATAAGATTTACCTCCCGCTGTAAAGTATATTCTATTCTCCATAATGAAGCTGCATAAACCAAGTTTTTAAGCAATCACGTAAATGATTGGTATAAAACACAGTCCCTTCGCTGCCGTAGTTGCCGGAAAGAAAAGTATGAGTCGGAGAAAGTTTTTCAAAAAAGATCTTAACTAAAAGAAAAACGGAAAAAAGTTCTAAACAGAGATCACAGCGGGTGAAAACTGAGTTTCAGGGACAGATGAAAGGATTCCAATGAGATGAAGCACCGGAGAAAAGTAGTTCTACGATCCTAAGAAGTAGGAAAGAGAAAAACCTTGGGTAGTGTGCTATAGAATGGAGTGGACGTAGAGGATTCATATAGCCGATCTCAACTAGTTTGAGACGGAGGTGTTATAGCTGTGTATATTGACAGTGTAGAAACAAAGAACAGCTTCGATACTTTTAAAGTGAAAATAACATCAACCCATGATATGCAAACATTCCACCCCAGAATACATGTCTGTTTTACAAATCATAGTATAATGTTGCTTCTCTTTTGCTCGAGGGATAAACTTCTTTTAACCAAATTGTCATCGACTAAGGTGGAAGATACTCACTCTATCAATAAAGAAGGAAAAGGAGCAAATGAAGAAAAATAGTTATGTATAGGTACTAAGCTTGTTAAAACAATATTATCTTATATTAGAATAGTGAGAAATCCCATTTTCTTGGCATATGCTATTTGGTCGAGTCCTTGAATTATCATGTACATTTTATCAAGGAGAAATTCCAGTTTCTGGAATCATAATATGAAGCGCATATAATTATAACTTAGAGTTCCAGCTACAGCATTTATAAACCAAGGTTCAGCAAATTTTACTATTGATAAGTACAATAAGTAAATATAAAATAGTACATTTACAATTACAGTGACTTGAAGCTGAAAAGAGGGATACCAGGTGATTAGAAACTTACATTTACAACAAATGACATGCCCACATTGGAAAACCATCTTTTGGTTATTGAGCTTCTCTTGACAAACAGGACATGTATTTTCCTCTGTTCTAGCTTGGTATTCCGTTTTTTCTTCTGCATGGGCCGCTGAGTCCATTGTGGCTTGAGCTATAGTTGAATTTTCACTACTTGCATTATTTTGTTTAGATTGAACCAAACCCTGTGAAAGATTAACATCCACAGGACTGTGAACACACATAAACAGTTCGAACACAGCTAATGCAGATAAGAAACCGTTGTTTGCAAACTTGACACATGAAGGGGAGATGCCGCTTTATATGATTCTAGTGCCGAACAATTAGACATCCAAAGTCACTAGTAAGTTGAGTTTCTCTTTGTATATCAGGGAAAAGAGTTACTAAAGATGGAAAATGCCTGTATCCGCCTCTAAAATCTTAAAAGCAAAAGGGGAGAGGGGGGGTTCCACAAGCCAAAAGAAATACATGCACAAACTCAAGTGTCTTCGACCTTTTCTTCTTCTAGGGTACTTTTCAGGACCCTTGAGGAACAGAATATAGTGGCAACATCAGGAGTATCTAACTTATTTTCTAGAATCAAGAGAAAGGAAAGCTGGTGTTTTTGTGAGAAATGTCAGAAATGTTGCTAAAATGGAACTTTATCAGCAATCACAAACCTACCAAAATTCAAAAAACGTACCATAAGAGAGACATGATGCATTACTTGGCATTCACTCGCCATCATCTATCATAAAGAACACCCGCAGTTGTGCCATATTTTCAATGTCCTAACCTTTGACATAGAACTGGGAAAGGGATCTGTCTCTCCTTGAAATGCAACATAGATTGACCTAATCTACCTAATCTATCAGTGCCTAAATGAAAGCATTCTCAAAAGTCAATTGTCTCATCACTAAATGTTGCACTAACTTGATGATAAGTTAAAACTCCAACCACTCGAGTTGATTCTTTGATTAGACAACAAACTGACTGGGATTAGTTCTTACACCAAACTGGTTTAACTGCAAAATGCAGTTCCAGTATGTCTAAGACAGAAGCGTGATATTAATACACATCCAGGTGACTTTTCCTGAATCTCATAACAATTCATATTAAACATAGGAAAACTTTGAACCTTCTGGTGTTACCTTCAAGTAGCGAAGTTGTCCCTTTGTTCTTGATAAAGAAGATAAAAAGAAAAACTTTTCGCTAGACCATTCAGCACTGGCTGCATCTAATTCTCCTTGATCTAAGGCATCAATAGATTTGTCATTCTCATCCTCTTTTAGGCGTAGTCGAGAAGTTGCCATCATAATCTCATCATGAGCACGTAGAACATGTGCTTGAGCTGTCGACAGGAGCCTTGCTTGCGCATACTCCTTTCGCATCCCCTACAAAGAACTATAGAGTGAAATACCTTACATAAAGATACACATGTATTCATGTCATCAAGATGCTGGTCGTGATGTATTTCTCTGGAACAGACTTTAATAGACCCATAAGAATGGAATCTCCAAAGGAAAATCAAATAAAAAAGACAACTGTTCTGACAAGGGAATTGATTGGAGATACCTCAAGAAGCTGCAGCTTTTTTTTGGCTGCCAATACACCTTCAGCATCTAATAGGCCCCTGGAGTTGCTTTTAATAAGGCCCAACACTACTTCCAAATCAGATGGAGCTTTCGACACCTATTAAATTGCACAATCATTAAGGATTGCCTAAGTCAAAGCTTCGAACTATGCAGGTCTTATCCTGACTAATGACAGGAAACGGAGAACCAAAGAATGAGATATTACACCCAACTCAAGCTCAAATCTGAAATCTAAATTTTCCATACCACCCGTCAAAAGATACAATAATGTTTGTATATATGATATGTATTGGGGAACTCAATTTGCAATTGTAAATTCAGAATGTGTGGAAGATGCGACGCATTTAACTTTACATCATAGTATTATCTACCTTTTCTTGCAATTCAAAGAAGTCTATAGCAGAATCTCTTTCCATGAAATACATGATTCTTGATAAATATGTACTTTACTACAGGGTGGATGTGAGAGGTTCGGACCAAGTCATTCAAGGTAAAAGGGAAACCACTCAGGCTGAGCACCACTAGCAGCAATCTCACCAGAAAAGATGAAAGAGGAATAACAGCAGTAAATAACCAAAGTCTGTTGGCTTCATTAGAGTAGTTATAACCACATTTAATAATTGGATATGGGCCAACATATTCTATATTACTGTGAACACCACAATCTGACAAAATTTGACAAGAGCTTTTAACTTCTTCCAGTCTTTGGCAGTCTAAAGAAATTGACAGAAAGGCGCAGAAGCGCAAAGGCTGCTGCTGCTATAGCCAAAGTGAAAACAATCATTCATTTTGGCATAAGCAATATATGATCATTACGCACCATAATGTCCTCTAAGTCCCTCTTCTTTCCAAAATCTTCATATTCGGAAGTAGCTGAACCTGAATTCTTGTCTGTTCGGGCTAGAGTTGTATAGAAACGATTCAGTGCAGACTTCTTCTTCTGCAGATCTACAGCCTCCTCAGCAGATGTAATCACCTCTCCACGCTTTCCCTTGTTAAGACGAAAAAGTCTGGCCTCATAAACCTGGAGAAAGTACAATAACAACATCACTAAGCCACAATAACCTGGAGAAAATTCTAAATATGATACACATCACAATATTTAGTTACCTAACAGGATAACTTCAGTAGTCAGAAAAAAAAAAGGAAGAAAAAAGATACCAGAAAACCAAACCTGGAACAAATCATTTAGTTCGCAATGAACACATAATACCCCATCGGCATCAGCATAGCATTCCGGACAGTATCTAACACGAGCAATATCCTCCTTCCTAGGATTGCCCATTGTCTTGTCAATTTCAAAAAGCTTAACAAGTAAAGATTCCCTTGAACTTTCCAATGAATCTAAACCACTCTGAATATAAATCTTCAAAGCAGTTATGCTGCGGAAACTGTACCGAATAACAATGTCGGAAAGTACATTATTAGTAAAATGATTAGTAACAAAAGAATTGGCATTTATACCTCCTGAAATAACAATTGAAAGGACACACTTATAAACATGGAAATACTTTTAAAAAGAACAAAATAAAGCTGATTTCTTTATGATTTTAATGATAAAAGAGGAAAGCTGATTTTCTTATGAGGAGCCACTAATGGGTCCCCAACCCCAAAACCACAAGAAAACACTAGAAAGGAGCAAAAAGGAGCATTCAAAGATCACGAATATCACATCTGCCCAAAAGTATCATCAACGCCATTTTTTAGAAGAAAAACATAGAAGAACCACTTCATGTTCAAAAGCCATAAACTACTCATTCTCTAAAGAAAGTATTTGGTAGATTATGCATTTCTATATTATTACAGAAATACATACAATAGTAAGATGGGTTTCTATGATATATCTCACTGACGACACATCAACACGGTGCCAAAAATTACAGTATTCAGAATTGAGCTTCTAAAAAGATTTTTTCATAAAGGTATTGAGCTTCTAAAAAATCAGATCAACTATCTATTTGAAAGTGGAATTTTTTTTCTTTCTTCAAAAGTATAAGCAAATAAAAAAGATGTCTTGATTTTCTATGCCGACCTAAGATCCAAACATACTATAATTTCCTTGAATCGCATAACTCTCGTCTTCTATGGTTTTCAAAAGAGTTAAGTAGAACAAAATTAGCTTCTAACTGAAGCAAGAGGATTGTTTTTTTTTTTTTTTTTTTTTTAGGTAAAGCAAGAGGACTTGTTAGAACAGAAGAAGATATGGAATACAAAATTGCATATATTACATGGTTAGTAATTAAGGAAGCATGTCTAACACAAGAAAATTTTGCAGAAAGCATCCAATTATGTTAGGTGCTATCAATGTTAAAAGGCAGAAAACGATTGGACCACTATTCCTGCACTATCAATTTACAAACCAGCTGCAAAAACTATTTCTAAACACATTGGGAATTCATTGGGTGATGCCTGATAAAACTTATGAACTGCTGAGTTGCTGGAACAGGTCAGGGATGACTAAAAGACAAACAAAATGGCGGAGTACCATCTCTGCATGCATATGGTGGACAATGTGGAAAGGAAGGAACTCAAGACGTTTCGAAGGCAAACCAAGCTCCGGCCAAAAGATCAAAATGAATTGTGTTTTGTTATTTTTGTTTTGGCGTAAATATGTAGATGATGCTGAATCAATGTTAGTATAATGCCCTACAGGAGTAGGTTTGGGATACTGCCTGAAATTTTTGGTATTTGACTACAGAGTACATACTTTTGCAGCAAATACAACCATTGCCTCTCTGCCTCACTTCTCTGTCTAACCAACCACTTTGTTGCTCCTCTTCCTTCTCCAACTACTTTACCCCACGGAATAGGTCTACATTTAACATAACAAACATGTGCAACAGAAGCTCGTCCATATGCGATATAGTCAAACTTCTTGAAGCTTCGGAAGGCTTCTTTTACATTCATACGGTGTGATTTCTCCTTCATTTTTCAGCTGAAACTCATCCGTTGCTCACAAATTTCTCCATTGAGGTTTGTCTCTGATCACTCCGTCCCATACCTACACCTACAAGGCCCTTCACAAGAAAGTTAAACAAAGGAGCTACAAGCGCTTGGAGGCAGAGAGTGTGAGGCATTCTTTTCTCCATTGGGCAATTGCAGCAGATATGTGAAGAATGTTCCTCTCATTTTTTGGACTACCCTAGGTCATGCTTAATAGTAATAAAGATGCCTATGAAAGCTGGTGTTCATGGAGAGTTGGCAAATCTATCAAAAGAACTTGGCTTTTGGTACCTGCTTCTATTCTGGACTGATAGGAATAACAGATGTTTTGATGGGATATCAACTCCAAACCATATTCTTAAAGCTAAATGTTTAATTAATCCTTTTACTTGGCTCAATCAGGCACCTGTATCTAATTGTGATCATTTTTTGGGCTGTGTCTGCTCCTTAGTTTTAACATAGGTTTTTTGTTGTTGTCCATAAGCAGTTACACTCAATTTACTTGTATTCTCTTTTTATATGCATCTTCTTGATCCTTTATCGAAAGTATCTTACTTCACGAAAAAAAAGGAGCTACAAGCGCTTGGATTATTCTTGATGAAGTGGGGAACATTTAATGACCCTTTGGAAAGTCCACTTCATGCTATACAATTTTAGAGTGGAGGGAAGATCATGAATTTGGGCAAGGAAGCACACAAGAATGCCTTGAACAGCTTCTGGAGGCTACCCAGATTCGTGGAGATGAAAGGCCCTTGTCCCAGCTTCATAGAGATGAAAGGTCTTCGTCCCAGGTTGTGGGGAGATGAAGCGCCTTCATGGAGTCTAGCAGAAGCACCAGTGAAGAGACCGCCCCTCCACAAATGGCAACCGTGGAGACGAAAGGAAGCGGGAATCTTCGCAGACCGGGAAGACTGAGGGCATTCGTGGAGTCAAATGGAGCCTGGACGGAACCAACATTTAATGACATTTTAAGTCCTTTCAGTAGTTATTTTTGGGCAACGAGTGTAATAGTTAGTTAGAGTATAAATACTCTAAGATTTGTTCATTTTCTCTTAGCTTTTGATGAATATTGATATCGAGTTTGTGGTTATGAACACTGATGAATATTTTTTTTTTCTTAGATTATATCTTAATTGCTTCTATGACTTGCCCTGGAATTTGCAAGAGTTCCAATCTCTTGAAGATCCTAACAGCATAGGTGCTTTGTTTGATTTTGCTAGAGGTGATTAAGGTTTTAATTCTGGTTATTGCTAGTTTTTTATCAAACTTAGCATCTATCTTCTATCCCTTTAATTGCTTTCCATTAATTTCTTGTTCCTCAGTTGAATTGTTATCACATTCTCTTAGTTTGGGTTCAAGAGTAGTTGCCTATAGAGGAGAAACGATCCTAGAAATTCCCGTTGACTTTGACTACATGTGCACCAATTTCGCGAACTTGGAGAACTAATCTCCTTATAGTAGGGACTATTGGAGTGAAGAAGCAAAGCTAAAGGACGATCTTTTGACTTCTCTAATTTGTTCTGTCAGACACAGATGGTATCCATAGGTTTTGATTAAATGTATACTCTTGGAGGATCATTAGTGCTTCACCCCTTATACATTATGGACCATTTTGGTGAAACCGCATAGTTTAGAGACTATTTTGGGTAATTTTTTTCCTACATCATTGAGCTTCATGGTTACTGCAAAAAGAAAAAAGATCTATTGGCATAATTCCTATTGACGTGCTACTGCAGCTGCTTGATTTTCTCACCTTCCAAAATAAAAAGCATGTAGACATAGCAGAGCCATATCTTTACACGCTGGTCCTGTGGACAAATGTGCATTAACTAGCTAGGTTGGGGACCCACCAGTGCAACTTGTGACAGGCCTCAATGGCCCTCACCCAGCCATACAACTGCATTATATTTACAAGCCCTTATGTTTGCAAGCCCTTTCTCAAACAACAGCATGCTTGGTGCAACTAAAGCACAAGGTGAAGCCATGTCCTGTGCTCACCCTTACAAGTGACTCATATGTCACTTGCTCAAAAAGTAATGACAGAACTGTGATCTACTTTCTTTTCTCTTTTTTTGAACTCTTACCTACTTTGACACCATACGTTAGGCCTCACCGTCACAAACAGATCCGTTGCACTTAAGATTTCAACACAAAAGTGAAGCTTATACTGTGCTTCTGTCACTGCCAAAACAGATCCGTTGCACTTACGATTTCAACACAAAAGTGAAGCTTATACTGTGCTTCTGTCACTGCCAAACTATATACATGTCAGTGTACAAGGGTGCAGAGATCAACATTGAAAGTCCGCCTACTTTCTTTGATCTCTAACAATAAGGTGAGGCGTCTGACACAAATTGGAAACAATATGAGCAATCACTACATTTGTTCAGCATTTACACCATGTATGTGTTACCAGATGTTAGCAAACAAAACTTTAGCTACTGATTGAACAGAACAATTTATGTGCTACCCAACCATTGTACCAAATAGGACCACACTAGAGAAGATGATTCCAGGAAAAGGAAAAACTAGGTCGAAAGAAACTTTGCCCCTTATTAACTTAAAAAACAACTGCAGAGTTGATAACAAGAAAAGATCCAGCAAAGATGCAAGAAATTGTAACTATTCATATATTGCAATAGTAATGCTAATTCAAATGTCTTTCTCAACAATTGCCATCAAACAGTAATGATAGCAAATCATCTTGATGGATAAGAAAAGATCACAGAGTAAAGAATAAATCCATCACTAACCAGGAAGCAACTTTTGATTCCCTAGAGGTGTTTAGCGTCCCAGAAACAGCTTCTCCTATTTTCCTGATTAATTCATTTGAGGAGTCCTTGTTTTGCTCGATATGATGTAAAACTTCCAACCACCAAGCAGAATACTGGTTCTTTCTATCACTAAATGATTTGCATACCTTCAAATTTAGGACATAAATAAAAGAATGTAAATGGAAATTGCAAAGCCGGTATAGAAACAGAGACCATGAACAAAAGAAATAGAAAAACAGTTGAGGGGTCTAAACTGAAGACATCCATAATTTACTGATCCAATAAATAAATAAATAATCATCTCAAGACATCCCAAGCACTTGATTTTAGTAGCTCATATCCTGATTGTAGACAAATGTCAAAACCGTCTTTTAAGAACACCGAACTAATTGGTCTCACAACTCTAAAACTGTCACTAAAATTAGATACTTCTAGTCTATTGATGCCAATAATTAGGCAGTCTACAACAACAACTACCCAGTATAATCCCACCAAGTGGGGTCTGGGGGATAGGATGTAAGCAGCCTTACCCTATCCTGGAGACTATTTCCGAGTGACCCTCGGCTAAAGAAGGTAAAGGAAGCCCTGATAACAAGTGATAGCAAGAATAGTTAGAAAACTAAATCGGAGATAACACCAAAGAATATGGAAGGAGTACCTATAACAAGTAATAGCAAGATAGTATATTTAGACAAATAAGTCCAAGGCAGCACACGAGAATATGACGAAGTCCTGCTAGCAAACTACGGAATTACCGAAGGTAAGTAGTAACAGAACAAGACACACGGCTATAGCAAACTAAGGAAAAAGAGTACCAATAATTAGGCAGTCTACACCTCCTAAATAGAGCGAGAGACAGATGAGAGAATTATAAGTAGTAACTAACCGAAACAAATATAGTCAAGCAAATTGTGACCTTGACATTTTATTTGTGCATTTCACTATTGAACAATAGTATTATCCAGAAAATTTTGATTATTTAGCCACCAAGATAGCGAGATGGACATGTGAAAGCTCATTACTATGTCTACGCAAAAGAATAATCAGTATGTTCCCTACTGTAAGGTATTCTATTGTCAACCAGTTATTTTCATATTATATGCACATTGAAGAGCAAACCAAAGATTCTCCTTTCTTTTTGGCCAACACACTCTGCCCATGCTGCCCCCTTATTAGCTAGTTTCAAGAAGCTTAAATATTGACCTAATTATATTTTCTTTTTGCTATATAATTGTCTTAGAGTTTGGGAATTGAAAATAAGGCTGTATTTTTCGCGGTTCCGAACCGGAACCGCGGCCATGCCGGTTCTGCCGGTTCCGGCGGCCCGGTTCTGGCGGTTCCGGTTCTAGCGGTTCCCGGGAACCGTGGCGGGGCGGTTCTACCCGTTGGAACCGCCAGAACCGAAACCGGCTCGCGGTTCTGGACCGGTTCTGGCGGTTCCAAACGGTTCTGCCGGTTCCCTAACGGGCATTTTTCAAAAAAAAAAAAAATTTATTTCCAAACGGCTCTTTGCAAAAAGTAGCCGTTTGGAAGTTTAAAAAATAGCCATTTGGCCCCTAAACTTTAATTTAACCCCAAACTTTATATAATTACACTATTTCCCATTTCTCAACTATAAATACCCCCTCATTCTTTCATTTTTATTCACCAATTCATCAATCTCTCTCAAGCTCTCTTTCAATCTTTCTAGTGCAAGTGCTTAATTTATTGTTGCAAATTCGTGAAAAATTGTGAAGTTGTTGAATTGAAGTTTTCAAGTGTTCAAGTTCAACGATTTTCAATTTTCAAGAAGTTGTTCGTCAATCCGGTAAACTCGTTTCAACTCTTACGTGCTAATAGTATTTTTTTGTGTTGTTAGTTTGCTTAAGTATAATTATTATGGCATTTTCGTTGAGAAAAATGTTCGGTAAATTAAAAGCTAAAACCGGTGAAAGTAGTGGCCAAAATACTACCCCTCCCCCGGCTCCCCGACCTAGAAAAGATAAGCAAGTTCAAAGTAGTAGCCAACCTAGAAATCCTAATGAACCATTCGGAATCCTTGATATTGATCACCCTTGTTTTCAATTTAGCGATATTGATTTTCTACATGATGTAGCAGTAGGTGATAGAATAGACGATGATATTATGAATGCTCTTTATCCTAATGCACCTATATTAAAGGGAAATGAGGATGATGATGATGATGATGAAACCCAAGCTCCAGTAGATTTAGATGATACACCTAGTAGTCCTGCTCAAAACTTAGGTAATGAACCGGCACACCCACCCGTACAAACTCCCACTTTTAGTAGACAACCTCCTAAACGTACAGAAACATCATTAGTTTGGCAATTTTTTATTCAACTAAGAGAACAAGATAAGGCTAAGTGTAAATCTTGTGGGAAATTACTTGTTCATAGGTATACTGGAGATCGTAGCGGCACCGGTAGTTTAGTTAAGCATATAAAATTACACCCTAGCGATAAGGCTAGATATTTGCAATTGAAAGCGCAACAAGAGGGGAGGAGAAGTGTTGATTTTACAGTTAACTCAAGTACTGGTTCAAATCTAGTTCAACCAGGAATAAACACAGTCACCGGAGGTATATTATATTACGATCCAAATAAGGATCGTGAAGAATTAGCGAAAATGATTACTGTTATGTGTTTGCCTTATTCTTTTGCTTCTAATCCTGCATGGATTCATTATATTAGAAGAGTATTTAATCCTACGTATAAAGGTTGGCCTCGCGCAACAGTTAAGGCCGATATTTATTTACCCATATAACTAATCGTATGTCTATTACAACTGATATTGGTAGAAGTAATAATGATTGTGATTATCTAACTGTAACCAGTCATTGGATAGACGAAGACTGGACAATGCAAAAACGCATAATTGCATATAGGATAATTAATTCACGGCACACGGGTAGGTTTATAGCTAACACTGTTTCAGATGTATGCAGATATTTTTGCTTTAGTGATAAAATAATGACAATTTCTATGGATAACGCTTCTAGCAACACTAGTGCAATAGGTATGCTAACAAGAACACTTAATCCTGCTTTTACTAATATTTTCCATGTTAGATGTATTTGTCATATTTATCATTTAATTGTTGGTGATGGTATGAGAATATTAAACTTAGAAATTAAAAAGGTTAAAATGGCTCTTAATTGGCTATTTTATTCAAACCGTAGAAGTACTTAGAGAATATTTTAAAAAGTGTGACGAATATGGCCTTAGAGAAAGAAAGGTTCCTAAACCTTGCCCGACTAGGTGGAATTACATGTACGAAAGTTTAGTAGTAGCGTACGAATATAGAAACCCAATTAACGCTACGTATAATTCTCGGGATTGTGGTGAGGAAGATGATGAAATGCTAACTACACAAGATTGGACTAACGTTAAAATTCTTTTAGATTTTTTAGAACATTTTCATGTGGCTACAAATGCTTTTTCTGGCCAATATTATCCAACTATTTCTAACTATTTAGTTTATATTGCCGCACTTGCTAATTTGTTTGTTGATTTTAGCGAGGGAGGGGACATTTATGAACTTGCAATAACTGAAATGAAAAAGAAGTTTAAAAAATATTTTTTTCCAATCCCTCCTATTTTTGGTATGTCTGCTATGTTAAATCCAACGATGAAATTAGGAGGTCCTCACTTTTGGTATTCTACTATTTATCAATCTTTAGATCTTTCAGAAGTAGAAATTGCTACACTAGCTGATGCGAAAGCATCAATTAAAGTTAATGCTCAAACTGTTTATAATGCTCATAAACAGGCGTTAGAGCATGCTAGGCCTAATATTCCAACCCCTACTTCGTCTACATCACAATCGTCTAAAAGAGCTGCTGGCTTAACAGCTTTTAAATCGTGGACGGAGTTCAGGGGTACTCAAGGTGATAATTTAGATGAAATTTCCCATCTAAATGAGCTTCAAGTTTATTTATCACAGGGACTAGAGAAGGAGAATCCAGACGGCTCTTTCGACCTTTTGGAATGGTGGAAGACAAGGGAAAAGCATTTTCCCGTTCTTGCAAGGATGGCTCGGGATGTCCTGTCGATTCAAGCGTCAATTGTTGCATCGGAGAGCGCTTTTAGTCAAGCAAGACTACAAATAGGTGAGCACAGAACGTCGATGCGGGACAGCTTGGAAAAATCAGTGCTTTTTCGAGATTGGATCCGCGCAGAAAGAAGGAATTTTGGCCTAGCAGAATCACAACCAGAAATAGATGAGGCGTATGAAGAAATGATAGCAGAACTTGCTCAGGAAGCAACTTCACCCGGAAGTGGTGATGAACAAGCTTCATTTCCACCACGGCCAACACAACCACCTCCAAACCTTGAAGGTTTTATGAGATTTGTTAGAAATAATGCATAAATTATGATGTAACTTGTACATTGGCATGTCTTCTTTTAGTTTTTTTCCTTTTAATGGTGGTATTAGTACCATGTTGTGCTCATTCCATTGTGGGAAGGAAGACTAAGAAAGATATGCCATTTTGGTCAATAAATATGCTCTTTATCATATCCTTGAATATCTTTTGTCTCAATATTTCTTTGTCTTTACTTCTATATCAATCCTTGAATATTTATATAACATACAATATATAACATACAACACAATATACTAATGACAACATTCTTTTATCAATACTACTTATATACAATTTATACTAATTACTAACTACAACACAATATACACTACGCATATACAATATATACTACTTAAATACAATATATACTACTTATATACAAAATATACACTACTTATACACAATATATACTAATTACCAAACACAATATATACTATACTAATAACATAGTACACCATATAAAATATATTCTACAATATACTAATGACTACTATACAAGATATTGATTTTAAAAAAAAAAAAATTCAGAACCGCCAGGAACCGCCGGAACCGCCAGAACCGGAACCGGATGGTACCCGGAACCGTCACGGGCCGGTTCGACCTTCAGAACCGCCAGAACCGGAACCGCAGACCCAAATAGACCCAGAACCGGAACCGGATACAGCCTTAATTTGAAAAGCAACAAGAACGAGAAAAACCAGAATGACTAAGAGAACTCTATACACATTTTTAAGAATGCTTCCTGAATGTGACAGATCAAACATCTAATTTTGAAATACTACACAATTATTAGAGTCTTTGTCTTAATGTGAAAAGGATGTTGTATGGCTTGTCTATATGGATTGTCCTCTAAAATTCCGTCTTTGCATAAAAGGTTAAGCAGTTGGTTGAAATAGATATTTTCTTTTCAATTTTCAGCGGTTAGCTGGAGCAGATAGTTTCTTTTTTCACTGCCTCCACCTTGCAGGCAAAACATATGTGAGAGCCAGGAAGTGTGAATATAAAAAACTCTGTCCCAAGACCTTTTCTTGTACATTTCTAGTTAGATAGTTCCCTCTCATCTAAGAGCTCAGTTGTCTGACAGATGCATCCAAGAAGAGGAAATATTAAACAGCATCCTTAAACAATTACGGACATCTTCTATGCAAAATCAGGTCTGTTCAACACAATAAGTATAGCCAAAGGTTTTCCACAACTATGAAGGCCTGTCGTGAATATTTACCTGATCATATGACTTTTTGAACTCTTGTTGGGCCCCTGCCAGCTTCAAACTAAACACGGATAAGAATTTTTTCTTCAACTTTTCACATGCTGTTCTCAATGATTCATAACTTGTACATGTGGACAATTTAAACTTAGTCTCAGAATTTTCGTCAACAGAATCTTTTGCCAGTGAATTTGACATTAAGTTGGATGGATTGCCGGACCTAGTGACTAAAATGCTTTCTTCCTTAATTTTGTCTTCCCCGTGTAGAACACCTTTATCACTTTGTCCAGAACCTTCCATGTTGGATACTTTATCTCTAGGGCTTCCAGGTGCAGATTCAAGCTTTTTCAAACTGTCAGAAGTGAGTTGGAGTATCTCAGCAAGATTATGAGTAATATGAATGTTTAACAAGGGATCCAACCGGAAATCTTCGGAATGGTCTTCTGCTAAAGCGAGTGCTTCTTGGTATAATGATATGGCTTGAGAATAATTTTGATTAATTATAGCAATACCGGCCAGTGCATTTAATGCAACAACTAATCTCCGGAGGGCTTCCTCTCCTTCTACCTTAGTCTTACTCACCAGAACCTACACAGAAAGTACCTCTTATATATGCATTTGACTAGCAACAGCTTTTAAGAAAATAACATTTTCTGATCCTGAATAATAACCGACCGACAGAATCTCCTCCATAGTCATGGGAGATTGTTGTAGCGATCGCAACCCAGAACTCCCCACTTGGGGGTGGCAACAGGCTTGGCGTAGTTTTAGAAGTGAGTTAAAGAGCTTGGCAGCCTCTATATTTGTGATAACAACATCTGATGCAGCATCTTCCAACTGGGAACCTGCAATGGAAGTAAATCTCAGAACACATTGCTTTCGCTAATACTATGATTGAAAAGAAGATATATAACCACCAGGTGCTTTTCTCTTGTATATATCATTTTTGAAACTTTCAATAAGCTCACGAGCGTCATTCACACAAGTCTCATGCTGCCTTTGATAAAAGTGCTCCTCAATTGGTGAAAGAGAAAGCCAAGAGACACACTCTTCTTGAGGTGGAAGCTGCAGTTCATCAGCAACATTCATCTTTGATGACCTCCACATTAGGTGCTTAAAGAAATCATGTGTGAAAGCCATCGCTCTGGGATCTCCCTTCTGAAAAGCAAAAAAAGATATCTCTGAGATAGAGCAATAACAAGGGGAGAAGAGGACAGAAAGAGAAGAGAATGGGAACTTATAGCGTCAACTGCATAAATAATACATTCATTGCTTAAGAATGACCCACAAACCTCATAAGGATCACGTATAATATCGGTCCACCACCTAAAAACATTAAAAGGACTTGCATTGAGGAATCTCAAAAGACCAAACAAGTCATCAAGTTTCCTTTGTATGGGAGTCCCTGTAATGCACCACCGATGAACTCCATGTAGTCTTAGTGCCATTTCAGTTGCAGCAGCAGCATTAGTCTCCACCATTTGAGCTTCATCCAGACATATCCTCCACCATAATATTCTGGTTAGTAGAGTAGGTATAACAGGATATCTGCAACACGAAACGCCACAAAGTTATCCTCAATCTGGAAATAGCTGAAAGCCAAAAATGAGCTATAAGAAGACCAAAGCAGCAATCTGGTTAGATTTCCTAGCCATAAATTGGTCCTAGATAACAAGGTCAAAAGACGAAAAACCAGCTAACATCATTACTCGAGAATTCTTTATAGACGGAAATCTCCATGCCAGAAATGCGTACATAATCACCTTTTCAAGGATCTGTTAGCCTGGACAGTTTACCTTACTTTCAAGCGAGATTGCCTGGAAATCATGCCATGAACCAAACACATATCTATGATCCTTTAAACACATATCATAAGTGTTTTTTGAGAGCATTACTTTATTTTCCACCAAAGAAAAGGAAAAAAAAAAGTACAAAAGGAGAATAAATTTGAATATAATGGCTTCAGACATCCCCTAAACATAAAGGAAAAACATGAATACAATTTATCATGTGTCCAAGAAAATCCATGTATCTCCTCACAGTAAAAGCCTCAAGTATTTATAAAAAAAGTATAAGCTGTAAAACTTGATGCTATATTTTCACATCAGTCTGGAAAAGGGGCAAAAAGCACCAGTTGCATCATTAATGCACATCCACGATCATTAGCGATCACACATCCATGGTCATTATCATCAAATGTTAAGCAATGAGTTAATAAGCTTGATAAGAAAAAGAAAATTAAGGAAAACAAAGAGATGGACGAAATTAAGAAAATACAACCAGCATGCCCACCATACACAGTTTCAGACCCAATAACCTGGTCCCAGCAATAATCAGTCAAATACGTTTCAGAAGTTGTCGCGCAGCAAATAAAGGATATGTACTGGGGGACAGTCACCAGCCAGATAGTGTATAAGAAGCAAAAAAAGGGAGCATCTGTCACCTTTACAATAATAATATGAACATATTCAGGAACTAACAACAAAAAGCAACATCACAAACCATGTCTCTCTATTACCCAAACCGATAGAACTCCCTTGAATTTAGGTCACTCAAAGAGAGGAGAGGACTGACAAGGTCAGAGATCTATAAAACATACTTTTCGATTTAATAACAGAACCAGTAACATTTCTGGAGCTAGACTCCAGCATCAATTTTTTTAAGCTGTAGCATCATGTAGGAGTCTGCCGTGATGCCTTAATTTCAGCGTTAAGAACCAACAGAAGTCAGCAAAAGCAGCACTTCCACCTTAAGACAACTCTCTATCCAAACAAAATCATAAAAAGAAAAAAGGAAATTGCAGGCTGAAGGAAACCTTTTCTCAAATCTCATAGCTCGACGATCACCTTCATGCCTGTCAGAATCGTGTGATAAGTCCTCTTTCAGTACGTCATAAGTTGTCAAAACAATGTCAGCACTGAGAAGCTCATTTATATCTGGCAAGGGCGTCTGTGATAAAGAGCTAGTCTTCACGCCTTCATAAATGCATGTTTTCAGCGCACCAGGATTTGTATGACTAGCAATAGGAAGGAATGTTGGGTAAGCAATCAAGAGACACAATTTGAATAAGCATTCAAAAAAGACTGGAATTATTTTGAGCATGATGTGGCCACGAAAGGCAAGAAAACTAGCACTAGACCTATTTCATATTGCCATGGAAAACAACCTGCTCTTAGACAAACAAAATCCCTTCTTTCACAGTTTCCCCTGGTCACTCCCATAAGTTCAGGAAACAGGAAAAGGAAGAAAGCATGACTGAGTTCTCTGCAAGACAACTAAAGCACAAAAGTGGACTCAAAAAAATCAACCACATCAGACCAACTAGCCCTTTATTATCAGTGATTAATTTTCTTGTATCAACAACTGGTCATCTAAATAGGAGATTTTAGATTTACTCTTTCCAAATTTTCAGGGCAGGATATCTTCATTTTTTTTAAGAGTGGTATAGAAGTTTTTATTCAAAATTTAAGTACCAAGATGGTACTGACAGTTATACAAAAGTCTAGACTTGTATAGATTACATAGCATACGATTCTAACAAGTCCATAATATCAGTAGCAAAAAAACACTTTGTACGGGCTACAATTTATAAATTCACCCCCATTTATGTGGCGAAGTTCAATAGCAGAACTTTTGGTATGCATAACACTGATAATGAGCAGTAAACCAATTTGTAACACTTCAAGATTTCAGTTAAGCTTAAGATCTTTATCAATCCATATAATCAAATTATATAACTAGACAGAATTGTCAAAATACAATGCAGTTTGCTGTTACCACCCAGTATCTCATAGTTCAAGGTCCAAGACAACTCCAGCCATGATATTGCATAACAGGATTACATACGCTCAACACTCTCCATGAATACGTAGACTAAATCTTGCGGACAATTTCCATCACATTACATCTATGATTCAAGAAGAAGTCTGCATCCTGAAGTGATTGGAGGAGAGAACTCTGGTGGCATGATATGCCCTGAATTGATTGCAGGAGGGAACGATCCAAGGAAGGAAAGCGTGACATAATGAGACAGGATCACTAAGCTGCCCAAGCTCTAATACAAGGAATCGAGGATGCATGGATATCAATTATCAAATGGTTGTTTTATTAACTGACCAAACATATAATGAAGTAATGCCATGAGAACGAAGCAACTAAAACAACACACCAGTAATATATGAAAACATCTAGTGGCGCTTACCTACAAACTATAATTCAAGCCAATAAATTTATTATATGTATTGCCTCAAGGTTTCAAACTCAGTAAGCATAGTTTACCACAATTACATCCTTTAAAATCATTAATAATAAGGAGCTCTGAACATGAAGGGTGAAAAATTATCAGTAGTATTACCAATATGAGAAATGACTAGACACAGTTTTGTTGTAATACATAGGTTGCAGTTTCCCTTTACCACCCACCATCTCATAATTCAAGGTTCCAGTCATAATGTTGCACAATAGGATTGTTAGAATAGTTACATAAATAGGAGTAAATAACCCTAATCCCATATGTATTAGGAGTAGTACAAGTCATGTATATATATATATAATATATATATATATATATATATATAATATATATATATATATATATATATATATATATATATATATATATATATATGACTCATTGTATCGTGCTTAACATATGTCAATAACATCATATTTTTCTCCCGTGCATTCTCACATGGTATCAGAGCCGTAGTGGTGAGATACATCCGGAAACTAAAATACAGAGCAGAAGTTGCCGTGCCTCAATTTTCCGGCAACTTTTTCAAAGCTTTTTATGTTATCTCTCTCCCTGTCAGTGTTGTGCAAAATCCAACACTTCCACAAGATCCGTCATCGTCCGGCAACCAAACCCCACTAAACAGCTCCTGCAGAACCCTCCACACGCGCTCTCATGCGCCGTCAGAAGCTAGGGTTCCTGCGAGCACGTGAAACCACGCGCCAGCGAGTACGACCACTTTCGGTCATTTTTTAATGACGGTTCTTCAGGAAGGCTGGGTCGGCTACTAATTCCGACCCTACACATCCTCTTTTCGTTTGATTCCGACCACTCTGAGTTTTTTCCGGCGACTATATTGATTTTTTTTTCCGACAGCTACAGTACTTACCGGCAAAAACAGTGTTTCCTTCATCTGTTTCAACGAGTTTTTAGTTGATTCTTTCTGTTATTTGGTGATAATTTTATAGGCCTCACTTCAATCCAACGATGTCTTTAGGAGTCGATGTCTTTGGGTCTAAAAATCCAGGTTCTGGCAGTTTCGCTGTTATGATTACCTGAGAACCTTTAATGGGAAATTCAAACTACTTAGCTTGGGCTTCGTATGTCGAGTTGTGGTGTAAAGGTCAAGGTGTTCAAGATCATCTAATCACGAAGTCAGGTGAAGGAGATGAAAAGGCCAAAGCACTTAGGGAGAAGATTGATGCTCAATTATGCAGTATTCTGTGGCGATCTATTGATTCTAAGTTGATGCCCTTGTTTCGTCCATTCCAGACATGTTATTTGGTTTGGGAAAGGCTCACACTTTATACACTGATGACATATCTCGGTTCTATGATATGATATCGCGGATGACAAACTTAAAGAAACATGAATTAGATATGTCTACTTACTTGGGACAAGTACAGGCAGTCATGGAGGAATATGAGAAGTTGATGCCAGTTTCTGCTAGTCTTGCAAAGCAGCAAGAGCAGCGACAAAGATATTTCTAGTTCTTACTCTTGCCGGGCTTCCTAATGATCTTGACTCAGTATGCGATCAGATTTTGGCTAGTCCGACTGTCCTCACAATTGATGAATTATTCTCTCGATTACTTCGCCTTGCTGTAGCACCAAGTCACCCAATGATTTTATCACAGACACTTGACTCATCTATTCTCGCATCCCAGACAGTGGACAATCGGGCATCTCATACTATGGATAATAGACGAGGAGAAGGTCGTTTTGGAAGATCTAGAGCCAAGTGCTCTTATTGTCAAAAACTTGGACACACTCGTTACGTATGTTATTCTTTACATGGTCACCCACCCAAAAATGCTTATGTTGCTCAGACTGAGACTACAAGTAACCATGGATTTTCTTTATCTGAAGGGAGTATAATGAGTTCCTTCAGTATCGAGCAAGTAAGCACACATCTCCACAAGTAGCCTCTGTTGCTCAGACTGATACTTCTGTTGCTGGTAATTCTTTTGCTTGTGTTTCCCAGTCTAGTACTCTTGGACAATGGGTTGTGGACTCAGCCGCTTCTGATCATACCTCCGGTAATAAATCACTTTTGTCAAATATTGCGTATTCACAATCTCTTCTCACTGTTACTTTAGCCAATGGATCTCAAACCAAAGCAAAAGGAGTTGGACAAGCGAATCCCCTACCCTCAGTCACTCTAGATTCCGTTCTCTAAGTCTATGGTTGGCCTTTTAATCTTGCATCTATTTGTCGTTTGAATCGTGCCCTCCATTGTGGTATATCTTTTATTGACGATTCCTTTATTATGCAGGACCGCAGTACGGGGCAGACGATTGGAACAGGACTTGAATCACAAGGCATTTACTACCTTAACTCACTCAAATCCTCCTAAGGCATTTCTAGTTATAGATCCTCCAGACCTAATTCACAGACGTTAGAACATCCAAGCTTCAAAAGATGGTGCCTAGTTTGTCTAGTTTATCTACATTAGAATGAGTCATGTCAGCTCGGGAAACATACCCGAGCCTCCTTTCCTCGAGTCTGTTTTTTTCTTTAGTTTATTTCGATATTTGGGGTCCTAGTAGAGTCAATTCAATCTTGGGATTCCGTTATTTTGTTAGTTTCATTGATGATCATTCAAAATGTACTTGGATTTTCTTAATGAAAGATCGTTCTGAGTTATTTTCTATATTCTAGAATTTTTGTGTTGAAATTAAAAATCAAGTTGGTGTTTCTATCCGCACTTTTTGCAGTGATAATGCCTTAAAATATTTATCCTCTCAATTTCAGCAGTTTATGAGTTCTCAAGAAATTATTCATCAGACTTTTTGTCCTTATACCCCTCAGCAAAATGGGATTGCAGAGAGAAAGAATAGGCACATCATTGAGAACGATAGGACGCTTCTCATTGAATCTCATGTTCCGTTGCGTTTTTTGGGCGATGCAGTTCTCACAGCTTGTTATTTAGTTAATCGGATGCCTTCCTCTCCCATCCAGAATCAGATACCGTATGCAGTATTGTTTCCCCAATCACCCTTATACTCTGTTCCCCCTCGTGTTCCGTGCTCTCAAGTGTGTCTTCCTTGGTTATTCTCGTGTTCAGAAGGGATATCGTTGTTACTCACCTGATCTTTGTAGGTACTTTATGTCCTCTGACGTCACATTTTTTTAGTCTAAACCTTTCTTTACATCTTCTGACCATTCTGACCACCTTGATATATCTGAGGTCTTACCTATACCGAGCTTTAAGGAGTCTACTATAGCTCCTCATTCGCCTTCTGCCACAGAAGTCTTACCCGAGTCTACAATAGCTCCTCATTCACCTTCCGCTACAGAAGTCTTACCCATTCCAACCGTTGGGGAGTCTAGTGTGGCTCCTCCTAGACTCCCTGTCACAGGAACACCACTCTTGACATATCATCGTCATCCGCATCCAGCATCAGGCCCAGCTGATTCACGTCTTGCACCTAACCCAGCTCTTACTGCGGACTAGTCTCTTCCTAGTACACCGATTGTACTTCAGAAAGGTATACGGACCACCCTTAATCCCAATCCGCATTATGTCGTTTTGAGTTATCATCGTTTGTCATCGCTCTATTATGCTTTTCTATCTTCTTTGTCCTCTATTTCCATCTCTAAGTCTACAGGTGAAGCTTTGTCTCATCCAGGATGGCGACAGGCTATGATTGACGAGATGTCTACTTTACATACGAGTGGTACTTGGGAGCTCGTCCCTCTTCTTTCAAGAATATCTAAGGCATACATTCGTTGTGAGATCACAATACCTGAGCTAGACTGAGCGACCTCAATACCCAGAAAATACATTAGTTTGCCTAGATCCTTACTCTGAAAGTGTTGAAAGAGATGTTGCTTCAATTTAGTAATACCATCCTGGTCATTGCCGATAATAACAATATCGTCAACATAGACTACCAGATAAATACAGAGAGTCGAAGCAGGATGCCGATAGAATACAGAGTGATCAACTTCACTCCGAATCATGCCAAATTCCTGGATAATTGTGCTGAACTTACCAAACCAGGCTCGAGGAGACTGCATTAGACCATAAAGTGACCACCGCAAGCGACATACAAGGCCACGAGACTCCCCATGAGCAACAAACTCAGATGGTTACTCCATATAAACTTCATCTTCAAGGTCACCGCGTAAAAAAGTATTCTTAATGTCCAGCTGATAAAGGGACCAATGGCGAACAACCATGGATAGAAAAAGGTGGACTGATGTTATCTTAGCTACGGGAGAGAAAGTATCATTGTAATCGAGCTCAAATATCTGAGTATATCCCTTGGCAACAAGACGAGCCTTAAGACGATCAACCTTACCATCCGAACCAACCTTGACTGTATACACCCAACGACAACCAACAGTAGATTTACCTAAAAGAGACAGGAATGACCGGTTGTAGACCTGTTGACACTCCGATGGATCCGAATTCTAAACTTCTGCCAGGACAGGGGGAACCTCTTAGCGATCCTGCAAGATATAGGCGGTTGGTTGGTAAATCAAATTACCTTACAGGGAAGCCCTATCAAATAGAGATTTTTTCTTTCGACCATATTTCGATTGTTAATACGATATATAAGGACCGCTACTACAAAGAGTATTACACCCTTGATCGTGAAATATCGATTGCTTGTTGAACCCTGTGAATTGCGTGAAAGGGTCAGGGAAGGCTAAGACGGCGCCTCGCATATGGGTAGCAAGAGGGCGCTTATGCCCCGATGGTGGGGCCTTATGGGGAAGGGCCCAGCCCAATAGGGACAGCACACCCCCCCACTTCAAGCGCACCTATGAACGATTTTTCTTTCCTTCGAGGCTCCGGGATAAAGATACAATTTTGCGTAAAAATTGTGAAAAAAAATTCGATTCATGTTTGCAAAAACAACGTTCCCTTCTTTTTCTGATATTTTTATAACGGACCAAAGATCCCGGGATGACTCTAAAAGCTAACGAGATGATTCTGCTTAAACCGGCCATTCCTCAGAGCAAGGAAAGATCTTTCAAAAATAGAATCAAGAGAAAGCGCTAGAACCGATGTAAGTAAGATCCGCTACAACTAGAAGTCGATCTGGTACCTTCCTCGGGGTACTCAACAACTACAGTCATCTCCCTTTCTCCTTTTAGCTTTAGTCGGTCGAGTAGCTTATTCGAACGTTGTGAACTCATTCCTGCCTTTGCAATACCAGCGCATCTTGTGCCACAGAAGCGGTTGTGCTCTGCCTCTTCCCCTCTATCAGAAGATTGACTTGTGTGGAAGGTTGACTCTTAACTTCAGTCAATGGGAGGAATCCCCTTATCTAAGGTTCTTTGTATGGAACTCTAAACTCTCTTTCTTACGCGAGACAGAAAGTGTAACTACCGAAGCTCATTCAACTTGTCCTGTCTTTGGATAAGTATTGCGGTTAAGTCAGTTAACAAGATGAGAGTCGGAAAATTGAAATAAGAACTGTCAAGTGATTCTTGAATGCTTCTACTTATGTAGATGGAGTCCAGTACGCAACTATATATACTTAAAATTCCCAAGAAAATATCGGGAGTACCCATCTTATGTGATATGTAACTAGATCGTCAAACTCTTTCCTGCTATACCCAGCCGATTCTCAAGGACAGAAGGTATAGCATTACATTTTAACAGACAGATGAAAGCTCGGTCTCTACTCCTTCTTCATGAGGAAGAAAGGCCTTGTTATCATCTAGATCGACGTAAGGTACGTAGCGGTGTAGAGTCCAACTAAGACTTCCATGAAAGGTCTCATTCATCTTGATTGAGGAGTTTCTTACTGACCGCTAAACCTGCTCCTTCTGAGAATGGTTTTACCCCGCTCCTCAATCTTATTCTGTTTCCGATCCTGCTTCAGATTCTCTTTCAGTTGTGGAAACAAGCCCCTATTCCTATCGGTTGAGTAGCCATAGAAGAGATGTCAACCGGCAACCGTATCTGGAAACAACAATTAGTGGATATTGGTACTGTCACTGCACAGCAAGCAAAGGATTGGGGATTCAGTGGTGTAATGTTAAGAGGTTCTGGGGTATGCTGGGATTTGTGAAAACCAGCACCTTACGATGTTCATGACCAATTGGATCTTGACATACCAGTAGGTACCAGAGGAGATCGCTATGATCGTTACTGTATTCGTATCGAAGTGATGCGACAAAGTGTTCGGATCATTGTTAGACCTGACATTTCCTTTTGTGTGAGTGTTGTAGAGTCAGTTTATGGATTCTCCGTGTGATAGTCATTGGGATGCAGTTGTTAGCATTCTTCGGTATATAAAATCAGCTCCAAGCAAAGGTTTATTGTTTGAGGATCGAGGCCATGAGCAGATCGTTGGATACTCAGATGTTGATTGGGCAGGATCACCTTCTGATAGACGTTCTACGTCTTGATATTGTGTCTTAATAGGAGAAAATTTGGTGTTTTGGAAGAGCAACAAACAGAATGTGGTTGCTCGGTCTAGTGCAGAAGCAAAATATCGAGCGACGGCTATGGCGACATGTGAGAAAGCAACTAAAAGTCCAACAACAACAAATTATGAAAAACATATACTAGTGCATATCTCAAATTTTGTGCTGATGATTCAATTAATATGTTGGATTTGTTACCTTTTCAAAAAAAAATGCTAGTGCATATCTGCAAACTGATTCAAGACAAAAATTTTAACTATACTTTACTGCCTCGGTTAAAACTATTCCACACTTTAAACTCTCTAATAACAAGGAGCTCTGAACATGATATCAAGAGAGTAAAAGATTTCCAATGAAACATCTACTGAGCAAAACATAACTAAAAGCTTCTCCTGATGACCAAAAATACATGCATATACAAACTTTTTTGGTTGCTAACATCTGTGTCAACTGTTTTATATATGGTTCTACCTTTCACGAACCATACTCTATTGGGAGGAAATCAAAGGAAAAAGATGTAATTCAGGAGTGTAACATGAAGAAATGACATGTACGAAATGGAGCAAGGGAAAATGAAAGGATAAGTAAGAATACCGAACAATTTCAGCATGCCACTGGGGCAATATAGGAGCTGGACACACTATAAGAGTTGCACCTGTGGCAACCGGCGCTACAGTAGCTTGGATCAGTTCTGAGCACGGTTTGCAGATATAGCCGCCTTCCATCTCAACTATTTTAACATTGTTTTTGTGTTTAGCTTGCTTGCACATATTGACAGTTGACTGCTGTCCATTTAAGATTGCTTCGCATTTTGCATATTTCTTTTTAGGTGAGTAGCCGACACAATCTGCATGTTGCCACGCATCACAAACATCACACTGAACCCACAATCCTTTATATCTGATGCTTTCACTCACAGATCCACATATACACTCAACACGCTCTCTTTTCAGTCTTTTCAGACAATTTTTCTGACCCTCATCACACAGCAATTCACCAGTAAAATTGCCAACACAAGATGATGGCACCTGATGTGCAAAGATACAGGCAAGCAGCTCAACAGTTTTTCCCAGCCCCATCTCATCTGCAATATGACAATAACAGAAGAAGCAACCCAAGCGAAGTAAGGGTTTCAATGACTAAATTGCCAAAAGGCATTGTTCACAGTTGAGGTACGTAATATTTGGAGAATTGCCTAACATCATATATATTGAGACATTCAAGCATGCACCAATTACTTATATGGAAATTATATCAGAAACTAAGCAAAGCATCCCTTAATAACTCAGTGATGGGTAATTAAATATGAGGAAAGTGTTTCAATCAAAAAGAAAAATTGAAGGGGAAAAAAGACCACTTTGAAAGCAACTTGACATGTTTTTACCGAAAGCAATCACATGTCAGTCAGACAGTAAATAATATCCACTTTTTTTAATCAGTAAGGTATATTCCATTAATTAACAGCACCAAGAAGGTGCTAAGATACGTACAGAGGATCAGCCAGCAGGGAAAAAAAAGGCAAAGATACCGTATGATCCATTGATAGTATCTATCCTAAAAAAGATTCTATGGCGTCCAACATATTTTCAGCACCAACTGATACAAAATGAAATTGTGATAGAAAGCATTAACATTAAATGGTGGATCGAGGATGAACGGTCATTTCACATACCAGCTAAAATACCACCAGGAACAACTGGTGGGGCGATCTCTGGATGCAAGGATACATTTCCACTGAAAAGTAACATCACAAACTGACCATTAGACAACTCTGCCTAAGTGGTTAAAATGTATGACCAATATAACTTAACAAAAGAGATATTTAAGGGAGATATCAGTTCAATCCAACGAAGTTCTTTTTCAATTTTTGACTCCTTATACTTGAAGTATGAACAATATAGTTGTGAGCTACGGAAAAAAGGGAAGAAGAACCAATCAATAGTGATCCAAGCCGTCAGGAAGAATGAAATTTTCCATTCATGTGACCTTTTCAGAAAAGGGGGGACCAATGCAATCTTGTCCTGGAATTAGGGATGTAGATAACAAGCCACATCCCAATCCAAAGAACAGAAAATGACGATAAACTGATCACCCTCCTTTTGAATTCATAAAACGCAAGATAGCAAAACCAAATTCAGTTAGTGCCAACAGTTGTAAGTGTCCATTTCACTACAAGGGCATCTATTGGATGAACCATGGATGAAAAATACTTCAAAGGATGGTCAATTCAGTGAATCTGATGGTAACACTCTGTTCATTAAAGAGAGAGAAACATACCAAAATGGATTGTAACATATTGTCATAGAGGTGTCAATTAAACTCAGTCGCATACATATAGGAGAAATAAAGTGATTTATTTTGCTTTGCAAAGAGCCATCAAAATCTCCTTTCTCCCTTTGCACCATCCAACAAGCTGCACGACGCTGGTAAGGTCTAAGCTTAGGAAGCAAACCAGGGAGGTTATCGTCCAGCATTGGCTCCTCCCTACAGGAAATATCATTAATGCAAGCCAAGTATGAAGAAATTTGTAGCATAGCCAACCTAAATATAAACTTTATGTCAAACACTCACTTTGATGGCTTAATAGCTTCATAGAAACTAGCTACATCAAACCTAGAACATTTCCTTGAAGCAGAACTTTCAGCCAGCCCTGAAGCTAGACCAACATCAGAAAATGCAGCCACCTCGTATCCATATCTAGCCTCTGAAGTCACAACCTCTGGACGTAGCCAAGCCATCACATGCATCATGCTCTTTTTCCATAGTTGTCTGGATGTATCAAGAAGTGACTCACACGCGTCAAATGCACTTTTTAAAATCTCCACCCTCAAGCGTATAGATGCTAAACGACTTGGAACAATATGTCCCGTAACAGGCCGCAACGTCAAGAATTTCAAACTAGCCAAATGGACTAGCCCTGATATACCTTCATCAGGTCCATCAAAATTTCCCTCCACCAACACAACATTTTCCTCCAAACCCTCCTCCTCCTTTTTCACTACAATATCCAAACATATACTACTAGCAGATAATACAGGCCAATGACCTAACTTTATGCTACTAAGATACTCATTAACATTACTCACCCTAAACCTGAACATATACCTCGAATCCCGGTAAAACTCCTCATCCAATACATAATGACCAAACTCTTCACTAACATTCAAGTCAGATAAAACAATTTCAGAAATATCCATATGTTCATCAGATAACCAATTAGACCTATCAATTTCAACAAAAAATGGCACGTCGACTTCAAAAGACTCATCTTTTTTCGCAGTTTCAGCATCCGTTTTTCCGTTTAATTGCCCATTAGGAACTTCTCCTTCCAAAATTCCTACTGAACGATTTGGCTTAGATTTCCTTCGACCCATTGCTGCAAAAAGTACAGAAATACAAAAGAACATGTGATTATAAGATAATAATTAATCCTTTACGTCTTATTTTCTAATAATAGCCAAGAACCTGTACAGGTAGCAATGACAATTGAAGAGTTGTAAAATGAACTTGAGTGAGCTACTCGCGCTAAGTAACGAATAGTTACAAAATTCAATGGCTTCTCGGAAAACTGACAGCAGTTGAATAAGATTTGTTTTTAAAGTGAAATAAGTTACATAATTTCAGCGGTAAACTTTGTGGAAAATTGTAAAAATAACTGAAAGGGACAAAGAGTGAAACCTCAAATTCCGCGACTAGAAACGTTGAGCTTCGAGTTGTAAGAGAAGGCTCGAAACCTTTGATTGATTTGTTTCCGTATCGGGAGAACATAAACGGCTAAAGTGACGGCATTGTACACAAAAATCTTGAATATAGCCGACTTTGTCTTGTTAGCGTCTGTCGTCTATCTCTCGTGACCGCCTGTGCTGCTACCCTATGAGGGTATTTTGGTCATTTCATAATTTAAAAATAAGGACTGGTAAAAGAAATAAGAAAATAACAAAATGGTCTATATTAAGAAATGAGAGAAAAATAGTATATAATATAATAATAGAGACAAGATGTATAGGAAGAGAATGTATAAGTTATCTTATTGAAGTTTATTTCTTGTGTGTTCTTTATAGGATAAAGAATATCCTATTTATAGGATATAAGATACATGAAAGGCTACAAGAATACACCTAAAGGTTACAAATATTAAGTGATGAATTAACTAAGTACATGAACTCAAATGGTTCATGGAATAAGGATGTCTAGGGGTACTCAATGGACATCCACTCTAACATATTCGTAACACTTCCTCGTGGATGTCCATCTAAAAGATAATGTGCCTCATTAAAACCTTACTAGGAAAACCAATGGGAAAAAGCCTAGTGAAGGAAAAAGAGTACTCATATCTTGTAATACGCATTGAGTGCTGCCTCATTAAAAACATTACCAAGAAAACCCACTTTGGACAAAACCTTGGTTAAGGAAAAAAGAGTACAACGCGTATTATACTCCCCTTGACGAAAGCTTTATTTGATATCTCGGAGACGAGGCATTCCAATCTCATGTCTCATTTTCTCAAATGTTGATGTTGACAATGCCTTAGTGAATAAATCTGCTAGATTGTCACTTGAACGGATTTGTTGAACATTTATCTCACCATTTTGCTGAAGATCATGTGTGAAAAAAAACTTTGGTGAAACGTGCTTTGTTCTATCTCCCTTGATATATCCTCCTTTAAGTTGAGCTATGCAAGCATCATTGTCTTGATACAATATCGTTGGATTCTTCGTTTTTAAAGAAAGACCACACAATTGTTGAATATGTTGAGTCATTGATCTCAACCATACACATTCTCGACTAGCTTCATGAATAGCTATTATCTTCGCATGATTGGAAGATGTAGCCGCTAAAGTTTGTTTTGTTGAACACCATGAAATAGTTGTACCCCCACAAGTAAATAGATAACCTGTTTGAGATCGGGCTTTATGTGGGTCAGACAAATAACATGAATCCGCATAACTAATCAACTTTGAATAGGATTCATAAGAATAAAATAATCCCATATCAATCATCCCTTTAAGGTATCTAAAAATACGCTTAATACCATTTTAGTGTCTTGTTGTTGGAAAAGAACTAAATCTTGCTAATAAACTTAATGCAAAAGTTATATCTGGTCGAGTATTATTTGCAAGATATATTAGTGCACCAATTGCACTAAGATATGGAGTTTCATCACCAAGAAGCTCTCTATCATTTTCATGAGGTCGGAATGGATCTTACTTATATCAAGTGATCTCACAACCATCGGGGTACTCAACGGATGTGCTTTATTCATATAAAAATTCTTTAGGATTTTTTCGGTATAAGTTGATTGATGGACAAAAATTCCATCTTTCATATGCTCAATTTGTAGACCAAGATAAAATTTTATCTTTCCAAGATCTTTCATTTCGAACTATTTCTTCAAACAGTCTACTGCTTTTTGAAGTTCCCCAGAAGTTCCAATGATATTTAAATCATCAACATACACACCGATTATAACAAATTCATATACATACCTTCTTATAAATACACAAGGATAAATTGGATCATTCATATACCCTTCTTTCCGCAAATATTCACTCGGACGATTGTACCATATTCGCCCTGATTGTTTCAATCCGTGTAAGGATTTTTGAAGTTTTATTGAACAAGTTTCCCGAAAATTTTTATTAGTTTCAGGAACTTTAAGACCTTTGGGAATTTTCATATAAATTTCATTATCTAATGTCCCATACAAATATGTTGTGGCAACATCCATTAGATGCATATCAAGTTTTTCATGGACTGCCAAATGTATAAGATACCTGAAAGTAATTGCATCCACCACTGGAGAATATGTCTCCATATAATCAATGCCGGGTCTTTGCGAAAATCCTTATGTCACAAGTCATGCTTTATATCTAACAACTTCGTTTTTTTCATTTCGTTTTCGCACAAAAACCCATTTGTATCCCACTGGCTTTATTCCATCAGGTGTTCGGACTATACGTCCGAATATTTTACGCTTTTCCAAGTGATGCTAATCTACCTGGATAGCGTCTTTCCATTTTGGTCAATCATTTCTCTATCTACATTCATCGACATATCTTGGTTCAAGATCATTATCTTGTTCCATTATTTCAACAGCAACATTATAAGCAAAATTATTTTCGACAATAATATTATTTCGGTTCCACCTTTTTATCGTAGAGACATAACTTGTTGAGATATTTTCATTCTTATTATTTTCAGGTACATGTACCTCCTCTAAGGTCTTAACATTTGTTATGTCATAGGGCTCTTTTTGAGCAATTTCCTCCAAATTATAATCTCATAGATCATTTGCTCCTTTTCGCTTTCGAGGATTTTTATCTTTGAAACCAATTGGTCTACCACGTTTCAAGCGTGCCTTAGACTCATTTGTATTTATAGATTGTCCAACCGGAACATCCATTCGAATAGGAGCATTAGCAGCTGGAATATGTGATTTAGTCACCCTTGGTAGGTTAGTGAATGCATCTGGAAGTTGATTTGTAATATTTTACAAATAAATTATCTTTTGAACCTCATGTTCACATTGCTTTGTTCGAGGATCTAAATGAGATAGTGATAATGCGTTCCAATCTATCTCTTTCTGCAATTGCTCCTTTTCTCCCCTTAATATTGGGTATACTGATTCATCAAAATGACAATAAGCAAATCTTGCCGTAAATAAATATCCAGTCATAGGTTCCATATATTTTATAATAGAAAGAGATTCATACCCAACACATATCCCTAATCTTCTCCCATCTTTGTGCGTTGTGGTGGAGGAATTGGAACATATACTACACATCCAAATATTCTAAGATGGGAAATATTTGGCTCCTGACCAAAAGCCAATTGTATTGGGGAGGCTTTATGATAACTTGTAGGTCTAATCCGTACAAGAGCTATTGCATGCAAAATAGCATGGTCCCATGCTGAAATGAGAAGTTTTGTTCTCGTAAGCATTGGTCTAGTAATTAATTGGAGGCGTTTGATCGATGATTCTGGTAGACCATTTTGAGTATGAACATGAGCAACTGGATGCTCAATTGTTAGCCCAGTTGATATGCAATAATCGTTAAAGGCATGGGACGTAAATTCACCAGCATTATCAAGACGAATTGTCTTAATTGCATAATCAGGAAACTGTGCTCTTGATCTTATTAATTGAGCTAGTAACGTCGCAAAGGCCAAATTGCAGGTTGATAAGAAGCACACATGTGACCATCTTGTAGATGCATCTATCAAAACCATATAATATCTGAATGGTCCACATAGAGGGTGTGTGAGCCCACATATATCACCTTGTATACGTTCCAAAAATGTCGGAGATTCAACTCCAACTTTAATTACTGATGGTCTAATAATCAGTTTTCCTTGAGAACATGCAACACAAGAGAATTCATTAGTTTGAAGAATCTTCTGGTTCTTCACTGAATGACCATGTGAATTATCAATTATTTTGTGCATCATATTATAATTGGGATGGCCCAACCGGTCATGCCAAATAATAAAATTATTAGTAAACTTATTGTTTACTATGGCATGTGATTCAACTACACTAATATTAGTGTAATATAATCCGGAGGAAAATGCAGGAAGCTCTTCAAGCACATACTTCTTTTACGCATTTATTATAGTAATATAAAGGTATTCAACCTTTCTTTCATTGGTAGTCTTAATATGATGGCCATTTTGACGAATATCTTTGAAACTCAACAAGTTTCTTTGAGACCTACTACAATATAATGTATCATTAACAACCGATATAGTTCCTCCTCATAGTAATACAGTAGCTCTTCCAGAGCCCTTAATTAATTTTGTACTACCAGATATTGTAATTATATTGACTTCTTTCATAATTAAATAAGAGAAATATCTCTTATCTTTTAATATAGTGTGCATCGTAGTACTATCCATAAGGCATATTTCTTCGTTATTATTCATACGGTCAACTGAAGACTGGGAAGTTTTCACATTCTTTAAGAAGAAGAAAAAATACATAAGTAATATAGAAAATTTTAAGAGCAAAAGAAACTACATATATGAAATTAAATACCAACAACATAAAAAGTTTTATTCAAAATATGAACTTCATAAAAAAAACATTTATTCTTATAATTTTTCCAATAATAAGTCTTCAGTTATGATGCTCAAAGAAGTCTCCAGCTTCTAAATGAGTAATATCTGCAAGACCTTCAAAAATATCATCTTTATAGATAAGGTTTGCTTCAACTTTATGACGATTATTCATAGGTCGCCTCAACATCATTTTGAAAAGTCAAGTGAGTCTCAACTTTATTTTTTTTCCCTTTTATAGATGCTTGATAAAGTTTGATAAAATGTTCAGGTGTACGATAAATTCATGCCCTATAATTTTTCATTCTACATCGGTGGCAAACATTACTTTGTCTTTTGAAGAATTACTCTCAGAACCCTTATTGTTCTCTTGTTTATAACGACAACACCATGGTAATTATTATTTCTCCCCTTGCCACACCCACGTATATTTATACGGTTACGATAATTATATTATCTTTTTTAGACTTTGGATCAATCATTCCCAGATTCGCTTCTGGAAATGGAGTTGATCCAGTGGGTCGGGCTTCATGATTTTTTATTAAAAGGGCATTATGTTGTTCGGCCACCAAAAGACATGAAATTAACTCAGAATATTTCTTAAAGCCCTTTTCACGGTATTGTTGTTGTAACACCATATTTGAGATATGAAAAATGGAAAGAGTCTTTTACAGCATGTCCTCATCATTCATAGGTTTCCCGCATAATTTTAGTTGGGAAATTATTCTATATATACAATAGAATTATATTCACTTATAGTCTTATAATCTTGGAGTCATAAGTGCATCCACTCACGATGAGATCTCGGCAATACCGTGGCCTTTAGGTGGTCATATCGTTCCATTAAACTAGTCCATAATTGAAATGGTTCTTTCAAGGTTAAATATACACTTTTTAACCCTTCATCGAGATGATGGCGAAGGAAAATCATGGCGTTCGCCTTATCCTGACTTGATGCTTAATTTCCTTATTTAATAGTGTCACTAAGACCTTTAGCATCAAGGTGAATTTTGGCATCAAGTACCCATGGCAAAATAATTATTTCCAGAGATGTCAAGTGCCATAAATTCAAGCTTTGATAAATTCGACATAATGAAAACTATCATAAAAATAAGTGATTTGAATGACAAGAATTATTAGCAATAAAAAATTTCAGTGCAGTACATAATTGTGTATTAATATTCTATATATAAGTTTATCAAATAAATAATTATGTGCAGTGCGATGCTAAATTAATGTTTAATATTACACACCAAAACTTTAGACGTGTAAGTATATTTTCATTGAATTAATATGTACTAGTATAATTTTGTTCTACTTAGAATACATTTCAATAAGCTAAGTATGCATAAAACTAGATGATATCAATTCTGACAAGTTTCAATATTCAATACGATACATCTAATAATTAAGTCAATAATTCTAAAGTTATTAATTAATTTGTACACTTAGATGATAAATTTATTGAATACACATTTAAACCTTTTAAAACTTTTACGAGAATTCCTTCTAAATGCATATTCTGTTAGAATATTTGGACGTTGGCTTAATTAGTCTAATTATTTTAATTCAATTTTAATACTCATTTATTTATATCTATGATTAAATTTCTTTGTAGTTTATGTAATGAAAACAAAACAAATTAACTGAAACTTATTATTTTCATACAATACAATAATCATATTCAAAACAAGTTATGCATATGGTAATTAACTTGCATGTTAAAGAAGATCCCAATAGAAACATTATAAACATAGGAATGTATACCTGAATCGGAAAAGAAACCGACTACCTCTTTTAGGAAGAAGATAAAATTCGGATGAAGCAGATAACCTCAGTTGGATAGAACCTCGTGTTGATAACATATTAAGAAATGAGAGAAAAATAGTATAATATAGTAACAGAGGTAAGATATATAGGAAGATAATGTAGAAGCTATCTTATTCAAATGTGTTTCTTGTGTGTTCGTCGTAGGATAAAGAATATCCTATTTATAGGATATAAGATACATGAAATGTTACAAGAATACACCTAAAAGTTATAAATATTAAGTGGTGAATTAACTAAGTACATGAACTCAAATAGTTCATAGAATAGGGATGTCTAGGAGTATTCAATGGACAACCACTCTAAAATATTCATAACAGTCTACTATATATTGGTGTAGATTTAGTACATACTCTCGCATTCTGTTGGTAGTATGTTTCTATGACTACCCGTCATTTTCTTTCATTTTGATCATCTTATTATCATGTTGTTTCTATTTTGCTTTTACATGGATTTTTGGTTTTGTCCCTCATTATCTGTCTTTTAATTAATGTGGTGCCGAGGGTCTACTGAAAACAGTCTCTTTATTTTCACAAGGTAGGTGTAAGGTCTGTGTACACACTACCCTCCCCCAACGATGTGGGATAATACTAGGTATGTTGTTACTGTCGTCGCTATTTGAAGGTATAATTTTTACTATTCGGTCTAATTTTTATATATGATGCAATTCTTTTAGGTGTAAGTTTTGTTACCTTTGCTGTATTCTGTACTTGATGCAATTTTGTGTGTTTCATAATAAGACTTGGACGAACTAGATCTAAAGTTGTTGAAGTCACAAAACCTGTTGTGATCATTGAGATCTGTTGACGAGCCCCGAGCCCCGAGCCTTTGAATACGATAGCAGTCCAGACATAGACAACTAACAAATAAGTCACTATTTAGACAACTAATAAAATAAAATCGGTCACTATTGAGACAACTCGTAAAAATATTGTTTTTGTAATTTGCCAAGAAACTTTTAATATTTTTCACAATTTCTATTAAATACACTGGGGATTTTGTTTAATAATCGATGGAGACAAAAAATATTCACGTTTTACAAACTTAAAAAACTAAAACTACTTAAATTAGAGTTTGTTATATTAATCGATGGAGAAAAAACATTCACATAAAAATTTATCTATCTATACTATATTAAAAGCACAAAGGCCCTATCGAAATATCGTTCACCTTTTTTACCCTTTAAAAATAGGTTTCATATTGGATAAAATAGTTATTTAATTATTTTTCTATTATTTAGCAATCTAAAATTAATTAAAATTTTGGCTATTAAGTCTGTACTTATTTGAACTGAGTAAAAACTCCTAATATTTAGAAATTTAAAGTCAAGTAAATTTAACTTACATAAATACATCTCTTATTCCATCTGGATAAAATAACTCTTTGTCGTCCTGCTTCCGGAAATTTACGGTTAAGTCCTTTCCATTGTCCTACTGGGTACTTTGGTACTTTTGTACCGACTACTTTCTGCGATGTTAAAACCTTCCCCTGAATTCTCCCTGCTCTCTCTCTATTGGCACGCGCCTCTTCATCGTCTCTTTAGTTACTATGTGGAAGCTCTGCAACACCTGCGCTTTGATGGGCATGTGTAGTGTACTTATGGCGATAAATGTTAACCCTTGAAGCCAGTTCACTTTTGCTCTCCTTGTTTCTACTAATTTAATTTTTAACCTCAGGGTTGTATCAGATAGTTTACCGGACTGCTCAGCTGTGACCACCCAATAAGTTTTATAACATGCTCTGTTTCATTTTTTGGTCTCTGTTTTTCTCTAATCATCTCTCCGCCCGCTTTCTGATAGGTCAGTACTCAAGCCTTCATCTTCCATCTCCTCCTTTAGATTTGTTTGTCTGTGTTAAGTTTTAGCAAAGTATTTTGGTTTGATTTCCAAAAAACCAATAGATCTAAAGCTATTCCAAGTTTGGGCTGATTTTAGGTCCATGTAGTCTTAGTGATAAAAGAAAGTAAAGACCCGACCCGTCGTCTCATGTATCTCCGTCCCTTTTTTCCCGTTTTATGCTTCTATATATTTTATTATATGTGCTTGGTGAATTTGAAGTAATTCGGATAGATTCGGCTAGAAATGAGACAATTAGTCTCTTTAAGAGAAGGTTAGTTTGAAAAAGTCAACCGGGATATTGATTTTTGTGTTAGAGAGCTCGAAATGCGAATTTTATGATTCGGATAGCTTCGCTAGGTGACCTGGGACTTAAGAGTGGGTCCGAAATATTTTTTTGTGATGACCGATGTAGAATTAAGCTTGAATCGGCAAAGTTAGTATTTTGGCGAATTTCGGTTGATAGGTAAGATTTTGATCCGAGGGTCGGAATGGAATTGCGAGAGCCGTTGTAGCTTCATTATGTCATTTTAGACTTACCTACAAATTTTGAGATCATTCGGACATGGTTTGGTTGGGTTTTGATCAAAAATAAATTTGAAAGTTGTTGAGATTCATAGGCTTGAATTTGATGTGGTTTGAGGATTTTGGTGTTAGTCGAGGTGTTTTGATTATTGGAACGAGGTTGAATAATATTTTAGGATGCGTTGATGCTTTTGGTTGAGGTCCCGGGGGCATCGGATGTATTTCGGGTGAGTTTTAAGCGAGTACCAACACCTCAAAACTTAGAAAAATGGAGGGGGCAGCAGTGGAGGCACGAACCGCGCTCCTTCTCGCACTGGGCGCGCGGCCGCGGTCTCTGAAGACTTGCAGGTCGTTGGTCCTACTTCGAAAGCTCATATCTTTTGATATACAAGGACCTTGGGGTTGATTCTAAACGAAAGTTGTAGATCTTTGAATCTAGTTTTGAGAAACATATTATAATAGGCATTTGTACATCTGTAGCGAAAGTTATGTCCAACATAGGGAAGATTGTCACTGTAGTCAAATTCCGGCGTGGCCGCGGCCATTTTTGGGGGACTGCACTTCCTGGGTGCGGACTGCGGTCCTTTTTATGCGGTCAGTGCTGTCGGAATCCGAGGGGTACTCTATAAATATGAGGTTTTGGGTTTTAGTTGATATTTTGACCTATAAAGCTCGGATTTTGGCGATTTTTTTGAAGGTTTTTCAAGAAATTCATTGGGGAAAGTGATTCTAACTCAAATTTGGTTAGAGTACATGAATATACCATTGAATTCATCATTTAATTAGTGATTTGAGATGGAATTTGGGAGGAACTATTGCTTGAGTTTTGAGATTTTAAATTGAGGATTTGAGGGGGTCATTTGAACTCCGATTTTGGGAAATTTTATATGTACGGAATCGTGGCGAGACGAGGAATCCGTTGATGTGACTTTCGTAATTTTTTGAGAAGTGGTCTCGGGGTTCGGGTTTTGCCAACTTCGTAATTTTTAGCGTTTTTCGAGTAACATATTCGTTGTAATTTTGACTAGATTCGACGCGCGAAGAGGTCGATTCAAGAGGAAAAGGGTATTGCGGATTAGCCTACGACCGGTTAGAGGTGAGTAGTCTGTATAGATGATGGCCTGGGGGTTTGAAATCCCGATTTATCACATGGTGACGCTATATATTAGGGCGTGACTCGCACCCCATGGCAGGTGCGGGGCTGTTTATGACTGGGGATTGTGACTTGGTCCCTCCCGAACAAGAATGTACTATATTGGTGACTGATACGCACCCTCTATTGAATATATCTGGGCTTATTGGCATGTTTGGGGCCTTGTGCCGATCTGTAGCATTCTCAGAGGATGAATATCATTGTGATAGTATTATTTATATAGTCATTGATCTCAGTCCTGTGTTTAATCACTGTTATGAAATGCTAAGTCACTTTTTCCTGAAGTTAAATAACTAAATTATATTCTTCTTAATAATTAGAAACTGAAAAATTAATTGAATCTGCTATGTGACTCATATACATAATGTGGACTGAGTATGGATCGGGCTGCACGCCGCAGTAGTGATATGATGATATTGCGGTGTCACGACCCAAAATCCCAACCCGATCGTGATGGCGCCTCTCGTGAAGACAAGGTCATCCAATAACAAACATTACATATCTTTATAATTTCTTAGTAGGTATAAGATTAATTAATAGATAACATAATCACAAAACGAAATAAGCATGACAGTACAACAAAATCCATCCCGAGTCAGCCCGAAGTCGGGGTGTCACAAGTCATGAGCTACTACAAAATTTACTAATATTTTACAAGTATGGAAATATCATAATAACAAAGATAAGGAAGAAAACGGGGCTGCGGGCGTCAACAGCTACCTCGTTACTCGTGGTCACCGCCTGGTCTAGAAAGAATCAGCGCTCATGAGCGAACTCAGCTCTGCCTGTATCTGCACACATGGTGCAGGGAGTAATGTGAGTACTCCGACCCAGTGAGTAATAAAAATAAATAAGAACTGAATGCATGAAATCTCATAAAGGCACAATATAGCGCTATCTCAAGCAATAAAATCAGTTATGCAGTAAAACAATGAGTATCGGATAATTCTCCTTTTAAAACAGTAAAGACAATTAATTTCAACAGTGAAGAATAATCAAAGCTTGCCCCTCAGGCTCAATATCAAACTCACAGTACAGTATCAGCCCCACGGGCTCACCCCAACTCACCAGCACACAACATCAGCCCCACGGGCTCACTCCCAACTCACCAGCACACAACATCAGCCCCTCGGGCTCACTCCCAACTCACCAACACACAAACAACGGCCTCTCGGGCCTACTCCCACCTCACATGGGTACCCTGCGCTCACTAGGGGTGTGTACAGACACTGGAGGGGCTCTTACAGCCCAGGCGCAATATCAATAGGCCTAGAAGCCTTCACACATTACACACGAGGCCTGAAAGCCTCCTCACATAACACTCGAGGCCTGAAAACCTCCTCACATCACTCAACATATCCTCACAGATGGCCCTTGGCGTCAATTAGTCCAGAAAATAATCATAAGCCTCTTGGGCATCAGTAAAACAATAGTGCTCAGCTCATCAATATTATAAATATCATTTAAACACGAGTTGAGTATAAATGTAGCTGAGTTTACAAAATAATATAATTCCATTGGACTGAGTGCAAATTTTCAATTGGTGAGGAAAATGGTGATGTAATTCACAAAATATTTCAAAATTTTGGCACGAAGACCAAATATGGCAATAAGCCCAAATCATGGTATAAAACAATAAATCTTTATTAAATACGCAGTAAAATATCAACCGGGATTGACCATGTCACAATCCCCAATAGTAAATGACCCCGCATTCGTCATACAATGCGTGTCTCATCTCAGCATAGCAATATGTTATGCAATTTGGGTTTACAAACCCTCAATGCATCATTTAAAATCATCACCCACCTCAAGACGGTCCAACGTCTACTCCGCTATGCACTTGAATCTCGAATTTACCTCTTCACGCATCGAATCTGGTCAAAACCAAAACGAATACATTACAATAGGCTAAGGGAATATAACCCAATCGAAAAGACTCAAAAAATATCGAAATTCACAAAATTCGCAAAACCCGAGCCCCGAGCCCACTTCTCGAAAAATTACGAAAGTCACACCACCGGACTCCTCGTCTCACCACGAGCCCCTACATATAAAATTTACCAAAATCGGAGTTCAAATGACCCCTTCAAATCTTATTTTCAAATCCCTAGGCTTAAATCCTCAATTTACTCCTCAAAAACATGTAATCTAGTCGAATTATTCGATGATAATTCAATATTATGGAGTAGAAATAATCACAAGTGACTTATCTCAAGATTTCCAAGATTTCTTGCTAAAAATCACCCAAAATCCAAGCTTGGAAGTAAAAAAAAGATGACCAAACTCGGACTGCTCTTAATTAAATCTGTCCAGAAATTCGGTACTGTTCATGCGCGTGGGTCACTATTCATTGTTCACCCGCGCGGTTACTATTCACGTGCGGGTGTCACACCTCTTTTTTTCGCTATACACCCCCCCAACGGAGCATAAAAGAGATTTTCCGAATAATGGACAACCAGAACGAGATTTTATTATTATCTATTCAGAGTAGCCACTTGGGAGATTAATGGTGTCCCAAGTCACTGATTGAATCCCGAATCGAGGAAAAAGATGATTCTGTTCACAGTCCGCGAACCAGAAATCCGGATAAAGAATTCTGTTAACCGGAGAGAAGGTGTTAGGCATTCCCGGGTTACGTGGTTCTAGCACAGTCGCTTAACTGTTGTATTTGATTTTATCTGATTCTAATACATGCTAGCTTATGTGCCTTTTATTTATATACCGCTTTTATCATTATTTATTTAATAAAGACTTGCGACGTCGTGAAAACACGTCTCTGACCACGTCACCATCAAGAGACCCGTGGTCGTCAACATATTTCGACTTCGTCGAGATTTGGATTTGGGTCACATCAATGTACATCCGGGTTTAAGAAGGTAATGTTATTAAAATACGCGCCTAAAGAGTGTAACGCGTTATTATTTTGGGGAAGGCCGTTCAATTAGCTAAACGGCACATCACAGAGTATAAGTATTTTTAATATAAACAATTATGAGGGCCCCGCAAATTTATGCATTTTTTATTTTGGCGAGGCTCGTCTCAATCTATCCTTAAAGAAACGTATTTACATGACGCGAATGTGTACACAATCACGGTGATAGACTAATTTATGATGATAGCATGTCTGTTTTCTTTCAATTTTTTTTATTGCATGGCCTTTTCAATTCAACTCAACTAATCAGTTCATTTTCCTCCTTAAATTGGTTCGCGAGATAGTCCAAGTCAAAAATAATGAGCACATTAGATTCCCAATACTAATTAAGATAAGCAGCAAACATGAGCTTCAAACCATGGAAAATCAACAGAAACATACCAACAAACAATCACATAAGTTGCTAGAGTAGTAAGTAGGGACAACCTTCAGTAAAAATGCAAATTCAAACATTAAAGTATCAAGAATCAAGTTTGCCAATTGATAATTGTTAAAGAAACAGAAGAATCGAAAATAAGAGTCAAAGCGTGGACCTTTGCATTAATTTGAAACTCGACACTGACCTCGACGCACCGAACCTCGACGAACAACGATGACCTCAACGGAAATCTTTCTAACTCGAACGCAATCTGCTCGGGGTTTTGTTCTCCGTCGGACTGCTGGAGGAGGAGATGAAGAGAGCAGCAGAGTGTGCGTTTGAACGTGAGGGGACTGGGTGGTCGTTTGGACGTGAAGGTGGTTGGGCTATCGACGGAGCTGGACAGTGGTTGAACGGATGCGTCGTGGAGGTTGGTTATGGCGCGGGGGCTACTGGCTGGTTGCGACCGTGAGTTGAAGCAGGCGGGCTGCTCAGGAGAGGAAGACGACGGGGACTGGGCAGTTTGGTCGTGGGCTTGGGACGATGGGGACTGGTTATTCTGGTGGTTGACAACTGGTTATGAAGTGGGGCTGGCGGACTGAACAGTATGGTCGCAGACTGTTTGGGGACGACGGAGGCGATGTGGAGGGGCTGTTGACGTGATTATGGCTGTGTATCTCTTCTTCAAAATGAAGAAGAAAGCTACGGTAGGTAGCTGCGTATTTTGGCCTTCCCCTAGTCCGTTTGAAGTTTTTTGTTCTTGTTCCTGTCAGCTGGTTTTTATAGGATTAGGTCTAGTTTTAGGTTTTAGGGTAGCGGGCTTCAGTATTGGGCTCATGTATTGAGTTATTCGAATTTTAGGTCTAAAAACGGACCATTTGAACTCAAATATTATTTTTTGTTAGAATCGAAAATAAGAATACGATATTATTTAATTAATTCTACGTAAGTAAAATAACTATTAAAATAAGATTAACAATTAAAATAAAACTATTTTTGATATTTTTTTATGATTTAAAACAACTACAAAATATTAATAAAATTATTTTTATAATTTCGTTTATATATAAATGTAAAATATAAAGTACTATTTTTTGTATTTTTTAAGTTTAAAATAAGTACAAAACATTAATGAAACTATTTTTGTAGTTATAAAGATAAAAATAAAGTATTACTATTTTTGTATTTTTTTTCAAACTTATAAAAAATTCAAAACTAAAGTTTACATACCTTTCTTTCTTTTTTTTTTTTAAAAATAATTTTTCTTTTATACGACAAAATAAAGTAAAACAGTCAAAATTAGCTAAAATAGCTATATTAGGCATAAATTAAATATTTACGCTAAAAATATGAAAAGTGTCGGGAAGGTCAAAAATCACATTTCTACAGCGGGTACTGTTCACTGTTCTTAAAATGCATCAGCTTTTTAAAGAAAATTGCAGCAAATCCATTTTTCACTAAAATGACTCTAACTCCATCATACGAATTCGGAATTCAACGATTCTTTTTCCAATGGCTCTGTAATTTTGACACGGATCTAGTGGTTTAAACAAAACTGAATTTGGATCTCATTTTCTTAGTGCAATATCAACTTCGCTCGTTAAACAATTAACTCATATTTCGCGTCAAAAACCCAATCGCGACTTGATGAAATTAAACCAAAGTTTCAAGATCAGTCCTATAATTCAGGATTTAAATTCTCGAAATCTTGAAATCAAATTTGGATCTCTAAAACTAAAAATAAACCTTTGGATCATTACATTTATGCTCAAAACGGCAAAAATCTTGCAAAAATGACCCGTTGGGCATCCGAAACACACCCGGGGTCCCCGGGACCCTCAACCAAAAGCACATATATGTTCTAATACTTTATTAAAACTTTCTTGAGCCATAAAAACACTATCGTTAACATCACAATCGTCAATTTTTCATCAAATCAAGGCCTAAGTTAAACTAAACTTTCAAAATTCTCATTCAATCAAAAACCCGACCTAAACACCTCTGAATCAACTGAAATTTTGCACACAAGTCCAGAATCACCTAAAGAAGCTATTGGAACTGTCGGAATTCCATTCCGACTCCCGGATCAAAATTCACCTATCAACCGGAAATCTCCAAAATACTAAGTTCGCCAAAATAGGCTAATTTCTTCACCGGACCTCCAAAATTATTTCCGATTGCGCTCCTAAGCCTTAAAGCATCCCCCGAAACTGACCGAATTATCGGAATTCAATTCTGAGCCCTCTAACTTACAAGTCAACGTCCAGTTGACCTTTCCAAACTAATTCTTCCTTAAAGAGACTAATTGTCCCATTTCCTACCAAACTCGATCCGAATTGAATCAAATTTACCAGGTACGCATATTGAAATATGAATAAGCATTTAACGGGGAGTACGGGACGTAAATACAGGAAACGACAGTTCGGGTCGTTACATACGGTTGGGATGTAGGAGTCCCCCCGGAGTCTGTACACACCCCAGTGAGCGTCGTCGACGTTAAATGGATCAAGTTGTATGCCACATCGGGTCATGTGCATTGAATTGCATTCTTGCATTATACTTGACTGATATACTTGTTATTATTTGCAGTTGGTTCATAGTTAATGTGTCGTACTGTTAGTTTTAGCTTTACTTTGTGGCATTTCGTGGATTCTTATCTTCAGACATTTTATACACTTATTACTCACTGAGTTGGTAATACTCACCCCTACTCCCTGTACCTTGTGTGCAAATTCAGATGCACCAGAGGTATAGCAGAGTAGTCGTTGTCTCTAGAGTTTATCAAAGTTGTTGAGATAGTTGCTTGATGTTCGCAGGACCTGACTACTCCTCCTATTTCAGTTTTATTTATATATACTTTTCCAGGCTTGTGTATTTTTGTTCAGATAATTGTCATCCAGTTTATTTTTAGATGACATAAATCTGACGACATAAATCTTACTCTTCGCTGAATGGGAGGCTACAAGACATCCTAATACTTCCAAATGCTCTAACTATCCAAAGGTTCTAATAAATTTACTTGCCATGATGTAATTTACACTATCTTTATTGACTTTTACTTTTTAATGTTGCTTGGAGATTGTAAATGCAAATAGATATAGTTTGTTCAAAGTTTTGATTTACTTTATTGATTAATTTCTTGTACTAGATGTCATGTTAGTGTTTCATGGGACAATTACTTCATCAAAAGTCTGATATTATTAGGAATCAGAATTGAGTTTTGCTCTAGAAACTCCAAAATATGTGATAATGACTATGTTTGAAGGGAGATTCAAATTGTATAAAGAGGGAATTTAAGCTCTTATGTAGGGAAAGTTTAAATGTATACAAAACGAGTAGATAGATTTGTGTGTGAATTCATTCTTTATAATGTGTTCACCTCATTCCATATTTACAAATTTTTATGTTTAAAGTTCTTCTGCAATTTTCTAGCTGATGAATCAGCTCTCACTACATAAGTAGATCATTGAAGAATTTTACGCCCTATAGCATAGCAGTGTCATCCGAAAAACATCTATAAGGTTAGTCATATTATTTTCAAAAACTCAGTTGATACTTCAGATATATGTAGGTATGCAAAAAATAAGTGTAGTAACAAGCCAAAGTAATGAGAGTTGTATATTAAATAAAAAAAGGTGAAGCAGATCCCTTTTTAAGATATCCCACAGCTTGTCACATTTTAATGCTTCACTCCAAAATTACCTCTCAACTTTAGGTGACTTCAAATAGCGCTTACCAATCTTTCTCCTAACATAAATTGATAATAGATAAACATGAATTACTTCAAAGGCTATAGCGAGAATATTATTAGACGGTCAGAGAAGCTGCTAATTTATCTAATTCACAAATGAAACAATAACAACTGAATGTCAGGGGATTTATAATCAGATTGAGGACTCACTGATTGTTTCATAAGGAGTAAATGACTTGTAACTAAAGCTGAATAACAACACTGAGGTTATCAAGGTTTGGATGTTGGACAACCTGTTAGACAACCGTATAATTTGGTATTGGGTATAACCTAGCACTCCTTTAAACTCTATTCCTAGCCGTCGTATATTATGTAGTATTTGTATATAACTATCCTACTAGCCTTATATTGTGGAAGGATAACTTCTAGGAGATATAAGACAACATATACATGTAGGGGTGGCTCGATATAACTGGAGGCCTAAAGCAAAGCTTTAAAAGAGGCTTTAATTTTTTTTAAAAAATATTTATTTGTAATTTTATCTTTTTTGGATTTTAAAAATGACTAATTAGATTTTTTAATCAATGTCCTCTAATAATTGTTTTTCGTATTAATAATAAAGATAATTTATCTCTTTTGAGACATTGTTTGTAGCCCCCACACTTTAGACAAAATCCCAACTCAGCAATACATAAGAGGGGTGCTGGGTATATAAGTTAACAAGCCTTAGACCCTAGTGACGCATTTTAAATCTGTGAGGGCCTAAGCCCATAGTAGATAATATCACTAGTGGGCTGGGCTATTACAGATGGTATTAGAGCCACTCTTGTGTCAGCCTTACCGATTGTGGGTCAAAGTTCAACCGAGTTTAGGTAAATCCCGGTTAGGCGGGACAAACTTCAGTGCTTAGTCTAGGCGAATCACATGCGGTGGGGCAAGGGTATGAGTTCAACTGAAATTAGGCAAATCTCGGTTAAGCGGGCAAAACTTCAGTGCCGAAACTCAGCGAAGACGCTGAGTCTAGTCCATAAAAGGGGTGTATGTAACACCCCCACCCTTTAGATAGAGTCCCACATCGGCAAAACACAAAAGGGATGCTGGGTATATAAGTTAACAAGCCTTAGATCCGTAAGGACATAGGCTTAGAGCAGATAATATCACTAACAGCCTGAGCTGTTACATTATTGATCTTAAATATGATTTTAATTAATTTTAATTTTGAAAAAAGCATCTTCTCCTTGTTAAAAATTATCAAGAGCGCCTTTTTGAAATTGTATTAAAGCTTCAATTCTGTTATGAAATAATATAAAAGACAAGAACAATATAGAGAGAATAGGGAGAGGAGTATTCTTATTGATACTTGGGATCAATTACAATGGAATAGAAGCCCTATATTTATAGGGAGGTGGTGACTTAGCCACCAAGTAGTAAACCCTAGAATATCTCTAAATATAGACATTCACCTTAAATAGAGTTCTATTTATAACACTCCCCCTTGAATGTCTATTCAACAATGTGTCTCGTTAAAACCTTAAAACCAAAACCCAATGGGAAAAATTAAAGAGAAGGAAAAGAGTACACATGTTTGAATATGCGCCTATTGGTTGCCTCGTTAAAAACCTTGCAAGGAAAACCCAGTGGGACAAAACCTTGTAAGGGAAAAAGAGTGCAACGCGCATTAACTCCCCCTAATAAGAACATCAATTTATATCCTTGAGCATTTGCATTCCAATCTTGTGCATCATCTTCAAAACGATCTTTGGTGGACGTTTGATAAATCAACCATATTAACTTGAATAAATATTCCGCACCTTGAAATCATCATTCTTGATAGATATGAACATCTTCATATAATGTCGTGGAATGACTCTTCAATATCTCCATAGATGTATTCTCGATGCCATCATGCTTATAGTTATAGCAAGATACATATGTACGCAAATTGTACTTAGGATGTGGTACTTCAGGACCAAGAATTGCATATGCTTCAAGCAACTTAAATCTTTCAAGTTAAGTCATGTAAGTCACATAATAGACTTTAGATGCATATCAAGTTTTCACGTCATGCTAAACAAATAAGATATTGAAAACTGATTATACATACCTTTGACTTTTATACTCTCAAGTATTTGAACTACATGTCCAAATCTACATGTCTTTCACATGGAATCAAGTATTTGTCTATACGCTTCAAGCGTATCCAAGACTTTGTCCTTCTGGGACTTAATATGAGCATTTGTAGTGAGAATATAGTCACTTTCTTTGGGTCAGCAAATGCGTATAGCATGCTTTGCAATATGTTGCAATTGAATTATCCATTTTATGAACTTCAGGTTCATATCATGATATTCGGGGATCTACATATACAAATGATAATTCTTCCCATGTAACCTTTTCTCAATTGTTTATCATGTCTCCCCCTCATGTTAGAAAAGCTAACTTGTTTCCTGAACTTTGGGAAATCATCTTTGTGCATTATCATGTCAATAGACACAGCACATTAATAATAAGATGAAATTATTTGGTTCCTGACCCTGAACCACTTGTGAGGGGAGAATATAATATACTCTCGTATACAACGTATATCAAACTGATATATATAACTTTGTTCTCATAAGAAACAGTTTAGCTATTAAGTGGAAGCACTCAATAATTATCTTGCTAAACCAACTTTTATATAAACCAACTTATCAAGATGAACTATCTTGAGTAGAGAATCTGGAAATTATGCTCGAAGTTAGATTACTGAGCAATTTACCTCGCAAGCACCGGCCAGGCTGCGGGTTAATAACAATTGCGCATGTAACCATTTCATAGATGCATCATATGTGGTATACATGGCAGGTGAATGGGCCCATATTCACCTTTGATATTTCCAGAATTTATGGGCTTCAACCCGAACTCTTTAGTTGGTCAGTTCATTAATGAGAACAAGTGATACAAGAGAATTCGTAAAGTACTTTCTAGTTCTTTAATATTCACCTATGTGAATTTGCACATCATACTTAAAATGAGATGGCTAACACGAATGCCAACTGAATAAATTATCAATATTGGTAAACTTCAAATTTACACCATGACATGTGCACTTATCAAATAAACTTCAGGTTTATTATGATATGGGTTTTATACCAATAGATATCCACTTTATTGTGGCATTCTTTCGTTTGTGTAGTACAAACTGGAGAACAAAGCGGGTAGCTTTTCATATACAAATTACCCCGCTACAAGTTGTAGTAATAGGAGATATCAAATCCTTCCTTTATTTATAGTCTCAATATAATCAATCGCTTTCGCGTGTACTTTGGAAACTGAATAAGTTTCTTTGAGACTTACTACAGCACAATACTCAATTGTGTTTCTCCAACATAGTAATAATTGGCTCTTCTAGAGCTCTCAATTAATTTTGTACTACCACAGATTCATCAACATCCATGTGGTGAATATCTTTCTTAAAGAGAAAGTTATACCATTATGGTCATATCAAACTTATATGCAAGATATGTTTCTTGCATTATCGTTGTCCTTTAATAGTCATATTTCCAAAATACTTTGGCGTACAATAGGTACGTGACCAACGATCATTCATGCCATATATATAGCCAACAGGCTTGACACCATTAGGTGTTTCAACTATAGGGCCAAAAACTTCACGTTTTGCCAGCGAATTCAATTCTGATTGAATTGCTTCTTGCCACTTTGGCCAATCATGTCTTTTTCGACATTCTTCAACAGATTGAGGTTCGAGATCCTCACATTCTTGCATAATGCTAGATGCGACGTTATAAGCAAAGACATTATCCACCACTATATCCACTCGATTAATATTTGCCTCAATATTGATTGGATTTATGGATAGTTCCGTATTTTCCAGAGCCTCGGGCTCAATGGATTCTTCATGAATCTCAGAATTTGTTAAATCATGAATTTCCTCATGAGATTCTTTCGTAGTGTCATTTTGATCATTTGCTTTCCTCTTTCTAGGATTTCGATTTTTGGAACCTAATGGTCTGCCACGCTTCAGGCGTGCATTTGACTCATTGGATATGACACTAGATGATTGTCCAACAGGGACATCAATACGGATTGGAACATTTTCCGCGGGGATGTGGGATTTCGTTATCCTTTTCAAGTCCGTAAATGCGTCAGGCATTTGATTTGCTATTCTTTGCAAATGGATAATCTTTTGTACCTCTCTTTCACAAATAGAGGTATGTGGATCAAGATGAGATAGTGATGCATTTTTCCACAAAATTTCCCGTTTGGTTTCACCAACTTCTCCCCCTAATTTTGGGAAAAGTGTCTCATCAAATTGACAGTCTGCAAATCGTGCAAATCTCCTGTCAATGTTTCGAGGTAGCGAATTAATGGAGGGCGATTCAAACTCAACATATATTCCTAACCTTCTTTGCGGACCCATTTTGGTGCGGGATGGCGGTGCTATAGGCACATATACTGCGCATCCAAAGATTCTTAAATGGGATATATTAGGTTCATGACCCAAAACCAATTGCAACGGGGAATATTTGTGTCAATTCGTCAGTCAGAGACGAACTAGCATTGCTGTATGCAAAATGGCGTGACCCCAAACCGAAGTGGGCAGCCGACGAACTAGCATTGCTGCATGCAAAATGGCTTGACCCCAAACCGAAGTGGGCAGCCTCGTTTTCATGAGTAAATGAGGTATTCAAGATTATACTCATGTATTGTCTCAATCTGATATCCATTTTGAATGATATCTCTAAAACTCAACAAGTTCCTTTTAGACTTGGAGGAGAACATTTTGACTGATATCATTAAAACTCAACAAGTTCCTCTTAGACTTGGAGGAGAACATTGCATTCTCTAAAATATTGTTCATTTAGGCAGAGTAATAGTTGTTTTTCAGGAGCCTTCAATCAATTTAATTCCCATGGTTTGCCATACAAAAGAAAATATACGAACATGAGAATAAACAAATTCAATCCGTTTGTTTCACATTTAAACAATATTTTCAAAATCTGCTGAGGTCAGTTGACTAACTAAATCAGATAGTCGATTATATGTTTTCCATAATCGTTTACTTTGCAGTTTGAAAATTTCAGTTTAAGCATTTTCTTAAAACAATCGATTGTTAAACACACACAATCGATTGTTGAACATTGACAATCGATTGTTAAACATAGACAATCGATTATTTGCTATTTTGAAAAATTCCAGATCACACTGTCTTACGACAATCGATTGTTAAACATAGACAATCGATTGTTGAACATTGACAATCGATTGTTGACCATTGACAATCGATTATTTTGCTATTTTGAAAAAATCCAGATCACACTGTTTTAAGACAATCGATTGTTAAACATAGACAATCGATTATTTGTTATTTTGAAAATTCCAGATCACACTGTTTTAAGACAATCGATTGTTAAACATAGACAATCGATTGTTGACTATTTTGAAAAATTCCAGATCACACTGTCTCACGACAATCGGTTGTTAGACATAGACAATCGATTGTTGGACATTGACAATCGATTGTTGAATATTGACAATCGATTGTTTTGCAGTTTTAATGCGAAATATTAGATAATCGACTAACTGTTAGGTTAGTCGATTACCTCTACTTGAAAATAAAAATATTATTGAAATTGAGCATGTAGAAACATTCTAACGAACTAATACTAACATTATATCATGAACTAACTAATACGAGCTGATACTAATGAATATTAGTCTATTCACTAACTATTACAAATAAGTGAAATAAAATTAAACAATTCCATCTTCCTTCATCAAGGTGATGGTGCAAGAGAATCAAGGCCATTGGCACAGTTTCAAACCTTCATTAAGGTGATGGCGCAAGAAAAACAAGGCCTTAGCATAGTTTCAAATCTTCATCAAGGTGATGGCGCAAGAAAATCAAGGCCTTAGCATAGTCTTGGGTGGATGCATTATTTCTGTCTTTGATGGCGTCTCTGGGACCCATTGCATCCAAATGGATTCCAGCATTCAACACCCGTGTCATATAGTTCTTGCCCGAAATTTCAAGGGCAACGAACTTTCTTTTCATAATGTCAAACATAAAATAAAATTACATCAAGAGCGTGTTCATACTTACGGGCTCTATTACAATTATCACATTCACTTCAGGGAATGGATCATAATCATGTGCTTTACACAATCTCATGTCAAATATTACTTTCATAAAGTGAAAGATTATTTTGAGAATCTTTATTATTCTCATTATCACAATAATGACGATTATAATTTCGTCTATTGCCACGTCCACATCCATTGATACCTTTACGGTAATAATTTTGTCTTCTTTCAGACTTATCACATACTGCTACCACATTCTCTAAAGGGAATGGAGCAAATTCAATTGGACGGAATTCTTTGCCACGTCCACATTCATTGATACCTTCATGGTAATAATTTTGTCTTCTTTCAGACTTATCATATACTGCTTCCACATTCTCTAAAGGGAATGGAGCAAATTCAATGGGACGGATTTTCAATTCTTTGCCCACAATCATACATGAGTTTAATCATGGCAGGACATAGAGATTTTACCACTTCACGTGGTTATAATTTCTTACAAACTCCATTAGAGTTATACTCAAACTTTGTTGTCTTTGTTTGTATATAAAATCAAATCGTAGAATTTCAAGAATTTGAAAGGGAAAAGTAAATTACTTACCTTTAAGGTATACCAATTATATTTTCAATGTTTTCTCTTCTTTCGTTCCTTCTGTTTTCTTTTCAACGTTTTTCTTCTATTTTCTGTATTGAAGATTTTGGGATTTGGTTGCGGCAGAACCTCATGTGAAACCCTACACAAACAAAAGTTAAGACAATCGAAAATTTCAATTGGTTAGAGACTCGTGCTGATAACGTGTTATGAAATAATATAAAAGACAAGAACAATATAGAGAGAATAGGGAGAGGAGTATTCTTATTGATACTTGGGATCAATTACAATGGAATAGAAGCCCTATATTTATAGGGAGGTGGTGACTTAGCCACCAAGTAGTAAACCTTAGAATATCTCTAAATATAGACATTCACCTTAAATAGAGTTTTATTTATAACAAATTCTCTTTTTTCTTTCTTTTTTAAGTTTTGGTCATGTGATTCGTATTTTCTAGTAGAGATATTTTAATCAAGAAGTATATATGTCTATAAAATAAAAATATTTTTAAAAAGTAACGAATTTCATATTATAAGAAAAGGCAACAGAAATTTAGAAACGATATAACTTGATATTGAAAGTTGATAATTTGATAGTTCATATCAAAATAAAAATTTGGGCGAGAAGGTCGTTGCTATAATTTGCTTACTTCAATGCTTGAATACTTGTGTAAAATAAAATAATATTTCATCAATCTTAGTTTATAATGTGTTTTCATTTTTAGTTTGTTCTAAAAAGAGTGATACTTTTCTGTATTAGAAAATATTTCAACTTAATATTTTTATTTTAACTTAATGAGATTATTATAGCCACAAAAAAAATTTATGACTTATTTTAGACCTCAAATTTAAAAAGAAAATTTCACATAAATCGAAATAAAAGAGTATGCAATTCAAATTACTAAATGTACTTTTTTGTTTGACTAAATTTATAAATACTTATGAAGAAGAAAAGAAAGAGCATAAGTATAGTATGAATATGAATTGAGAGATCAAAAAAGGAAGCATGTATAGCCAATAAATCAAAATTTTATATGCATTTCATCGCAGTAAGCTTCGCAATGCTCTTGTCTTCTGCTCTTGAGTACTTTTCTTTTGTCACCATAAATTACAACGTTTACAAATTTTTACCCTTTTTCTTTAAAAACTTCAATATTCTAAAATATATTTAAACATAAAACTAACTACAAGAAATTTTGGGGCTCCACAAATTTAGGGGTCTAAAGCCAATGCTTTATTGGCTTTAGCCTTAAGCCGCCCCTATATATATGTAGTTGTGATTAACATAATCGTTGGTAGATAGAGATACAATAGCTAAATATTAGCTACAAGAAACTCTTGTCAAGATGTATATATACATCATGTAAAACTACGTGTGAAGCAAGCATACACAATCTGAACTTCTAAATTATCCTTATTCTAAATTTCCTCATGGTATCAGGAGCTTAGGTTTCATTGAAAACTAAACGATCCTGAATGTTCCTTCTTTCCTCATAAAACAACTATGGCAGCATCCTCTAGCACTCCCCTAGCCCTTTCACCCTCTTCTTCGCCAACTCATTACAATTTGTCCCATTAAGCTAAATCATCAAATTACCTTATTTGGAGGACACAAATCCTTCAACTTATGCAAACATTGAAAGTTGACAAGGTCATCAAAGAAGAACCTCCAACAGAGAGCATATAAGATGGGAAAGGTGAAATCAATCCAAACCCAAAGTTCACTGAATGGGAAGAACGCAACGTTCTTGTAGGAGTTGGCTTTCTGGAACAATAACTGAAGAGTCAATGTTTCTCATCATAGGGTGTTCATCTGCAAAACATATGTGGACTTTTCTTGAGGATACCTACTTACAAGCAGGCAAAGATATGGAGTTTCAGTTGAAGCAACAACTTCAAACTGTAAAACTAGGTTCCAAATACATTGATGAGTATATACAGGATTTTAAAGGAATCTGTGATAGCCTAATGGCTATCCAAAAACTACTAGACGAAGATAACAAAGAAATTAATTTTGCTAGAGGTCTTGGAAGCAAATACAAGACCCTTCGTACTATGATGTTGGGCAAAGCACCATACCCTACTTTTAATTAATTTGTGACTGCCCTTAGGGTTTGAAATGGGGGAAGATGGAGAGGAACATATGACACAAACAAACCTTGATTCAAATATAGCCTTTACTATACAGAAAACTCAAGGAAGAGGCCGTGCTAATTCCTTTAGAGGAAGGGGAAATCAAAGAGGAAGAGGAAATAGAGGAGGATTTAATCAAAGACAATTTCATACAGAATCAACTGGATCAAATCAGCCAAAGGAGAACCCAAAAAATAATCCATGTCAGATTTGTGGTAGAAACAATCATACGATACTCTCTTGCTTCTATAGATGGGATTATTCATATCACGCACAACAAGAAGTACCATAGGCTCTAGCAACTATGTCTCTCACCGATCAACATGATAATCATCTCTACATGAACTCAGGTGCTACAAATCACATGGTGCAATCTTCAGGTACTCTTTTGAATTCATCTCTATTTAAGGGAACTGATCTTGTTATGGTAGGTAATGGTGATAAAATACCGATCACACGTCTAGGATATAAGATTATTGGGAAGAACATGCATTTAAAAAATGTCTTTGTTGTGCCTAAACTTAAGAAGAATCTCATTTATGTTAGTAAATTTGTTAAGGATAATGCGTTCTCTCTTGAGTTTACTGATGATGGTTCTTTTGTTAAGGACAAGAGAACAGGGACAATTCTAGCAATGGGAAATAAGAGGCATGATTTATATACTTTGGAAGATGGCTTGTATGAGGCATTGGCAGTTATAAAAGTAGACAAGAACTCAGACACAATTTGGCATCAAAGATTAGGACATCTGCACTAAAGAACTCTAAGTTATTTGCATAGTAATAAGTTGATTGGTGTTAGTAGTTGGAATAAAAATGGCTCAGTTTGTACTGGTTGTCAAATGGAAAAAATTTTTAAGTTACCTTTTCAAGAGTCAAATAAAAGAGAAGTTGAGCCATTATCAAAAATACATAGTGATTTATGTGGTCCTGCACCTATCGCTTCATCTCAAGGAATAAAGTACTATGTTATTTTTGTTGACGATTGTACAAGATTCACTTGGATTTATCCCTTAAAGAAGAAACATGATTTCCTTTCTAATTTTATGACATTTCAAAAATTAGAAGAAAATCAGTTTTCAAAGAAACTCAAAGTGTTTCAATGTGATGAAGGTGGAGAATTTAATAGCTTGGAGTTCACAAGTTATTTGACTCAAAATGGCATTAGAAGAAAAATATCTTGTCCTTATACACCTGAGCAAAATGGGATAGCACAAATAAAGTATAGGCATATTGTTGAAACTGGTCTCACATTGATTTTCAACGCAAAAATACCAATGTTTCTTTGGGTTGAAGCCTTTATGACTGCAGTTTTTCTAATCAACAGAATGACTACCTCTACTTAAAGTATGCAATCTCCCTTTTCTATGTTATATGGAGAAGAGCCAAATCAATTAAAATACTCTGAAAGTGTTTGGTTGTAAATGTTTCCTTACCTCAAAGGGTAAAATAAAGATAAATTTCAACTAAAAATATTTTCATATGTGTTTATTGGTTATAGTCTACTTCACAAGGGCTATAGATGCTATCATCCCTAATCTAAAAGGGTTTTTGTATCAAGAAATGTTATTTTTGGTGAATTACACTTACCCTATGTCTTTCCTAGTGTTGATTTGCCTGCAGAATCACAAAATCCTCACTTCAGCACTTTCAAGGAATATTTGGAGCAACAAAAATCTTGAGGTACTATCTGATGAGCCTCCCATACAGACACTAGACATGAATCTTGAGATTAGTTCTCAGCAAAATAATGTTTAGGCATCAGATTCCCAACAACCATCCTTGACCAATGATGTAAGTCCAAGTCCACAACAAACACATAACTCTATTGCCTCACACTCTAATATTGAGTCAAATGATTCTCCATTGCCTATTGACCTACCTAATTCCCACGACATTGATATTATGGATACTTTACCAACAATCACCATGCACACCAACTTCACTAGATGAAAATTCCATACAACCTGCCTCTACTCAGATAGCCCAGAACCCTTATTCTCACCAATATCACACATTTACTCATTCACCCAACCTATATAATACTCATCCGATGCTCACACACACCAAAACTCACTCCCAGAATAATTCTTTCTCCCAATCATTCATGACATCTCTCCAACATGACCTCAAAGAACCTATGAACATCAATGAGGCGCTATTCAAACCTCATTGGAAGGCTGCAATGGCTGATAAGATGCAAGCCTTAAGAACAAATGATACTTGGCAATTGGTTCCTCACCTACCACATATGAATGCTGTTGGATCTAAATGGGTTTTCAAGACGAAACTGAAAGCATATGGACAAGTGGAACGCTTCAAGGCTAGGTTAGTAGCTAAAGGCTATAACCAAATTAAAGGCGTCGACTTCGAAGACACATTTAGTCTCGCAGTGAAGGCTGCAACAGTACGTATAGTTTTATCCATAAAAGCTACTCTAAATTGGGAGATCAAACAACTTGATGTTAAAAATGCTTTCTTACATGGTGATCTTAAGGAGTGTTCATGGAACAACCACCAGGCTTCAAATCTTGTATTTCCTCATCATGTTTGTTTACTAAAGAAAGCTCTTTATGGGTGTATGGGTCAAAACTTGACCCGTGATAATTAATAAATAATTATCTCTTAAGCGCATTTGGAATAACAAGTGGCGAGCATTCCGAAATCGTCTAGCATAATCAATAAGGCTACGACCTGTTCATTACTAGCATGCGTCCTCTCGACTCGACCACGTCTGTCCAATGCCAGCTGGCGGGGTGCACATCTATAAAAAAGAAAGAGAAGGAACCCTAAGAGAGGGGGATGCTCTTTCTTCTTCACTTCCACTTCTAAAAAGAATATCATGGTAATGCTCTGAGCCTCTCCAAGGAGAGGCGGACCAAATCAACATCATGAATAAAAGATCTTCAACCCTCCCCCCTTTTTAATAAATCACTACTATATCTCGGGTTTCATTTCTTTGGTCTTTTGATTAATACGACCTGCTATGTTTGGTCGTAGAATTATTTCGATTGTTTTTATGCTTACAAAGTATATGAGAACTTTGAGCTAAATAATTTGGCACCGTCTATGGGGATTTCATATAAGAGTCTCGTAGTTCATCCTCTGACCAAAAATGGAAAGAGAACACCCAAAGGGGAAAGCAACACAACTTGAATGAGCCAAGGTAGCACAGCGGATGAATGAAACTCGAAAGCTCCAGAAAGAGTCCGAAGCCCCAACTTCCCCCTTTCTCAAGAGAAAAAAAGAAGAAGTAGAAGAAGAAAAAGCAGATACCCCTCCTCCTTAAGGGGAGAACTCGGGCGAGAGAGCCTCTATCCTGTTAACACAAGACCATGCCGGAAAGTGGCATGATACCATGATCCATAGCAAAATGTCTTCTACAAACTAGCCAATGAGGCTATGTACAAATCAGACAAGATTTTAAACGAAGAACGGTCTTGCCCAAAAGTTCAACTATAAGTTGAACTGGGACTCGGGCTATGTGCCTTCAACATCAAAAAATTGCAAGAGTTCGACTACGGTTGAACAACAGCTCAGGCTACGTGCCCTCACCCAAATGTTCAACTATGAGTGGAACTGGGACTCAGGCTATGTGCCTTTGACATCAAAAAATTGCAAGAGTTCAACTACGTTTGAGCAGCAGCTCAGGCTACGTGCCCTCGCCCAAAAGTTCAACTATGAGTTGAACTGGGACTCAGGCTATGTGCCTTCGACATCAAAAAAAAATTGCAAGAACACAACTACGGTTGAACAACAGCTCGGGCTACGCACTCTCGCCCAAAAGTTCAACTATGAGTTGAACTAGGACTTAGGATATGTGCTTTCGACATCAAATAATTGCAAGAGTTCTACTATAGTTGAACAACAGCTCAGGTTACGTGCCCTCGCCCAAAAGTTCAACTATGAGTTGAACTGGGACTCAGGCTATGTGCCTTCGACATCAAAATATTTCAAGAGTTCAACTACGGTTGAACAGCAGCTCAGGCTACGCGCCCTCGCCCAAAAGTTCAACTATGAGTTGAACTAGGACTCAGGATATTTGCCTTCGACATAAAAAAATTGCAAGAGTTCAACTACGATTGAACAGCAGCTCAGGCTACGTGCCCTCGCCCAAAAGTTCAACTATGAGTTGAACTGGGACTTATGCTATGTGCCTTCGACATCAAAAAATTGCAAGAGTTCAACTACGGTTGAACAGCAGCTCAGGCTACGCACCCTCGCCCAAAAGTTCAACTATGAGTTGAGCTGGGACTCAGGCCATGTGCCTACGATATCAAAAAATTGCAAGAGTTCAACTATGGTTGAACATCAGCTCAGGCTACGTACCCTCGCCCAAAAGTTCAACTATGAGTTGAATTGGGACTCAGGCTATGTGCCTTTGACATAAAAAAATTGCAAGAGTTCCATTACGGTTGGACAATGGCTCAGGCTACGCGCCTTCGCCCAAAGGTTCAACCACGGTCAAACAATAACGCTGGACACGAGACCTCGCGCAAATATTCTACTACGAAATAAACCGAGCCTCAGATCAAGCGCCTTCACCAGCGGACGCCGCAAAACCTATTACCCTACAAACAAAAGAACAAGTTAGGCACCCTCGTCAATCAAGTAGGTACGCCTAACTCAGAGTAAAATCCAGGTCGCGATAAGTTTGGCCCCGGTTGAATTACAAGGCCGCGGCTAACAATTCGACCATGCCCGAACTGTGACTAAGGTTGTACGGCACCCTCGCCGAGCAACAACTACAACTTACTCATGTCTAGTAAAGAAAAGCGGTAAATGAAAAGCAGTCAATCACGGGTGAGGCCGTTGACGCTAACAGCTCACCTAGTTTTTACTAAGGCAAGCAGATAACCCGACAATAGTCGGATTCGTCCAACTGTCCAAGACCATCAACGTCTTCACGAACAAGGCCACCGACGTTATCACGACTAAGGTCGTAGGTAGATCAACAGATTCCCCCATTGAATAAGTGAAAAAGAGAGCTTGGAAATAAAAAAGAGGAACATAAAAGTTGTATATATATTCACAGCATTATTCACAACTAGACACCTCCATTTATACATACGGCCAAGGCCAACGAACAAAAACTAAGAGAGAAGAAAGCCAAATGGCAACAAAACAACAAAAAAAAAATAATGAATAAAAGCTAACTCCAAAACCCCTTCTACTCAGCGGAACCCGCGCCACCCTCGCGGCCGCCCGCACCATCATTTGCGCCCTCAGCACCATCGTCATTTATTGCAGTACCCGTGTCGAAGCCACAACCAAGATGAGCTCACGAGCCTTTTGACGGGCCTGCTTAGAAATGGCTTCAGGCACGACGCCTACCTACCACAACTTCCTATACACATCGAGCTGGGCCTCAACAAATGACCAAAGGTCACGAGCGGGGCCATAAGAAGTCGCCTGCTCCCTCAGGCGCTGGTTCTCGGCCTCCAAGGCAGCAATCCGGTCCTCCGCAACTTGAGCGTCCCGCTCATAAACGCTGATGCATTCCTCTAGCCCCGCCACTCTGAAAACCGCAGCAGACCTTTCCAGCTCGCGCTCCCTCTCCCGAACACGAATTTCCACCTCCAACACCCCAGCCTTTGTTGAAGAGTCCTTGGCTTGCTGCCTCGAAGCAATGAGCTCCTCATCCAGTCGAAGCACCTGCCTGATCAGGGACTCGGAAGCCTCCGCCACAGCCTCCTGACTCCGATGCTCCTTCTCAGCAGCATCATTTCTCTCAGCCTCCAACTCCTCGTCCCTACACCGAAGTTGATCATCGATGGCACTAACCCTGCCCTGATCATGTTGCACCACAAGCTCCCGCCTCGCTAGCTCCTCAATTGACTCTCGGTTGCTGGGGTCATTCCTCAGCTCGCGCAATATGCGACACCTACCCTGATAGCGGCAATATTTCTCCAGCGCCCGCAAGAAAAGTCCCGTGCGGACGTTGGCCCGACGCATGCTTTCCACCTCCAAAAGTAAAGACTCCAAGACAAGACCAGCATTTAAAATAAGAAACAAATCAAAGTAAGAAAGGAAACAAAAGGGAAATACCAAATGTACCCTAAAGCCCATCACGTCCACCTCGGTCATCAATTTGATGTTCGAGATGTCCCTCAACGACTTGCTCTCCTCCTTCGAGAATAGGGGAAAAAATATTGGTATCAAATTGTCCTCCTTGAGCAGCAAGTTCTGGTCGATAGGAATCTCAGCATAACAGTACGGCCCTTATGCATGCGCTGTCGAGTTGGTAAAGCCCCCAAGAGCCGGTGAACGTCATCAGACTCTGGGTCGGACTTAGAATCTTACCCCCCTCCCACGGCATACCGTCCTTCCTTGACTATCCGGGAGGTCTAAGCTTCCCCCCTTCGCCAAAGGGTTGACATTTGCTTCCCCGACTAAAATAGCTGCTGAGGAACCAACCTCCCACTTAGCAGCGGGAGCTGACGATGTAGCAGGCGAAGTGACTGTGTCACTGCGGCCCAAGCCGACCAGGGAAACCCCTATTGTGTGCTCGCCCTCAAGGGCAGGCGAAGCCTCCTCCTCCCCCACAGCCTCCGACGGCGGAGAATCCAAATGTACTACCTCCGCGGTGGGTGTGAAGGCGACTCTTCGCCTTACCAACGGTCTCACCTCTTATTCCTTCTCCTCCGCATCCACTGATGGTTCCGACCTGGGGCAAACAACCCCCGAAGGCGCCTCGACCCTCGTCGAAGACCGCGCTGGGGAATGAGCCGTCAATGACTCAACTGAAGTCGCCCTCGGAACGGGGCGTGGAATTGGCGCCATCGCCAACTGAGCAGTCGCACCTAGTATTCGGAAGGCAAGTTGAGGAGCCCTTACAAGGTGCACCGCCCCTGACCAACAAACGAAAAAGAATCAAGAGAAATGAAACTCAACACGACTAAACAAGAATGATGCAATAGCTCGGACACTTACCCGTGGCTGGACTACAGCCATGCCTCTCCCAGAAGGCCGACTATGTTTGAATCCCCGCTGTCTGAGGGAGTATAGCCTCAATCCATTCGCCAATACCAGACAGAGGAGCCGGGGGCTCTTGCATAGCTATAAACACAAGACATAAATTAACCCCCCTTAAGGGCCACAATAAGGAAGAGCGAAACGCAGGACCCAACGAATATAAGACTTACGTATGTGATTCCTAGTCTATGGTAAGTGTCTGACATTGCCCACCAAGTGCTCGGTCCTGATATAGAAAAAGTTCTCGTAAGGATGAGGGTCGACCGTATCGTCCAGCTCAACCGTCAAACCCCGGGCCCCACGAGGGACCATCCAAATCATGGTCCCGCATACCCTTTGAGGGGCGTACAAAGTCAGTACGTGCCTCAGCATTATTTCTCTCCGTACCAGTGCTGCATACCTGGCGAACATATCAAAAAGCTTGAAAATGGAGGGGACGAGTTGCCCACACCATGCTCATAGTAACAACAAAATCTGCTACCAGCACCGGAAGGGGGAGCCCGAACCCTAATTTGAAAGGTAGGCGTAGAAAATGCAGTACCCAAGGCGGTCGATATGAACCCACTCCTCGCTCCTGGCAAGGGAGATGTCGGTAGAACGAGGAATACCCTATTGCTCCCTCAATTGGGAAAGACCCACCTCACCCATTAGTGGGGCCTCATTGACGTGATCCTCTCCATCATCATCGGTAAAGTCAGTCGCCATACCCTTGGGCAGAGAAAGGATATCGGCCACTGACGGGATCCAGTCAGTATCCGCCTGTTCAATGGGCCTCGCCACCGCAGAAGACCCATCGATTGCCAGAAGAGTCACAGGAGAAAGCTCCGTGTTAGAACTGCTTGCCATTTGATAACTACTGAGCAATGAGTAAAAGAAGCTTGCTGTAGAGGAAATGAAAATAGAGATTTAGTGGAAGAGGAGAAAAATAACACGAGGTGGTAAAGAAAAGTTGCTTCTTCGAATATCTCAGACAGATATCGAAAAGTGAGAAACATACAACATTACTTAATATTTATACTACAAAGTGGCTTCCCTGAATTCCAAAAGCCACCATTAATTGCCCAAACAACCGCAAAATGGTTCGAATCCAGAATTAAAGTAACACGTGTCATTATGACAGATATCGCAAAACGGGTTTTGCAACTTTCAATCGACGTTTCATTCTCAAGGCAGGGTCAACGACCTGGGTATGATGGAAAGGCATCCAGTATGCCTCCATACACCGAGCGTCATGTTGATGCACATCGAGCAGGTCCATATCCCAAACGACCGTCCCTTAAATATAAACGGCTACGGCCGCTCCTTCGAATGTAAAATGGCTACGGCCATCCCCTAAATCAGCAAATGGCTACGACCATCCCTCAAATATAAATGGTTGCGGCCACTCCTGCGAATGTAAAATGGCTATAGCCATCCCCTAAATCAGCAAATGGCTACGGCCGTCACTTAAATATAAACGGCTATGGCCACTCCTTCGAATGTAAAATGGCTACGGCTATCCTCTAAATCAGCAAATGGCTATGGCCGTCCCTTGAATATAAATGACCACGGCCGTCTTCCGAGTGAATATGGCTACGGCCGCTCCTTCGGATGTAAAATGGCTACGAGATTCCTTTAAATAAGCAAATGGCTATGGCCGTCTCCCAAATGTTCATAGCTACAGCCGTCCTCCAGGTTCAAATAGTTACGGCTACCCCCAAGTATAAGAAACCACGGCTGTTTCTTGAAAATATAAGTGGCAACGACCATCCCCTGAGTATAAACCGCTATGGTCGCCTCAGGCTGCAACCAGAACGACCTCCGATCTTCTTTTCTTCGGGTTTACTTGAATCGCGCACGGTAGAGTCTGCTCACCGAGTTCGATCGGATATCGACCTCAATAAACGGAGGGACTAACTATATGGGTCAAAACTTGACCTGTGATAATTAATAAGATTAATTATCTCTTAGGCATTTGGTATAACAAATGGCATGATTATTCGTTAATGACGAGCATTCTGAAATCGTCTAGCATAATCAATAAGGCTATGACCTGCTCATTACTGGCGGGCATCCTCTCGACTCGACCACGACTGTCCAATGCCAGCTGGCGGGGTGCATACTATAAAAACAAAGAGAAGGAACCCTAAGAGGGGGACTGCTCTTTCTTCTTCACTTCCACTTATAAAAGGAATATCATGGTAAGGCTCTGAACCTCTCCAAGGAGAGGCAGACCAAATCAACATCATCAATAAAATATCTTCAATCCTCCCACTTTAATAAATCACTGCTATCTCTCGCATTTCATTTCTTTGGTCTTTTGATTATTACGATATGCTATGATCGACTCTAGATTTATTTTGATTTTTTTGTGCTTACAAAGTATATGAGAAATTTGAGCTAAATAATGGGCATAAGCCCAAGCTCTTAAGGCTTGGTTTCACAAGTTTAGTTCCCACGATACCATCTTGCTTCTCTTGTACGTGGATGACATTTATAACTGACAGCAACTCATCTATCATCACTGATATCATTTGCAAGCTCCAGTCTAGGTTTGCAATGAAACACTTGGGTGACCTTCACTATTTCCTAGGAATTGAGGTGACACGTTACAAGGATGGAATATTTCTCACTCAAGGAAAGTATGCATAAGAAGTTCTCCAATGAACCAATATGATATGTGCTCGCGCTATACAAACTCCTCTCTCCCAGAAGCATGATCTTCACACCTCCACTGGTTCTCTCATTGACACAACTGAGTTTCGAAGTATTCTAGGTGCCTTGCAGTATTTATCTCTCACACGTCCAGAGATATCACATGTTGTGAATCTCTTATGTCAATTCATGCAACATCCAACTGAAAATCATTGGTATGGGGTTGAAAGAATATTGCGTTACATTGTCGGGACATCACGACTTGGATTGCACATCACATCTAACTCTTCCCTTCATCTTGTGGGATTTTTTGACGTTGATTGGGCTGGGTGTTCCCTTACAAGGCGATCTACGACCGACATGTGTGTATTCCTTGGCGCAAATTGCATTTCATGGGCATCAAGGAAGCAACATACAGTCGCAAAATCTAGTGCCGAGGCGGAATATATAATTTATCCAGTAATTAAAGTTTGCTATAGTGATCTTCATTCTCCAATACTCCTTGTAATTGAGTTTCACATGCCAATGAATTCGAATTGGGTATATATGATTTGCGCACTGTACAAAAAGAACATAGTTATCTTTTGAGAATAGAGCTTCTACTAAGTTAGCTGCTGCCAAAAAAGAGGGGCATGCCTTATCAAACCACATGGCTAAGTTTTCTCATAATGTTACTCAAGACAGGTTAGTTGAATGAACCAAAATGTGAAGCGTTGTGCCAAAAAAGCATAGTTCTGTTTTGAGAATAGTGTTCCTACTAAGCTAGCTGCTGCCAAAAAAGAGGGGCATGCCTTATCAGACCACGTGGCTAAGTTTTCTCGTAATGTTACTGAAGACAGGTTAGTTAAATGAACCAAAATGTGAAGCTCCTTACATTAACTGCTGCACTTGCATTTGGAATGACCAATGATTGTTGGTCACCTATGTGTCCGCTAATGAGCCAACATGCTACTTCAAGTAGTTTAGTATTTATATTTTATAAAAGTAGAGAGAAAATATTGATGGTAGTGTCTATATTCTTTTTACTTTATGTGTTTCATTCTTGAAGATGCATTTATTTTGGGTCCATTACGACGATAGTCCGCCATAAATATCTAGAGATTTTATTATTTTCTTGACTTGTAAATATATTTTGAAATAATAGGGGTATATCCGAGGAAGGAGGGGACAAAAGGCTGCAACAAAAGAGAAAGAGTGAACTTCATATATAAAAAGGGAGCTTCAATAAAGAAAACAATCTAGGGAACCTATAATAATGTAAGAAGTATTGCTGCCTTGATGTAGCAAAATAGAGCAATAAAATAACTCAATAAGGTAAAACAATGATTTTCTTTGAATCATTCTTTTGAGTATTTCCGATTTACATTGTGTTCTACTTTATGGTGACCATGACTAAAACTTATTTTTGGTCTTGTAGTACTGCTGACACTTATCTTACATCCGGTACTATCAAAAGACATGCACAACAACCTTAGTACTATATAGGTAACCAACTTCTTATCTTTGTATATTTGAACATGTGACACCTATTAATATATTCTGTATGCCTACTCCCCCTGGTACTGCTATTGATTGCTATTGTACATCATTTTTGTTCTTAAGTTGTACTAGTGTGTCTATCTACAATGTTGAATATTGTTCGTTGCTAGCCTCTCCTGGTGTTCATACCATATTATTGTCAACTTATGACCAAGAGTTCTAGGAATTACTGTGGTCGCACTGCGGGCAACAGTACAAAACCTTTTCACTATGTGAGTTGCAATCAACACGTGCTGCTCATGTTGACACCCAGGTATCATGGCTTCGAGTCCAAGCTCGTCAAAACCTGTTCGCTTAATATCTTCAAATAAAAAAGTAACTTCTCTCCTTGGATTTACAGAAATCAAATAACATACAATAAATTGCATATCAGGGACCGCTTTGAGGTTATAATAACTTATCACAGTGGATCAAGTGCTGCAACATTATCAGGCTAATTAGAGAGAAATTTCTTATTGTGATAGCTATAGAAATATGTGAAATAATCTCGGTAAATATATTATTAATGACAATAAGAGAAACTTTGTTATCCAATTATGCACGTTCAATATACTTTATAGATACAACCAAAATTATTCTTGATATATCAGTAAATGTACGAGTTAAAATGGGCAAAATAAGCTGAAATAAACAAATAAAATTAGTGGAAACTTGATCAAAGAATACATGTTTATGTTTAATTCTTTTTTGAATTTGATTACTGTTTAAGCAAAACTATTTTATCCAAATAAAATAATTTGCAGATGAAGTACTAATTGTAGAGAGTTTTGGAGAAGTGAGTTTCTTGTATTGCTCACCAAAGTATATATAGAGTACAGAGAACTCAAAACCTACCAACTATAGGATTGCACAATAATAAAGGAAAATCAAAACCTACCAACTATTGGATTGTACAATTAATGAGAGAATATTCTACCAATAATAAAAAGATACACAAAAGATATTTATAATATTTCCTAATACGCCCCCTCAAGATGGAGGGCCGGAGGACACGCCAATCTTGGACATCAGCAGAAGAAGCCGAGGACGAGATAAGTGCTTGGTGAGAGCATCAGCAAGCTGATCAGCAGAGGATACGTGAGAAACACGAAGGGGCCCATTCTGGACCAATTAACGAACAAAGTGATAATCAATGGAGATGTGTTTCATGCGAGAATGAAACACAGGGTTGGCACAGAGATAAGTGGCGCCAATGTTGTCACTGTAAATGACAGGAGCAGCCGGAAGAGGGACATGAAGCTCGCGCAGCAGGGAATGAAGCCAACGTACTTCAGCGGCAGCAGAAGCAATGGCATGATACTCAGCCTCAGTAGATGATCGTGCAACGGAACGCTGCTTTTTGGAGCTCCGTGAAATAGGATTTGGCCCTAGAAAAACAACATAGGCACCAGTTGAGGAGTGGTCATCACAGTTTCCATCCCAATCAGCATCAGAGAAACAATGCAGAGGTATAGCAGATGAAGGACGCAACCAGACACCAAAGTCACGCGTCCCATTCAAATACCGGAATAGGCGCTTAACTACATCCCAATGAGTGACAGTAGGAGCATGCATGAACTGTGAGAGTTTATTCACAGCAAAGGAGATATCAGGACGAGGAAGGAGAGATACTGGAGGCCCCCAAGGGCCTGTCCATAGGCGGATGCGTCGGCAGGGGCCGAGCCGTCGGCCAGATAAAGGCGAGTTGACGCCGCTGTTGGCGTCTGAACACGATTTGACTCCAGCATATTATGACGAGTCAAAAGATCAACAACATATTTACGCTGAGAAAGAAAACACCCCTTGGAGCTGCGCAGAACTTCAACACCAAGAAAGTAGCTTAGATCACCCATGTCTTTAAGAGAAAACTGAGACCCAAGAGAGTCAATCACACGGTTCAAGAAAGCAGAATCATTACCAGTCAATATGAGATCATCAACATACACCAAAAAATAGGCCGTAATACCAGAGTGCTGAAAGACGAAGAGCGAAGTGTCAGAGGTAGTGTTGACGAAACCCATGGTCAGAAGGCTTTGGCGGAGCGCACTGTACCATGCCCGGGGTGCCTGTTTGAGACCATAAATAGCTTTCTGTAACTTACAGACATAAGATGGATAGGATTTGTCAACAAAGCCAGGTGGTTGTGCCATATAAACTTCCTCTGTAAGCCTCCCGTGGAGAAAGGCATTGTTCACATCCATTTGACGAAGAGGCCAGCCCTTGGATACAGCTATACTGAGAACCAAACGCACAGTTGCCGGCTTAACAACCGGACTGAAAGTCTCCTGGAAATCCACACCTGGACACTGATGAAAGCCCTTTGCAACAAGCCGGGCTTTGAACTTATCCACAGTGCCGTCAGGCTTGCGTTTGATGCGATAAACCCACTTGCAACCCACAACATTCTGCGAGGAATCAGGCTGGACAAGATCCCAAGTGCCATTCCGTAGCAGAGCATCAAACTCTGATGACATAGCAGCGCGCCAGCGCTCATCAGACATAGCACTGGACAGGGTCTGAGGTTCAGTAACAGCAGGAGAGGTGACAACAGACATACCAAACTTCTTGTTGGGCATAAAGATGTTATTTTTGCTGCGTGTCTGCATATGATGACCACCCTGAGAGGATTCAGGTGGCAGCATAATGGGTGTAGCGGCGGCAGGGGCCGCTGGCGGTGCCGAAAGGGGCGCTGGTGGCGCGGGCGGTGGCGCCGGGAGTGCGTCAGGTGAAGGATCGCTTGTGGGAGTAACGGCAGGTACTGGTGGCGGCAGCGGAAGGACTTCTAGGGAGACCGGAATGGGTACAGGGGGAGACTCGGGGTTAGACATTTTGGAGAACGGGAAGACATCTTCATGGAAGGTGACATGACGCGAGACGAAGATTTTAGACGTTGAGGGATCAAAGCAGAGATAGGCGCTTTGAGTAGTAGAGTAGCCGAAGAGGACACTGGCACGAGATCTGGGTTCCATTTTGTGTGAGGTGTAGGGCCGAAGCCAAGGGAAGCATTGACAGCCGAAGACACGTAATTTGGCAAGGTTGGGGCGTTTCTGGAGGAGAGACTCAAAGGAGGAGCGCATCGAGAGATTTGTCTTGGGAAGACGATTAATGAGGTAGACTGCTGTAGCAAAGGCATAAGGCCAGTAAATGAGAGGTATAGAGGCATGATAAAGGAGAGTGAGACCAGTATCGACAATATGACGGTGACGGCTTTCAGCATAGCCATTGTGCTGAGGAGTATGAGGAGGTGACGTAAGATGGGAGATGCCATGAGAGGCAAGAAAAGAGCGTAAAGCGAGAAATTCACCCCCATTGTCAGTATACAGAGTAATGATTTTAGCAGAGAAATATTTCTCTACAATGGATTTAAAAATGGGGAAGGTTTGTGAGACATCAGATTTACGGCGTAAAGAAAAAAACCATACATACTTAGAGAAATGATCAACAAAGATGACATAATATTTAAACCCTTCATTAGAAATAATCGGAGAGGTCCATACATCGGAGAAAATAAGCTCCAGGGGAGCAGTAGAAGACAGACTTGACTCAGAAAAAGGTAACTTATGACACTTATGAAGTTTGCAAGATACACAGGCAAGATCAGACACATTACTGGACGCTATACTGCTAGACGATACTAAATGACGCAGGGTTTTAGCTGACGGGTGAACAAACTGAGAATGCCACAATGACGCAGAGAGCTTTTGTGCCGTGAGGGGAGATGGGAGACTGGGAGCCGCCGGCCAGTAGTAGGTGTTGCCCCTAAGTTGGCCGCGAACGAGCGTTGCCCACGTGCGACGATCCTTCACCTGAAAATCAGTATTAGAAAGAACAACGTTAACATTATTGTGACGACATAATTGGGCAACAGAGATCGAATTTTTACGCATATGTGGAACACAGAGAGCCCCAGGTAATAAAAGAAAGGAATGACTGTTAAGTTGTCCAGTATGAGTAATTGTCAAACCTTCACCGTTACCAATGACCACATTGTCGAAGCCAGTGTAAGGACTGTGAAGAGACATGTTGGCAAGATCAGAGGTTATGTGATGAGAGGCACCAGAGTCCAGGATCCAATCGGATGCAGAGGGAATCGTCGGAGAGTGATGGGCTGTGTGAGCAGCTGGATAGGGCGGCGAAGCATAAGTTGGTCGCGGCAATGGTCCACCGTAAGGGGGCTGGTTGGCGCCGGAGACGGGATAGGATGCGCAGCGGGGCGCGGAGTGGCCAAATTCACTGCAGGGTTGGCACTTCCCATTGTACCCACGAGATTGACCATTGCTGGAGTAACCACCGCGACCGGAGACTGACCCGCGGCTGATGCGGCCGCGCCCGCGGCTACCGAATTGGTGACGGACTGGCTGCTGTCCGGCGACGAAGGCAGCCGAAGGAGCCGAGTCAGATGTGACGGAGGTGGCCGGCACACGAGCAGTAATCTGAGCCTCCATGCTTAACAGCTTGTCATGTGATTCAGCAAAAGAGATGGGAGACTCACGGGCTTGGATGGCATGAGAGAGTTCCATATACGGGTCATCAAGACCATTTAGAACCTTTATGACAAGATCCTCAGAATCAACGGTAACACCCAGGAGAGATAATTCATCCACAATCACGCGAATACCGTGCATAAATGTTAGAAACTACGCTTTACGCTAGAGGGGGGGGGGGGTGAATAGCGTATTAATAGAATTTAGCATTTTCTTGCGGAATTTAAACTTTGCAGGAAGTAAAATAAATGCAGAAAAATAAACTTACACAAAGATGTATACTGGTTGGCCACCAACGTGGTTAGTCCAGTCCCCGAGAGACTCTCTCGAGATTTTTCACTATCTTGTTAAGCTTAAGGGTGCTCAACAAACCGTTACACACTTGAGGACACAAGCCTCAAACAGTTGCTCGGAGATCGCAATCTCAAAGACTTCACCCAAGGAAACGCAAGTTCCTTGAAACAAGAGAATCGCAATTCTCTTACAAGTATATCAAATACTTGGACACTCACTTAACTAAAGTACTCCTTATTGAGTAGATATGAGTAAAAGAATATGTTCAAGATCACAACAACTTTAAGCAATAATATGGCTCTCAAAAGCTTTATGAAATGAGTAGAAAATGAAGAACAATTGAATGAAAGCTTATAGCAATGTAATGATCAGTTTGTGTATGTTGTTGTTTTTAAAACACTGAAATGAAGCTGTATTTATAGTTGAAAAAGTTGGTTCAACCGTTGTCTAATTGCCAATTAAGAGTTGCTGAAATTACTCAGTGATAATCGATTATTAAGACCAAACAATCGATTATAAATACATTTTCCAAGATTTCCCAAATTCGTTTAAATTCGGACCGTTGGCGGAACCGTTTGGAACCGTTTAGAACCGCCTGAACCGGTCCGGTTCCGGTTCCGGTTCTATCCGGTTCCCAACGGCCATTTTTTTAAAAAAAAAATTTTTTTTTTTTAAATTCTGAAAATCAGAACGTTGGTATTGCAGAAATAGCCGTTTGGCATTTTTAAAATTTAGCCATTTGACCCCTCAAATTTAATTTAACCCCAAACTTTATATAATTACACAATTTCCCATTTCTCAACTATAAATACCCCCTCATTCTTTCATTTTAATTCACCAATTCATCAATCTTACTCAATCTCTCTCAATCTCTCTCAAGCTCTCTTACAATCTTTCTGTGCAAGTGCTTAATTTTTGTTGCAAATTCGTGAAACATTGTGAAGTTGTTGAATTGAAGTTTTCAAGTGTTCAATTACAACGATTGTCAATTTTCAAGAAGTTGTTCGTCAATCCTGTAAACTCGTTTCAACTCTTACGTGCTAAGAATATTTGTTGTGTGTTGATATTTTCCTTAATTATAATTAGTATGGCATTTTCATTGAAAAAAATGTTCGGAAAAGGTACATCTAAATCCGGTGAAAGTAGTAGCCAAAATCCTACCCCTCCCCCGGCTCCCCGACCTAGAAAAGATAAACAAGTTCAAACTAGTAGCCAACCTAGAAATACTAATGAAAACTTAGGAATACTTGATAGTGATCACCCGTGTTTTCAATTTAGCGATGTTAATTTTCTACATGATATAGCAGTCGGTGATAGAATAGATGATGATATTATGAATTTGCTTTATCCTAATGCACCAATATCTGAGGGAAATGAGGGTGATGATGATGACGAAACCCAACCTCCGGTAGATTTAGATGATACACCTACTAGTCCTGCTCCTAATGACCCAGAACACCCACCCGTACAAACTCCCACTTTTAGTAGACAACCTCGGAAACGTACAGAAACTTCATTAGTTTGGCATTTTTTTATTCAACTAAGAGATAAAGATAGGGCTAAATGTAAAACTTGTGGTAAAGAACTTGTTCATAGGTATACGGGTGATCGTAGCGGAACAGGTAGTTTAGTTAAACATATATATATACATCCTAGCGATAAGGCTAGATATTTTCAAATGAAAGCGGAACAAGAGGGGAAGTCAAGTCCTGATACTACAATTAACCAAAGTACTGGTTCTAACATGGTTCAACCAGGAATAAACACTGTCACCGGAGGTATATTGTACTACGATCCTAATAAGGATCGTGAAGAATTAGCTAAAATGATTACTGTTATGTGTTTACCTTATTCTTTTGCTTCTAATCCTGCTTGGATTCAATATATTAGACGAGTATTTAATCCTACATATAAAGGTTGGCCTCGCGCCACAGTTAAGGCCGACATTTATAAATATAAGCATGAATATGAACAGTACTTGCGCTATTTATTTACTCATATAAGTAATCGTATGTCTATTACAACTGATATTGGTAGAAGTGGAAATGATTGTGATTATCTAACCGTGACCAGTCATTGGATAGACGAAGACTGGACCATGCAAAAACGCATTATAGCATATAGAATAATTAATTCACGGCACACAGGTAAGTTTATTGCTAGCACTGTTTCTGATGTTTGTAGATATTTTTGTTTTAGTGATAGAATAATGTCAATTTCCATGGATAACGCTAGTAGCAACACAACTGCAATAGGTATTTTAACTAGAAAACTTAATCCTGCTTTTACAAATATTTTCCATGTTAGATGTATATGCCATATTTATCATTTAATTGTTGGAGATGGTATGAGAATTTTAAACATAGAAATTGAAAAAGTTAAATTCGCTCTTAATTGGCTTTTTTATTCAAACCGTAGAAGTAGACTTAGAGAATATTATAAAAGAAAGAAAGGTTCCTAAACCTTGTCCGACTAGGTGGAACTACATGTATGAAAGCTTAGTAGTGGCGTACGAATATAGAAACCCAATAACCGCTACTTATAATTCTAGGGATTGTGAGGATGAAGATAATGATATGCTAACTAATCAAGATTGGAATAACGTTAAGATTCTTTTAGATTTTTTAGAACATTTTAGTGTGGCTACAACTGCTTTATCTGGCCAATATTATCCTACAATTTCAAACTGTTTAGTATATATTGCCGCACTTGCTAATTTATTTGCTGATTTTAACGAGGGAGGGGAAATTTATGAAAATGCAATATTTGAAATGAAAAAGAAATTTAAAAAATATTTTTTTCCAATCCCTCCTATTTTTGGTGTGGCTGCTTTGTTAAACCCTACTATGAAAGCAGGAGGTCCTAACTTTTGGTATACTAGTATTTATCAATGTTTAGATCTTTCACCAGAAGAAATGGCTACATTATCTGATGCGAAAGCATCAATTACAGTGAATGCTCAAACTGTTTATAATGCTTATAAACAGGCCTTAGAGCATGCTAGGCCTAATATTCCAACTCCTACTTCGTCCACGTCACAATCGTCTAAAAGAGTTGCTGGCTTAACAGCTCTTAAATCGTGGACGGAGTTCAGGGGTACTCAAGGTGAGAATTTAGATGATATTTCCCATCTAAACGAACTTCAAGTTTATTTGTCGCAGGGGCTAGAGAATGATAATCCAGACGGATCTTTCGACCTTTTGGATTGGTGGAAGACAAGGGAAAAGCATTTTCCCGTTCTTGCAAGGATGGCTCGGGATGTTCTGTCCATTCAAGCGTCAACTGTTGCATCGGAGAGCGTATTTAGTCAAGCCAGACTACAAATAGGAGATCATAGAGCGTCGATGCGGGACAGCTTGGAAAAATCAGTGCTCTTCCGAGATTGGATCCGCTCTGAAAGAAGAAACTTTGGGCTAGCTGAATCTCAACCCGAAATAGATGAGTGCTATGAAGAAATGCTAGCAGAAATTGCTCAAGAATCATCTTCACCCGGAAGTGGTGATGAACAAGCTTCATTTCCACCACCGCCAACACAACCACCTCCAAACCTTGAAGGTTTTATGAGATTTGTTATAAATAATACATAAATTATGATGTAACTTGTACATTGGCATGTCTTCTTTTAGTTTTTTTTCCTTTTTATGGTGGTATTAGTACCATGTTGTGCTCATTCCATTGGGGGAAGGAAGACTAAGAAAGATATGCCATTTTGGTCAATAAATATGCTTTTTATCATATACTTGAATATATTTGTCTCAATATTTCTTTGTCTTTACTTCTATATCAATCCTTGAATATAAAATATTTATATAACATATAATATATAACATACAACACATAATACTATTAATACTAACTACTACACAATATACATTATTTATATACAATATATACTACTTTACTACAACATATACTACTTATATACAAAATATACACTACTTATTTTGAATATATACTAATTTCCAAACACAATATATGCTATAGTAACAACATAGTACACCATATAAAAATATATTCTACAATATACTAATCACTACTATACAAGATATTTAATTTAAAAAAAAAAAAAGGTCGGAACCGCCTGGAACCGCCAGACCCGCGGTTCCGGAACCGCCAGAACCGGAACCGGGTGGTTCCGGAACCGTATGGTTCCGGTTCCGGCTCCGGAACCGCCAGAACCGGAACCGCCAGAACCGGGAACCGCCAGAACTGGAACCGCTAGAACCGGGAACCGCCAAAACCGGAACCGTTTACCCAAATAGACCCAGAACCGGAACCGGATACAGCCTTACGTTATGATTCTCCTTGGCAATGTTTACATACAAAATGATTGTCATATTTCTTTTGTGGCATATATAGACATACTCTTTCCATTTTACAACATCTTACTAGCCCAAACCATCTTAGCTTTTGCATTGGGAATATTTCTAGACATATTCTTTTTCGTGCTATGGAACCACGAGTTACTTGCTCAAGTTTCTTTCTTTTTTTTGTTAGTATCCAACTTGATTATATATGACTAATGAGAAAACCAGTCCAAGCTTCAAACTACTCCAATATCTAAAATCATGTTGGTTTGTAACAACAGAACATACAATTCTAATGTGTAGGCTTTTCAATTAACACAGTCATAAAATTTTGTTAAATAGATACCACTATTGAAAATTTAAATTAGTACTTTTGTACCATAATAATGGGGGAATAAAAGAGCACAATCAGAGACTATTTAGTAAGATCATTAATAAGTTACACCATGGTAGGAATTAGTAAATAAGAAAACAATTCATTCACCAAATTTTTCAATAGCGAGAGTGAATTTTTCATCTCCAGTCAACCAAAATATTTCTTTATGCTATTATTTGTCATTTTTTAAATCTAATCATACTATATTTATGGATACTCATATTTAGGGGTGTACAAAGAAAACCGATAAGCCGCACCAACCCGATAATTCGAATCAAACCGAGAAAAAAAACCCGACTATGATTTGGTTTGACTTGGTTTGGTGTTGGAAAAAAAAACCCGACCATAATTGGTTTGGTTTGGTTTTAATTAAAGAAAGTCAAACCGAAACCAAACCAACCCGACATTATATATAGAGCAATTTTAGATATATTTAATATATAAATATAGTTATTGTAATGTAATTTATAAATATTTCTTAAAAATTTTCATAATTTTATCTTTTAAGGTATTATTTCAAGATTTGATTTAGAACTTTTGAATGCTCCAATAAGTTTTATAGTCATTAATATTAGTAAATTAAATAATGCTAGCAATTAATACTAATGCTAACAAAAGACATTCAATTCAATATTACGAACGGGAATGTATTAAATGTCTGTTTTTTATTTTGCAATAATTTAGATAAAAATACATAACCTATTTTTATTTTTCTTTAGCTTTTAGGCATATAACTAATACTCCCTCATTAGTCTATCTAGTTTAGCATGAATTTGTGCTTTTAGATTATGTTTATTTTTATTATGACTTTTTAATTAGCAATATTTATAGTACATAATTTTATTATTTTTTATTGTTTAATATTTTAGGATAATGTCATGGGTCATGACATATCTCATATTTTGTATTATTTTCTTGAAAAATACTTTATATAGTTGTATCTTACTATGATTAAAGAAATATTATGAGCATACGTTATATATTTTGTTCTACGAAGATTTTACCGAAAAAAATTCGAAAAAGCCCGAATAACCCGAAAAAACCCGATATTGAAAAACCCGAATTTAGTGGTTTTGGTTTGGTCATTAGATTTAATAACCCGACACAATTGGTTTGATTTGGTAATTGTAAAATCCGAACCAACCCGGTCTATGTACACCCCTACTCATATTCATCCTCTTTTTTGTAAAAGAAACCGTTGCAATACTTTGGGCTACCAGTTACAAAATAAGGAGAAATTAAAAAATAGCTAAATTCAAAAGTAATCAAAATATAGTCACTATGTAAAGATAAATTTGAGCAAAAATACTGTCCAAAATTCAAAAAATACGCTCGTATATTATGCTGGAGTTCCAGCATAAGTATACTTGAACTCCAGCATAATATACTGGAGTTCCAACAAGTATACCGGTCCAGCATAATATACAGGAGTTTGGATCGCTGATGCTCCACTCTCTAGTATATTATACTGGAGTTAACAAATTATACCGGTCCCACATAATATGTTGAAGTTCATATACAGGTCCACCGAACTCTAGTATATTATGCTGAATCGGTCTCTTTGAAGCAAAATACTAGCTATTTTTTATTGATTTGGTAAGCGTCGGCTATTTTTATTTGACCAGTGTGAAAATTGGCTACACCGTAATATTTTTACTATAAAAAAGCAACTCAATAAAAATTTAAATTAAAAAAATATCACATATTGTATTCCATTCCCTATTCCCTGATAAACTCTTACCCGCTCACATTAATCCTCTTCCCTGTAAAAGAACCCCCTTGCCCAGCAACACAAAAAAGAAAAGACAGAAAGACCAGGTTGATGCAATTCCTCTACTACGACATTTGAGTATACCACCGCCCCCCCCCCCCCCCCGCCCCCCAGATTTTTTCGCAGAGAATAAAAGAAATAAAATGGGTTAAGATTTGATTGGAAGAACAGTCTTTAGATTCAATTACAGAGAGTGATGCTTCAGCTTCTCTTCTAATTGTTCTGTTATTGAGCACCCGTTGAATTTGCCTACTAAGTAACAAACTATACCCTGTTACTGATATTGACAAATCAATTTTGGATACAATTCAAGCATCAACTGTCAGTAATATTCCATTGTTTACGTTTGAGTAGGCTTAAGAAAGAGTTGCTTATATTGCAATACAACTTCATTTGTACAAGTATTCTAAAATATTTAGATGCTTGAATTAGGTTTTGAACTTTCTGTTATTACTCTTGTATTGTTATACAGTAACATACGAGGATTATGTAACATGTTTTACAATATAAACTACTTTGTATGGTTCAACGAGGAAATGCCGCTAACTTGGGATTTCAATACATCCATGCAGTTGATTGATGAACTTATTTTTCTTGACCAAAAGAAAAGCATAGTCATTAATCTTTTATTTTCTTTGCTGGCAGGTCGTTATAACTCTGTAGCATGTCTCTACATATGTCTTCCAATGTCATGTACATACCTGCTTTGAAGGCCACCAGTTTGTGTATGACAATCTACTACTTTTTGTAAATACCAAATAATTTTGCCACTTGCCATTACTGACTGAACATGTATATTTATATTTTTGTTAGTCAATAAAGCATATTGGTTTCTGATGTAAATAATGATTGTTGAAAGGCTTGACAGTAAATATGATCTTTTGGTTTAAACTTATTTTCTTCGTTCTGCGATCCATCCAAGTTATGATGCATTACTAGGTTCAAAAACACAAATTTGCAAGGGAAACTCCATTGTGTTAAATAGATATGCATGTGGTGAATTCATATAGTTGGAGAGGTAAATGGATGTTGTAGGTAAAATAAAAAAAAATCAATGAAATATTGATATAAATCCTTATCTTCAGAAGAATATTTGCATGATCTGAAAGGATTTGGAGTTAACATCAGTAAACCAAACTAACCATCATAAGTACCTTTTGGCTTCACTTGTTTTCTGTTATTTTCTATGACGCAAACAAGAGTCGTAAGGCATATTATAATTTTTTATTACTTATTTTCTTGAGCTCGGAGCCCGGGCCAGCCCGTCACTAGTGTCTTCCATATAAAATAAATCTTAACTCCAACAAAATAAACCCTCTCACGTAGGTTAGATATAGAATATAACTTACTTTATAATTTGAGTATGTTTCTTCGTCCCACAAACAAACATATATTTATAAAACTTAAGAGCACAAACAAAACAAAGCCAAAATTTTTAATTATTGGAACAACGAGAATTGGTCTTGGAAACATAGAACTATTTTTTGAAAGATACTTGTTTGGTTACTTATTATATGTTAATTTTGAAAATAAAATATTTGAATAAAAATAAGTATTCAAGTCTACGTATTAACCTAATAAAAAATGAAAATACTTATGATTCCTAACAACCTAGAAATTTATGGAGTAATTTACATAACAACAACAACAACCCAGTAAAATTCCACTAGTGGGGTCCGGGGAGGGTAGTATGTACGCAGACTTTACCTTTACCCCCAAGGAGTAAAGAGGATGTTTCCGAAAGACCCTCGGCTCAAGAAGACAAAAAGACTATGGAGTAATTTACATGAAGTTATTAATTCCCACATAAATAAAGTTGCTTGACATATCCAATTTATATCTTTAAAAAATTAAATTATTCTTTCACCAATAATTTATGTTAAAATGTTATATAGGGATTTAAGATTTTATTTAATATTTAGAATTTTAGATTTAAATAATTAAATTTTATAATTTTAATAGAATGTGATTTCAGAATCATTATATGTATTAAAACTTTTGATAAACGAGTATAATCTATCTACAATATTTATTATTTATACTATAATAAAAGCATCAAATTTGAACATTAATGTTGATCGGCTTTTTTCACTCTTCCTAAGTGATTTTTATGTTGGATAAATTATAGATATAATTAATAATTTATATTTTTTGCAGTACAAAAATTAGAATTTTGAGGACTTTTAGAAGACAAAGCTTCTTCCTTTATTGAGTTAGTTGAGTAGGATAGCCAAATCATCATTTTCATGATGTATATATTTTTTGTTTACTTTTCTTATCTAAATCAAGCACTAATTATAAAATAATATTAATTTTAGTTTTTAAGAAAAAATACTTTATGAGATGAAATACAAAAGACTAGTAGAACTAAAAGTACTAAAAGAGTATATTTAAAGGTGTACTTTAAACCCACCCAAAACTGAAGGGGTCATTTTTGATAAAAGTTCCCGGTAAAATAAACAAACTGAACTAGGGCTTACGGTTTTGCAGTGTGTTTCCAATTGGGCAAGAAAAAAGATCGAAGAAGGGTTCTCAAATATCAAAATCGGAGAAAAAATGAGAGGGGGAAGGAAGAATTTGAAGAGGGCTGTTGAAGAAGAATTCTTCACTCTTCAACAAGGTCAAAGCATTATGCAGGTTGTGGACCTTCGAGGTCCCAACCTTATTAAACTATGAAAAATCGTTCTCATTTCTTCCTTCTTCTTTGTGTGTGTGTGTGTTCTGGAGTACTTGTTTTGGTTTTTGTATGAATTGACACTGAAATTTTTAGTTTTTTTTTTTAAAATTTTGAAGGTGATGGATGCGAAAGGTGAAACATCAATAGCAACATTTCCAGCTAAATTTCAGAAAAGCATGTGGATAAAAAGAGGTTTCCTTTGGTATTTCCTATCCTAATTTTTTTGGGGATTTATTATGGTTGTTGATTTCATGCCTTTATTTTTGTCATTGAAAGAATAATGTGAGTGTTTTCCTTTGTGTTTTGTATCTTTTTCCTCAATGAATAGGCAATTTCGTTGTGGTTGATGAGAGAGGAAGAGAGGAAGCTGTTGACTCAGGTAGAAAAGTGGGATGTTTTGTTACGCAGGTACTCTATTATGAACAAGTCCGTGTGCTTCAAAAGTCACCTGAATGGTGAGACTCTATAATTGAAGCACCTATTTTTCGCCCTTTTTTAGTTTTAATGAAAGGGGGAGGAGATTATTCCTTATAGAAATCTGTTCTTGACTGGGAAAGGAAAAAAGTAGGGCCATACTGCTCGATGAGCCGATTGATGTAAATCTCTATTAGAATGATACAAACTTGTGAACTTGCAATTCGAAAATTGATCACGGATGTCTGGAAACAGAAGATAATTCTTCCATGATACTTGGCTTTTTAACTGTCATACTCCATTTTGAATTTTTTGTGTTTTTACATCCACCCGAAGAGTAGATCTGACCTTCTTCTAGTAATTCTCTAGTGGTTGTTTCATTACAGCATATTTCTATCGGCTTAGAAAACAAGCCTCTCAGTAACTACTCTGCTGAGTGTGTGTTTTACTAAGCGTTGATTTTACATGGTTGGACATTTATGCTTGAACATGCTATCTGTAATTGATAGATTGTCTGTATACTCCCCATGCATATATGCAAATAGTTGGTAAATTTTTGGAGACGCCACCCCTAAGTGAACTTATTTTATCATACTACTTCCCGTCACCAATCCGCTGAGTGTGTTGTCTGATTGGTTGCTAGAGTCTACATCTGGATGCTCCTCTCCTACCATGGTGTAGTGCTCCCCTCCCCCCAAATGGTTTTCGTTCAGAAATTTCTTATGTGTGCAATACTTTGTGCAGGCCAGAGGTCTTCAAACCCACAGCAGTAGAGAGTTCAAAACAGCATACACAATCAGATAATACCCAGATGGATGATAATGAAGACTCAAGTGATGATGATGGACTCCCTCCATTAGAAGCCAATACAAACCGACCAAATCCATTTCATCAGGAGTCCGAGATAGAATCTGATTCAGATACTGATTCCTGATCCATGCTTTTGGGCATTCATGGCACCATAAATGATGCATTCATTTTTGCGGATGAAGTTGGTTGTAAAGACATTGTTATCTTTGGATGCTATTGATTGTAAATCTGCTTGCTATTGAATCAATGTCTGTTAGTGGTTAATATGTCAAGCCCACATCTGGAATGTGTAAACTTCTGAAGTTCTACATTTAAATTTTCTAAAATCTGTTTGCTGTAATGCTATGTTTGATGTGATGTTCTTCTATATTAGTATAAACTAGTTGCAGTAAGCCCGCGCTTAGCCCGTGCCCAAATTCAAGGTCAAATTGTAATACATATGATTAAAAAGAAGAGAAATTTTCATAAAGCACTATCTTTGGGTAGTAATTAGCCATTTATAGACACCATTTGCTATTTACGGATTATAGATGTCTTTTTTGTGGTTATAAGATGTATTTGATGTATTTAAGCTATTGTATTCATGAATACAATAGCAAAAATATGTGTGAATTAGGGAAGTTCAGCTAATTAGTTGTTGTATTCAAGTATATTCTAGTTGGACATATTAGTGGATCACATCAATGTTGCGTGGATTATTTAAAGAAAGAATTAATCCAAATAGCCACTCACCTAATATCTTAAACTAAACATAACCAATAAATATAATATATGTATAATTATAAATAATCAATATATAATTTATGTATATCGACTAGAAAAAGTAAACATTAGATCTGGTAGATAACAATCTCATGCACCATGTCGAATCCTCTGAAATTATATTACTTTTAAAGGATTTGACATAAGATCCGAAGTAACATAAGATCACATGACTCTGAATCTCTGATAATGCGAGAAGAAGAAAAATTCAGACAGGAAATTTTTTTATTTTTTTTCGACAGAGGAAAAAATGTTCAGAATAGCTTTACATTATCGAACATGCATTTGCATTCTCATCACTAAACATGGTATATAACATACTATCTCCAGTAAATTCAAGAATCAAAGCATCTGCAACTTGTTTTGGATTAATTGCTTCTAATGATGACAAATCTCCTTCTTTTTCTTCACCCTTCTTCTTATTCTCTTCTTTTTTAGTCACCATTTCTACTCTCTTTCCAGTTTTCTTCTTAAGTTTCTTCAACACTTTATCTGCATTTATTCTGCCTTTCACTACCACCTTGTGTTTGTTCATATCCGTCATGAATTCTTCAACCCCTAATAGGAAAAAACAACGAAAAAAAAGAACAACATAGTATCATAACTAATTAAAATCAGTATTTATACAAAAATAGTTTAATTTTTTTAACGAGGGATCTACCTTTGATTTTGGAAATGGCTTTGGCAACTTGTTTTTCACATCCCTCGCAATACATTGTAATTTTAAACTCAACTTCCAGGGCATCTTGACTTCTCATCCGACACGTGCCCGAACCATCTAAGCCTCATTTCCCGCATCTTGTCTTCTATGAGAGCCACGCCACCTTCTCTCGAATATCTTTATTCCTAATCTTATCCAGCCTAATGTGCCCACACATTCATCTTAGCATCCTTGTCTCTGCTACTTTTATCTTCTGAATATGAAAATTCTTAACTAGCCAACACTCAATCCTATATAAAATAGCCAGTCTAACATCGCTCTATAAAACATGCCCTTAATCAATACCAATACTGATATTAGAAATTTCAAGAACTCGAAAAACAGATTGAAAGAGAACTTCAGAACAACTACCTATTTGAAAACATTAGACCAATAGAGCTTGATGACTCAATTCCACATATGCTATATTGCCCTCATTTTAAGCCACGCCACTTGCTGCTTTCTAGACAAAGATGGTCTATTTTACCACAATTTTAAATTTGCCAATCTTTGGAAACAATTTTTAACTTTCATCAATCCCTTGCATTTTAATTTCCTAGTTGTGTGAATCTCTATATCTTACTTCCGAAAAACGATTATATCATGTTAAATGACAAACACTCGGATATCCATATTGGAACTTGAAAAACTAAAGAGTGTCACATACATAAATGGAGCTACTGCTAAATATTCAATTTTTTCTAGAATTACACAGAGGTAAACTAGCAAATTTGACATGCCACGGGAATATAACATCAGACTATATTTTTAGTTCACTTAAGCACATTCATTTCACTAGAGAAATGCAGTTAATAACTAGGCTTTCTAGCCATCGCTCGAATATCATGTAATCATGGTTCAGGTCTGTTAACTTACAACATTACATGGCTTCTAAGCCATTTCAATAGTTGTGTAATTGTATATTGATTCTGTATATTTGATGTATATAGAGTGTATATAATGGGCAGTGATGATATATGTTCTGGGTTCATGTGTTGGGCCACTGACACTTATGAGCCTAATGGGTCATATCTGAGCCCGGGTCATTTGACCCAATACCCGACCCGGTCCGTTTCATTTTGTTATTTGTAAATATATGTGTGGTGTAGGTGAGAAGATTCGAGACTCAGATATTTTTCATTTCATTTCTCAACAACCGACTCCTCGGTTCTCTCAATCTCTCCTCCTTCTCTCTACTTTCTCTCTCTAGTTTCTCTGTGATTTTATCGATTAATCTGAATATTGACATGGTCTCAGAGCCTTACAACGATCCGATGATGTTTATTTGCATATCGGTGTCACTTTTGAGCATTTATTTGACGATTTTTGAGGATTTTCTGAGATCGAATGGTCAGTGATGATTCCGTTTTTGATTGGACATGGTTCAAAGTGTTCTACACCATAATATACGGGTGAATCCTCTTAACCTCAACGTTTTAACAACGTTATGATCGGTTTGGGTGATTTCGGGTGAGTTATCGGTATCTAGGGTTTTCGGTGGTTTTGACTTGCTGGTTTACCGTCTTCCGGTGGTCCGATTCTCATCTCGTGGATGTTTGGGTAACTTTCCGACATCGTTTCTCATATTTCCGGTGACTGACTCGACGTCTGAACCTAGGGTTTCATACCTAGGGTTTTCACTACCATTTGAAGGCCGATCTTCTTCCGGTAGCGAAGAAGGAGGGTAACTTTGTCTTAAAATTCAATATTACCTGGTTTGTGTGTATTGATTTTGGTTTTGTGTTTGAATTGTTGGCTTTGTGTGTGGATATTTGGTTTGTTACATTCTGGTTGTTGAATCTGGTTTTCCTTGTTGATATATCATGGCTGTTAACACCAATACTGGTATTTTGGACTCTTCAAGTCCTCTATTCCTATACTCCTCCGATGTTCCAGGGGTATCTCTTGTCCCCACACCCTTCTCGGGTGATGGCTATGGGGGATGGAGAAGAAAAATGATTGTTTCTTTGACTGCCAAAAATAAAATTGGTTTTATAGATGGAACCTGTCCTCGACCAGCCACTAATGTGGCTCAACAGAGATTATGGGATAGGTGTAATAGTATGGTAATTTCTTGGCTAACTGCTTCTATTTCTCCTGCGATTGCTGAGTCCGTGCATTATTCTGATACTGTTGAAAGTATATGGTCACAACTTCAGGCACGTTATGGTACTGCCAATAGGACCAAAATTTAATAATTGAAAAGAGAGCTGTGTAACACCTCTCAAGGGTCCCTAGATATAGCATCCTATTTTAATAGACTTAAAGGTCTATGGGATGAAGTTGAATCTATGTGTGTGAACTATGGGCAAAGATGTGTGTGTGCTGCTAAGGAAGGTATAGTAAAGGAAAATGATGATTCTAAAGTGTTTCAGTTTTTAATGGGCCTCAATAACACATACATGGGGGTGAGGAGCAATATTCTGATGATGCAGCCCCCTCCAAACATTGACAGTGTGTATAATATCCTCCTGAATGATGAGAAACAAAGGCATATTCAGTCTCCCTCTCATTTTAATCCGGATTCTGTATCTTTCAATGCCTACTCTAACAGGAAACCAGTTGTCCCTAATAAGGCTGCAATGCCTAATACTTCCTCTTCTTTCAAACAAAGAGTTAACTTTGATCAAGGCAGAGGGTCTGATCAAGGTAGAGGGTCATTGTTCTGTAGATACTGTAAGAAGTCTGGGCATTTAATTGATAAGTGCTTCAAACTTCATGGGTATCCACAAAATACAACTTTCAAAGGGAGGAAATCTGGTGATGCTAATGCTGTTGCTTCAAATTCTGATGGTCATTTGTCTGTTCCTCAAGGGAATCCTGCTGCCAACCATGAATCTGTCTCAAAAACAGATAGTCAGTCTTCTGTGATACCTGGGTTGAGCAGTCAGCATTATGATCAGCTGATGAATCTTTTACAACAAACCCAGCTAGGGGGTTCCAATGCTCCAAATTCCTCTCCCATGTGTGCTGTCAATTTTGCTGGTACTATGCTAACTGAGAGCCCAGTTTCTGATTCCAAAGTTTGCATGCTTACTAGTATTAATTCTGTGTCTTGGATAATAGATTCTGGTGCATCTAATCATATGACCTATGACAAACAACTACTTTTTAACCTTACACCTTTATCTGTTCCTTATCTTGTGACTCTTCCTAATGGATACAAAGTAAAAGTAACATGCACAGGCTCCTTCCAATTGACTTCTTCTATTGTTCTTCACAATGTATTGTTAATTCCTTCTTTCACACACAACTTAATTTCTGTCCATAAGTTGGTATAGGAATTACATTGTATAGTCATGTTCTCTGAACATTCATGTTTCCTCCACATGCTACAGGGCCCTTCTCTGAAGAAGCCACTGGATCTTGGTAAACAAACTGCTGGCTTGTATAAGTTGACATGGGTTCCTCCTTCCTCTTCCCTCTCTTCAACAAGTTCTGTTTGTTCTGCTTCTACTTCTTGTGATACTAGCAAGTTTACTGTTTTGTCTTCCATGCCTATTTCTTGTAATGATACGATTCTGTCTGATAATAAAACTGTTTCATCTTTCTTACATGTAACTGGCCCCACTTGTAATAATGATTTGAATTCTAATATGAATTACATTTGGCACCTGCGACTTGGTCATATTCCTTTTGCACATATGAAATGTATTTCTGGTTTATCTTTCCCTTTTGCTTCTAAACAACCTTTCCCCTGTTCAGTCTGCCCTATGGCTAGACAAACTAGACTTTCTTTCCCTGACAGTTCCATTAAATCCTCTAAACCATTCCAACTGATTCATGTTGACACCTGGGGACCTTATCACACTCCAACCTTTTCTGGCTGTAGATTTCATCACAATAGTTGATGATTTTTCAAGAGCAACATGGACTCACTTGTTAGGTTCCAAAGGCAATGCCTTTTCTATGCTTAAGTCCTTTATTTCTATGGTTAAGACCCAGTTTCATACTGTGGTCCAAACTGTTAGAAGTGATAATGCATTGGAGTTGGGTTCTAGCAATGAGGGCATTTCATTTTTTAGCAGCCAAGGCATTATCCACCAAACTTCTTGTTCCCACACTCCCCAACAAAATGGAGTTGTTGAAAGGAAACACGGAACCCTTCTTGAGACTTGTAGGGCTTTACTTATTCAGTCTGGGTTGCCTACTTCTTTCTGGGGAGATTGTTTATTAACTGCTACATACCTGATTAATAGAATACCCACCAGACTGTTACATAACAAATCCCCTCATGAATTGTTGTATGGGAAACCTCCTACTTTTCTTCATTTAAGGGCTTTTGGCTGCCTTGCTTATGCCACTATTCCAATCCCTCAAAGGGACAAATTGAAGCCTAGAGATATCCCTTGTGTCTTCTTGGGCTATCCTTTTGGCAAAAAGGGTTACAAATTATATGATCTTAACTCCAAGAAATATTTGGTCTCCAGAGATGTCATATTTCATGAATCATGCTTTCCTTTCAATTCTTCATCTCCTACTGTTTCTCCTTCTGCCTCCTCATTCCCTTATGTTCCTTCTGGAGAAGATGATGATTTATCTGATTCTCCCATGCCTACTGTTTCTTCCTTGCCTTCTGGAGAAAATGATGATCTCCCTGATTCTCCCTCATCTGTCCATCAACCTTCTTCTTCCTTTGATCCTACTCTTCCCTCTCCCCCCATTTTGCCCTCCTCTCCTTCTGTTCCTGTTTTCAGAAAGTCTACCAGAACACATAATCCTCCCTCATATCTTAAGGACTATGTCTGCCAACTCCCTGCCTTCTCTGGCTCTTCTTCCTCCTCTTTGGAATCTGAACCACTGTATTACTCTCAGGCAGCTTCAGTTCCAGCTTGGCGGGATGCCATGAGAAAGGAGTTTGATGCCTTGGACACCAACCAAACTTGGGATGTTGTCACCTTCCTCCTGGTAAGAAACCCATTGGTTGCAAGTGGGTTTATAAAATAAAGTACAAGGCTGATGGGTCTATTGAAAGGTATAAGGCCAGACTTGTTATTAGGGGGGATACTCAAGTTGAAGGGGTTGATTTCACAGAAACTTTTTCTCCTGTGGTCAAAATGTGCACTGTTAAATGTTTGATTGTTGTTGCTGTGAGAAAGAGTTGGAATTTGTTTCAACTTGATGTTAATAATGCTTTCTTGCATGGGGATTTGGATGAGGAGGTGTACATGAAATTGCCTCCTGGTTTAACTGTATCTGCTCCTGTTTCTGATTCTATTTCTTCTCCTCTGGTTTGTAAACTCAAAAAATCTCTTTATGGACTGAGACAGGCTTCCAGACAATGGTATACCAAGTTGTCTCATGCTCTTTCTCTCAGAGGATATAAACACTCTTTGAATGACTATTCTTTATTCATCAAAGGCACATCTGGGTCTTTAGTAATTCTGGCAATGTATGTGGATGATATTATTATAACCGGGGAAGACAATGATGAAATCTCTGCACTGCAACTGTTTCTTGATGATCAGTTTAAAATCAAGGACCTTGGGTCCTTGCATTATTTCTTGGGGATTCAGATGTCTCATGTTCCTGGTGGAATGGTCCTCAATCAGCAGAAATATGTTTCTGACCTGTTGCGTCAGTTTGACTGTTCTAATGTGTCTTCTGTTGTCTGTCCTTTGGATACGAATGTCAAACTTCTTGCTGATTGTGGTGACCTCTTACCCTCTCCTGATCAATTTAGGAGTTTAGTGGGTAAGCTTTTATTTTTGACACATACTAGACCTGATATCTGTTTTGCTGTTCAACATCTAATTCAGTTCCTCAAGTGTCCTCGAGTACCTCATATGAATGCTGCTCTTCATGTATTGCGATATCTTAAAGGCACTTCCTCTATGGGCCTCTTCTACTCTGCCAATGATGATTTTTCTTTAAGTGGTTATTCTGACAGTGACTGGGCTGCTTGCCCTGACACCAGAAGGTCTGTTACTGGGTTTTCTGTTCTTCTGGGTGGTTCTTTGGTCAGCTGGAAATCTAAGAAACAACCTGTTGTATCTTTATCATCTGCTGAGACAGAGTATCGGGCTTTAAGCAAACTTGTGGCTGAACTTTCCTGGTTATCTCGCTTGTTATCTGATCTTGGTGTTTCTATTTCTCTTCCAATTTCTGTATACTGTGATAGTCAATCTGCCATACACATTGCTACTAATCCTGTTTTCCATGAACGCACAAAACACATTGAGGTGGACTGTCATTTTGTGCGTGATCAGGTCAACTCCAGCTTCATTAAGTTGTTTCATGTATCTACTTCTCGGCAACTGGCTGATTTACTCACAAAGCCTCTCACTGGCACTGCCCTACATCCGCTGCTGTCCAAGTTGAAGGTGGTGTCCTCCTCCAACTTGAGGGGGGGTGTTGACTTACAACATTACATGGCTTCTAAGCCATTTCAATAGTTGTGTAATTGTATATTGATTCTGTATATTTGATGTATATAGAGTGTATATAATGGGCAGTGATGATATATGTTCTAGGCTCATGTGTTGGGCCACTGACACTTATGAGCCTAATGGGTCATATCTGAGCCCGGGTCATTTGACCCAATACCCGACCCGGTCCGTTTCATTTTGTTATTTGTAAATATATGTGTGGTGTAGGTGAGAAGCTTCGAGACTCAGATATTTTTCATTTCATTTCTCAACAACCGATTCCCCGGTTCTCTCAATCTCTCCTCCTTCTCTCTACTTTCTCTCTCTAGTTTCTCTGTGATTTTATCGATTAATCTGAATATTGACAAGGTCGAAAGAGGACAAAGGTGTTATGCAACAACTTATATCAAACATCAACTAGATTTTGGAACTAAGATAAAAGGATGACCCACTTTTGTAATGAAAGTCCTCAACTGCGTATGATTTGACAAGCTCAAGAATCTCATATATATATATATATAAAATTCTGTATGTTATATTAAAAAATTATATACTTTTTCGACTACCGAATATAAATATTTCTGATGCCGGCCAAAAGTGAAAAAAGCCCCCAAAATGGCATGTTATGAGTTTTCTATGATTTTTTAACCATTTGTCAGGCAGTCCTAACTATGAACCACCAACTTGACTGCAATCCATCATTAATTATAGACAAGACAAACTGCAACCTACTACAATTCACATTCAAACAGCAAGTCTTTGCGAGCTCATTTTGTAGTTACAAAAGAATTAGGTGAGGAGTGGAAAAGAAAGCAATCTTAAAGATAAAAAGAACTAAAGAAAAAAAAATTCAGGAATATGTCCTTTATTCTAAATACATTTTCATTATCATCACACAAATAACTGGAAATAAAAAAATACCAGACTCTTCTACCCATTAACGCCTCAAAGTGCTATATAACCAACAAGCTGCCACTTTGGTTCACCTGTACACAGTGTGGAAAGTGAAAAAATAAAAAATAAAAACTATAAGAAAATGATATAATCTCCTTGCTCAAGATATTCACACGGATGACCTAAATGGAATATTGTTTGTGTCTCAACATCTTCTGTAGGTATATCTTTACCACCATGAAACCTGTTCCAAGAAAACCCTTTCACATTTAAGTATCTAATAGAAGTTGCTGGATCTTTTGCACCTTGTTGCCTAATGACCTGCATATTTCTTTTTGAATCTTGGTTCATTTCCTGAAAGTTGAGCCAGTCACCAATGTATGACCTCACTTGGCGAAGAATAACCCATTAGCCGATGAAGGGGAGAGCCTCCAGATGGTTGAACTTCCTCAATTTCTGAAGTTCCTTTTCCCCACTTAGACATCTTAGCCAAACGCTCTGGTGATTCCCTGTGAGGTTCCCTCAAAACAGATTTCATTTTTCTACCTGAACTGCTAGAGGATATCTCTCTGTTGAAAGATTTCCTTACAAGAGGTTGAATTGGAGGTAGTGAAGACTCCCCTTCAGTAGAGCAACTTCTGCAGAAAGACGGTCCCAAATCGTCAGAACACGATATCGGATCGGTATGCGGACAAGAATTAAAACGATATGTGGATGCCAAATTCTGTCGATCAACAGCATCAGTGTTGTCATCAACCTCACTTGGTGGAGGAGCTAAAGCCTCTGCATAGAATGGAACTACATGTGTTTGGTTTTGGAGAGAAAACTTCAAAACCTTTCTACAAGAATTGCATCTAAGCTGATGGCATCTCCTTTTGGAAAAAAGAAAGTCCACAGGCAGCTGTAGGAGTTCGCTGCAATAGTAACAAGCAATTATTGGCGCCCCACCAGCTACTGGTCGGAGATGACACATCTTTGAGTATTTTTCTCGCAGGTATAGTTTCTTCATCTCATGATCTTTGCATTTCCTATCATCAGATTTTGTCTCATGGTCCCATCGGGAATACTCGGAGCTTGAGTAATGCTGAGGACTTGAAGAAGTAGACTGGAGGTGATTGCAACAGTTACAGCTGGAATAGGCAACCCGACGACCTTTGTTATAGCAAACTGAAGGATGCAACTGTTCTGAGCTATGCCGGACCTGACGGGAGCAGTGTAAACACAGGCAATCAGCTTGGTGCCTATAATGTGCAGCCTCTGCAGAAAAAGGTATTCTGGAGCTTTTACGTTGTTGTGGCCAGCCTTTTCCATGACTGCATCTTACAGGATATCTCGAATAGTTCAAATCAGTACTTACTTTACCATCCGCCAAAAACTGATCATAGTATAAGGGGTTATACTCTTCAGCCCTCATTACCTCTGCATAAAACCGTCTGTTGGCCATACTTTTAGTAATGCGTGTCTGGCGCAATTGATCTTCAAGTTCATAAACCATTCTCAACAATTCTATTTTGTCTGGTTCTGAATTTGAGGGAATTCTGGATGGATGCAGACTAGAATTGTGGGCCATATTATTCCGATAATTTGAAGGGTTTCCAAGGTTATGTCCTGTGTGAGAACCGGTTGGAATAAACGGAAATGCTGTGGTTTGCTCATCCTTATCCAATCTCATCCTGCTTCCGGAGGCCTGACCATGTTTCCTAGATGGAAGCCATTTGTCAGGACTCCAGTTGCTCCCTGCTGTAGCGTGATGTCTCCTTCCTGGTAATGCTGTGGATAAGTTCATCGCATTCTGTACTATCTTTGACTCACTACTCATTGTGTTGTTTACTCGGCATCTATCATCCAAATGAAACTCACTAGAGCTAAACTTTCTTTTAGGTTGCTGATGGAACTGATTAGGTAAATGATCATCCCCATCACATGAAGATGCACTGCCATCGTAAGCATAGTAACTTCTGTGTGTTGGAGATTTAATCATATTTCTGAGATTAACAGAAGGCTCAGAATTTTCCAACGTGTCCATAGAGCTTATACGGTCAAAACTTGAGGAAATCTCTTTTTGAAATTGCTCTAACTGCTCATGATCAGTAGAAATCAAAGTGTCTGTTATGATGCTTTCATTCAAAAGACTTTGGTACATGTCAGAGCATACAGATAACTGCTTCTCAATGCCATCACGGGCTAACTCATCTCTGTGGTTGATACATTCAAAATAAGTAGAACTCATGGAGTTGTGCCTCTTTTGGTTAACTCCACTTTCATTTTGATCATTTACAGTGCAGTGATCCACAAGGAAGTTGTCTTCATCCAATTCCAGTTGTTCCGTCGCTTCAAGGGCTAAACCTTCGGCATCTTGTTTGGTTTCAGGGGTTGGACATCCAGTGTCTTTATCCATCTCCAGTTGCTCTCTCTCTTCAATGGCTGAACACTCTGCATCTTCTTTGGCTTCAACAATCGGACTTCCCAATTCATCACAAGTAAGTTGACCTGAGCTAGAAAGTCTATTAGAAAAGTTTTCTCCTCCTGAGAACTCTTTTTGGTGTTCATATCGTTCTGTCTTTTCGTCCAAAGCACAACTGTGTTCATCTCTTTTATGTTCTTCAGATTTGGATAAAGAATCTTCATTCTCAAGGTAGCTAAGCCCAGAAGAGCGTGTAAGCTCATTGGAGGAATTGATCTGTCGAGGTAGATCCTTGTTACAGTCTTCAGCACCCCCTTGATCAGACATGTTCAGTGAAGCATCTCCATTCGAAGGAGGAGAAGCTTCTTCACTTGCGCTGTTTATTTCTTTCTGATCAAGTCCGTTGTTCTTTATTGGAGCTCTTTTCCTGTTCTTAGCTGCATCCAAGATAAACTTTGTGAGGAAGTCATTTCAACTTAAACCATAATCACTCATTTTTTTTTTGAATTAATCACTCATGTAAAATTTAATTATTTAATTCTATTGACGTAACTAACACACCCTCCCTAAAATAATAAATAAATGAAAAAGAAAAGAAGAGATGCGCGAATATGCGACTAGATATTTTCCTGACGCCATATGTATTTACATAGAATGATAACCTTGGACAATGTAAGAGTTGTTCCGTGGAAGCAATTTCTGTAAAAAAAGCAAGCTAATGTTGACACAATAGACCCAATATGGTCTAATTTTTTCCTGGACCGAGCACATAACAGGAGCTTACCGAACTGCGATTAACAAATAAAATTGTAAATATAGATGGAAAGGAAAATTACCTTGGAGAACTGTGCTACATCCCCCACACTTGTAGACAGGAACCTCTGCTAACTCCGGAAGAACTAATTGGCATTTGGGACATCTAACCAACCGAACTTTAGTGTTCAATTGACTACTCATATCACTCCTGTTTAGCAGCAACCAAAACTACAAGACGTGGTAGAGAATCAGAGATCTGTCACATGATGTAAACACTCATAGCTGAAACTACATAAATTGTTACTGTGATACACTATCAGACAAATGAAATGACTTGGATCTTTTTTTCTTAGCAAATATAGGTTATAGATATTATGATTATGTTAGTGTTCAAAATAAACTCAGAAGGCTAGTAAATATGATTATGATTATGTCATCCGCAAATAGTATCCAGAAAAACTCTCATTCTCATGAAACAGAAAAAAGTCAGACACCTTGTTTAACCAATATATATCAAGGAGAAGAAGGTTCTCTTATTTTCTCCTTTTCGTTATAGGCAGTACGCATAGTTTCAGGTATAATGTTCCATCTATGCCTAATGCAGTAGTTGTAAACACAAACAAGCCTGTCTTCAAGATATTAACGAGGCATAAATAGTAGCAAGTAAGAGATTCTTGAGAGTGCAGTGAAACTACATAGTAATTACCAACATCATCACTCTTTAGCTAAAAGGGACAGCAGAGACAAGGACTACACAAAATGAAAATATGTAAATTCATTGAGTACATCCTGCAAGTTTGAACATAAATTCCTGTTATTTTATCTGATAAATATGAACCAATAACATGTCAGTTCTTACAATCAATCGCACCCATAAACTGAAGTCAAGATTTTAACCAGAAAGATAATGGATTTAAGAAAAGCCTATGTAAACATCAATTTGCCGAATAAATTTTAATCCTAAATATATCAGCTGCTCAATTTTTTCGAAGTGGATAAAGAGATGTCCCTTGTTAATACCGTGCTAAAACAATAATATACAACACCATAGATCATTTTGGTTAAGTGAAGGTCCTGATTAAGGTAATTAATAAAATTGAAAAGGAGACAAAAAGGAAGAAGCAAGGCTTAATATTTACTACCATAGTATAGATGGTTTATAGCTCACATCTATACCAGCAGATGCTACTCTGTTGTAGTACCTACTCTTCGCACTCAAGAAGAAAGAAGATATAAAACCAACTTTCAACAAAACAAAAGAATGATATATTCAAGCTCTTGATAAAGAAAATATCAATTGCAGCTAATTATGGAGCTCGTCGAAGGAAGATTTAAGCTTAGTAATCTACAAGGATCAAAATTGCAAGTAGAGCTAAAAACACACACACACACACACACACACAAAAAAAAAATCAATTGAAGTCCACTCTATTAAAGACCCGTACCAGATCATAAAAACTGAAACTCACCAAGCCACATAATTAACAAGACATACCTTTTTGTTACACAGTTAAAAAAAAGCTTAACAGCAGGAAAACAAATTGGTGAAAAAAAAGTACATATACCCATTTCATATACTTTGCTCATAAATTAATAATATTAAAAAACCAAAGATGGGTATTAGAGAAATGAGTCAAAGGGATGAGATATACGAACCTAGCAAGAAATTGGGTGTAAGAAATTTATGTAGATCTTTAGTATTTCTCTACTTGTAATATTATCAATACCCTTCTTCATTTTCTTCGTCTTCTTCTTGTTTTTCTTTTGTGGGAGGAGAGAAAAGTCTACCCTGCCGTGTAAGAGAAGCTTGTCAACCCATAAGTCCAATTCTCGACTCGTTTATATGACTTGGAACAGTGACGCTCATTTTCTCTTCCTTTTGTTTTGTTCTCCAATACTTAATAGTATATCTTTGTTCTTTCCGTGTGTATGCAAAATTATATAGTACTAGTAATTCTTTGTTGTGAACAGAAGAAACAAGACAACGGATAATGGAAAGAGGAAGTTGGAGTCGGCTCGTAGTTTCATGAAATATTTGAAGCCGAATAGTAAGGCAGGTGAAGTGTATGTTAAACCATCTCCGACCTTGCTTCATTTGTTATCCCAAAATAAGAAAATCCCCATTTTAAGAATAATTCATTCCACTCATTCCTTTATTTTTTTTCCAAATTTTTTATATTCTTATCACTCTTCAATATTTTATTATTATCTTTCATTTCAATTTTATTTTTTATTTTTCATGAAATAAATTCCATCTTTTATTTTTATTAATTTGTAATTTTCATAATTAAAATTAATTCCATAAAATTTTAAATAATATACTTTGTAATCAATTATTTTACATTAATTAATAGTTCAAATAAAAGTAAAATCATTACGATACAAGATTAATTATATACATCTTACATAATAATAATTTTACATAAAAATAATAAATGCACGAAAATTAGTTTATCAAAATTACACACCAAAGTTTAGATACAATATTAATATTATAAAGATATTACATAAACATAATTAATACATATAAAGAGATAAAATAAAGATTAAATAATTAAAATAATAATAAAATATGTGTGAATAGTAAAAGGATAGATGAATAGTGTACCCACATATTTGAGGGAACATTATTCATCCCCTGTTACTGTTACAAATATGGGGGAGGGTTGGAGCAAAATGCCCCCATTTTTTTCCCCATTATGGGGGATGGGGGCAAGGTTGGAGATGCCCTTGTACGCGTACTACCACGACCTTCCTCTTATTTTTATTTCATTTCATAGTTATTTTTATTGTTGAGTCGAGGGTCTCCTGAAAACAGTCTCTCTGTCACTTGGGTAAGGATAAGGTCTGCGTACATATTTCCCTTCCCAGACCTACTTGTGGAATTATACTAAGCCGTTGTTGTTATTTTTATTACTTACTTTTTCGTTCACTTTTGCTTGTCCACTATATTTAAAATATATTTTTCATATTTTACTATTATCATTAACTATTCATACACCAAAATTATTTCCTAAGATTTTAAAAAATTCTATCATTACTATAAATAAAATTATAAAATATATACTTCATTTATTTTTCTTTAAGGGAATGCAAAGTCAAAAGTGGACAATAAAAAATAAACAAAAGGAATAATTTTTATTCCAAGATCAAACTCTTCCGTTAGAAGTTTTTGATTTTCGTGGGAATATAATTTTTTTAGCAATAAATACTTTTCTCTGTAATAGTTTGGCATGAATCCGAATTAATCAGGTTTAATAGATACCGAACAATGTATAAAAGAAAATTAACAACAAAAAGATCAGCTTCTTCCTTTTCCTTAATTTTCTTTTTGATTTTGTAGCTGAAAAACTAGTTATGGACCAATATTTTAATAGGGTATTATTACTTTTAGTTCTTGCCAGAAACTATTTACATTTGTTAATCGAAAAAGTATATAAAATTTGTATAATTTTTATATATAACATATAAAATGTATGTAGACACAAAAAATATATAAATTTTATATATTTTTTCAATAATTATTTTAATAACGGTTATATAATTTCATTTTTCCTATTTTAATCAGAAATTGAGATGCTATAATAAAGTCATCATTCCATGTTTTCTTATCATGCAAGATCACTGCACATTCTCACTTAAGAATTGCCATAATTTATGTCTTTAAGATCGAAAAGATTGTAAAAGAAAAAAATTTACACGGTTAAATTTATAAATATTGATTAATGAAATCCATTTTTAATTTATAGATAACTTATATACATTTTTTATCAGCCTTACCCATCTTTACTAATAGTAATGTTTGGCTCAAAAGTTATTGATATACTTTGTAAGCTTAAAAATAATCAAAACTAAATGAGGGTAAATCGTAATCAAATATAATATGACCTAGATGTTATGAGGACGATATTGTTGGTATAAATCTGAAAGATAAAAGATAATATCAGCTTAAGAGAGAAGCAATCGTTAGAGATAGAGAGAGAAGTTGTATTATTCGAGAATAATGATGATGTCCCCTTTACAATGTTAAGGTATCCTTTATATAACAGGATACATTCCTCGAAATAATCAAAAAGGTACAAAAGTAGGCAACATCTTCTGAGTGAAGGCACTAAGTCTTTAAGTAACGTCACCTGTGTCGCCACGTCTAGGTAACGTCCTCATTTTAGTCGACGTACGCTCGAGGATGTACCCATCAGTGTAGATACGTCTAGATTCAAATTTAACCATATACAATTAGTCTCTCTATTCGTTGGAGGCGCATTTGATGGGCGTCTCCAATGGACGAAATTGCGAACCTCGTCTTTGGGGAATTTGTGCTCGCACTCAGGCGGCAACAGGAACGATGTGACTTGCCCAACGTTGTTGATCTGTTGACGTGTGATTTCCTTTTTAGGATGACATCATCACCCGCATGCGTCATTATTACTCTTATTCCCGAGGTGGTTTAGGAGGTGATGTGACGTTTTGATTTCTCGCGCCCGTTTTGATCACACCTTTTCAGTTTCGCAAAACTTTACCCTATAAATAAGGGAAAGGTTCAAACTGATTCATCTTTCGAACCCTTGGAAAATATTTTCAACTTTCTTCATTGACTTTCTCTATGATAACTGATATTTTCGTGTGAGACTCTTCTATCTTTATGAAACCTTATTTCTCGCTATAAGCACTTTCTTTCCTAAGCAAAACATCATGGTAAAACGCCAAAGTAGTAAGAAGAGCAAGGATGCCGCCCCATCTAGGGTTGTGCCTTCCCCTGGCGGCGACGGGGAGGAGGCTGAAAAGGCTTTCGTTCCCCTCTATGTGGAAAATGTGCTTCCCAAAGAAATGCACATTCGAGGGACTTTCAAACGAGAAATCCATCTCTCCATTGGGAACATAGTGATTTACCATAGCATAATTTGGACAATTTTCGAGCGGCGCATAATATTCCGAGCCACGTGGAAATGGTTCCAGTTGGAACGAATTACGCTAACGTGCATAGACCCGTATATTGTACTTTTTATGAGTACCTGTTCTTAATCAGTTATAGCGTACCAATTTATTCTTTAGCAGAGGAGCTTTGCCGCTTTTTTGACATATGCCCGGCACCGCTTACTCCCTACACTTTGAAGGTGTATAGGATTTTGAGCATGTATGCGTACAAGGCTGAGTGTGAAATCTCTGTCCACCATCTTTTACAATTTTTTAGCACTGTTACCTGAGGGGTATCATGTTGCAACTGAAGAGTCGCGGTTCGAAGGGTTTGGTGGTGAAGGCTGACGATAAAGCCAACCGTGGCTTTCGGCGCTAGTACTTCTACATCAAGATGGATCACCTGGTATCGAACCTTAGTGGGTTTCCCGAAAGGTGGAACTTTGAATGTAAGTATCCTTTTATGTGAAATTCTTAGTTATATATTGTTTTAAACGTACGATGCTGTGACTTCCTCTTCCCTTTTTTTATAGTGACGACTTCTCCGCCCCAGCCCATAGATGACATTAAATCATGGGTGGATAAATTGATACCTTATGTAGGGGAATGCCAAACTTGGGCCGCGTTTTGTTAGCAGTATGGACCATTTGGAAACTCTTCGACTTCTATTTGGATACTTCCTTTAAAGGTTTTGTTGTCTGACTCACTCGTATTGACAGGTCGCAACATCCCCAAGAAGAGAACAGCTGTTGCTACCTCTCTCAGAGCAGGGATTGAATCTGAGGGTGAATACATACCGTGCGGCTCGTTCTATGATGGCGTTCCCGTGATCCATCAGCAGGAGGTTAAGCATATGGGGGCGTCCCCAAGTGAAACACTTCCTTTGGTACCACCTCTGCAACCAGTGGAAGAGACTTCCGACGGTGAGGAGCCGCTGGAGAGGAAGTGGCGGTGATTGATAACGGGTAAGGGGATAGCTACTGAAGATGAGAGAACTAGCGAGCCCCATCAAGAGCCAAAGCCAGTTTTCATGGCCGAGGCCATCCGTTTAGGGAGGTTGTCTCCTCGAAGGAGAATTGCCGCCGCTAGCAGCTCAGCCTGCATTCCAGAGGGTGGTTCATCGTTCGCAATTGGAGAAGTGGGCGTTGATGTTGAGAGGACGGGCCCTGAAGCCACTCCTGGAGATATAACAGGGGATTCAGCCCACGTGGAGATGATGGCGGGTAGGTCTAACCGCCGAATCCAGATCTAGAGAGGGTATAATTTACTACAGAGCAGCGAGCAGGCCGAAGCGGAGATGACCCTGCTATGTGTGGACGCAGAGCGTGAGACGCTGAAAGGCGTTAATGACAGGGATCTGTCTTGAAGGGTCGCTGGCGCAGCCTTGCAGATAGCGTTCAGTTTTTCTTTTGTGGGTCTTGAGGACAACTTTGGTACGTACTGACTTGAATTTCCTCTTTTTCCTTTCCTTTTTAGACTCTCATTTTAGAGGTGAAGAGGAGGCGGCGTGAGCAAATGAAGGCGGCCACCTTGAACAAAATGACAAAGAAGTACAAATAATGTCGTGCCAAACATCAGGCATTGGCAGACATGTTCAAACAAGAACCTCAATTTCGAGTGTTCCGTGAGGGCCTTGAACAATCGGAGGCTCAGTTGAAATAGAGGGTGCCCAAGTTGGAGGAGGTCGATGAGCAATTGATGGATGCTTTGTCTTGGAACATCGAGCTAGAGACTCTCTTTCAATTAAAAGAATATGAGTTGGAGATTAGTCGCAGGGTAGCAGCAGAGGCGGCACAATTGCAGACCAGAGTCGCTGCCTTGACCGCCGAGCTCGACACCAAGGTGGCTGAGATTGATGTCCTCAAGAGGACTGCTTTGTCAAAGCCCGAAGATGACGCGCATCGTGAAGTGTAGAAATGTGGGTGTACGCCGAAGCCTGATTGGTCGTACTCGAGGAGTACTTATCCATGGGCCGAGCCACTGAGGCAGAAGTTCAAGAGCAACGGCGATAGACCGCGTATAGTTCCAATTCTCTTGGTCGGGCGGGCTATAACTCTGAAGACGTCAATTGTCTAGAATCTGGTTCTTGGATTTTTAAGGCTTAACAACCCGGGGTGGTGACGGACAAAATGGCGGCCAAGCAGGGGATAATGAGCAAAGTGGTGGTCACACAGGAGGTGACGGGAAAGGCGGTGAAGCCCCTTAGGACTTGTGCATATTTTTGGTTTACCTATATTTTAAAATGTAAAGAGGACCTTTTGTAAGGTCAGATGTACATGCATTTATTAATGATAATAAAAGTCATACTTTTGCTCCCATTCCTTTATTTTTGTCTTTTATTTTTGGTATCTCGTCTTGTAGAGTGGTCTTTTGCTTTTTTTTTTTCATGGTCGAACTGATTTGATGATCGACGATGGTGGCCTTGGCCAAAATAATGTCGATGGACAAGCCACATAGTGTCGAAGACCTTATCCATATGAGTGACTTCGGCTGTCGTTGAATCACTTGCTTGCCGTAGTCGAACTGGGTCGACAGTTGACAATATTATAGCCTTAGCCATTTCATGTTGATGGCCTTAGCCGTTTCCCGTTGATGGTCGTAGCCACGTAATGTAGATGGCCTTAGCCATATGAGTGACTTCGACTGTTTTTGAATCACTTGCTTGTCGTAGTCGAACTGGGTCGACAATTGATGGCGATGGCCTTAGCCATAATATTGTCGATGGCCTTAGCCTTTTTTGTGTTGGTAGCCTTAGCCATTTTGCGTTGATGGAATTAGCCATTTCGCGTTGATGGTCGTAGCCACGTAATGTCTATGGCCTTATCCATATGAGTGACTTCGACTGTCGTCGAATCACCTGCTTGCCGTAGTCGAACTGGGTCGACAATTGATGGAGATGGCCTTAGCTATAATATTTTCGATGGACTTAGCCTTTTTATGTTGATGGCCTTATCCATTTCGCGTTGATGGTTGTAGCCACGTAATGTCGATGGCCTTAGCCATATGAGTGACTTCGACTGTCGTCGAGTCACCTACTTGTCGTAATCGAACTGGGTCGACAATTGACGGCGATGGTCATAGCCATAATATTGTCGATGGCCTTCGCCATTTCGCGTTGATGTCTGTAGCCACATAATGTTGATGACCTTAGCCATATGAGTGACTTCGACTGTCATCAAATCACTTCCTTGCCTTAGTCGAACTGGGTCGACCATTGACAGCGATGCCCTTAGCCATAATATTGTCGATGGACTTAGCCATTTTGCATTGATGGCTGTAGCCACGTAATGTCGATGGCCTTAGCCATATGAGTGACTTCGATTGTCGTCAAATCACTTGCTTGCCCTAGTCGAACTGGGTCGACCATTGGCGGCGATGGCCTTAGCCATAATATTGTCGATGGCCTTAGCGTTTGATACATTGGAGATGGCCGTAGCCGTTTACAAGTTGGAGATGGACGTAGCCGTTTGCATGTTGGAGATGGCGTTAGCCGTTTATACACTGAAGATGGCATTAGCCGTTTGATACATTGGAGGTGATCGTATCCTTTTAAACACTGAAGATGGCCTTAGCCGTTTGATACATTGGAGATCATCCTAGTCCAGTCCCTTTATCATGCTAGTCTGGAGAGTGGATGAAGAGGCTGATATGATAAATTCGTTATGCAAATATCTCCAGGTTTCCCTTTCGCCACCTCATTAAAAACCTTCCCTAGAAAATCCAATTGGGACAAAACTCGGGTGAGGGAAAAAGAGTACGACTCGAGAGACGCGTTTTAGAAATGTAAATATTTGATATGGGTGATGTTCTCATTGTTTTGGGGAATTTTTGCCTCCATTGTTTCTAATTGGAATGCTCCTTTATTCACTGCTACTGTGATTTTGTAGGGACCATCCCAGTTTGTGCCAAATTTTTCTTCTCTCAGGTCTTTTGATCCCAGTGTTTTGGCTTTGAGTACGTAATTTCCCACTTTGAGTGGTCTTATTTTGGCTCTTTTGTTGTAGTATCTTTCGACCTATAAAAACTGAGCCACCATTCTTATGTGAGCCATTCTCTTATTTCCTTGGCCTCGTCGAGGTCTTGAAGTCTGTTCATTTCATTATCTGCTCCGCTGGTATGTGAATACCTTAAGCTTGGCTCGCCGACTTCGACTGGTATGACCGTGTCGGTTCTGCAGACCAGTGAATGTGGTGTTTATCCTGTGCTTGATTTAGGTGTGGTTCAGTGTGCCCACAATACTTTTGGTAGTAGCTCGGGCCATAGCCCTTGGCTTCCTCGAGTTTCTTTTTCACTATGTTCAGTATTGTTTTATTGGAAGATTCTGCTTGGCCGTTGGCGGCAGGATGATATGGCATAGAGAGTATTCGCTTGATATGCCATTTGTCGAAGAACTCGGTTGTCTTATGGCCGATGAACTATCGCCCACTGTCGTAGTTGATTTCTTTGGGAATGCCGAATCGGCAGATAATATTCTTCCATATGAAGGCAATGACTTCCTGCTCCCATATTTGGGCATACGCACCTGCTTCCACCCATTTGGAGAAGTAGTCAGCTAAAACTAACAGAAATCGTACCTTTCCTCGTCCCGCTGGTAGGGGGCCGATTATGTCCATTCTCCCATTTTATGAATGGCTGATTACAGCTGACTCAACCTAAGGAAGAGCGGGCGCTAATACTTTTACCCAATAGTGGTATCGGGGTCAATTTTCCACAGGGAGCTTCAATTTGGAGTTGAGTGTTTGTGTGGTCAAGGACATGTTTTAGCTCCTAATTGATCTTCTAACATTTTTGTTTTCTTTATTATCAGCTACAATTTATCAACTACAAGTTATAAGCTAAGTTATACTAAGATATCAATTCTAGGTTGTATGCAATATAGAGAAAGACACTAGGGTCGTGGCATTTACCTAGGTGGTCAACTAACGAATAGAGATTCCAAATGCAAGAATGATGAATATGTTACTTATGCTATAACCGTTGCACTTTTGTACCCACTCTCACACCTCTCGATAGAGAGAGCGATTTTGCCGAATTGACTCTCTCGGGACCAATTAGGGAGGCCAATTTGCCCAAGCAACTTAGTGTTTAAGTTGGGTAATTACTCTCTCGGGGTTCAACCCATTAATTGGGACTACCATTCTCATGGGTCCATCCCAATTTCTCGTTGGAATTAATCTGGGGTCATAGACTCTCTTTCTCAAGAAGAGTCAAATCCACTAAGCTAGACTTAGTGTTTGCAACCACCAAATCTTAATGAAAACATAACATTAACCCAAATAATAAATACCCAACGTCATTCATGAACTAAAAAATCATACTCATTAATTACCCACACTAGGGTTGCCACAACCCTAGCTAATGGGTTTAGCTAGACATAGTAGAAACAAAAAATGAAGAAATAGAAGATAAAATTGACACATTAATTAACTATGATGTTAATCTACTCAAATCCACGTTAATACAAGATGAAATTGCCCAAAATAAGCTAAACTTTGAAGTCACGAGCTCAGCTGCTATCTAATACACCAAACTTAAAGTAAAATGTTCTATTTATACTACACAAGAAAAATCGGACAAAACTACCCCTGAGGGTCTGGCGCGGAACGCGTACAAATGTCGTGTGATCGCGTAGGGGTTTGGTTCTTCATCACGTGCTTCTTAAATTGGGAGCACAAATCGCACAATTATGTAGAGCGGCCGTGCAGGATAAAGAGCGCAGACCACATAGAACTGGGGAGTGGCTGTGTGGAACCTTTGGCAGAAAACACCATTCTCTGAACTTCATCCACTTGGACCGAACTGATTTGGTGTGCGGACACGTGGGCATTTGCCTTGAATGAGTGAGTCTCTGAACCCCCTTTGGCGCGGACCGTGTGGAAAGGAGCGCGGACCGCCAGCTTGACATGGAGATTGCATGGTCTGTAAACATTTCTGCGTGGCCGCATGTAAAAGAAGTGCAGACCATGCAGGTGGCTTTGAAATGATTCATCCTCTAAACTCTCCTGCGCGGCCACGTGACACATCAGTGTGGACCGCGCAGGTCATTTGTTTCCCTACTTCACTTGTATTTTTGTCACTTGGCAAATTTCTCTCTTTTTTGAGCCGATCTTTGACATTTGTCATCTTGTCGCTCAAACCTGCCATCAAACACAACTTGAAGCATATTAGGACTAATTTAAGGCAATTCACTCGCAAAGCTCAGGCAAGGATGGGAATAAGGCATGTAAAAATCATAGTTATCAACTCCCCCAAACTTAAAAATAGTTATCAACTCCCCCAAACTTAAAGCTTTGCTTGTCCTCAAGCAAATAAAATAAGACTTACCCCTCAATGTAAACACACCCAAGTAATTCCTGTTTATCCTAAAGTAACCTCAACAAGCATTAGTTGGGACTAACAATTGCCCTCAATGCGAATCAAGTGTGACACAAGAGCATCAAGAGTTGACACATTTCATCAAGGAACCTTTCTCAAACACTTTGGTCATTGTGGAACCCAAACTCACACATCCTCAACTCTCCTTAAGTGAATCTCACCCTTTTTTGTATTGACACACAAACCGAGGTGGATGGATTTCACTCAACTCTCTCAAAGAAAAGGCCATAAGTCCTGCTCTAAGTACCATATGCTTGCCCCTTATGTAAGTAGCCACTAATGTAGTCTTCCCTCAACTCAAGATCATATAGTGCTTTTGAGGAGTCATTGTGAAGGCTTTGGGTAAAGGTAGGACATGTTTTGTTCAAATGGGTTCAATCTTCCCATAAGCACTTCTTTTGATTCATTTAGGCACACTTTCTTGACTCAACTGAGTAATTCACTTCTTTCAAGGGGTTAGAGAGATACATCGTCACTCTTTCTTTTGCAATTCAAAACTTTTCTCCTTTTATCTACTTTTCCACACTTTTTTCACTTTTTGATGTTCTTGGATTCCTTTTTTGGTTCTTATTCACTTTTTTCTTCCATTTTGTCTTTTTTCTCTTTTTCATTGCATTTCTTCTCTTTTGCTTTTGTGCCTTTGTACCACATTACTTCCTTTCTTGTCTCTCCCCCCAAACTTAGACATTTGCCATTACTCAAGGGAATATTTGGGTCCAAGAGGGAGTCTCATTAAGAACGGGTAGAGGTTTGTTGCTTGGTTCATGAAAGAAGAAGGTTTAAGGCTCAAAAGAGGTGAACTAGGGATCATGTCTTTGGTAGGTTATGGAAATTGTTCAAATTGATATTTTTAGATCAAGGAGAGCCTATAGTCACTTCTCAAGTCAAGTTCCATCTATTATTTCGCCTCAACAAACATTCAGGGAAAGTTCTAGACCATCGACTCGGTACTTGGGCGCACAATTCGAATTCTCAACACACACAATCAAGGATCGCTAAAGACAATGAATTGAGGGCCCACAACAACCTTAGTTACGATTCAAGCATACAATGGCCCAAAATGACCACATGATGATTGTTTGGTCAACACAAGAGTCTCAAGGCCACAACTTTCACCATCCTAAACACAACATAATGTCTTTGACCATAGGATCAAAGGCAAATGTGTTAGGACCAAGTGAAGCTTTGCTTGAGGTACCCTTACTACCAAACTTGAAAATCAAAAAGAAAAAATCAAAAACGGACTCAAAACCTTAAGAAGGTTTTCACGCCATCTTCATTGGAAAGAGCCACCCAGTTCTCACAACACTCTACCCTTGGAAAGAACCGTAGCATTAAGAAAACCAAGGTCTTAGTGCAAACGCCAAAACAAAACAAAAAGTCTACGAACCTAACTTTGCAACTAAAATGAAAAATTTAATGAAAATAGGAAACCAAAATGAAAACCGAATGAATATGTACAAAAGGGGAGTAGAATATACAACTAGGGAAAATTAATATATACATAGAGTTGAAGAGCATCTAGAAAGAAAATTTGTATACAAGCCATCTAACAACTACGAATGTGCTAAAAGTAAAAGAATATATTCAGTAATTAGAATGTCAATCAAAATGGTAGGGCCACACCCCCACAAATAAAAGCTAACATTATCCCCAATGCTAACTACCAAATTAAGCACCAAAAATCAAGAAAGGATATAGAATGGACCCTCAAGCCTCATCCGTCACCCTGTGCCGGGCAGTGGCCTCCAAGTCCTCAGTACTGGCGGGGACCTCAGACTGGTCCCCGACTTCTGCAGCTGCTAGGACATGTGCCTGATCAGGATCTGGCTCATCAACAGGTGGAACACTGGAGGGACCCTCTTGTACTTGTGCTACCTCAATCACAACTCCCTCAGTGCTAGGGAGTTTCCTCTTATTCTTTGGCCTAAGCTCCTCCTCCTGTGGCTGCACTGTTGCTGGCTCTACAGCTGGATCCCTGAATAACAAATCAAGCGGCTTCTGATCTGCCAACATCTTGTCCACATCCTATTGTACCTTCTGCATTAACTCCTTTGAGGCTTTTGTCTTCCTCAACTTTCTAAGCTGCCGAGCCAATTTGTCCAGTCTTGTTGTGATCCCCAACGTCTTTTGTTAAGTTATCCTGCTTCTCCATCATCTTTTCCTGGTTGACCAGGATCTTCTTCAGTGTTTCCTCAATGGAAGAAGGAATGTCGACAGTAACTGGTGCTCTCTGTGTCAGTACGGCAATGGCCAATGTGGACAACTTGGATGTCGCAGCTGACATCCAGTTGTTCAAACTGGCTAAGGAATGGGTGAGCTGGTTTGCTGTGAACCGGTGAGTCTTTGATGAAGGGACTATCGGGTCAGGTGCAATAGAAGGACCAGATGTAGACGAAGGACCTGGAGGCAAAGCCTCATCAGTAGCAGGGATGGTGGAAGGCTCAGCGGGCTGATCAATGACTGCTGGCTCCTCAGACTGGACAGGTGCGGTGGAAGTAGATGCCGTATTCTTCTTGCCCCTCTTTGAGTTGTTTGAACCCAACTGACTGTACCATGAGTACGGGGTCACCGAAGGTACCTTGACATCATATCTCATTTTCTTCACTTTCAAGTCTCTGAAGTACAAAGAGAGTGTGTTTGGGAAGGGGTAGTTTGTTTTGTCTCCTGACCAATTTTAGAAATCACCCTTGACATGATGTTGCCCACATTCAAAGGAAACCCCGCCATGATAGAGGCCACCAAAACAGCTCGGGGAATAGGAATGGATTGATCATGTGTGGACGGGTCAAGTCGACTACACACGAAAGTCAACTACCCCTTGGCTTCAAAATTCAAAGTGTTCCTATAAATCTTCTCTTGCGTTGTCAACCAAACTCGGAGTGTACCCAGAGCTTCCAAGTGCTGGGCCAATCAAGGAAAAACCTCCTCTTTCATTGCTAGATTTTCCTAATATTGTGATTCGTCCTTTTCTTGCAACACCAAGAATTCATTCAGCAATTTACCATCAAATAACACAACTTTGTCCCACACTTTTGTTGCTTTTGAGTCCCAAACTACATGGTGAACATTGCAGTAAAACTCCTTTACCATATGCTCATTGGCCATCTCACATCGTTCCTTGAAGAAGCCCCAACCCTCTCTAGTGCGGAATTGTGCTTGCACGTGAGGTTTGAGAGGGACAAGATCAACGTCCATGAATTGCCCTTCCGAAATCAGTTTTCTTTTGGTCCACCAATCCCTGAATTTCTGAAAAGCAACCTCACTAACAAACCTGTCTGCCCATGCCTCCGGTTTCCTGGTCCGCTCTATCCCCCTACTTGTGGTTCACCACCCTCAGCATACCCTCCACTCTCCCCTGATAGTGAAGCTATGTGAGAAGTGGAGTGTTGTTCTTCATTTTCATTTTCTTCCCCGGACCCATCAGACGAGTCTGAAACGATATTCACTGGTCTCTTGGAAGTGGCCACATCAGTATGATCAGGAGAAGAGGAATCACAGAGCTGAAATGATTTGGACATGTGGGTTGGGAAGACTCCAAGGTAATACTCCGTGAAGGTGCGTACTCACTCCCCGTGGAATGGGATACAGCCCTATCAGCATCCCGAATTATCTTGCGGATTTTCTTTATCATCTGGGTTTGGGGAGCGAGTTTTACAATCCTCTTACCTTTCTCCCTTCAGGAGGAACCACCTCTCCCGGGTTGTTGTTCTTTGCCCCCACATTTTTGAACCATTGTCTGCAAGGAATACATGTCTAACATTGTCAGTTGAAGCAAATGAGATGAAATGAACAGTTCAGTTAAATGCACAAAATGCAGATACAATGACACAGACAGAGGGGCACGGACCGCACCAAAAGGCACACGGTCCGTGCAGTTCAATGACTCCCACCATACCTCTCTGAGCGAACTGACGGGATCCGTACTGATCTGGATCGCGGCCGCGTTGGTTCAACGTGGACCCCACAAAAATAGAATGCAATCCGCGTAGGTCGAATACCCAAATGTTACTTTCTCTGGACTCTTCTCACGTGGTCCGCACTGTTTTGGACCGCGGCCGCACTAGGCTAACGTGGACCGCGCACAAATAGCATGCGGACCGCGAAGAGAAGCTTCATCATCACACTCAAAAAGCAACACTGATCGTGCACAAATGTTGCGTGGTCGCGTAGGGTAATTTAACTGAATCGGAAGTTTTGTTCAATTAAGTACAAGTTGTTCAAATTATGGGTCCTAAGTGTCCCTATATTTAACAAGAATTTATGGCATTTTTTCAAAATAAATGCCCAAAAATCGGACCTATCAGTGTAAACTAAGAACAAGAGAAGAAAAGAAGAAGTTATACAAGTGAAAGACAATTAAAATAATTAATAATTAGAATATGAATAAAATAAACAAGAGTTGTTACCAGGGATTAATGAGATTTAACAATGTTAGCAATTATTCTTGAGCAACAGTTAAAATATTAGCTTAGGTGAAAATTTTGCGAAAAGGTTAAAATGAGGCCAAGGCCTCTATTTATAAAAAAGCACTGGGGCCCATGACTTACCCACCAGCACGGTCGCACAAAAAGGGTCGCGGACCGCGGTGGATTTCCAGCTTGCAATACCACTTGCTCAACCCAGCGGACAGCACTATTTTGGTGATCGACCACGTGGGTGACTTCAGAGACCCTATCATTTGCACTTTCCCCATGCAGACCACACCACTTTGGTGCGCGGCCGCATGGGATTTTATCAGAGAGCCTGCAATTTCGCATCTTCCAGCGTGGACCGCACAAAAATGTCATGCGGACCGCACTTGATTTCTGAGACTTAACTCCTCCTTGCTCAGGCCTACGCGGACCGCATTGTTTTGGTGCGGCCGGGTAGGCAATCTTCAGAAACTGAGCATTTTTCATTTTTTTCCTCCACTGGTTCAACATTATCCCTGCAACACTTGACAAACTATCAGCTCAAAATCCTAATCTACAACGGAAAAAAAATGAAAGAAAAAGACATGGGTTGCCTCCCAAGAAGCGCCTGATTTAACGTCGCGGCACGATGCATGTTACCATCATAGTCACTTCAAATGAACGAGTGGCGCCGCGTGGCTGTCATCAAACTTGCCCAAATAGTGCTTGACACGATACTCATTGACCTGGAATAATTAACCATTCTTGTTTTTGAGATCAATGGCACCAAAAGGAGTTACACCAACCACTTCAAAAGGACTGCTGCACTTAGATTTCAGCTTACCCGGAAATAACCTCAACCGAGAGTTGAAAAGAAGAACCATGTCACCAACTTTGAATTCATTCCCTTGGGCATACTTGTCGTGAAGGTACTTCATCTTGTCCTTATACAAGGACGAGATGGAGTAAGCATGAAACCTAAACTCATCAAGTTCATTCAATTGCTCAACCCAGAGATTTGCAGTGACATCCCATTTTATGTTCAACTTTTTCAAGGCCCACATAGCCTTATGTTCCAATTCTACCGGAAGATGACAAGCCTTCCCAAACACCAATCGATACGGCGACCTACCAATCGGAGTGTTGAAAGCTATATGCTAAGCCCAATAAGCATCATCCAATTTCTTCAACCAGTCGGTCCTATTTGCATTAATAGTCTTGGAAAAAATACTCTTGATCTCCCATTTAGAAACCTCAACTTGAACACTCGCTTGAGGATGATACAGAGTGGTCACCTTGTGATTTACCCCATACTTGGATAGAAAAGAGTCAAAAGGCCGGTTGCAAAAATGAGAACCACCATCACTAATGATAGCGCGTGGAGTGCCAAACCTAGTGAAGATACTCTTTTCAAGAATGCCACCACACTTCGAGCTTCATTGTTGGGAAAAGCAATAGTCTCTACCTATTTCGATACATAATCAACCGCTACCAAGATAGAGGTGTTGCCACAAGAACTCGGGAATGGCCCCATAAAGTCTATCCCCTAAACATAAAAAATGTCAACTTCTAGAATCGTAGGGGCATCTCATCATTCTTCGAAATCCCTCCGGCACGTTGGCATTAATCACATCTTTTAACAAAGTCACCGCATCCTTGAAGAAAGAAGGCCAATAGAACCCACAACTCAACACTTTAGACGTCGTCCTCGCCCCGCCATGATGGCCACCATAGGGCGAAGAGTCACTAATTTCCATAATACTTAATTGCTCTTCTTCGGGAACACAATGGCAAATTGCACCATCAGTACAAATTTTGAAAAGGTACAGCTCATCCCAATAATAGTCCAAACAATCCCGCTAGAGCTTCTTCCTTTGGTTGGAAGAAAGCTCATATGGGACCACACCTGTGACAGGATAATTTGCAATGTCGGCAGACCACAACATGTCTAGCATTGAAACCGAGAGGAGATGTTCATCCTCAAGGCTGTCCGAAGGCCTCCCTTCCTCCTCCAACCGAGACAAGCAGTCCGCCACTTGATTTTCGATTCCCATTTTGTCAACAATCTCCAAATCGAATTCTTGTAGAAGAAGCACCCATCTCATTGACCTTGCTTTGGAATCCTCCTTAGTCATCAAGTACCTAAGGGCAACGTGATCGGCATAGATAGTCACTTTGGCCCCCATAAGGTACGGGCAAAACTTCTCCATGGTGAAAACAATGGCAAGAAATTCCTTCTCGGTGACCGTGTAATTCCTTTGAGCTTCGTTCATTGTCTTGCTCGCATAGTACACCAGATAGAACATTTTGTTGATTCTTTGGCCCAAGACACCGCAACATCACTAGCGTCACACATGAGCTCAAATGGAAAGCTCCAATTTGGTGCGGTAATGATGGGGGTAGTCGTCAACTTTTGCTTTAGAAGCTCGAAATCCTCCATACATCTCTCATCGAATACATATTCGGCATCCATCTCTAGCAACTTACACATGGGTTAACTACCTTAGAAAATTCTTTGATGAATCTTGGGTAGAAGCCCGTGTGTCCAAGAAAACTCCTCACCCCTTTGACAGAAGTAGGGGGAAGGAGCCTTGAGATCACCTTAATTTTTGCCTTATCAACCTCAATCCATCTTTTCGAAATATTGTGACCCAACACAATTCCTTCTTTTACTATAAAATGGAATTTCTCCCAATTGAGAACCGAGTTTGTGTCTTCACATTGGGCCAACACACGATCCAAGTTTTTTAAGCATTCACCAAATGAGTCTCCAACCACACTAAAATCGTCCATGAAGACCTCTAATATATCCTCCACCATGTCGGTAAAGATTGCCATCATACATCGTTGGAAGGTCGCCGGAGCATTACATAATCCAAATGGCATTCGAGAGAAGGCGCATGTGCCATAAGGACATGTGAAGGTTGTCTTTTCTTGGTCTTCTGGGGCAATGAGAATTTGGTTATAGCCTGAATACCCATCCAAAAAATAATAGAAAGCCCGGCTCGCAAGGTGATCAAGCATTTGGTCCAAGAACGGCAATGGGAAATGATCTTTTCTAGTCACCTTGTTCAACTTCCGGTAGTCCATGCATACTCTCCAACCCGTCACAGTTCGAGTCGGAATAAGCTCAGTGTTGTAATTAGTCACCACCGTCATTCCTTCCTTCTTCCGCACATATTGTACCAGAGAAGTCCACGAACTATCAGGAATTGGATACACCACATCGGCGTCAAACCACTTGATAACTTCTTTTTTTACCACTTCTTGCATGGCCTCGTTGAGTCTCCTTTGATGTTCAAGAGAAGGCCTAGCATCCTCCTCCAATATTAACTTTTGCATGAAAAATGCGGGGCTAATACCCCGAATATCCGCCAAAGCCCATCCAATCTCCCGCTTGCGCTTTTGAAGAACCGCCAAAGTGGCGTCAACCTGCACATTAGTCAAGCAAGAAGAAAGAATAACATGCAAAGTGAAATTAGGATAGAGAAATTCATACCTGAGGTGAGGCGGAAGTGGTTACAACTCTAACACTGGTGGCTCCTTGATAGACGTATTGGTGGGTGGAGTTTTTCAAATTTCAAGATCAAGATATAACTTCCTTGGATCATAAGAGTACGAGCCCATTCCATGTAATCGTTTACACACTCCACCCTTGCAGTATCCTCATCGACCTTCATGATCAAGACCGCAACCTCAAGTGGGTCGTCAACATTTGCCATTTCGCTTGTGTCATCCACTATCACCGCCATGACAATGTCAACAAACGAGCACACTTTGGTGCTATTTGGTTGCCTCATAGATTTGCACACGTAAAACCACCTTTTCATCACCCACACGGAAGGTCAATTCTTCCTCTTATACATCTACCAAGGCCTTCCCCGTAGCTAAGAAAGGCCTTCCAAGAATAATAGGCACCTCTAAATCCACATTACAATCCAAGATCACAAAATTGGTCAGCAATATGAACTTATCAACAAAAACAAGGACATCATCAATAATCCCCAAGGGCCACTTCATTGACCGGTCCGCCATTTGAAGCCTCGTATAAGTTGGACGAGGTTGTCCGATACCCAATGTATTGAAGACCGAATATGGCATGAGATTAACACTTGTCCCCAAGTCACATAGGGGTTTTGCAAAATCGGCACTTCCAATGGTGCATGGTATCATAAATGCTCCGGGATCCTCTAGCTTTGGAGCCATGTAGTGTACAATGGAACTCAGTTGATGCGTCATATTGATTGTCTCGCACTCCATCGATCTCTTTTTAGTAACAAGTCCTTCATGAATTTTGGATATCCCGGCATTTATTCAAGTGCCTCCACCAAGGGCACATTTATATTCAAACTCTTTATCATCTCAATGAACTTTTTAAATTGGTTATCACCTTTTTGCTTGGCCAACCTTTGAGGATTGACGGAGGAGTCCTAGGCAAGGGTGCCTTGGCTTTTGGCACCAACGGTTTGGGCATATCAATGACGTGTTACGTAGACAAGTTCACGGCCTCTTGAGTCTCCTCCTCACCCTCATCAATTTCAATTCTCACATCATCACTTGCATTTGGTTCAACAATATCCTCAACTTCCAACGAGATCCCATCATTTTGCAACTCTTCTTCATCAACAACAACCCGATTACCTCTTGAGGTTTGCAAATCACTGCCTCTTCCTCTTCTCGTGATCACTGCCATCACATTATTATTATGCCCGCCCTTGGGGTTTACTACCGTATCACTTGGTAGAGCACCCTTTGGGCGAATGTTGAGAGATTGAAAAATTTGCCCGAGTTGTACTTCCAAGTTACGGATTGAAGTGTTATGGGAGGCCAATTGGGCATCATATTCATGATTCTTCTTCATAATTTTCCCAAACATGTTCTCTATTCGACCCATGTCATTGCCCAACGAAATCGACCCTTGAGATTGAAACGGAGGCGGGTTGTTGGGTTGTTGATACATTGGTCCTTTGAAAGCCTTGCCCCTATTACCTTTACCACCATTATTGTTCCATCCACCATGACCACCATTGTTGTTGTTCCAATTGTTGTTCCATTCCAATTACCTTGATTCCCCCGAATTATTGTTCCCCCAATTGCCTCATTATTGTTATTATAATTCCAATTGCCACCTTGTTGATTGCCCTTGGGGTCTCCACTGTTGATTCCATTGATTACATCTATTCCCTTGGTGGTTTTTGACATACTGGACTTCCTCACTTTGTTCATCAAAACCTCCATTTGAATATCCACCACCATCATCATAGTTGTCAAAATTTTCTTGAGGTTGTTGTTGCCCTCTTTGCCTTCTTTTCATCATATTCACTCCTTCCATGGTATTGACTTGGAGAAATTTTGAACTTGTTGAAGTTGCGCCTTATCCAATTGGTTCATTGTTGTTGTGAGTTCGGAAATGGCTTGGCCATGATCATGCAACTCCTTATGCAAATGTATAAGATTAGGATCACCTTTAGGAACATTAGCCCAGATTTACCATGCCGATGATGTATTGGCCATCTCATCTAACACATCACAAGCTTCGTTGTACAGAAGCTTCATATAATTACCACCCCGCCAGTTGGTTGACAATGCACCGGTTTGTTGTGTTTATACCCCGATAGAACGTTTGTTGGATCATAGCATTATTAATATCGTTGTTGGGTCATTTTTACCATCGTTCGAAACCTCTCCCATATCTCATGTAAAGGCTCAGTCGGCTCTTGCTTGAAAGCTAGAATCTCATCTCAAAGAGCTGCCATATGACTAGAGAATAGAATTTGGCGATGAATTTATCCGCCAACTCATCCCACATGGTTATGGAATGATTTGGGAGTCTCTCCAACCAATCCAATGCCTTCCCCCGAAGTGAGAAGCGGAAAATCCTTAACCTCCGTGCATCTTTCGGAACATTTGTCTGCTTTCTCCCCCAATAAATATACATAAACCCTTTTAAATGCGTGTATGCATTTTGGTCCGAGGCACCTGTGAAGTACCCCCATTGTTCGAGCAAAGTGAGCATGACATTGGTGATTTGGAAATTTCCTGCCCGGATTCCGGGAGGAACTATTGCACTTGCATACCCTTGATTGGGTAGAAATCTTGGTGCTACTCTTGGTGGAGGTGGAGGAGGGTCTGGTATGTTTTCATTTGTATTAACATTTGCATTAGCATTTCTACCCCGTCTTTGTGCTTAGGGTAAAATCTCCTCTTGTTCTATGTCTTCCACCTCCTCCACTCCCACGTTGCCAAGAGCAACTTGTGAGTTTAAAGCCATTGGTACCTGAGTGAATTGACACAAATAGTAAGTAAAAATAATCAGAACACAAAACTAGCATACAAATAGTCAAATACCGTAAAGCTCCCCGGCAACGGCGCCAAAAAGTGATCGTAGTCGACTCAACCTAAGGAAGAGCGGGCACTAATACTTTTACCTAATAATGGTATCGGGGTCAATTTTCCATGTTGAGCTTCAATTTGGAGTTGAGTGTTTGTGTGGTTTAGGACAATGTTTTAGCTCCTAATTGATCTTCTAACATTTTTGGTTTTCTTTTGATTATCAACTAAAACTTATCAACTACAAGTTTAAAGCTAACTTATACTAAGATATCAATCCTAGGTTGTATGCAATATAGAGAAAGGAACTAGGGTCGTGGAATTTACCTAGGTGGTCCACTAACGGGTAGAATTCCTAATGCAAGAATGATGAATATGGGACTTATGCTATAAACGTTGCACTTTTGTACCCACTTTCACACCTCTCGGTAGAGAGAATGATTTTTTCCAGTTGACTCTTTTGAGACCAATTGGTAGGCTAATTTGCCCAAGCAACTTAGTGTTCAAGTTGGGTAATTACTCTCTCGAAGTTTAACCCGTTAATTGGGACTACCATTCCATGGGTCCATCCCAATTCCTTGTTGGAATTAATTTTGGGGTCGTAGACTCTCTTTCTCAAGAAGAGTCAAGACTCACTAAGCTAGACTTAGCGTTTGCAACTACCAAATCTTAATAAAAACATAAGATTAACCTAAATAACAAATACCCAACATCATTCATGCACTTAAAAATCACAACCATTAAGTACCCACACTAGGGTTGAGCCACAACCCTAGATAATGGGTTTAGCTAGACATAGTAGAAACAAAAATTGAAGAAATAGGAGATAAAATTGACATATTAATTAACTATGATGTAAATATACTCAAATCCACGTTAATACAATATGAAATTGCCCAAAATAGGCTAGAACTTTGAAGTCGGGAGCTCAGTTGCTATCTCATACACCAAACTTAACCTAAAGAAGTAAAATGTTCTATTTATACTACATAGGAAAAACTGGACAAATTTATCCCTGAGGGTCTGGCGCGGACCGCGCAAAAATGACGCGTGGCCACGTAGGTGTTTGGGTCTTCATCACTTGCTTCTAAAACTAGGGGCGTGGACCGCACAACTATGTAGCACGGTAGCGCAGGATGAAGAGCGCGGACCGCGTAGAATTGGGGCGTGGCCGCGTGGAAGTTTTGGCAGAAAACACCACTCTCTGAACTTCATCCACGTAGACTACACTGATTTGGTGTGCGGCCGTGTGGGCTTTTCCCTTGAATGACTGAGTTTCTGAACCCTCATTAGCGCGGACCACATGGAAAGGAGCGCGAACCGCGCAGTTTAACATGGAGATTGCATGGTCTCTGAACTTTTTTGCGCAGCCGCGTGTCAAAGCAGTGCGGACCGTGCAGGTTGACCTTGAAATGATTCATCCTCTGAGCTCTCCTGCGCGGCCGCATCACACATTAGTGCGGACCACGCAAGTCATTTGTTTCCCCACTTCACCTGTATTTTGTCACTTGGCAGATTTCCCTCCTTTTTGAGTCGATCTTTGACATTTGTCATCTGGTCGCTCAAACCTGCAATCAAGCGCAACTTGTAAGAATTTTGGGGCTAATTTATGGCCATTCACGCACAAAGCTCAGGCAAGGATGGGAATAAGGCATGTAAAAATCATAGTTGTCAAAGGCCAAAGGGAAGTGACCGAGTGGAGGGGTTCTCCTGGTTGATGTATCATAGGGGCATACTTTTGGATTGTTCGCATCAACAAACGTATTCTGTAGCCTCCTTCTTCATAGTGGACCAGTAATTGCCTGCCCATATTACGCAGCGTACGATGGCGTGGTTACCTGTGTGGGCGCCATAGTGACCTTCGTGTACCTCTTCGAGTACTGGTTTTGTTAGGTGCGGCCCCAGGCACTTGGCCAGGGGTCCGCCAAATGTTATTTTATATAGCTCGTGATTTATCATGCAATATCGTCCAGCCAGTACGCGGAGCTTCTTTGCTTATTTTTTGTCGAGTGGAAGTGTTCCATCGTGCAAATAGGACACAAATTGGTTGCTCCAGTCCCAATTCAAATTTAAAGAGAGTACCTCAGTGTGATCAATGGCTGAATGAAGGAGTGTGACCAAGCTTTCTTTGTTGAATTTTTTAGTGGTGGAACCGTCTGCTTTGACATTCCGTGCTCGCTGAATTTGTTCGAAGCGGCATTCGTCGAATTTAGCCATTAATCTGTGGATTTCCGACTGGTATTTTTGCAATATCTACTCCTTTATTTGTTAAGCCCAGTGAATTTGTTCACTACGAGTTGGGAATCACAGTGGAGGACGAGTCGTCGAGCCCCATATTTGATGGCTAGCTTTATGCCTGCAATAATAGCCTAGTATCCGGCCTTACTATTAGTCATTTCGGGACATCATATGGACTGGTGAATAGTTTCACCCAACTCGAGAACGAGTCCCAATCCCGATTCCGAAGCATTAGCGACACCTTTGGTATAGAGGGCCCATAGGTCGCTGTCGGAAGGGGCACGACGTGCCTCTAGTTCCGCCTCTGGTAGTATCTCTGCGCTGAAATCAGCTTCAAAGTCGGCAAGTACTTGCTACTTAATGGCGTTTCTTGGGTGATACGAAATATAGTTCTCACTGAGCTCTATGGCCCATCTGGTGAGCCTGCCCGACAATTCATGCTTATGTAGGACGCTTCTCATGGGGAAGGTCGTTACTGCTTTTATGGGATGGTATTGAAAGTAGGGTCGGAGCTTTCGTGAAGCTACGACCAGAGCCAGAGCTAACTTTTCAATGTGTGGATACCCTGTTTTGGCGTCCACTAAGGTTTTACTAATATAGTAAATTGGAGATTTCGTACCTTCGTTTTCACGGACCAAGACTGCGCTGACGGTGACCTCAGATACGGTCAGATACACTAGTGAGGGCTCGTTTGTATTTGCTTTGGCTAGAAGTGGTGGCGAAGATAGATATGCTTTCAATTTTCTCAGGGCTTCAACACATTCTTCGTTCCACTATAACCCATTGTCCTTTTTCAACATATTGAAAAATTTATGGCACCTATCGGAGGATCGTGAGATGAACCTTGATAAGGCGTATTCGCCCCGTTAGCTTTTGTATATATTTTTTGCTATTCAAAATCTTAGATATGGTGTCTATCGCCTTGATATGATCTGGGTTGACCTCGATGCCTCTTTTTGATACGAGAAATCCTAAGAATTTCCCTGAGGCTACGAAGGTGCATTTCTCGGGGTTCAGCTTCATTCCGTACCTTCTTAATATCTCGAAGGCTTCTTTCAGATGGTCGATATGGTCCTTTTCCCTTGTCGACTTTACCAACATATCGTCGATATAGACTTCCATGGTTTTACCAAGCTGATCTTTGAACATTTTAGTGACCAGTATTAAGTACGTAGCCCCTACATTTTTGAGCCTAAAGGGAATAACTTTGTAGCAATATGTTCCCTGGTTTGTCATCTTCTCCTGGTCATACTCGGTCATCATGATTTGATTGTAGCTGGAGTAGGTGTCTAGGAAACTCAACAGTCCATGTTCCGCGGTGGCGCCGATCAAGTGGTCGATGTGGGACAGTGGGAACGAATCCTTAGGGCATGCCTTGTTCATATCGGTAAAATCCACGCACATTCTCCACTTTCCATTTTTCTTTTTGACCACGATGACATTGGCGATCCACTGAGGGTACTTCGATTCTTTGATGGAACCGTTGGCTAGTAACTTATTTACTTCCTCGCTGACCGCTTCATTGATAGCGGCATTGAATTTTCTTCTCATCTGTCACACAGACGGGTGTAATGGATCAACATTCAGCCTGTGGGTGTAGATGTCCCGCGGGATTTTTGGCATATCTGAATGGGAAAAAGCAAATAAATCTGCATGGTTAGTTAAGAATTCATGATACTTACTTGGGTGGGTGAGGTCGTGCCCAATATAGTCCCTCTTCGTAGGATTGGTGTCGTCTAATTGGATTGGGTCGAGATCTTCGACCATTGCTCTACAGGCCTCCGCGATGTCCGGATCTCTAATGGCATCCGTTATTGGACTGACCTTAGTCCCCCAACATGGCTAAGTGCTATGCCTCTGCACTTACCCCCTTTAGCTGCTTGGTATGGGCGCAGTCTTGAGCTATTTTATAGCATTCCTGTGCGGTGCGCGGCTCGCCTCGAACGCTGAATACTCCCCATGGGGTAGGGAATTTGATCACTTGGTAAATTCTTGAGGGGATGGCTCGCATGGCATGTATCCATGGGAGTACTATGATGGCGTTGTACGTCATTTCCTGGTTCATCAGGTGGAAAGTTGTTTCCAACATGAGTCCTCCTGTTAAAACTGGCAGTGGTATTTCTCTGGATGTCCGTTCCACTGCATTGTTAAAACCAATTAGTGTTATGCAGTGTGGTATTATTTTATCCTTGAGTCCTATTTGTATGAGGACGCTCGGATGGATAATACAGGCACCACTTCCGTCGTCAACCATGATTTTTTTGACATCTGTATCGATGATACGTAAAGTGATAACTAAAGTGTCATAATGAGGGAAAGACAAACCATCAGCATCGAACTTATCGAAGGTGATACTATCTTCGAAGTCATCATACCATTCATAGGCGATGTTCTGTTTTATCTTGTGCGTGGTGGTGAACTTGACGTGATTGATTGCCAAGTCGTCGCCACCTCCGGCGATCATATTTATCGTGCGTGATGGGGTAGGCGGCTTCGTCGACCCGTGGGGTTGTTCCCATCCCTGCGCAAAGCTGGTTTTCCCTTTGTCACTGAGCAACTCCCTCAGGTATCCCTGGTTCAGCATCTAACTACCTCTTTCTGTAGGCCTATGCGGTCTTGTGTCCCTGTTCCTGATGGAACTCACAAAGGACGTTTGATTTCCTTGTGGCGGGGTCTGATTTCATTTTCTGCGGCCACTGTACTTTGGTGCCCAGCTTCTCTAGTGCGTACACTATTTCTGAAAGAGACACACAAATGTTATGGGCGGATAATAAATGGGTCGTACCCATTTCGTTTCGGAGCGGGGCGATGTGTTGCTGCAGTGCGTACGTGTGCCTGGATGGAGGCGGATGAGAGGATCTGATGTAAGGTTGATGTCGATCTTTACTGAAGCGTGGGAGTTGTTCTCGCCGACCCTCATTGCGTCGATCCCTCCTTATTTTTAAGTGTATCGTTGTTAGCCGTTGGGTTAGCCCATTAAGATCATCCTCGTCTGCTCGTACCTCCGCACAGTAGGCGTTGTGGATTTCCTCCCATGTGGTAGGGGATATTTCGTAAGGCGGCTCACCAGTTTCTTAGTTGACCTCGAACCGCCCTTATTTAGCCCGTTTTGGAAAGCGGCAACTGCCATACCTTCTGATACATTTGATAGACTCATCCTTACCCTGTTAAACCTGGCCAGGAAGTCCCTGAGTTCCTGTCGTGTGGTTTGCCTGACGACGAAGATGTCGTTGACCCTTGCTTCCGCTTTCTTTGCACATGCATGGGCGGTGACGAACTTATCCGCCATTTCTTTGAATGTTGATATTGCCCTAGCTGGTAGCTGAGAGTACCACGTTAGGGCCCCTCCAGTCAATGTCTCGCCAAACTTCTTCAGCAGCACCGATGGTACTTGTTCTTTTGATAGGTCGTTGCCCTTCAAGGCGGTGACATAGTGGACTAGATGGTCCTCGGGATCTGTGTTTCCATTGTATACCCTTAAGTAGAGCGGCATTTTGAAGGTTTTTGGGATGGAATGCGGGACAGCTCCTTCGGTATATGGCTGTTCAACGAACCTCCCCACGTCGCGTTTTGGTAGCAACTTGGGAGCACTGGGGATCTTGTCTACCCTCTCCTGATGTTCCTTCATTTGGTCGCGGAGTGCTTTGTTTTCATTTTCCATTTATTCCATTTTCTTAAGGAGCTCGTCATTTGCTCGTACAACTTCGGGTTCACCCATGGCAGCAACGATGCCTACTGTCAGGGTACACCTGAGGTTACTTTGTGGTGACTTCTTAACCAAGCCACTTAAGGTACTTGTTAGCCATTTTTCTAGTAGCTTCTTGACCACCGAGGGTGCTTCCTTAGCAGCAAATGTTGAAGCTCCATTTTCATGCAAGATTGTTAGATCCTCGGATGGGGAAGGCAAGATCTCTGCACCTGGGGTGGTGCTAGGAGTTGTATTCAAAATTCCTTCGTCAACGGCTTCGTTGAGAGAACCCAAGAGGTTGGTTGTAACACCCACTATTATTTTCATTCTTGCATTGTTTCGGTCATATTTCGCTTTTCTATGGTATAGAGAATGGTTGTCGGTTGTTCTCTAGGTGCACACTATGATTTTGATTCTCGAAATCCCCACAGACGGCGCCAAATTATTTGGCTCAAAAGTTATTGATATACTTTGTAAGCTTAAAAACAATAAAAAATAAATGAGGGTAAATCGTAATCAAATATAATATGACCTAGAGGTTTTGTGGATGATATTGTTGTTATAGATATGAAAGATAAAAAGAAAATATCAGCTTAAGAGAGAAGAAATCGTTAGAGATAGAGACAGAAGTTGTATTATTCGAGAATAATGATGATGCCCCCTTTACAATGTTAATGTCTCATTTATATAACAGGAGACCTTTCTCGAAATAATAAAAAAGGTACAAAAGTAGGTAACATCCTCTGAGTGAAGGCGGTGAGTCTTTAAGTAACATCGCCTCTGTCGCCACGTCCAAGTAACGTCCTTATTTTAGTCGACGTATGCTCAAGAACGTACCCATCAGTGTAGAGACGTCTAGGGTCAAATTTGACCCTATACAAGTAATTTTCTTATATTTGCAAGCTAATTTAAAAGTGATGATTGTTATGGTAATGTTTTTCTTTTTCACCAAATCCAATCAATGAAAAATGAAGAAATTAATGCTAAGAAGAGCCCTAATTCAACTTATCTACGTGTTGTTTGGGAGTGTAGGGCCTAATTTAGAAAATAGCCTCTCAAGTCATTTTCGTTTCATCTAAAGATTGCATTATTAATTAGCTAAACAAATATATACCACAATTGGCAAAACTCGGTGTTAGGACCACCTTATTTTCATGGAATTATTATTCAATTTTTATTTTGTGGATGATATAAAAATTTCGGAACCCAAAAATCAACAAGAAGCTAAAATCTATCAATCAAATTCCTACAAAAGAAGGTTTTTTCTGCCAATGATGATTATGCTATCTATATATTTTTAGCAAGTCATTAAATAAAGAACTCAAATTCCAAATGAAAAAAATTAAAATGAGGAAAAAATTACTTTGTTTACGATAAGAGAATGAGATCAACAAATGGTTTTTGTGGAGTAATAAGTATTTTTTATTCTTAATCAAAAATTTCGATTTTGAACCTTAAGTATAAAATTACTTTTGTTAAAAAATATTTTACCTCCTAATATGAAACTTTTCGGCATAATTTAAATTTAGATGGGCCTAAAGTCCCTAAACCTATTAGGAATACATAACATGGTTGGAAAAATAAAAAGAAAAAAAGAGAGAGAATGAGGGGAAGGACAAAAGTAAGGATAAGAGAAGACTTTGCAGCTGAGTCAACGTTTCAACTCGGCGAGGAATTCATAAAAACTCGGCATGAAATGGTCGTCGACGAAGCACTAAAATCTTGCAACCTGAATTTTACACGTGGCGGTCGTTGGTCCAACCAGCGCTAGCTGTAAAGCTCACAGCAGTTTCTCTTTAACCTTTTTCTTTTCACATTAATCTCTTTCAGTTTTTCGACTTTTGGTCTCTCCACATGAATGGACCCCACTCGGCGAGCCAATTGATAGGGCGAGCCCAAAATTTAAAATGAGCGGTGAGTAGTAAATGGGACTCTGCGTTTAAGCCAACGACCTCCAGCCTGGAATTTAGTTCAACCAATAAGATTCTGCCATTTGGCCAAGAGAAATGAGAGTTTGAGGATGACAGCATGCTTGTGCTTTCATGACGATCCTTGTCCACTTAATTGACTTTGTGGCAAGATTAAGTTAGGATAATCACTTGTTTAATGGTTAATCACATAAGAGGAGGATTCAAGATATAAACTTTACTGGCTCATTATTTAATACTCTTAATATTAAATATATTATATTTTTAAAGTTATGAATTTATATTTATTATTTTATTACTTTCTCTATTCCAGTTTACATGAATGTATTTTCTTTTTGTCCGTTTCAAAAAGAGTGACTCATTTCAAAATTTAGAAATAATTTAGCTTAAATTTCTAATTCTACCTTTAGTGAAAAGCTTTATAACCATATAAATATTGTAGACTCCTTTTTTGAATTGTTTGGGACTATAAATTCAAAAAGTCTTCAGTTTTTCTTAACATTTGTCTAATCAAACAGGTTCACATAAATTGAAACAGAGAAAGTACAATTTAGTAAATTCTTATGCTTTTTCCAATAAATTTTTATACTAAATTTATGCTTCATGTTAAAAGTACTGAATTCACATGGTTACATAACTAAAGTAATGGAATTACTGCTCCATGCTTTTCTTTGTCTCTTATGGAGTTGAAGTCCAACCTTTTAGTATATATATATATGTAGATCTTATTAGAGGATATTATGGATAAAAACTTTTAAAGCACGATGTTTGAATGGATTAATGCATTAGGTGCTCATAATATTTTTATGTGCTTCTTTAATTGTCACCTAAGTAACTTGATTCTTGTTTCCCACTCATTTAATCTTAACCTCAACTTGGACTCAACATCATGGGAAATAAGTCGATTTAGTCGTAGAACTGTGAATTTTAATAATAGGGTTTTAACGAGGGTGTCAATCTCATACTTAATGATTAGGCATTAACATGAGTTATACTCCCATTGTTAAGATTTATTAATTAGTAAATTATAATTGTATGGGTCAAAATCTTATCAGATAGGAGTCGATGTGGGAAGAGACAGCGAAAAGTTCGTTGGGACTGTCGTATTCATACCGCGTTGTAATGGCACGTGCCTTGCCTACAATCGAGGTCAAGTATTCAGAACGCTTGAAGGGCGAATTGTATATTACGATACTTTAAGATGTCAGCCCAGAACCTAGTCCAACGACTGAAGCACTATAGTTAATGACCGTTGGGCAAGGGAGAAGACCTAGTATATAAATTAAGTGAGAAGAAGAAGAAAGGGAGGCAGAACAAATTCAAATGCGGACATGTTCCCTGAAAAGAGGAGGGATCTTCGTCTCTCTCTCTCTCTCTCTCTCTCTCTCTCTCTCTCTCTCTCTCTCTCTCTCTCTCTTTCTCCATGAAGGAGAAGGAAGCAAGGACGATCAGATCTTCATCATATATCATTAGTCTCATCACACCAAATGGATGTTGTTCTACCTTGTTAAAGATCGGTGACCATTTCTATCCATGTATTCCTCATTATTGTTCAACATTATGGACATCTTCATCCTCTTCTTATATATTGCGATTTAATAAATATTATAATTAAATCTTATGCATGATATGTTTGCTTACTCTCCTCTTCTATCTCAGATCTAGAGTAAATTATTATTGATTGAGATTTACCTAAAGTTTTCTTATCTAACTAGTTTAACAAAAAGCTAAATACTTTTTGGTCAAATAATTTGGCGCCATCTATGGAGATTTTTTAGCCAAAATTTTAGTTTCCTCTAGATCTAAAGCCAGCCAAAGTATCATTTTCAGGTTGTCATAGACTCACCATCTCCGTATAAATACCAACTTGAAAAAGTGGTAGACGAGCTTTTGAAATAACCAGACCAATCGGGTCAATTCTTTGCATGAAATTGAAATCGTGTCTGATATCTAAACAAAATCCACATCTCGTTGTAGCGAAGGGTTTGGTGCATCGTACGAGTACTCAAAGCGGGATTATGGCAAACGGACATAGCACGCTGGCAACCCTATTCGTCGTATTAACATTAAGTATCAGTCTATACCTCCTCTTCTTAGGGAAAGATGATTGTCTAATATGATTCTTTGAAATAACCAGCTTATCCTTCCTTATTTTTGTACTTGTATGCACAGTAAGTAATTTATGTACGGAGTATAACTTATATAACAGTAAGTATAACGAATGGGATCCGACCGGGACCCGAGCGCAAGATCCTGACGGGCAAAGCATGATCAACCCATAAGAGGCCTAGACGCGACTAACGGCGAGGTCAAACACAAAGTACCGAGTCAGAAGAAGGAATAACGCCCTTCACCGTCTTATCAAGTCAAGGCAATGGGAAATTTTGTTTGAGCCTAACTTATCGTTTTTCTTTTTTGGATCAAAATAGGAACACGAACATTCTCACAGGTGCAAGAACAATGAACAAATGCCACCAAACATATCACGACAACATTCCGCACTATACTGTCGTACAGGTAGCGGTCGAGCAAGACCCTCCATACCATACCATAGTACAAATCACAGACAAACGGATCAGAACAGAGTCGGCATTATTGAGAAAATTTCCATGACCTGGGACTGGGCGGTGAGTCCATGGAACAGTCTCTCCAACACAGGCAGAGCGTAAGCACAAAAAGATGGACAACTGCTCTCCACGGCAATCATATTCTTGTTCGATCGACTAGATATTACGAATCATGCCCGAGTTACATTCGAAGCTTATCAAATCCCAGTGTGTCTAGAGGAACAAGCGACAAAATTCATTGCCCATCCCGCCAAACAAGGGAAATGGGGACTCACCTCGACATACAGTACTCTTCAATGAAAGCAAAATTTAAAAAAATTGAGACTTACCCCGATGTGCAATACTCTCCAATGAAATCAAAATTTAACAAACTAGGACTCACCGCAACGTACAATATTCTCCAATCAAAGCAAAATTAAACAAATTGGGACTCATCCCGACGCACGTATAAACAATAAAGCAACATGTAATGTTCTCCAATTAAATTAATGCAATAGGAAAATCACACAATCCCACCAAGCCCTCACATTGCCAAGCGAAAGGAGAGTTTGACTTTGATCGAACTCACAATGGGCTTGTAACGACCTGACCGGTTATTTCATGATTTATTTCCCTATTTCCCCATTTTTCTACTTCTTTATGTGTTATTCAACTATATTGTATGGTATCGGGTTGGTTAGTTCGGGCTCAGAGTGGTTTTGGAAAGGAATGAGACACTCAGTCTCTTATTTAGAAGCTTAGGTTGGAAAAGTCAACCAGATATTGACTTATGTGAAGAAGGTCTCGAATGTGAATTCTAACGGTTTGGTTATCTCCGTTAGGTTATTTTGGTTTTAGAAGCATATTCGAAATGTAGTTTGGAGGTCTGTGGCAGATTTAGGCTTGAATTTGTGAAATTGAAAATTTGGCATTTTTCGGTTAGCCGTGAAAATCTTGATATCGGGTTCGGAATGGAATTCCATAAATTGAAGTAGGTCTATATTTTCATTTGTGATTTGTGCGCAAAATTTTAGGTCATTCAGAGGTGATTTGATAGGTTTCGGCATCGTTTGTGGAATTTGAAAGTTTATAAGTTCTTAAGCTTGAATCCGAGGTTGATTTGGTATTTTGGTATTGTTTTGAGTGATTTGAAGGCTCAACTAAGTTTTAGTTGTGATATTTGACTTGTATGTATATTTGGTTGTGGTCCCGAGGGCCTCGGGTTGATTTCGGGAGGTTGACATATCAAGGATGGGATTTGAGAAAATGCTGAAGATTTTTTTCAGCTGTCATAACTGCACCTGCGGAGTGGGGGACCGCAGGTGCGAGGCCTGTACACGCGCATATGAAGCCGCATAAGCGGCCATACATAAGAAGGGCAGGAGCCACAGGTGCGCACATGGGATCGCACCTGCGAGACCGCTAATGCGAGGGTTTGACCGCAGAAGCGGGATTTGAGGTTTAAGTGAAAACTGCACCTGCGAAGGATTTTCTACAGGTGCGACGTTGTAGAAGCAACTTATGGACCGCAGACACAGATGTTCCGGGGCAGAATGTAAGTAAGGTGGAATTCGCGAATTTCAGTTCATTTTCCACCATTTTTAGACGACATTGGAGCATTTGAGGGCGAGTTTGAGGAGGAATTCAGGGGTTTATCAGTAAGGTGAGTGGCTTGAGACCTAATAATTTTTATATGCGATGATTTTCCGTTGTTTAATCATAAAATTTATAGAAATAAGGGATGAAATTAAGGGTACTAGGGCTTGAGTTTTGGAGAGTTTTGATTGAGGATTTGAAAGGTCAAGTGGAGTCAGATTTTGATAAATCTTGTTTGTATGGACTCGTGAGTGAAAGGAGTTTCTAGTTTTGTGACACCCTAATGTCAGGCTTTTGTTTCTTTTCATAATTTGTTATTTAGACTTATGCTATGAAGCTTTATTAATTAATGGCTTAAAAACATCTTTATTATGAAATATCAAATTATTCTGGGAATGTGTCGGCTGTCCTAGTTCCATGATAGGCGCCATCACTACGGGGTTGGTTTTGGGTCTTGACAAGTTGGTATCAGATTCTAGGTTACATAGGTCTCACGAGTCATGAGCGAGTTTAGTAGAGTCTTGCATATCGTTACAGAGACGTCTGTACTTACCTTCGAGAGGTTGCAGAACCTTTAGGAAAAACTTCACATTCTTGAATTCTTGTTTTGTGAATCTCTTGATTCTAGTAACTAAACTTCTGTTATTCTATTCTCTCATAGATTATGAGGACATGCGCTATCGATCAGGATGCATGGACATCAGTACCACCTGTTGGGGCTAAAAGAGGCTGAGGTCGGGGTCGAGGCCATGATAGGGGCAGGGATGTAGCCCGCACAGCAGCTAGGGTAGCACCTGCAGATCCACCAGCCGCCCCAGTTCATGATCTGATCCCAATTACTGATGCTCCAGCAAGATCAACTTAGGCACCGGCTGTGCCTATTGTTATCATAGGCCTTTAGGATGCCCTAGCTCAGATTCTATTAGTGTGCACTGACCTGGTTCATGCGGTCTTAATTACTACGATTGCAACTAATTCTCAGGCCGGGGGAGGCACTCAGACTCCTACTACTAGCACACCTGAGCAGGTTGTTGAGGGGCTTTAGACACCTGGGTCACTTCCAGTCCACCCGGTTGTAGCTGCTCAAGACTATGTAGCTCCGGTTATGCTAGAGGATGAGCAGCACAAATTGGAGAGGTTTGGGAGACTCCAGCCTCCATCAGTTAGTGGTGCTGAGGGTGAGGATGCATAGGGTTTCTTGGACAAGTGTCATAGACTGCTTCGGACCGCAGGTATTTTGGAGATCGGTGGGGTCTCATTCACTACTTTCTAGTTCTCTGAGGCTGCACTTAGTTGGTGGGAGGCATATGAGAGGAGTAGGCCGGTTGACGCAGCGCCCCTTACTTGGCAGAAATTCTTCGTTCTCTTTCTGGGGAAGTTTGTACCTGAGTTTCGTCGAGAGGGCCTGCGCAGGCAGTTCAAGATGCTTCGTCAGGGTGATATGTCTGTTATACAGTATGAGACACAATTCTTTGAGTTGGCTTATCATGCGGTCTTGCTGGTTCCCACAGACTGAGAGAGGATTAGGAGGTTTATAGATGGCCTCGATTTTCAACTTCGATTGCTTATGACTAGAGAGTGGGTGTTTGGATCCACATTTGATGAGTTTGTTGGCATTGCTCGACAGATTGAGATAGTTCGTAGTCATGAGAGGATTGAGAGGGAGGCTGTGAGGCCTCGTGGTCAGGGTGGATTTAGTGGTGCTCCTCATGGGGGTCAGTTTCAGCATGGCAGAGGTCGTCCATTCATACATGGTCAGTCAGCTCACCTAGATCACCGTGGTGCATCATCGGGCCATGGTTCTCACCGTTCTCATTAGGGCCAATCATCACTTAGTGCCCTTCCAGCCTAGAGTTCATCCCGTGCTCCATTAGTTTAGGGCTTATTCATGTCAAGTTCTTCTACCAGCCATTTCGGTGCTAGGGGTTCCCTTAAGTCCTCGTCTCCAGCACCAGAGGGTTGTTATGAGTGTGGAGAGTTGGGACATATGTGGAGGTAGTGTTCTCATATTCATGGGGGTCCTCCTCATCAGAAGAGTCAGCCATCGACTTCACACTAGTTACTTCACCACCCACCCATTCAGTTAGGGGTCGCCCTAGAGGGGGATGTCGATCAGGTGGTGGTCAGGACCATTTCTGTGCACTCCCAATTAGAATAGATGTTATTGATTCAGATGCCAAGATCACATGTATTTTCTCGGTTTGCCACAGGGATGCCTCTGTATTATTTGATCCTAGTTCCACTTTTTCATATGTGTCATCATACTTTGCTCGTTATTTGGATACACCATGTGAGTCTCTTGTTTCATCTGTTCATGTATCTACTCCAGTGGTGATGCTATTATTGTGGACCGAGTAAATTGGTCGAGTGTGGTGAATACTGGGGTTTGGAGACCCGAGTGGACCTTCTGTTGCTTTGTATGGTTGATTTTGATGTGATATTGGGCATGGATTGGTTGTCTCCATGTCGTGCTATTTTGGACTGTCATGCTAAGACTGTAACGTTGGCTATGTCGGGATGCCACGGATTGAGTGGCGAGGTTCAACAAATTACGTTCCCAGTAGAGTGATCTCATTTTTAAAGGCCCGGTGAATTGTTGGGAAGGATTGTCTTTATTATTTTGTCTTCTTGATTCAGTTCTGGTAGTGTGGGATCTTCCGAATGTGTTTCCTATAGACCTGTCGGGCATGCCGCTGGATAGGGATGTTGATTTCGGTATTGATTTGGTGCCGAGCATTCAGCCCATTTCTATTTCACCTTATCGTATGGCACCGACGGAGATAAAGGAGCAGCTTCAAGAACTCCTTGATAAGGGGTTTATTCGGCCTAGTGTGTCGCCTTGGGTTTTGCCTATCCTATTTGTGAAGAATAAGGATGGCACGATGATGATGTGCATTGATTAAAGGAAGTTGAACAAAGTTACAATCAAAAACAAGTATCCTTTGCCTCATATTAATGATTTTTTTGACCAGCTTCAGGGAGCGAAAATGTTTTCCAAGATTGATCTTCGGTCAGGGTATCACCAGTTGAAGATCAGGGACTCGGATATTCTTAAGATTACTTTAATGACCCGATATGGTTATTATGAGTTCCTTTTGATGTCTTTTGGGCTGACCAATGCCCCAGTAGTGTTCATGCATTTGATGAACAACGTGTTTTGGCCTCATCTTGACTCGTTTGTGATTGTCTTTATTAATGATATTCTCGTATACTCGTGTAGTCAGGAGGAGCACGCAGAGCATTTCAGAGTTGTATTGTAGTGATTGAGGGAGGAGATGATTTATATATAGTTCTCCAAGTGTGAGTTTTGGCTCAGTTCACTGGCGTTCTTGGGGAACGTGGTTCCGGTAAAGGTATCCAGGTTGATCAGAAGAAGATAGAGGCAGTTCAGAATTGGCCTAGACCATCCTCAGTCGCAGGATTCACAGCTTTCTTGGTTTGGTGGGTTATTACCTTTGGTTCGTTCAAGGATTTTTATCTATAGCATCACCCTTGATCAAATTGACCCAAAAGGGTACTCCTTTCAGGTGGTCGGACGAGTGTGCGGCGAGCTTTCAGAAGATCAAGACTACATTGACCATATCTCTAGTGTTAGTTTTTCCATCAACTTCAGGTTATTATACAGTATATTGTGATTCTTTTAGAGATGGTATTGGGTGTGCGTTGATGTATGGGGGTAGAGTGATTGCTTATGCTTCTCGCCAGTTGAAGCCCCATGAGAAGAACTACCATGTTCATGATTTGTCGTTGGTTGCCATTGTTCACGCGTTGAAGATTTGGAGGCATTATCTCCATAGTGTGTCTGTGAGGTGTTTATTAATCACCGTAGCCTACAACACTTGTTCAAGCAGAAGGATCTCAATTTGAGTCAGCGGAGATGGTTGGAGCTGCTAAAGGATTATGATATTACTATTTTGTACCATTCGGGAAAGGCCAATATGGTGGCCGATGCCTTGAGTAGGACGGTGGTGAGTTTGGGGAGTCTTGCATTTATTCCTGCTAGGGAGAGACTTACAGTTGATATTCATGCCTTAGCCAATCGATTTGTGAGGTTGGATATTTCGAAGCCTAGTCGGATCTTATCTTGTGTGGTTTTTCGGTCTTCCTTATTTGATCGCAGTAGATAGCGCCAGTATGATGATCCTCATTTGATTATCCTCAAGGGCACAGTTCAGCACGACAATGCCAGAGACGTGACTATTGGTGATGATGGGGTGTTAAGTATGCATGCTGGATATGTGTGCCCAATGTAGATGGGCTTTAGGAGTTCATTCTGGATGAGGCCCATAGCTCGCGGTATTTCATCTATCTGGGTGCGGTAAAGATGTATCAAGATTTGCGTCAGCACTATTGGTGGAGGAGAATGAAGAAGGATATATAGGGGTTTGTGACTTGGTGTTTTAATTGTCAGCAGGTAAAATATGTGCATCAAAGACTGGGTTTCTTGCTTTAACAGATGGATATTCCATAGTGGAAGTGGGAGAGGATCACCATGATTTTGTAGTTGGACTCCCACGGACTTTGAGGAAATTCGATGTTATTTGGGTGATTGTGGATCGCCTGACCAAGTCCACGCACTTCATTCCTATGTGTACTACCTATTCTTTAGATCAGTTAGCTGATATTTAAATTTGAGAGATTGTTCGCCTGCATGATGTCCCAGTTTCCATCATTTCATATAGAGGCACTCAATTTACATGGCAGTTTTGGAGGGATGTGCAGTGAGAGTTGGGTACTAAGGTTGAGATGAGCACAACTTTTCACCCTCAGATGGACGGACATTTCGAGCACACTATTCAGATATTGGAGGAGGTATTGCGCGCTTGTGTCATTAATTTCGGGGGTTCATGGGACCAGTTTCTACCGCTCATGGAGTTTGCATATAATAACAGTTTTCAGTCGAGTATTTAGATGGCTCCATATGTGGCTTTATATGGGAGACGGTGTAGATTTCCAGTTGGTTGGTTTGAGCCGGGCGAGGCTAGGCTTTTGGGTACAGAATTGATACAGGATGCTTTGGACAAGCAGAAAGTGATTCAGGAGCCGCTTCGTACAGCTCAGTCAAGACAAATGAGTTATGCTGACATAAAGGTTCGGGATGTGTCTTATATGGTTAGGGAGAAGGTTCCCATGAAGGGTGCTATGAGATTTGGGAAGAAAGGCAAGTTAAGCCCTCGATTCATTCGTCCTTTTGAGGTGCTTCGGAGAGTTGGGGAGGTGGCTTATGAGCTTTCTTTGCCACCTAGCTTGTCGAGTGTGCATACTGTATTTCATGTTTCTATGCTGCGGAAGTATGTTGGCAATTCGTCTTATGTTTTGGTTTCAGCATGGTTCAGTTAGACGGTGATGTGACTTATGTTGTAGAGCCATTGGCTATTCTGAAGTGGCAGGTCGGAAAGTTGAGATCAAAGGAGATAGCTTCAGTAAAAGTGCAGTGGAGAGGTCAGCCCATGGAGGAGGCTACTTGGTATACCGAGTGGGAGATGCGGAGCAGATATCCATACCTATTTGAGGCTTCAGGTATGTTTCTTGACTCGTTCGAGGATGAACGTCTATTTAAGAGGTGGAGGATGTAACGACCCGATCGGTTGTTTCATGAGTTATAGCCCCGTTTTCCCCTATTTTTTCTTCTTTATGTGTTTTTTAACAGTATTTTGTGGAATCAGGTTGGTTGGTTAGGGCTCGGAGTGGTTTTGGAGAAGAATGAGACAGTCAGCCTCTTATTTAGAAGCTTATGTTGGAAAAGTCAATTAGATGTTGACTTATGTGTAGAAGATATCGGATGTGACTTCTGATGGTTTGGTTAGCTCCGTTAGGTAATTTTGGGCTTAGGACTATGTTCGGAATGTAGTTTGGCGGTTCGTGGTAGATTTAAGCTTTAATTGACGAAATTGAAAATTTGGCATTTTTTGGTCTGCAGTGGAAATCTTGATATTGGTGTCGTAATGGAATTCCAGAAATTAGAGTAGGTCCATAGTGCTATTTGTGACGTATGTGCAAAATTTCAGGTCATTCAGAGGTTATTTGATACATTTTGGCATTGTTTGCGGAATTTGAAAGTTTATAAGTTCTTAGGCTTGAATCCGAGGTTGATTTAGTATTTTGGTGTTATTCTGAGTGATTTGAAGGCTCGACTAAGTTTGAATGGTGATATGTGACTTGTTCGTATATTTGGTTGAGGTCCCGAGGGCCTCGGGTTGATTTCGGGAGGTTGACGGATCAAGGATGGGATTTAAGGAAATGCTGAAGATTTCTTTCAGTTGTCATAACCGCACCTGCAGAGTGGGGGACCGCAGGTGCGAGGCCCGCAGAAGCGCATATGCAGCCGAAGAATCGACCATAGATGCGAAGGGCAGGAGCCACAGGTGTGCACATGGGACCTCACCTGCGAGACTGCAGATGCGGGGGTTTGACCGCAGAAGTAGGATTTGATGTGTAAGCAAAAACTGCAGCTGCGATGGATTTTCTGCAAGTGAGGCATCACAGAAGCAACTTATGGACCGCAGATTCGGAGTTCTAGGCAGAATGTATATAGGGTGGTCCACCATCTTTAGACGACATTGGAGCTTTTAAGTGCGATTTTGAGGAGGAATTCAGGGTTTTATCAGCAAGGTGAGTGGCTTGAGCCCTAATACTTGTATATGTGATGATTTCTCGTTGTTTAATCATGAAACTAGTAGAAATTATGGATGACATTGAGGGGATTAGGTCTTGAGTTTTGGAGGGATTTGATTGAAGATTTGAGGGGTCAAATGGAGTTGGATTTTGATAAATCTTATATGTATAGACTTGTGAGTGAAAGGAGTTTCTAATTTTCTGACACCCCAATTTCGGGCTTTTGTTTATTTCCGCACTTTATTATTTATACTTATACTATGAAGTTTGATTAATTAATGGCTTAAAAACAACTTTGATATAAAATATCAAATTAATTTAGGAATGTGTCGGCTGGCCTAGTTCCACGATAGGCGCCATCGCGACCAAGTTGGTTTTGGGGTCGTGACAGGGCTACAATTTTGACCTGGCTCGAATTTATGCCCTTATGGTCGTTGGCCTTCACCAAGCGAAAGGAAAGTTCGACTTCGCTCAAACACACAACGGGTTACAGTTTCGACCTCGCTCGAATTTTCACCCTTATGGACTTTGGCCTTTGCCAAGAGAAAGGAAAGTTCGACTTCGCTCGAACTCACAATGGGTTACAATTTTTACCTCACTTGAATTTACACCCTTATGATCGTTGACCTTCGACAAAGCGAAAGTAAATTTTGAGTTTGCTCGAACTCACAACGGGTTACAATTTCGACCTAGCTAGAATTTACACCCTTATGGCCGTTGGCCTTCGCCAAGCGAAAGAAAAGTTCGACTTTGCTCGAACTCAAAACGGATTACAATTTCGACCTCTCTCGAATTTACACCCTTATGGTTGTTGTCCTTCGCCAAGCGAAAGGAAAAATTCGACTTCATTCGAACTCACAATGGGCTACAATTTCGACCTCGCTCGAATTTACACCCTTACTGCCGTTGGCCTTCACCAAGCGAAAGGAAAGTTTGACTTCGCTCGAACTCACAACGGGTTACAATTTTGACCTCGCTCGAATCTACACCTTTATGGCCGTTGGCCTTCGCCAAGCGAAAGGAAAGTTTGACTTCGCTCGTACTCACAACGGGTTACAATTTCGACCTCGCTCGACTTTACACCATTATGGCTGTTGGCCTTTGCCAAGCGAAAGAAAAGTTCAAGTTCATTCGAACTCACAATGGGCTACGATTTCAATCTAGCTCGAATATATAAGTCAAAACTGGCTTCGCCTAAGTTGGCAAGTCTAAATTTGGCCTCACTCAAATATATAAGTAAAATTTGATCTTGCCCAAGTTGGCAAGTCTAAATTTTACCTCGCTCGAACATATAAGTCAAAACTAACCTCGTCCAAGTTGGAAAGTATAAACTCAACCTCACTCGAATATTCAAGTCAAAGCTGCTTTCATCCAAATTGACAAATTCGAAGTCAACCTCACTCAAATTTGCAGACTGAAAGTGACTTCCTTAGATCTCACAAAACGAGATCTGGCCTAGCTCATATCAAGCAAACTAGATTCGACCTAATTCAAATTCCCAATTAAAAAATCAGACTCGTCGCGGAGAAATCCGAAGATCATCTTCAAAAGAAAAGGGGGGAAGGAGAAAGAAAGTCAAAAGATATGTAAGCAAAGAATAAGTGACTATTTCTTCAAATGTACATGCGCAACAGTCACGCCTTACAAAAGGCCAAAAGTAGGCCCCCAAGAAAAGAAGAAAACAAACAACAAAAGAACAAACAAAACTAAGTGCAAAGGCAGCAAAAAATTTTCACTTGGCATCATCTCCACCGCCGTTCTCCCTAGCATTGTTGTCATCAGAAGGAAGACCATCTTCAATCAAAGCACCCTCACCGGCCTTCGGTGTCGCATGATCATAACCACATGTAATACGAGCCTCGTATGCCTTCGCTCGTGCATTTTCAAAAGCGGCATCAGGAACTTTTCCCGCCTCCCACAAGCCCTTATATTTTGTTGGGCCTCAGCATGAACCCATAGCTCATACAAGCAGCGGGGGACAGTAGTAGGGGCTGATTCTTGAGGGCGGTTCTGAGCCAACAGCTGCGCCTTCTCAGCCTTAAGAGCCGTAACTCGATCTCCCAAGCTCGAAGCATCCCGATCAAGTTCATCGATTCGCTCCTCAAGTCATGCCTCCCTCAGTGTGGTCGTCTCCTTTGGGCTTCTTACTCAAACCTAAGGACGTAGATAGTGTCTTCCAACGCTGCCCCCTCGCCAAAGCTGACACTCGAGCCCACTCGTCTTTCTCCAACTCGGCCACTTTGTTTTCTAGCTTAGCCACTTTCTTTGTCCATTTTGCGCTTAGGTCGGCGACTCTGGTGGCATTTTGTTCAAGTTCGACTCGCAAAGACTACACCTTTGTCTGAAGGTCATTGTACGCCGCAACTTCCTTGGCCAATTCGAGCTCCTCCTCTTTAGCATGTAGTAACTCCTCGATCTCAATGCATCTGCGGATAGACCACATCAATTCGTCATCCCTTTTCTCCAACTCCTGCCAAATGGATTGAGTGCATCCGCCCCTATGTTGCGCGTTCATCTCACGGCACTTGGTGAGATACCGGGATACTTCACGGATATTTTCAGAAAGACTTTGGCCCTCGTCTCAGCCATACGAGCACTCTCGATCTCCGGCATGTAAGTCCAAATAAAAAAGAAAAAGATGGGAAAAATCAGCGAAAACAGAATAGCACAAAACAAAGAAAAGGGCGAAAGGAAACTCACCCTTAAGGCCATATCGACCACACCACGTGACAAAGTGGAATCATTTCTCTCTCGAACAGACTCCTTTTCAACGGCGGAACACAGAAGGTTAAATTGAGGCACCAAACCGTGTCCGCTAATAGGTTAAAATATGATGGAATCTCGAGCACACGAGAAGGACCTTCCGCCCTTACCCTGGTAAAGCCTTCCTCGAACATCCTCATGTCCTCAGGTTCGATGTCGAAATCAGATTCGTTATCATCCACCACCACACCCTTCAACCTCTCATTAGCTGAAGAAGGGGCACAGCCCTGCCGAGATGATGATGGACTGCTTGGAACAATTATGGTAGCCCTCGAACTCTGTCTCCTACCACGGTAGTCTCTTTCACGATCAACATAGTCATTTCCTCCGCACCAGGATGGTGTCACCGCGAGCTTCAGATACCACCAAAGTAGGGTCTCCCCTCGATGAAGTCTCAACTAAAGACACCCCTTCTGACAACCTCCGCCTCTTTGACGATGCTTCTTCGCACTGTGACAAGAAGGTTCATATGTTGAACGGACTGCGATAACCGGAGTGCCTAACCAGGAGCAACCTCCAAACGAATAGGTCCAGCCACAGACATAATCTGTCGAGCAACCGAACTTTGGGTACTCTCACCCGCAGTTGCCCTCGGAATGGGCAGAGCAGAGGAAGACGGCTGGCGGAAAGCAAGCGCAGGAGCCTTCTCCTTCTCACCCCTCTCCGACCTGCTAATGAGAGGAGATTCGATCAAAAAAAGATAAGGTAAAGAAATTATAGAGCAAAAAACAAAGCAACAAACCACAACGAGCTGACTCACCGACAAGAGGCTTGCGCCCAAACTTCTCATGAAAAGGTGTCCATTTACTAATCCCCATCATATGAGGGAGAATTGCGCTCACCCACTCGCGAATATCAGCAACTATAAGTGGAGATACTCTCTTGGCTACATAAACAAAAATAAACCCTCAACGAGGTCATTAAAAGGAGACGACCGATGAACATAATAAAAAATGCATAAAGTGAAAAGAAAAGAAGACCTACGGGCAAAATTCCACATCTCAGAAAACCTCGCCGGGTTCCACACGATGTGCTCTGTTCAGATATAGAAGAAGCTCTCCCAAAAGCAGCGATTTGCCTTGTCGTCCATTTTCCATACCAAAATCTTGGCTCTTCGGTGAGGCATGTGAATCATCGTACCCCGAAGAAAATAGGGGGCAAAAAGGTGAAGCATGTGTCGTAGAGCATAAGGAAAAGCTTGTACGCATACATAGAAAGTTGAGCCGGACACATTTCATAGAAGAGTCAGAAATCCACCACCAAGGAAGGGGAAGTGTATACCCGATTACAAAGGGATACGCATAAAACACGTAGTAGCTCGACGGTGTACATGCACTATGTCTTGATCTGCTGGAACCAGTTCAATGTGATCAGGGATCCCCCGTTTGGCTTTGAATGTCGTGAGTGCCCCAAGATCCATTGTAGAAAGAACGGGCTTCAGCTCGTCTCCAGCAGGGCTATTGAAGTCGGTTCTCGCCTTCCCTAAGCGGGGAACCACCTCATCCACCGTCGGAAAACCCTCATCCTCCACCATCTCCACTCTCTCTTTGAGTTGGGGTACATTATTTTATGGCACTGGAGCACTAAAAGCTCTATCAGAGTTGGAAGAAGCATTGACCATCTTGTCTTTGATTAAAAGAAACAAGAGTCATGAGGGAAAAAAGGTAGCGGTCACAGCAAATCCTCATAGAAGAAGAAATATGAGAAGCCAGAAAAAGAATAAGAGTTGCAAGAATCTCTTGAGCGATTGAGAAGCGTAATATTCAAATAAACGATTTTCCCCTATTTATAGGGATATGAATTCCCTGAGCGGGAAACCCAAAGGCCGCCATTTAGAAAACGGAAAAGGGCACGGGAAATGACGCAATGCATAGAAAACATGTGCCATAATGATGCACGAGAAGTATTTATGACATTTTGAACTGACGTAATAGTCTGACGCAGCTATCAAAACATCATGTCGCTGCCTCTCCATAAGGTACTCACCTCTCACATAAAATGTTCATATTTCTCCTAATTTTTGAATCAACAGAGTCCGCCCATCGATCTCGCCATGACGCGGCCCCAACGGACGGAGGGACTAACTGTATGGGTCAAAATCTGACCAGATATGATTCGCGTGGGAAGAGACGGCAAAAAGTTATGTGGGACTGTCGTATCCATACAACTTTGTAACTACACGTACCTCGGCCACAGCCAAGGTCTAAGTATTCAGAATGCCTAAAGGGCGAATTGTATATTACGGTATTTTAAGAGGTCAGCTCAGAACCTAGTCAAACGACTGAAGCACTATGGTTAATAACCCTTGGATAAAGCAGAAGACCTAGTATATAAACTAAGTAAGAAGAAGAAGAAAGAGGGGCGGAACAAATCCAAATACAGACATGTTCCCTGAAAATAGGAGTGATCTTCATCTCTCTCTCTCTCTCTCCATGAAGGAGAAGGAAGCAAGCAAGCTCAGATCTTCAACATATATCGTTACTCATCGCACCAAATGGATGGGGTTCTACCTTGTTAAAGATCGGTGACTTTTTCCATCATGTATTCCTCATTATTGTTCAACGGTATGGGCATCGTCATCCTCTTGTTATATAATGTGATTTAATCAATAATACAGTTAAATCTTATGTATGCTATGCTTGCTTATTCTCCTCTCCTATTTTGCATATAGAGTAAATTATCGTTGGTTGAGATTTACCTAAAAAAATTATTTAATTAGTTTAACAGAAAAAACTAAACACTTTTTGGTCAAACAATAATAATATTGGCATATCCAATTTGTAGGCAGTTAAAATCATATTGGTGACAAATGAACACCCTTTTTTTCCTATGGTATTTGTAACCTAATCGACCGAGGAAACGCGAAAAAGACAAGAAACAAGACATGATAACATCGACATTTTCGTCTCTTTTGATGAAGCTAGTTCACCCCCTTTCTCAGTTTTGACTATCCTCCAAATTTAGCGCTTGGACTCGAATGGCACAAATGATCAATCCGTCTTTCTTTCCATTAATAACATCACCCTTTGTTTGCAAGTACTAAGCTCTTTTCTGATGTCGTAATCTCATCTTGATTTCGATGGATTTGTTTTCATTGTCTTCTTAATTGGTAATCAATACTCTATTATACTCCTTCATTCTATTTTATATGTTTTAGTTTGACTGCGCATCAAATTTAATAATGTAAGTAAAGCTTTAAATTTATAATTTTACACTAAATATATGTACTATAATTGTATCAAAACTCAAAAGTAACTTTGAATCTTGTGATTCTAAACATATTTTGCCTTTCCTATAGAATTGTGCCTTCAAAGGGGAAATGAGAATATTGGATTTAAGAGTAATTAATTATTAAAAGAGACATTTTTAAGAAAAATAAACTAAAGTTTTGGAGTACAGATTTGCATACACTTGACATGAATAGATCGTATATATCTTTTTCTCCAAATGCTCAAGTTCACTTCGCTTTCTTTGAGCTGCAGAATTCATAATACAAATCCCTCTCCTCCTCCAAGTGGGATACCCCCCCCCCCCTCCCAACTAGCAATCATTCATTTATTTTCATACTGAATATCTGTCAGTGGCAAATATTGCTACATAATTAAGGTGAAGCCAAAGGAACCTACTCTCCCACCAATTTAATGCTCAAATTACTTGGAGTTATTATTGGAGCGTGTGGACTATGTACTTCTTGAAATGGTCAAATACCATCTTAGGAATGAAACTCAATAAGGAATTAGTCAACCCTTAAAACAGAAATTGTCTTTTCTACCGAGAAAGTCTAAGTCAACACCCTTGCAAAAAGTCTGGTTCAAGCACTAGCTGATTATTTTTTGGAAGAAACTTTGACTACTAGGAGCCAAGCAAACCTAAAATAGACACAAAACACTTTATTAGTAGGTACTAAACTAATAGGAGCATGGTATATGAAAAAACTCGTGTAATTCTTAATTTAAGGAGCACCGTATTCTTAGCTGAGAAGAAATGATATATTCTTAACCAGTATGTTCTGCATTTTTTATCAAACTTCTGCTCCATGACAATGTGTCTCCTGGTATTGAGTTGTGACATGAACTTTCAGATAAATACATTAAGAAGCATCCACATTTGATCTAATCATCAACACAATATCATCCCATGTAATAAATACAACATAATGCATCAAAAGTAACTACAATAAAATGTAAACAGTCCAGACTTCTTAAGCATAAAGGTTGTAAAACAAATAATGAGGGTATTAAGTGAATTATGCAGCTATAATTGGATGCCTTCTACGCTGCAAATAATCATGGAGTTCTTGATATCCACTTCTGTAATGCTCCAGTGAGAAACATAGTTGTCGTATAGCCTCCCTCTTCTCCTCAGCTCTATCTGAGATTACCAACATTTGTCGCTCCACTTCCTTCTGCAACTCCTCCACTTTTAGCCTTAATTCCTCTATTGATCTCTGTGCACTTTCAGATCCTGCAATAAGCTGCTTCAGATGATCCTTCATTTCTTGGATTTGAATGTCCCTTGACATCACTTCTGCACCAAGTGTCTGTACCTTAGCATTAACCTCATCTTTCTTTGCCATTAGTGTGTCATACTCCAGTTTAAGCTTGTCGAGATCTTCATTCAAACCATGGACTTCTTCACCTTTCTTATTTATCACCATTTTCAAGCATTCAGTTTCAGCCTTCCATTTGATTTCTTGTACCTCATGCAAAGTTTTCATTTCGATCTTTTCAGCTTCACACTGTCTTGCCTTACGTTCTAATGATCTGTTTTGCATCTCTAACTGTTCGGTCTTTGCCTCTAGCAGGGTCTGCTTTTCTGATAAACTAGTTATTTGAGACTGGAACTGCTCTTTCTGCACGCTGAAGCTTTCTTGGGCGTCCTCTAGTACAGCACCAATTCTCCTGATCTCTTGGTTGCGATCTGATATGTCAGCTTTGCTCCTCATAATGCTCTCCTGTAGTTCCGAGGTATGCCTTTCCTCAGAATCAAGCTCGGCCTTCAGCAAGATTAACTCTTCCTGAGTTGATTCAAGCTGATCAGCCAAATAGCAAGTGTTCTCGGTGATCACTTTTGAACAGTCATCCTTTAACCTGCCAACTTCTTCCTCTGACGCCTCAAGCTTATCTCGAGTCATTTCCAACTCACTCGCCAATTCCTCAATCTTGTAATCAGAGTTTGATATCCGATTTTCTAGCAGAGCTACTTGCTTTTGTAGTTCCTGGATCTTTCCTTTGTCCGTTTCGAGATCATCCCATAGCATCTCACTTTCTGCTGAACCAAGCTGCACTTTCAGGAAAACTATCAGCTTGGCAACTGATTCATTTCTCTCAAGCTCATATTTCAACCCCCGTAGCTCTTCTTCTGAGAAATGGATTCTTTTGCTTGAAACACTGATCTGATGTTCATGATCCAGGATACAGTTCAGCACCATTTCATATTCCCTATCTTCTCTATGGGCACTTTGGTTCTTGCTCGGCGGTTTGGTCCCCATGTCCAAATAGTTGCCTTGCAATGTCATTTGTGCCCCACTTAAGGCCAATTTTCGGTGCCCATCAGGAGATGAGCTGTATGATTCTAAATCAAATTCTGGTGATAATGATGAAGAATCAAAACCTTCCTTGACAGATATATCAGAAGAACTACAGCAAGAGCTCGCAGATGAGTTAGAAAGAAGAGCCTGATCTGCCCCTTCACTATGAACCAATTTCTGGTTTGGAGTAAGCAGGGAGGAATCATTCTTAAAAAAAGCAGCATCTTCAGAATGCTGCACTGGAAGGGAAGCTGGACAGAGATCTTCATTTAGTTGAAACTCACCTGTTTGAGCACAATATTCTACATCTTGTTCAATCAAATTCTCCATTTTCTTGACAATTGTTAGAACACCTGCATTTATGTGATTATTTTAACCTTTTCATGTGCTCCAATTTTAGTCATAAGATGAGTGATAAAAGAATTGCTACTCTACCCAAGATCATTGTCCAGCTGTTTGCAATTTTAACAACTTACTAAGGCATTCGAATCCAAAATATGGCAAGACATGAAGCAAACTGTAAAGGAGTTATTTGAACCCTATCATTCTTTTTAAATTAGGGAATTAACCCATTATGAGGCTACATAACATCCAATAGTTTCAGCAAAGCAATCCAAGCTTTCACGGAATGTACCATCTTTGATATATATCATTAAAGTTTATGACATTAAAGAAATGATTCAATTGGCAAACACCAAAAATATAAGATGTAGAGAAAAAATCTTTTATTTTTTCTAAAAAACATGTGAAACAGAGATAATCACAAGAGCAAGCAGTGAATAAACAGAATGAACTAAGATTGCTTAGAAGATTAAGCAGAGTGTGAAACTAGAAGCTTTCGTGACTCATACTGCATTGACTTCAGGTAGAAATGAGTTACTTCAGTGACAAAGACGACATAGTAATCATGTTCAAAATTAGATTGTGTATAACAGAGATCAGAAAAGCATGTAGTGTCAACTCCATTAACATAATCCATCAAAGGTCAAACAGATACTCTCAATGCTATATATGACAGAACCATTAAGCACATAATACAGATCATTTTTCATATGTAATGACAGAGTTCACCGTGATTTCCAGTGGGAGCAACTTGAAACGAAGCAAAATGAAGTACGACTCCAATTAATAGCTCAACAGTTCAGGAGAAAGTCATTGTATTTGATCACATATTCGTGCATCATAGTGATCTGCAATTAAGCTTCCCTTGAACATTATCTCTCCCTCAACCAAGAACGTCAATAGATATCTAACCAACAGAACCAAAAGAACACTTCCTCCATTTTAATTTACATGAAAATGTTAGACCAGCACAGAATTTTACAATACTCATTTTAATTACTTATGTATTAAGGTAGTGGGTAGTGGAAAAAAATAATTATATTAGTGATAGTGCGAAAAAGATTAATAGAACATATTGAAAAGTTAGTTTGAAAGAGAAAACATCATAATAGAGTTTAGAATTTACGTTAACGGATTTGAATTCTTAGAAGATCTGAAAGTAGATAAAAATAGAATAGTGTCAAACATTTTGGAATAGCCTCAAAGTGTCATACAAATTGAAACCTATCGAGTAATTCCTTCTACCATAGATGGAGTAGAAGTTTATGGATCAAACACATATGATATTACACTTCGACAATGAAGCTTAATTATATCCGAATCTAAGTTGCTCGGATACGGGGTGAGTGCTTGACACGGGTACGGATCTAGAGGTCTTATCCTGCAAGATGTAAATTCTAAGATTCGGGATACAGGGATCCGACTAAAAATAATTCAGAAAAATAAAAAAATAAAAAAATCTTTATATTATGAGAATTTTTGTGAAATACTTATATGTAGCTTGTAAAGTGTGAATTTCTTTTTTATTTTCAAGTTGTAGATAAGGAAAGAAGTGATTTTCTAGATAAGATATGCTACTGTCATCAAATTTACCCTAGTTTTGGTTCTAATTTAGGAAATCAAATTATATCTTATCTTGAATTTTTTCGTCCGTCGTGGTAAAGGTACTCAAAATCGTTTGACCAGTTCCTATATGGATCCCATACCCACACTGGTGTGGTATCGATACGGGTGCGGCACCTAAACTGCCATGTCGGACCAACTTAGATCTGAATAAACTAAAGTTCTAAACAGTAATCTTCTATCCTAGAGGCTATATATGTATTTTCCTTGTTCTTATACCATGGTAAAGTACCTCCGCCAACATTTTCCCCCAGTCTCATTGAGTCACCCCTCCAATTTAGCAGCTTCTATCAAATTTATGAAAATGGACAAAAAGGAAACTATGAATCAACTACATTTGCACTATTACACTTGCAATTTGGCAACTAAAGCTCGTGTTTAGAGATCTCAATTGGAGAGTAACGAGATCTTTATACGCCGGAAGGGTGTTTTGTCACATAACATGGACTAATGAGAGAAGACAAGCAAATAGAGGAATAAAAGAAGATAGAAAATCGAAGCAGAAAGAAGAAAAAAAGGAAAAGAAAACAAAGATTTATTCAAATTGAATCAATGCAAAAAGAAGATACCGAAATATAAGGGAAGCAGAAATAGTGTACAGAGAAAATCACAGCAAGTAAACAGCTCAAAAACACGGAACAAACAGAAAAAGAAAAACCATAAATAAATGAAGCATGAGGCTTTTGATTAGATGGGTATAACTGTATAAATAATGTGACTGTAAATGAGTTTTAGGGATCAAACATACCTCGAATTGAGCGAAGAAATAGTGTTCTGCGACCTCAAAAGAGAAACCCCCAAATTTGCAACTGATAGAAAAAGGAAGATGGATTTGAGAATTGAAAAGATTGGGAGTGAAAGTGAGAAATAGCTGGTTTGTCAGGATTTCTGAAAGACAAGTAGAAAAGGGTGAGAAGAGGGGAACAGATATGGAGTCCACCACAGAACACGACAATGACTCGGGACTCGGAGGCGGGAAAAGTATCTCAATTTCCGGCCACTTTGTTTCCCCCCTTTTCTATTTGAATTCTTTTGTAGTCCTTTTCACGTATTTGGCCTCTCTTTTTTGTCCCTTTCTTTCATTTTCAACGTTCATCATTTTCAAGATACTTTTAACGAGGCAATCAGATTTAGTCAAATGTTCATTTCAAAATTATTTGACTTATACTTTGCTACCTTTAAACAATTTAGTTTTACACGTGAACCTTATATTAATGAGTATAATCTTTAATAATTATATAAATATTATTAATTATTGTGTTTAGCTATACAATATAAATTAAAAGATAGGATAAATCTCTGTTAAATTCACAATGAATGATATGAAAAAGCCTTGTCCAAAGTAGAGTCCGATTAAAAGCTTGATTAATATTTATTTTTCTCCTTGTAAGTTTAATTAAACAAAAATATTGAAAAGAGACAGTGAGTCGAGAGCAATAGAATTCACTTTTTGAATTTTATTAGAAGAATATACTTAATATTAAAAATTTAATTTATAAAAGATCCTAATAATAATTTTTTTCATATGCTCTAAATTAGATATTCGAGCTTGATACACAAATGTTAAGTATTCTAGAATTTGATATTGAATTAAAGAGTATAGTTGTTTTGTCTAAATCAAGAACATGTATGATTGAGCTAAGACTAGAGTTAGGACGGTGGATGGCAACTCAGACCATTTTCCGGTGGTTATGGGGCTCCATCAAGGATCGACGCTTAGCCCTCTCTTGTTTGCCTTGGTGATGGATGCTCTAACTCGACATATTCAAGGGGATGTGCCTTGGTGTATGCTATTTGCTGATGACATAGTCTTGATAGACGAGACGAGGGTCGGTGTTAATGAGAGGCTAGAGGTATGGAGACAGACTCTCGAGTCTAAGGGTTTCAAAATAAGCAAATCTAAGACAGAATACCTGGAGTGCAAGATTAGCGCCGAGCCGAGCGAAGTAGGCAGGGACGTGATGATTGGATCTCAGGTCATCGCCAAGAGGGACAGTTTCAGATATCTTGGTTTGGTGATTCAGGGGGACGGGGAGATTGACAGGGACGTCACTCATCGTATATGAGCGGGGTGGTCGAAGTGGAGGCTTGCATCAGGAGTCCTGTGTTACAAGAAATTTCCACAGAAACTCAAGGGGAAATTTTATAGAGTTGTGGTTAGATCTACCATGTTGTATGGGGCAGAGTGCTAGCCCGTGAAGAACTCTCATATTCAGAGAATGAAGGTTGCGGAGATGAGGATGCTTAGGTGGATGTGCGGGCTCACCAGGTTAGATAAGATTAAGAATGAAGTTATTCGAGAGAAGGTGGGGGTGACCCCGATGGATGAGAAGGTGCGAGAAGCAAGCCTAGGTGGTTCCGGCATGTGCGAAGGAGAAGTCCTGATGCCCCGGTGAGGAGTTGTGAGCGGCTGGCGGTGGTCGGCGTGAGGCGAGGCAAAGGGAGGCCTAAGAGGTATTGGGGAGAGGTGATTAGGCATGACATGTCTAGAATGCGGGTTTCCGAGGACATGGCCCTTGATAGGAAAGTCCGGAGGTCTAGTATCAGGGTTGTAGGATATGGGCTCCTAGAATTTTTCGTACTCCTCTCCCGGGGTTGGTGAGGCTTGGCAGGGCTATCCATAGATGATTTGTACATTGGATTGTGTCTCCCTTATGGTAGTTATTTATGGTAGTTACTGTTTGATATTATTGCATACGATTTTATTTATAGTTCTTATGTTTAGATAATTATTTACGCTATTTCTGCTGGAGTTACTAATGCTCTTTTGTTTTTGTTTTTGTTATTCCTTTATTTCCCTAGGTCGATGGTCGATTGAAAACAGTCTCTCTACCTTTTGGGGTAGGGGTAAGGCCTGTCTACATATTACCCTCCCCAGACCCCACTTTGTGGGACTACACTGGTTAGTAGTTGTAGTTGTTGTAGTTGTTTTGCCTAAAGCTATCACATACTATGCAAGCGTAAAACAATAAAATTAAATTGAGGGCCAATAATAGTAGATCGTAATAATCAAGAGACCAAATAGGAAGTACAAAAGACAAGTGTTATTTGTTAGGGAGGAATGTGTATAGATCTTTTATTGATAATACCTCTCTATGGATAGGTTCAGAGTGTTACAATCATGTTCTCTCTTTTCTAGGTAATAGTGATGATGAAGAAGAAGAAGCCCCCCTTCTAGGATTCCTTCTCTTAGTATTTATAGATGCAAAATGTGTAAGCTGGAAATGGCGGCCATGATTATTCTGAGGCTCTGTCCCTATAGTAGCGGATATGCAATAGCCATAATAATTGAGTAGGCCGATGATCCGGTATTGCGATTAATAAGTGGTCATACTATTTATTAATTTACGTATTAGCTTAGGACATAATTAATCTTATTAATTATCTCGGGGTCATATTCTGACCCATACAGTTAGTCCCTCCGCTTATCGAGGTCATGCCTTGACCGGGCTCGATGAGCGGACCTCTCCGGATGCGGTTCTGGTCGAGGTCAATAATAACCGTAGTCATTTTTATGTGGGAGACCATGCCGTTGAAATCAATGGCCTTAGCCATTTTTTGTCGGTGGCCTTGACCGTGCAGGTGGCTTTGACCATGGTCGAATCACTTACATACATGTCGGGGATAGTTGTAGCCATTTATTTATTGGAGATGGCCGTAGCCTTAATAATTGCGGGCGGACTTAGCCGTTTATGTACTAGAGGTGGCGATAAGCTTAATACTGTAGACGACCTTAGCCGTTTATATACCGGAGATGGACGCATCTTTACAATGGTGAACGACCTTAGAGATGATGGAGTCGAGTTGGTGATCTTGGTTGCATGTTGTCGAAGACTTAAATATTCATTCTTGGGAGAGGACCGTAGCTGCGTATACGTTAGGAATGGCCCTAGTTGCCTGTGCATATGAGAGGATGGTTGTAAATGTTTATACTGTGGGGTGGCCATAGCCTTTTGTTCTTTGGAGATAGTCATGATTATTTTGTCGACGACCATTATCTTTGTACGGTGTCGATGTTATTTAAACGTTGCTTCCAAGGGGTGTATAAACATGCTTACCGTGTGTTTTGGCGACGTCCAAAGTTTTGGAGGTACACAGGACATTACCTGGAATGTTCTCAGATAATTATAACCGTTTCTAGGGCGAAGCACCGGTTGGCGACTGAAAAGCCGCTTCATGGAGTTCCATCATTATAACGCACGTTTTTGTAAAATCGAACCATTTTGCGGTTGGTTAAGCAATTAATGATGACTATTAGAATTCGTGAGAGCCACTTGTGTCGCTTATAAATAAGGGGCTGAAGCATTTGTTTCTCACTTTTTGTAATTTGCTTAAGAGAAATCTCTGAAGAATTTTCCTCGCTTAGTCAGTTCATCGTTGTTCTTGCTCTTCGGTTATTGTAATCTTCATCTTCCTTCGTTGATTCTTACTTCTTTCTGATCACTTTGATTAAAAAATGACAAGCAGTTCCTCCAGAAATGCTGCTCATGCTAGTTTTCCGGCGAACCCCACGGTGGCAAAAGAGCCTTCATCGGTAGTAAGAGGTGCAGAACCGGTGGGGGCCGATGGGGTTCCATCGGTTGCTAATATCTTGTCCCTTCCCCAACATCCGACGATTGAGTTCACCGCAGATGAGGATGAAAATTAGGTGAACGAAGCCCCACTAATGGGAGAAGTGGGGATTGGTCAGCTACATGAGTAGTGGGATATTCCCCGTTTTGCTGATATCTCCCTGTAGACGTGATGAGAGGGTCCACATCGACCTTAGGGGGTATTGCATTTTTTATGCTTATCCCTTTAGATTGGGATTTAGGATCCCTCTTCCGATGCTGGTGGTGGATTTTGCCGTCATTATGGAGTGTGTTCTGGCCAACTCGTTCCCTCCCTTTACAAGCTTTTTGCTATGCTCATTAAATATGCAAAGCTGACCCGAAGTGAGATCACGGTGCAGCACATGCTGACCCTCTACGCCCCCTAGAGGATCAGTGGTACGATGATTCGGGCCGTTTCTCGTGGGGCAAAGGGCTTGGCTGCAAAGTTAAATGATGCGGTCGAGCCTCATACATATGAAAACTTCTTTTACATTAGAACTGAACACCTGGTGGCATGTTCCATTGCATTCCCAGAGGAGTGGAACCATGCACGAAAGTCCTTTTATTCGTCAGATTCTCCGTTCCGTCTTTCTTCTTCTTTCTTTAATCATGTCCTGATAAGTGATTTTTATCTCTTGTTTGTAGCTAAACGGCAGCTGTTGGAGAGGGCCGCTGCGGCCTTTCCGGAAGGAGCGCTGGAGGACCGCATTAGTGTTTATGAACGGGATGCCCCGACTGCGACGAATCGGATTATGGCCTTAGAGGCCGAGAATCAGCGCTTAAGGGATCAAGACGCCTCTTTCGGCCCAGCTCGTGGCCTTTGGACATTTTCCAAAGCTCAACTTGATGTGTACAAGAGGCTGTGGGTGGCCGGCATTGTGCCTGAAGCTTCTTATGAAGAGGCCCGTCAAAAGGCTCGTGAGGCCGTGCCGACTGCGGCTTTGATCCAGCTTCGCCAGGGGTTGACGATGGCGCTGATGGTGTTGATAGCGCTGAGCTCTGGGTAGCCGGCATTGTGCCTGAAGCTTCTTATGAAGAGGCCCGTCAAAAGGCTCGTGAGGCCGTGCCGACTGCGGCTTTGATCTTGCTTCGCCAGGGGTTGACGATGGCGCTGATGGTGTTGATAGCGCTGATGGTGTTGATAGCGCTGATGGTGGTGTGGGTGACGCCGAGTGAAAGTTTTGATGTATTTTTATTTTGTTCACCCTTGGGCGTTTGGATATTTTTAGATTCCTCCTCTTTTTTTGTTAGAGATTTTTTTTCTTTTGTACTGACTGGCCTTTGCCAAATGTAAGCGGGCGTTGCCCGTACAAGACGGTAAATATATGTATATATTAGGCTACTTTTCTCACTGCTAGTGTTGTGTTTATTCTGAGTTTTCCCTTGTTATTTATGTTTTGCTATGCATGTGTTCAAAGGGTGATCTGCCTTAGAGTGAGACTCTGGTAGGCGTGTTAAGTCCCGTGTGTCTTTTGGCCGTAATGGTGCCAGTAGCCTTGACCATGATAGTGATGGTGGCCTTGGCTAGGTAGGTGATTGACCGTTGTCGAATTGCTTGCTTGCCTTAGTCGGAAACTTGGTTGGTTGTTTAGCGTTGATGGCCTTGGCCATGATTATGTGCTTTTTGTTTATCCCTTTGTTTTACTTGGTGTAAACAAGTTGTGGCCATTATTTGGTGATAGTGGCACTTAGCCTCAGTCCCAGTTCGGGCGTGGTCGAACTACTGGCCGTGATGGTAAGAAACACGTCCTTGTACTTCGACCGGGGCCGAACTTTACGTGGCCAAAATTTTAGCTCAAGTTGGGTGTACTTACTTGAGTGGCGAGGGAGATTAGCTTGTTCTCCGTCCGTTGCTCTTTAGCTTTGAGTACAAAGGCATTCGGCTTTGTTGTTTTTACAAGATTGGGTTTGTGATGGTGAAGGCATATGGCCTGAGTCTCAGTTCGACTTGTAGTTGAACTTTTCGGCGAAGGCACGTAACCCGAATCTCTATTCAGCCGTAGTTGAATTTTGTAATTTTTGTTGGCGAAGGTGCATAGCCTGAGTCATAGTTCAACTTATAGTTGAACCTTTTGGTGAAGGCACGTAGCCTGAGTTGCTGTTCAACCGTAGTTGAATTTTGTAATTTTTGGTTTGCAAATGCGCATAGCCTGAGTCCCAGTTCAACTTGTAGTTGAACTTTTTGGTGAAAGTGCGTAGCCTGAGTCGCTGTTCAACCATAGTTGAATTTTGTAATTTTTGTTGGCGAAGGCGCATAGCCTGAGTCCCAATTCAACTTGTAGTTGAACGTTTTGGTGAAGGCGCGTAACCTGAGTCGCTGTTCAACCGTAGTTGAATTTTGTAATTTTTGTTGGCGAAGGCGCATAGCCTGAGTCCCAGTTCAACTTGTAGTTGAACATTTTGGTGAAGGCGCATAACCCGAGTCACTGTTCAATCGTAGTTGAACCTTGTAATTTTTTGTTGGCGAAGGTGCATGGTCTGAGTCCCAATTCAACTTGTAGTTAAACTTTTTGGTGAAGGCGCATATCCTGAATCACTGTTCAACCGTAGTTGAACCTTGTAATTTTTTTGTTGGCGAAGGCGCATAGCCTGAGTCCCAGTTCAACTTGTAGTTGAACATTTTGGTGAAGTCGCGTAGCCTGAGTCGCTGTTCAACCGTAGTTGAACGTGTAATTATTTTGTTGGCGAAGGCGCATAGCCTGAGTCCCTGTTCAACTTGTAGTTCAGCTTTTGGTGAATGCACGTAGCCTGAGTCGTTGTTCAACCGTAGTTGAACCTTGTATTTTTTGTTGGCGAAGGCGCATATCCTGAGTCCCAGTTCAACTAGTAGTTAAAATTTTTGGTGAAGGCGCGTAGCCTGAGTCGATGTTTAACCGTAGTTGAAGATTATAATTTTTTTTTTGGCGAAGGCGCATAGCCTGAGCCCAAATTCAACTTGTAGTTGAACTTTTTGGTGAAGGCGTGTAGCCTGAGTCACTGTTCAACCATAGTTGAACCTTGTAATTTTTTTTACTGGTGACGCATAGCCTGAGTCCCAGTTCAACTTGTAGGTGAACTTTTTCAGGAAGGCGCGTAGCCTGAGTCGCTGTTCAACCTTAGTTGAACCTTATAACTTTTTGTTGGCGAAAGCGCATAGCCTGAGTCCGAGTTAAACTTGTAGTTGAACTATTTGGTGAATGCGCGTAGCCTGAATCTTGTGACGTCGGTGCTTGAGAGCTGAAGCTCGATTTTGATTCGAGATCTTGAGCAGCTCACGCGTTCTCTTCCTGATCGGGGTATGTAGGCTTGGGTGACTCTCGGTTCGAGATATCTTCGTGCCAATTTCAGGCCAGATCTCGCATCAGGGATGGGGGTATGACTTACAGAGATCCTTCCTTCGGGGGCGGGGGGGGGGGGGAGGGGTATTTCTTCTTCTTGCTTTCACTATCCGAGAGAGGAGCGACAGAGGAATTGGATCTCGATTCGAGATCTTCGAGTTCCCTTTGTCCGATCTACCGCCTTGGCTTGTTTGAGCTAGGTTGTTCTATGGCGTTTCTTTCCTTTTGGTCATGAGAAGAACTATGCGATTCTGCTATAAAATCCCCGCAGAAGGCGCCAAATTGTTTTGCCTAAAGTTATCACATACTTTGCAAATGTAAAACAATAAAATTAAATTGAGTGCCAATTATAGCAGGTCATAATAATCAAGAGACCAAATGGAAAGTACAAGAGACAAATGTTATTTGTTAGGGAGAAATGTGTAGAGATCTTTTATTGATAATATTGATTAGGTCTGCCTCTCTATGGAGAGGTTCAGAGCATTACAATTATGTTCTCTCTTTCTTAGGGAATAGTGATGAAGAAGAAACCCCCTTCTAGGGTTTCTTGTCTTAGTATTTATAGATGCGAAATGTGTGAGATGGCAATGGAGACCGTAATTATTCTGAGGCCCCGTCCCTATGATGGCGGAAAAGTCGTAGCTTTAATAATTGAGTCAATCGATAATCGGGTATTGCGATTAATAAGTATTCATATCGTTTATTAATTTATAAATTAGCTTAGAACATAATTAATCTTGTTAATTATTTTGGGGTCTGACCCATACAATAGTTATGATGGATAAATGGAGAAGTTATATTTAATAAAATTTGTTAGAATGTGCATGCAATTTTTAACTCATAATGTTATGTGATTGAAAGCTAAAAAGTCATTCAGTTCTGAACCGACAGTTTCAATCAATTATTTCACTTTGAGTTTTCCTACTTTTTATTTTTTTAATGCATTGAGAAAGAAGCAAGAAAAGTTTTCTTCAAATAGGTGGTGCATTTTTCTTTAAAATCAAGTTGTCCATAAACATATTATCTAATCTATTTCCCCCAAAATATTTTGTACAGATATGTTCTTGATGTATGTTAAAGTTTTTCTTTTTTTCTTCTTCTTGATCATGATTAACATATTAGTTTGTTTATCCAAAACTTTCACATATAATTTACCTGTATTATTAACTTATTAAATTATCTCAACACAAATTTTATAGCCTTCGACATATTTACAATTTTTGCTTGGAAATGTAAATAAATACTATAATCTTTTTTTGGTTTCCTAGTTTTTCTGTATATTCTTTTGACTTCTCCTGAAATAAATAGTCAAATAAAAAAATATTCTCATTGATATTTCTAGCCTCTCTCTTTCCTCTCCAATAAATGATTATTTAATTTTCAGCACAAATAAATGGTTCCTATTTCTAACGCTAATGGTTGATACTATTTTTAGAAATATTTACATAGTAAATTTTAAGAATAGAAAAAATATAATTTAATAACCAAGATCTTATATTAAATACTTATGGATTGAAATTTAAGAATGGCAAATAGTTTGGTATAAAAGGAAATATAGATGCACACTTGACCTTATATAATTAAAAAACAAGGACAAAAACACAAAATATTGTGGAGTTCTGTTGTTGGAAAAGGTAGTATATAGATTATTTTTATTACGTCTACTTTTATATGATTTTGTGTTTAGTTATATTTTTAGATTATGATAGTTTATCCTTTTCCTTTTTTAACGATCTATATAAAGTAAATCTTAATTGATTTTAATGTGCTATATATTAGGACTTTGTACTTAATTCAAATAAGGAATGACTTAATAAGTAAGATTTTAATTGATTTTGTATTCCAAAATATTAGGAAAATAACTTAAATTATAATTTTATCCAATATGGTATATATATATGTGTATATAATATATATTATTCAACTATTCCTTTGGCTTAACTAATTTAAACGGAAAAGGGTTAACATGCTAGTAAATTATTGAAAAGGAATTAAAAATGCTCTTCATTCACTTATTTGGCTAAAAATATCCTTTCATCCACCTTTTTGTTTCACTTATGCCATGTGACCATATGAAAACTTTTTACAACAACAACCTAGCAAAATCCCACTAGTAGTGTCAAGGGAGGGTAGTGTGTGCGCAGACCTTATCCCCTCCCCCTCCCCCTCCCCCTCCCCGTTATTGGTCAAAATTAAAACATCTAACTCATTAGAAAGACCCACCCACATCTACTAGTTTTTCGTAGTAACCCGCTTCAAAGTTCAAACACCAATCCTACCCGAACAAAAAGTTCAACTAAAAAAAAAAGAGGCCCCACTTTTATTAAACTCCATGGAACAAAAGCTCCGTGAAAGTTGCAACGAACATATAGACGCAAATTGACTATGTGATTTTCTTTTTCTTATTATGGCATCCAGTTCAATTTACATGATAGACACAAATTGCATTATATCCAATATGAGTTTAATTTAATTATTTTCGCATAAAGGAAAATCTCAAAGTGATTGTTCGGAAAAATCATAAAATATTTGACTATCCCTAATTTTCCATCCCATATTATTGTCAAGAAAATCATTGGCTTTCATGTTTAGGTTTTCTTGTTTGTTTAATTTGTTCATGAACCTTTATTCGATGATAATGCTATACATGAGATTAATCAATAAAATGAACACATGTAAATCCGGGGGTTAGATAGAAGTGGGACATCTTTTTTATTTGAACTTTTTATTCGGGTCAGGTTAGTGTTAGGAAAGGGTTAGTCCGAAAAACATGTAGATATGGATGAGTCTTTCTAATAGGTTAAATATTTTAATTTCGACCACTAAGAAGTTTTCACATGGAATTTAAATAATTATTTTATAAATTCAGCACTGACCTAACGGTCAAAGGATATAAATGAACCAAAAAGGTGGATGGAGGAGATTTTTAACCCAATAGGTGGATGGAGGGAATTTTTAGACCCTTTTCAATAGTTGAGGGACATTTTTTACCCGTCACGGTAATTTAAATGAAAGGTGTTAACTGGACATGGAAAACAACAACTTGTCCGGTTAGTGGGGCGGGCTGGTAGTGGGCTGTGGCACCGGACTAGAAATTTTTCAGTTTAAATTGGGCCGTCCGGGTTCGCGCTTATCGGGTCCGGACCGGCCGAGTTAATTATTTTTTTATTGTATTATATTTTCTTATTCAATGTAATTAATATTTAAGTATTTGCAAAATTTTAAATAATAAAATAAGTATTTTAAGGCGTAAAATAAAACTTTAAAAGCTTAAGGTTTTAAATTTCAAATTTGAATTAATTTGAAAATTGATATAAAGTGGCTACATAGAATTATTTAATAAGTCCAATATGTAAAGATCAAACTTCTAAGGTGTGATGACCCGAAAGGTCTTATGTTTTAGAACCAAATTGTATGATTTTAAGCTTTAAACACCTTATTTTATCCCTTCTCGATTTGCTTGCAGTCCGGGCATGTTTTCGAAAAGCTTTAATGTTAAAAATTGATAAAGATAAGAATTTTGCCGAAATTTTTTATTTGAGTTGACATCAATCAATATTTTAATTAAACAGATCAAGATTCGTGCTTTGACGGTCCCGATAGATTTGTATCGTGATTTAGGACTTGAGTGTATGCCCGAAATTGAATTCAGAAGTCTCTAGCCCGAGATATCGGCCTTTGCTGAAAGTTGAACGTTCAAGGCTAAATGAATTTGAAATGTTCGACTAATGTTTGACTTTTTTTATATCGAGTCCTTATTTTGGTTTTAGAATCCGGTATAGTTCCAATACCTTATTTATGACTTGTCTGTAAAATTTGGTGAGAAACGAAGTTGGTTTGATGTGATTCGGACGTCCGACTGTGAAAATAGAAGTTTCGAAGTTTTCTTAAAAATTTCAATTGATTTGGTATTCTATTCGTAGTTCTAGGTGTTATTTTGGAGATTTGATTGCACGAGCAAGTTCTTATGATATTTTTAGATTTGTATGCACTTTTCGTTTAGATCCCTGAGGGCTCAGGTGAGTTTCAAATAGGCTACACTATGAAATTTGGAGTTAGAACATTACTGGTGGATCCAGTTTTGGTGCAGGCCTCTGATCTTGCATTTGTGAGATCAAGTATAGCATTTGCGACATTTGAGGTTTCCACATTTTCGAGCTACTCCTCGCATTTGGGAATAGTAGCCGGGCCGCATAAAGTTCACATTTGCGAAGCCAGTCAGGGGAAGGTAGTGATCGCAAATGCGATCATATGGTAGCAATTATGGAAGGTCAGATTTGCATTTGCAAAGAGAGCATGGGTGGGAGGATCTTCACATTTTCTATTGATTCTTCGCATTTGTGGGGCTCACATTTGCGGACCCCAGGCCGCGAATGCGACACCTGCAACTGATTAAAAATGACTTAGAGGAGATTTTAGGTTCATTCTTCAAATTTTCAAACTCAAGAACTCTAGAGATCATTTCTCAAAGAAGTTTTCTTTCTCAAATCATTGGTAAGTGATTCTATATTAGTGTCTTTCAATCTTTCACTATTTTCCCTAAGATTTCAACCTAAAATCTAGAGTTTTCATGGTAAAAATAGGGGGTTTTTTGGTAGAACTAGATATTTTTGAATAATAGGGATTTAGACCTCAAATTAAGGTCGGTCTCCAAAAAAAATTACATAACCGAGCTTGGGGTGAATGTGTAACCAGGATTTGGGCCGAATTTGGTTTGGACAAAGCGAGTTCGGTTGTTAATTTTTTTCAATAATGACATGTAATGACCTGAGCGGTCGTTTTGAGAATTAGTGCCCTGATACCCTATTAAATGCTTCCCCCATATTTATTTCTGCTATTTTGATTTGCCAGGATAATTAGTTGTGAGTTTCGGAGTGTTTTGGGACACTTAGCCTCTAAATGAGAGTTTTAGCCTTATAATTTGGATCGTAGTCGGAGTAGTATGAAGACGACCTCAAAATTGAATTTCGTTGATTTTGTTAGTTCCGTTAGGTGATTTAGGCTGGGGGGGGGGGTGTACGAATTGTGTTTTGGAGGTCCGTAGCTTAATTAGGCTTGAAATACCGAAAGTCGAATTTTTAAAGTTTTTGGTTCGATAGTGAGATTTTGATATCGAGGTCAGAATGGAATTTCGAAGGTTGGAGTAGGTTTGTTGTGTCATTTGGGATGTGTATGCAAAATTTCAGTTCAATCGGATGAGTTTTGGATAGATTTTTTGATCGAAAGCGGAATTTGAAAGTTTTTGATCCTTATGCTTGAATCCGGCGGTAAATTGGTGTTCCAATGTTGTTTTGAGTGTTTCGAGGATTGGTACAAGTTTGAATAGTGTTATTTTACTTGTTTGTACTTTTGGTTAGGGTCTCGGCGATTTCGGGATGATTCCGGATGGTTGACGGGAAGTTGGGAGTTAGAGTGTGCAGCTCAAGCTGCTGAATTACGGTCATAACCACACCTGTGGATTGGGTATCGCAGGTGCAGAGCCGTAGAAGCATGTGGTCAGCCGCAGATATGGCCAGATGTGGGAAAGCCAGAAGTCACAGGTGGGGAACTTTATCGCACCTGCGGGACCGCATGAGCGGATAGTTGGGCAGAGGTGCGGCCCCAGTACATTTAAGTGAATTTTTGTTGATGTGAACGTGGGATTGCAAGTGTGAGGAAATGGCCACAGGTGCGGAGACCCTGGGCCAGAACCTATACAAGGTTCCTGTCGCGATCTTAGCTTATTCTTTCACCACTTTTATCCTAGAATTGAGCTTTTTGGGAGGTTTTTGAGATAGGATTCAAGGAGGTAAAATTTTTGGAACCTAGACTCATTTATATGGTAGTATTCTACTGACTTGGCAAGGAATATATGGAAAATGAGAGTTAAAATTGGGGGTGTAGGGTTTAAAATTGGAGACTTCGATTTAGGAATTTGAGGGGTTGTTTGTGGTCCATTTTTGATATATTTGGTATGTATGAACTCGTGTGAGTGTATGAATTCTAGTTTTGCAAATTTTATCCGATTTCGAGACGTGGGCCCAGGGGACTTTTTGGGCGATTTTCTTAATTTCGCGTGTTAGCTTCTGTTAGAGATTGTGCATCCACCAAATTGTATATAGAACCATGTTCTCTATCTATTTCCTCTGAAAGTACTGATGAACCAAACAGTATAGCGATCGAGTCCTATGTCAGTTTGGTACAGTGCTAAGTTTGTGTGAGTCTACCAAATAGTAGAGTACCTGATCCTTTATCGAGTTCTGCAGTGAATGCTAGTAAATCATAATGTAAATAAGGCCGAGGTTTTTTTCGTAGAATAATCTCACACAAGGGATCAAAAAACAACGACCTACACATGTAGGCTTTTAACTTCACTAACATGCAGTCACCCTATTACAAGCCACTTTACGATAACTCTATTGCAAAGACTTCAACTAACTTGTGATACTCTCATCACAAGCCACTCTATAACTATCTTAGTTACAAAGAATTTGGCTAACTTGTGGTATTTCTATCACAAGCCACTTTGTCACCCTACAATTACAAAGGCTTTGACTAATTTGTGATGTTTCCGCTACAAGCCACTTTGCAATACTTCCGATTACAAAGGATTTTTCTTATGACTCAACCTAATCAATGCTTCAAACAAAGCTGGATAGGTGTTACAATGAACATCACATAACAAAAACTCAACAACCTAATGACTTAAGATATTTTCCATCTTGGATCAGGTCCTTGAGGTTGAAGCAACTTTGTTCTTGAGAGATGTTCTTGAACACTTAAGAGAATATTTTCCTTTTCTGAATTTGCAAGTAATGGAACCAGAAACTTATGCCTTGCATAAGGTTTATACTATACAAGACATAATTAGTGATGTCCAATCTCAATGGGAAGTGACTGTTGCAGTGTCTGCTGCACTATCTGTTGCACTATTGCAGTCAGTCACTTTCTGCAATTGCTTTCCAGCTATAGTTGACTTGTGCTTCTGTCAGAGAACCCTATGGGACCAGGTCCCTGTTGTGTTCATCTTTGTACAGTTCCGATTCACTCAGTTGCATTCCAAATGTATAGTTGACTTGGACTTCTGTTAGAGAATTACCAAGGGATCAAGTTCCTAATCTGGTTCTTGAACACACCACTCATATTGTCTTAAGTTGAGTGGGCGATGCTTGGTTACAATTTCGAATTCGTTATTATATGTTTGCTCTAGTTTTTGTTGTTTTTGATGTTGAAAGGGTTTTTCTTTATCCATGGGCAATGAGTTTCGAGGCTCCGGGATAAAGATACAATTTTGCATAAAAATTGTGAAAAAAAAATTTGATTCATGTTTGCAAAAACAAAGTTTCGATCGATATTTGCGGAGTTGATTATCCCTCTCGAAAACAAAGATTTGAAGTGGTCTATAATTCCGCTCCGCACTTGGCTACCCAGCGTTTACCGTGGGCACGATAACTGGTACACCAGAGGTGCGTCCTTCCCGGTCCTCTCGTACTAGGGAAAGGTCCTCTCATAGACTCATTGTCGGTACACCTTGAGAATGATCACTTGAAGTGATGTGAGCACTTGAGTTTGTCAGAGAATGAGTGGGTGCTGGAAATAGTGCAGTGCGGTATAATCTTTGTTTCCAGTTGTGTCCAATTGACTTTGTACTGCCGTGAGGAACCCACAAGAGTATCAGGTCCTTGTCTGGGTTCCTACCTCCTAAAACTGTAGCAAGTTCACTTTTGACTGGAATCCGTTAGATGCAGTGTAATCCAAGTGATTCAGGTTCCCTATCTAGTTCTTGACATTAAGTTTGTTAGATCATCAAAACACAAGGCAAAGATATTGAAAACCTATCAATCCTATCAGCAGCGATTTAATTAGTTGAAGTAGTTACTTGAAGATATATTTATATTATGCAATTACTTTGAATAAATTTTGGCCATTTGGAGTTGGGTACTCGTGGCAAGAACGTGATTTCAAGTTGATTGAGTTGGTTCGAGTTAAGTGGCTTGCCTAACCTTGTGTGGTGGAACTCCCATTAGGATTTGGTATTGATGTAATATAAATGTCATGTACGTGAGGTGACGAGTGCGTGCACGTGCTAATTATTGAAAATCCTATTTTCATCTAATACCATGTTGGAACTACGGGAAGATATCTTGAGAGATCCCCTGTTGCTATTTCTGTGTTTTGAGTTAGATTCTTTATGCGATTTTATTTGTTCTAGAGTGTTAGCATACTTATTATATTGTCATATTCCATATTGTTTTTCTTTACGTATAAATTTATATAACTAGTAGAGACCTGACCTTCCTTGTCACTACTCGATCGAGGTTAGTCTTGGCATTTACTAGGTACCGTTGTGGTGGTGTACTCATTCCCTTTTTTGCGCATGTTTTTCGTTTGCAGATCTAGGTTCTTTGGCTCAGCCATACCATCAGTGAGATGAGGTGATCTTCAGAGACTTCGAGGTATATTTGGCGCGTCCAGAGACCGTGGAGTCCCTCTCTATTCTTTACTGTAGCTTTAGCTCTCTTATATTTACTACATTCTGGAGTTAGAATACTTGTAGCTATTGAACAACTTGTGTTTTCATGAGATTCCAGGTTTTAGGAGTTGTTTCAATTTGAGAGTTATATTGTATATGCCGAGCGTCACCTTAAACATTTTATTTATGTTTTATCCATAGTTTTTGGTTAGTTTTATCATTCATTATCCCTTTTTCATAGATTGTTTGGCTTGCCTAGTCATAGAGACTAGGTACCGTCACGGCAATTCACGGAGGGCAAACTCGGGTCATGATAAGTTGGCATTATTGTGCTAGGTTCACAGGAGTCATGAATCGCAAGCAAGTTTATTAGAGTCTCGCGGATTGGTATGAAGACATCGGTACTTATATACGAAAGGCTATGCAACTGTTAGGAAAATTCCAATTCATTTGGTTTCCTTGTCGTGTGAGATTTTGATATCACAATTCTAAACTCTATCTTCTATTCTCTCACATATGCTGAGGACACGTTCTACCGGAGATGACCAGGTGCCCGTAGCCCCTGCTAGAGCCATTAGAGTTCGGGGCCGAGGACATGCCCATGATGTACCACAAAGGAGCCACCAGCAACTCCTGCTAGAGTCCAGGCACTTGATACACCTACACCTACTACTACTGCTATTGCTGCTGCTGCTGCTACTACTACTACTGCTACTACTACTGCTACTGCTACTGCTACTGCTACTGCTACTGCTACTGCTACTGCTACTGCTACTCCTACTCCTACTGCTACTGCTACTGCTACTGCTACTGCTATTACTACTACTACTACTGCTACTACTGCTACTACTGCTACTACTACTACTACATCTCTTAGGAGACTCTTGCACAATTCGTGAGCATGTACATTACTACTACTACATCTCTTCAGGAGACTCTTGCACAATTCGTGAGCATGTACACCACTACTACTACATCTCTTCAGGAGACTCTTGCATAATCCGTGAGCATGTACACCACTCTAGCTCAGGCAGGGCTGATTCCCTTTGTTGCAGCCACATCTTAGACTACTACTACATCTCTTCAGGAGACTCTTACACAATTCGTGAGCATGTACACCACTCTAGCTCAGGCAGGGCTTTTGTTGTAGCCACATCTTAGACTACTACTACATCTCTTCAGGAGACTCTTACACAATTCGTGAGCATATACACCACTCTAGCTCAGGCAGGGCTGATTCCCTTTGTTGCAGCCACATCTTAGGCCGGGGGAGGAGCACAGACTTCTGCCACCTACACTCCTTAGCAGTGAGTCCAGGTTGATGAGATCCCAGAGGTTATGCCGGTACTGCCTATGGCCCCAGTTCAGCCTGAGAATAGGGCAACGACTTCAGAGGATGAGAAGCAGAGGCTTGAGAGGTTCAGGAAGTATGAGCCTCATATATTCAGTGGTTTAGCATAAGATGATGCCCTGGGATTTCTGGAGGAATGTTACCATATCCTCCGCACTATAGGTATATCAGGATCGAGTGGGGTTTCTTTCACTACCTTTTAGCTTCAAGGAGCAGCCTATGAGTAGTGGCGTACTTTTGAGTTAGACAGTTCAGCTGAGGCAACATCCCTTACTTGAACTCAATTTCATATATGTTCCTGAGAGAGATTGTCCCTCAGAGCCTCAAGGACGCATGATGCACAGAGTTTGAGCATTTGCACCAAGGCACTATGACTGTTTTAGAATATGCTGTCCATTTCACTGACTTGGCTAGGCATGCACCAGCCTTGGTTGCTACAGTTCGTGAGAGGGTTCATCGGTTTATTGAGAAGTTCATTCCCAACATCAGGTCTTGCATGGCTCGTAAGTTGGAGATGTATATTTCTTATCACCAGTTGGTGAGAATTGCTAGGAGAGTGGATGGTGCACACTCGGGATAGAGAGGAGAGGGAGGCCAAGAGGTCTTGAGAGTCGGGCCATTATTCTGGTGCCGGTGCTCCAGCTGCAGTTCATCATGGTAGGGGTTATATGGGTCACCCTTTTCATTAAGCTCTTCAAGCAGCCAGTGGTATTTCAGCTCCTCCTAGATCTCAGGAGCCTTATTATGCACCTCTAGTATCTCGTGCATCTCCTGCACATGGTGCTTTCAGTGGCAGTCCAGCAGACCTAGAACAAGCAAATGACATCCACCACGTCCTCCTAGAGCTTGTTTTGAGTGTCGTGACACACGCCATATGGTGAGGTATTTCCCTAGACTTAGGAGCGGTGCACCTCCATAGACTTCTCAATCACAGCGTGCCTCACAGAGTTCCCATGCTATGATTATAACACCAGTTTCTAACTCACCTTCCCATCTAGCTAGAGGTGGAGGTCGGGGAGGTAGAGGTCGCTCTAGAGGGGGAGGCTAGGTCATATATTATGCCCTTTCTGCCCGTACTAAGGATTTCGCCTCTGATTTTTTCATCACAAGTATTGTCCCTGTTTGTAATAGGGATGCATCGATTTTATTCAAATCCATGCTCCACTTATTCTTATGTGTCTACTTATTTTTCCCTGCATTTGAGCGTATCTTGGGATTCTTTGAGTTCTCCTATTTATGTTTCTATTACTGTGGGAGATTCTCTTGTTATGAACTGTGTTTATCGGTCGTCTTTGGTTGCTCTTAGTGGTTTTGAGATCAGAGCTGATTTATTATTGCTTAGCATGGTAGATTTCGATGTTATCATCGGCATGGAATAATTGTCACCCCATTATGCTATTCTTGCCTGTCACGCCAAAACGGTAACGTTGGCTATGCCAGATGTTCCACGATTTGAGTGGAGGGGGTACATTAGATCATACTACCACTAGAGTTATTTCATTCCTTGAGGCTTGGCGAATGGTTGAGATGGGATGTGACATGTATCTGGCCTATGTGAGAGATGTTAGTGTTGATACCCCTACAATTGATTCAATCCAAGTAGTATAGGACTTCCCTAATGTGTTTCTAGTTGATCTTCCAGGTATGCCACCTGACAAAGATATTGATTTTGGCATTGATTTGTTGCAGGCACTCAGCCCATTTCTATTCCTTCTTATCATATGACTCCTCCTAAGTTGAAAGATTTGAAGGAGCAGTTGCAGGAATTGCTTGAAAAAGGTTTTATTTGGCCCAGTATGTCATTTTGGGGTGCTCCTGTCTTATTTTTGAAGAAAAAAGATGGTTCTATGCATATGTATATTGATTATTGCCAGTTGAACAAAGTTACAGTGAAGAACCGATATCCTTTGCCTCGTATTGATGATTTGTTTGAACAAATATAAGGTGGACGAGTGTTTTATAAGATTGACTTGCGTCCAGGTTACCATCAGTTGAAGATTCGGGAGCCAGATATCTCGAAGACTACTTTCAGGACTCGGTATGGTCATTACAAGTTCCTTGTTATGTTGTTTGGGCTGACCAATGCCCTAACAGCCTTCATGCATTGGATGCACAGTGTGTTCAGGCCATATCTTAACTCATTCGTCATTGTCCATTCTGGTATTATCTCAGAGTCGGGAAGATCATGAGCAACACTTGAGGATAGTGCTTCAGACTTAGAGGAAAACGCAATTATATGCAAAGTTCTCAAAATGTGAGTTTTGGTTGGATTCTGTGGCATTCTTTGGTCATGTGGTATCGAGTGAGGTTATACAGGTGGATCCAAAGAAAGTGGAAGTAGTGCAAAGTTGGTCGAGAACATCCTCAGCTACAGATATCCATAGTTTTCTTGGCTTGGCGTGTTATTACCATTGATTTGTTGAGGGGTTTTCATCTATTGCAACACCTATGACCAGGCTGCCCATAAGGGTGCTCTGTTCTAGTAGACGAAAGAGTGTGAGGCGAGATTCTAAAAGCGCAAGACAGCTTTGACTACAACTCCAGTACTGATATTGACGACATATTCGGGGTCTGATACTGTCTATTGTGATTCCTCAAGAATTGGCCTTGGAGCAGTATTGATGCAAGTTAGTAAGTTGATTGCCTACGCGTCCAGACAATCGAAGGTACATGAGAAGAATTATCCTGTCCATGATCTCAAGTTAGTTGCTATTATTTGTGCCTTCAAGATCTACCGTCATTGTTTATACATTGTTACTTGTGAGATCTATACTGAGAACCGAAGTTTGTAGAATCTATTCAAGAGAAGGACCTTAATTTGCGCCATAGGAGGTGGTTAGAGCAGCTGAAGGACTATGATATCACTATCTTGTATCACCCGGACAAGTCCAATGTGGTGGCCAATGCTTTGAGTCACCGGGCAGAGATTTTGGGGGGCTTGGCTTATCTACCAGCAACGGAAAGGCCCATGGTGATGGATGTTCAGGCCTTAGCCAGCCAGTTTGTGAGATTGGATCTATTAGAGCCCAGTTGGGTTCTAGCTTGCGTGGTCTCTCGGTCTTCCTTATTTGATCGTATCAGGGAGCGTCAGTGTGATGACCCTTATTTGCTTGTCCTCAAGGACAAGGTTCTGCATGCTGATGCCAGAGATGCGACCATTACTAATGACGGGGTATTAAGGATGCAGGGTTGGGTAAGTGTACCCAATGTTGATAGGCTTTCGGAGTTGATTCTAGAGGACGCCCATAGTTTGCGGTATTCTATCCATCCAGGTGCCGTGAAGATGTACCAGGATTTGAGGCAGCTCTACTAGTGGAGGTGGATGAAGAAAGTTATAGTTGGGTCTGTAGCTCGATGCCTCAATTATCAGCAGGTAAAGTATGAGCACTAGAGACGGGTGGGTTGCTTCAGCAGATAGAGATTCCGGAGTGGAAGTGGGAGCGAATCACCATGGACTTTTTAGTTGGACTCCTATGCACATTGAAAAAGTTCGATGCCATTTGGGTGATTGTGGATCGGCTGACCAAGTCAGCACATTTCATTCCTGTGTATACTACCTATTCTTCGGAGTGGTTGGCGGAGATTTATATCCGGGAGATTTCTCATCTTCATGGTATTCAAGTGTCCATCATTTCAGATAGAGGTACTCAGTTCACATCATGGTTCTGGAGGGCCGAACAACATGGGTTGGAGCTGAACACAATATTTCACCCCCAGATGGACGGACACTCCGATCACACTATTCAGATTCTTGAGGATATGCTCTGTGCATGTGTACTGAGTTTGGAGGGTCTTGGGATCAATTCTTTCCACTGGCAAAGTTTTCTTACAACAACAGTTATCAGTCCAGCATTCAGATGGCACCAAATGAGGCATTGTATAGTAGGCGGAGTATATATCCGGTGGGTTGGTTTGAGACGGTTGAGGCTAGATTATTGGGCGTAGACTTGGTTCAAGGTGCCTTGGAGAATTTTAAGTTGATTCAGGATAGACTCAGTACAACCCAGTCCAAACAGAAGAGTTACGCGAATCGGAAGGTTTGTGATGTTTCCTATATTGTTGGGGAGCGGGTCTTGCTTCGGGTTTCGCCTATTAAGGGTGTTATGAGATTTAGGAAGAAAGTAAAGTTGAGTCCGAGGTTTACCAGTTCTTTTGAGATATTGAGACATGTTGGGGAGGTTGCTTACGAGCTTGCCTTACCTCCCAGCTTGGCAGGAGTTCATCCGTTATTTCATGTTTCGATGATCCGAAAGCATCATGGCAATCCTTCACACGTATTGAATTTTACTTCAGTCCAATTGGACAAGGATCTATCTTATATTGGGGAGCCAGTGGCAATATTGGGCGGACATGTTCGGAAGCTGAGGTCAAAGAACACAACATCAGTAAAGGTTCAGTAGCGGGGTCAGCCGGTCGAGAAGGCGACTTAGGAAACTGAGCAGGATATGCGCAGCCGTTACCCTATTCTTTTCACTACTTTAGGTATGTCTCTATTATAGTTCGAGAGCAAATGAATGTTTTAAGAGGGGGAGGATGTAATGATCGAGCCGGTCGGTTTGAGAATGAGCACCCCCATCCCGTATTAACTGCTTCCCCCATGTTTTTTTCTGCTATTTTGATTTGCCGGGATGATTAGTTGTGAGTTTCAGAGTGTTTTTGGGATACATAATCCCTAAATGAGAGTTTTAGCCTTAAAATTTGGGCCGTAGTCGGAGCAGTGTGAAGACGGCCTCAAAATTGAATTTGTTAGTTTCGTTACCTCCGTTGGGTGATTTCAGGCTTAGGAGCATATTCAGATTGTGTTTTGGAGGTCCGTAGCTTAATTAGGCTTAAAATTCCGAAAGTTTAATTTTTGAAGTTTCCGGTTCGATAATGAGATTTTGATATCATTGTTGAAATGGAATTTAAGAAGTTGGAGTAGGTATGTTATGTCATTTGAGATGTGTGTGCAAAATTTCAGGTCATTCAGACGAGTTTTGATAGACTTTTTGATCGAAAGCAGAATTTGGAAGTTTTGGAATCCTTAGACTTGAATCCGAGGGTGAATTAGTGTTTCAACATTGTTTTGAGTGTTTTGAGGATTGGTACAATTTTGAATAGTGTTATGTGATTTGTTCGTACTTTTAGTTGGGGTCTCGGGGGCCTTGGGATGTTTCCAGATTGTTGACGGGAAGTTGGGAGTTAGAGTGTGCAGCTAAAGCTGCTAAATTACTATCATAACCACACCTGCATATTGGGGACCACAGGTGCAGAGCCACAGAAGCGTGTGGTCATCCACAGATGTGTCCAGATGAGGTCAGAAGTCGCAGGTGTGGGTGCTTTACCGCACCTGCGGGACCGTAGGAGCGGGTATATTGGCGCAGGTGAGGACCCTGTACATTTAAATGAATTTTCATAGATGCACACCTGGGACCATAGATGCGGATACGCAAGTGCGGTGAAATGGCCGCCGTGCCAAAACCCTAGGTAGAACCTATATAAGGTTTCTGTCAGTATTTTAGCCTATTCTTTCACCATTTTTATCCGAGAATTGAGCTTTTAGGGAGGTTTTTGAGAGAGGATTCAAGGGAGCTTCAAGGAGGTAATATTTTTGGAACCCAAACTCGTTTATATTGTATTATTCTACTGATTTGGCAAGGAATTTATGGAAAATGAGGGTTAAAATTGGGGGTTTAGGGTTTGAAATTGGAGACTTCGAATTAGGGATTTGAGGGGTTGTTTGTGGTTCGATTATGATGTATTTCGTATGTATGAACTTGTGAGAGTGGAAGGATTCTAGTTTTGTGAATTTTATCCGATTCCGAGACGTGGGACCGGGGACGTTTTGGGCGATCTTCTTAATTTCACGTGTTAGAATTAATTAGTTGAATTAGTTATGTGAAGTTATTTTTACATCATGCAATTACTTTGAATATATTTGGGCCATTTGGAGTCGGGTTATCGTGGCACGAACATAATTTCGAGTTGATTGAGCTGGTTCGAAGTAAGTGGCTTGCCTAACCTTATGTGGGGGAACTCCCCTTAGGATTTGGTATTGTTGTTATGAGTGCCGTGTACGTGAGGTGACAAGTGCGTACACGTGCTAATATTTGAAAATACCATTTTCATTAAGATAATACCATGCTTTCTTGTAGTTTAGCAAATACTTTTACTTGAAAAGCCTCTTGTTTAGATTAGGAAAAGCATGCTTAGTGTGACTTAATTGTCTTTCCTATTTTTGTTGCCTACTTGTACTCTATGCAGCATGTTAGAGTTGAAATTCATGTCTAATTCTTGAATAAAACTGTATATTTTTCTGAGATGGTTGTGTATTTACTTTGGGACTACGAGACAACATCCCAGGAGATCCCTCTGCTTGTTTACTTTGTGACTACATATCAATATTCCAATGGATCCCCCCTACACATTTATGATTGGGACTACGGGACAACACCAAGTAGATTTCCCGTACTGGATATTTACTTTGGGACTACATATTTGGTATTCTAGGAGTTTTTCTTGCACATTTACGATTTGGAATATGAGACGATATCTTTGGAGATCTTCTGGATATTTATGTTTGGGACTACGGAATGATATCTCGGGAGATCCCCTATTGCTAATTCTGTGTTTTGAGTTAGATTCTTTCTCAGCTTTTTTTTTATTGTAGACCGTTAGCATAATTACTATATTCTTGTATTCCATACTGTTTTACCTTAATTATATATTTATATAACAAGGAAGGCCCTCACCTTCCTCATCACTACTCGATCGAGGTTAGGCTTGACACCTACTGGGTACCATTGTGGTGTACTCATGCTCTTTTCTGCACATGGTTTTCATGTGCATATCAGGTTCTTTGGCTCAGCCATTCCATCAGTGGAGCGAGGCTATCTTCAGAGATTCAAGGTATATCTGTCGCGTCCGCAGACCGATGAGTTCCTCTTTACTCTTCCTTCTAGCTTTAGCTCTCTTGTATTTACTTTGGTTTAGACATTGTAGAGTTAGAATACATGTAGCTATTCAACAGATTGTGTTTTTATGAGATTCCACATTTTGGGAGTTTTTTCAGTTTGAGAGTTTATATTGAATATGCCAAGCGGCACCTTAAACGTTTTATTTATGTTTTATCCGTAGTTTTTGGTTAGTTTTATCATTCATTCCTTTTTATGCGAATTGTTAGGTTTACCTAGTCGTAGAGACTAGGTACTGCCACGATAGTTCAATGAGGGTGAACTCAGATCCTGACATGACTTAAATTGAATTCTTTACAATCGTGGGTCATTCCTAAGGCTTAATTTCAATCGTTTGGTTGGTAATTTGCTAGATTCTATTGGTTCGGAGGCTTGTTTGAAAGGAAAAGCCGCGGTTGAACTTTGAGTTTGGTCATTGGAGCAAGGTAAGTATCGTGGTTAACCTTGACTTGATGGAATAAGACTTCTTTGTCTATTTTCTATGTGTTTAGTTGTTGGGTACAACGTATATGTGAGGTGATGAGTACTTATGTATTGTTTTCGGGTTAAAGCATGCGGGTGGGACTTGGTTTCTTGTAGTTGTTGCTTTCTTTGATCATGTTATCCATGTTTACACTAGTGTTGTTAAATTGATCGCTCTTATCCTGTTTCATGGACTTTTCATAATTATTGAGTATTGGTTTCAAAGTTGAGGTTGGTATTGCGGAACCAAATGTTGAAGTAAGGCGTGTTCTTGTTATTCTATCTCCCTGTTGTTTGTAGTTCATTACTTTATTTTAAGGGAGAGTGTTAATGTACGAAGGGTGATGCCGTTCCATGTTATGAGTGTTAATGCACGAAGGGTGATTCCATATCATATTGTGAGTGTTAATGCATGACGGATGATTTCGTACCATGTTATGAGAGTTAATGCACAAAGGGTAATGACGTGCCGTTTCTATTGATTTATATTGTGAGGTTGAGAGTAAAAGCACGACAGGTGATGCCGTTCACTTTTCTTTACTATGTTCAATTATTTTTATTGGTTCAAGGCATATTGACTGTTACAGTTATCATTGCTACTGTGGTTCTTTATTCTTGTATCTTCTTCAGCATGCACCCATCCTGATTTTACTTGTCTAGCTTCTATTTGTTATTTTGTACATATACTGTTAAATTGCATGGGTTTATTAAGTAGGTGTCTCGTCATAGCCTCGTCATTACTTCATCGAGGTTATGCTCGACACTTACTAGTACATGGAATCGGTTGTACTGATACTACACTCTGCACTTATTTTGCAAATTTTCGTACCAGCCCTAGCGGATCGCGATGTTAGCAGTTGGATTGCTTGACAGGAGATCCAAGATAGAGCTGCTGGTGTTTGCAGACTTTGGAGTCTCTTTCTAGTCTTATTATTTTACTGTTTCTTTTCCTTCAAGAATAATGTATTTTCTTTCATACTCTGCTTGTAGTAAATCATAATAGATCGTGAGTTGTGACTCCAGATCCTAAATGTATTACTCCCTCGGTTCTAGTTTATGTGAACCTATTTCCTTTTTGGTCCATTCCAAAAAGAATGATCGCTCTCTAAATTTGGAAATAATTTAGTTAAAACTGATAATTCTACCCTTAATGAGAGCTTTTATAACCACACAAATTCTCTGACCCCCTTTGTAACTTGTTTAAGAACATAAATTTCAAAAGTCTTGATTATTTTGTAAACTCCATATCCAGTCAAATGGATTCACATAAATTGAAACGGAGGGAGCAGATGTTATGAGTTTTATGCTATTCCACAAATCAGATTTAGATATTGTTTAGCTTAATTGTTCTTGTTATTGAAATTGGTTAAAATTGACCTTAAGAATCCTCTAACATTGGCTAGCCTATCAAGTGAAATATTACGTGTCATCACGGTCCCGACGGTAGAAATTTCGGATCGTGGCATAAGGCTTTTGTTTCATATTTGTATTGAATAATAATACTTCAAATTAATTTTTAAGTTCTATGTTGATTTTCTTATTTTTGAACTTGCAAATTAGAAGTTTACAACAATAATAAAAAATAATAAAGAGTATCACATGTTTTGTATCATTTTTGTAAGTTCATCCATGTCACATGCGGTTTTTGAGTTCTGGCATTGCTTGAATCGGAACCATAAACTATTGTATCTTTAATTTCTTGATCCTCCGGTTCATCTACCTCTTTACGCTCTTGATTTTGCTGTTACGATCTTATCCAATCTCTGAAGCATACTAGAACTTCTAAAGCGTTGCTGCCTAATGAGTGACGGGTATCTCTTAAATATTTCCTTGCTTGACTAAATTTATCTTTTTGATGCAACTGATGAAATCGGTACATTTACCAGCTTACCTCCTGTCTCATATTTATAAACTTCCTTACAAATAGTACATCTTATATAATTTTTATCTTCTTCTAGTCTTTTTGAAAAATTCCAACACTTACTTCTCTTCGATTCTTCTTAATATGGAGGGGAGGCCTACCAGTTTACCATGACCGCCACCCCTAGTATTTGACTAGCAGTAAAAGTGTAGGTGTTGGTGTTTCAAGATTACAGGTGACTGAATATCATCTAAATCATAATCTTCTTGAGATTTATCATAATCCGCATTTAAATTTTTAGGCGAACTTTCAGAAATATATGTAATACTACTAGAAGAATCGGTAACGCCTCTTGACCTTTTAGTATTTTTACTCTTACTAATACCACCATACTAGTACACGTTTTTTTGAGTGCTCTAAATATATCTATTATTTAAATTAAATTTAAAAAATAAATTAATCATTCTAATAATAAAATAAAAATAAATTTCAAAGAAGAAAAAGAGATTGAACGAGTGTATCGGGAGACCGAATGTCGCACTAAATTTGATAGCACACTTCAATTGATATTTGATGATATTGATACCACACTTCACTTGATAATTATAATTTTGCAGTGGCTACTGTAAATAATTGACAAAAATTAAAATAATAATTAATTGAGAACTTGAGAGCAATAAGCATTCATAATCAAGAGAGAAATTAGAGTAGAAGAAGAGAGAAAATTGTGAGGAAAAATATAGAAGATGGGGGACTATTTTTATTTTTTAAAAGGTTAGAAATATAATTTATCAATTATTAGGAGTAGGAAGGGAGACTATTTTATTAAGGGGGGTAGGCTGAAATGGCCAAAAATGGTCGTCGCCCCACGGTCATTTCTAAAGTTGACCGTTAGCAATGACCAAAAATAATACCCAACAATAACCAGGCTAGAACCCGATAAAAATCCGTTAATAGGCTAGCCGGGTTCCGGGGAACTGGTAGCAAAATAAGGCCCGAACCCATCCGGCACAACCTCCTAACCCTAACCAACCCGCCCCAGCCCTTAGCAGAGTCGCTGATCCAGGCTGAACCGAGTCGAACCGGGTTGTCATTGGGCTGGCCCGTTTAAAACCTTTTATTTAAATACCCGCTTTGTCCTATTTAGGCCCCCTTTGCCCATAATAAAAAACTTTGTTTTCTAAAAATTTTCACTTCTTTTCGAAATTATTATTTGGCCATGAAATTTTAAACTTTCACTTGAAGATGAATTTCAGAATTTTTCAAATATTATAAAACTCCAAAGAGCTAATTTTCAAAATTTTTAAATCAACCCGAAATTATATTCATGTCCAAACACAATTCTAATTTTCAAATATAATTTTTTTGAAATTTTACAATACTTATGTTCAAACGTCCACTTAATGCGACATGATTCGAAATATGAGTGTTAAATTATCTCATTTTTTGTGAATTCAGACATATAATTTCAAAGTTCTTTTAAATAAAATATATTTAAAACTACATAAGAAATACTAAAGTCACAATAATTAATAGTTTAAAAATTTTAATAGGCATATGTGCGGTCAAAGAAAATATTCTTTGACCGTTCAAATAGTAATCCCCGAATGTGTGACAACAATTCTGAAATAATGTAACGACCCGTTAACAGTGGGGTTGCTTTTGTAAACATCGTAACTGCAAACAAGAGTTCGCAATTGCGCCATCTGAGCTGGGTAAAGGTTGATAATTTCGGAACTTTGCTTATTTTACACCATTTTTGAATCCTAGACTTCATAGATGCGATTTTTGAAAAGCAACTTCTTCCCAAATTCATAAGTTAGTAACTTTAGCTTGTTTTCATTCAGTTTCCATTACTTTTTCATGAATTTCATCATCAAATCTTAGAATTTCAAAGTAAAAATTGAGGGATTTGGGAAGAATTTATGAATATTGGAAAATTGAGATTTAAACCACAATCGAGGTCGGATTTAAAAAAAATCGAATATTCAGGCTCAAGGTAAATAGTAATCGGGATTTGGTCTTAATTTCGAATTTCAACCACGTGTGCCCTGGTTGACTTTTTGTTGACTTTTTGAATTATGTTAAGGATTGAACCTTTTTTAATCGTAGGTAGTGTCTAATGCTTTTTTTGACTTATTTGAACAGTATTTAGCTAGATTTTATTGGTTTTGAGGCTTTTCTAAAGAAAAAGCGGTATTGGATTATTGATTGTATTCCGGAAGGAGGTAAGTTTCTCAATTAACTTTGATTTGAGGGTAATAGGTAAAATTGAGTCTATTTGCTATGTGATCTATGTGTTGGGGGAGGCGTATATGCAAGGTGACAATTGTTTATGTGCTGGACATGGGATAAGCATGCAGGTAGAATTGTATTATTTGTTCCATGTTATTTGTGTATTAAAATTTTCCATATTTTAATAGGTTTCTTAATTCGCTAATTACTTGTATTCGTGTTATTTCTTATGTTGAGATTGTTGTGACACCGTGAGTTGAGATTGTTGAATTGTTGATTGATAGTTGGTTCTAAATTGTTGGAAGATTTTCATATGACGAGTTGTTTTCAAATTCTATTATTGATATTAAACTTGTTTTCCGTCTTGCTTGATATTATGTTGCTTGGTGAGGAAGAGTAAAATCACGAAGGATGTTGTCGTGCACTTATTTTTATATTATAACGTGAAGATGAGAGCAAAAGTACGAAGGGTGATGACATACAAATTTGGTTGATTTTATTGCTCTTTACTTTGATATTTGAAATGTCGACTTGGCTTGTGGCTTCGTTATTTACTTTGGAAAGAGGTTTACTTAGTGAAACATTAATTTATGTCTTCCTTTGTTGACCCTTTACTCGTAAAATTGTTATCCTTTTTACATGTCCCTATCCCGTTGTTATTTGATTTTTTATTGTTATTTCATTAACTCTTGATATATAATTTTACAAGTTTATTTTAGGTGTCTTGCCCTAGTCTTGTCACTGCCTTGTCGGGCTTAGGCTCGAAACTTACTATGTATGTTACGTCGGTTGTATTCATAATATACTTCTGCATTTCTTGTGCAGATCCGGACATCAATACCAATGGAGTTTCGGGAGGTGCTTAGCAGATATCGGTAGGTGATTCGAGGTAGCATTGCATTCCGTCCGCAGGCCTTGAGTCATTTTCTTATTCCACTATATTGTTATTATTCTTCGAACATTGTTGTATGTTCTTTTAATATAGTACATTTAATAAACTCTAGAAGCCCATGTACTAGTGACTCCACGTCTTGGGAGTGTTTGCATTTTACTTTAAACTTACGCTATGTCCTTATCTTATTATTAGTCAATTATTGTGTTTTTTTCTTATTTTACTGTTGTGTGTTGTCTAGTGTAGCATGCAGTATTAAGCGCTATCACAATCCTGATTGGTGGGGATTTTGGATTGTGACAAGTTGGTATTAGAGCACTAGGTTGTATAGGTCTCACAGGTCATGAGCAAGCTTAGTAGAGTCTTGAGGATCGGCACAGAGACGTCTGTACTTATCTTCTAGACGCTATAAGGCTTTAGAAAACTTCACTTTCGTTCTCTATAGTGCGACTCTTTTTATCCTATGTATTGAATCTCTCTTAGTCTCTCTAAATGGTGAGGACACTTATTCGTTTGCCATTTACCAGGAGCTAGAGCCCCAGATTGCAGCCACTACCAAGGGTAGTAGTCGAGGCAAGGGTAGAGGACAAAGTAGAGGCAGAGCTCAGCCTAGAGCATGTGCAACAACACCTGATGTCGAGCCTCAGATAGAGCATGATTATGAGATCCGGATTAGGTTAAGCCAGCAGGACCAACTCAAGTCCTAGTGGGGTTTATTGCTACTCAGTGCTTTAGGATGACTTAGTCCGCATGGTTGATGTTATGGAGTGTGAGCTAGGCCGATGTGATTCCTGTTGTACCAATATTTCTCAGGTGGGGGAGGAGCTTAGACTCCTGCTACTCATACAACCGAGCATATTGTTCATAGTTACTAGACCCAGGAGTTCCACCAGTTGAGGGGGTTCAGCATGTTGTTACGAGACATCCGAAGGAGAGACCCGCGATGTCAGTTGATGAACTGAAGAGGTTGGATACGTTCACAAAGTTATATCCCCCTCACTTTAGTGGTACACCTTCTGAGGATATCCAGGACCTTTTGGACCATTGCCATGACATCTTACATAACATAAGGATAGTGGAGCCTAGCGGAGTTGACTTTATAGTATTTCTAATGCATGCTTATGCCAAGAGGTGGTGGCAGGTGTATGAGCAGGCAGGCTAGCGGGATCACCTCTTCTCACTAGGGCTCAGTTCTCGTAGTTGTTATGGGAGAAGTTTATTTCCTTCACTTAGAGAGAAGAGTCACATAGTTAGTTCAAGTGGCTTCATGAGGGTAGCGTGACCATTACTCAGTATGAGACTAGATTTGTGGATCTATCACGCCATGTACCTATCCTGATCCTTACTTAAAGAGAGAAGGTGCAGAGTTTCATTGATGTCTTATCTATGGCATTTGACTTCAAATGACCAGAGAGACCAAGTATGAGATTTACTTAACTCGGGTAGTGGAGATCGCTAGGAGGATCAAGCACATCAGAGGCTAGGCTAGGGAGACGACATCTTACAAGAGGCCCTTTCATTTTGGAGGATTTAGTGGTGCCTTATCTGGAGATAAGGGTTCATTTGGTAGAGGCCATCCTATCAGGCCAATTCATTCAGTTCTACATGTCACCCATGGTGCTTCAAGCAGCCACAATACTTATGGATCTAGTCCCAAATAACTAGCATATAATGCACCTCCAGCTCCAGTTAGTGCACTTCTGATATAGAGTTACTAGGGCGGTCATTCAGGTCGAAATTGACATTTTCAAAGTTAGTATTCATGTAAGTTGAGGGCTTGTTATACATGTGGGGATATGAGGCACGTCATGAAGTTTTTCTCCAGGTCATAGAGTAGTATTTCACAACAGAGTAATCGTGACATGGTTGCAAAATCGATGGCTCCACCACCCGCATATCCAGCTAGAGGCAGAGGTCAGGTAGCCCCAAGCAGAGCCTAGTAAGCTAGAGGTTGAGGTAAGTCAGTGAGAGGTCATCCCAGAGGTGAAGGATAAGTTAGTGGGGCTCAATCCTGTTAGTATGTATTTTCACCTAGATTTGAGGCGGAGTCATCCGATGCAGTTATTACAGGTGTTATCTTAGTCTGTCATAGAGATGCTTCCATATTGTTTGATCCGAGTTCTACATATTTTTCACAACCCAACCTTGGGAGGTGTGGCTGACCAACATCAATACATATATCGTTCAACATAGAACTTGGAACAACAAGGCATCCAAGTATATTAACAACAACAACAACAACAACTACCCAGTATACTCCCACCAGGTGGGGTCTGGGGAGGGTAATATGTAGACGAGCCTTACCCCTGCCCGAAAGGCAGAGAGGCTGCTTCCAATCGACCCTCAGCGAGTAGAGTAAAAATGGGAAAGCTGCATTAAGGAACAGAGATAAAATTAGAAACACAAGCAAGACAAAATCAAATAATAAAGCATAGGTACTCCCACGAAAGTAACGTAAATAGTTATGAAAACATAAGCAACATAAATACAGTCGCATGTAGTAATATCAATCATGAACTACCATACTAAAACACTACTCACCTATGAGCCCCTAACCTACAACCTTGATTTTAGACCTCCAGACTCCCCTATCCAGAGTCATGACCTCGGTAACCTGCATCCTGGCCATGTCCTGCCTAATCACCTCTCCCCAATGCTTCTTAGGCCTCCCTCTCCCTCGCCGCCCACCAACAATCTCCAACCGCTCGCAGCTCCTCACCGGGGCATCAGAGCCCCTCCTCCGAACATGCCCAAACCACCTCAGCCTCGCTTCCCGCATCTTTTCGTCCACCGGGGCCACCCCTACCTTCTGTCGAATAACTTCATTCTCGACCTTATCCAGCCTGGTGTGCCCACACATCCACCTAAGCATCCTCATCTCCGCAACCTTCATTCTCTGAACATGCGAGTTCTTCACGGGCCAGCACTCCGCCCCATACAACATTGCACTAACCACGGCTCTGTAGAATTTCCCCTTTAGTTTGTGCGGGATTTTCTTGTCACACAGGACCCCTGAAGCAAGCCTCCACTTTGACCACCCCGCTCCTATCCGATGGGTGACGTCCCCGTCAATCTCTCCGTCCCCCTGGATCACAGACCCAAGATATCTCACACTGTCCCTCCTAGCGATGGCCTGAGAACCAAGCATCACTTCCCCGCTTACCCCACTCGGCTCCTCGCCAAACTTGCACTCCAGATATTCTGTCTTAGATCTGCTAATCTTGAAACCCTTAGACTCAAGGGTCTGTCTCCATATCTCTAACCTTTCACTAACACCGGCCCTCATCTCGTCTATCAATATTATATCATCAGCAAAGAGCATACACCAAGGCACATCCCCTTGGATATGTCGGGTCAGAGCATCCATTACTAAGGCGAATAACAGGGGGCTCAGCGCCGATCCTTGATGAAGCCCCATTACCACAGGAAAATGGTCTGATACGCCCCCCACCGTCCTAACCCTAGACTTAGCTCCATTGTACATGTCCTTGATTACTCTGATATAGGCTTCTGGCACACTCTTCGCCTCCAAGCACCTCCATAGCACCTCCCTCGGGACCTTGTTATACGCCTTCTCCAAGTCGATAAGCACCATATGAAGGTCCTTCCTCTTATCCCTGAATTGTTCCGCCATCCGCCTGACTAAGTGAATCGCCTCTGTGGTGGAGCGTCCCGGCATGAAACCGAACTGGTTCCCAGATATAGCTGTCGCCTCCCTCACACGCGCCTCAATCACCCTCTCCCAAACCTTCATCGTGTGGCTTATTAATTTGATGCCCCTGTAATTGTTGCAACACTGGATGTCCCCTTTGTTCTTGTACAGGGGCACCACTGTACTCCACCTCCACTCATCCGGCATCTTTTTAGTCCTGAAAATCGCATTGAATATCCTAGTGAGCCACTCCCCTCCAGCTTTACCCATGCACTTCCAGAATTCCACCGGGATCTCGTTAGGCCCGATCGCTCGACCCCTACTCATCTTACGCAATGCCCCTAAGACCTCCTCTACCCTAATGCGCCTGCAGTACCCAAGGTCTCTATGGCTCTCTGACTGCCCCAACTCCCCTAGCTCTAAGCTCCGATCCCCCTCCTCATTAAGAAGGTCTCGAAAGTACGCCTGCCACCTCTGTTTGATTTGTGAGTCCCCCATCAGAACTCTACCCTCCTCGTCCTTGATACACCTGACTTGGTCAAGATCGCGTGCCTTCCTCTCCCTTACTTTAGCCAACCAGAATAACTTCTTATCCCCACCTCTCTCCCCTAGTTCCTCATACATGCGTCCGAACACCTCGTTTTTAGCTTCCGTGACAGCCATCTTAGCTTCTCTTCTCGCCTCCCTGTATACCAACCTGTTCGCCCTCCGCTCCTCCTCGCTTGAGCTCCCGGCCAACCTAGCGAACGCCGCCTTCTTCACCTCCACTTTTCCCTTGACTACCTCGTTCCACCACCAATCGCCATGATGTCTGCCTGAATATCCCTTAGCTACCCCGAGCACGTCCCGTGCGGCCCCCCTAACCAAGTTCGCCGTCACTGTCCACATAGCGTCCGCTTCCCCGTAACTTCTCCAAGCTCCGCCCTCCACTAACCTCCTTTCCAACTCCTGTGCTTTCTCCTTAGACAAAGCGCCCCATCTAATTCTCGGTTGCCCCTGGGAGCCCCTCCGCTTCTTCTTAACCCAAAGATCGGCATCCAACACTAGAAGTCTATGAAGAGTTGAAAGCGACTCACCCGGAATAACCTTGCAGTCCTTGCACAAGCCCCCATCGTTCCTTCGGATGAGGATGTAGTCAATCTGAGTCTGCGCCGCCGCACTCTTGAAAGTGACCAAATGCTCCTCCCTCTTCCGGAATGTCGAGTTCGCAATCAGGAGCTCGGAAGCCCTGGCGAAATCAAGCAGCGAAGTGCCCCCTCCGTTCCTGGCACCAAAGCCAAAGCCCCCGTGCACCTCATCATATCCACCAGCCTCAGCCCCAATATGGCCATTAAAGTCTCCTCCAATAACTAACTTCTCAGACTGGGGAATCCTCCCCACCAGATCATCCAAGTCCTCCCAAAAGCGCCTTTTAGCCTCTTCGTCTAAGCCTGCGTGCGGCGCGTAAGCGCTAACGACGTTGAGGACTCCACCCCCAATAACCAGCTTAATAGACATTAACCTATCATTCACTCGCCTAACCTCGACCACGGACTCCCTTAGGTCCCCATCAACCAGGATGCCCACTCCATTCTTACCCTTCTCAAGCCCAGAGTACCACAGCTTAAACCCATCAGCGTCCCGCGCCTTCGACCCTTTCCACCTTGTCTCCTGGACGCATGCTATGTTAACCCTTCGCTGTTGCAGAACCTTCGCCAACTCAATGGACTTACCCATCAGAGTACCTATGTTCCAAGACCCAATCCTTAGTCTATGGACGTCCGCCGCCCTCTTCCCACCCTTTCCTCCCGCCCTGCCCGAAGTGCCACCCCCTGCTCCCCTACCCACCCTCGCTACCACCCCCACCCCCTGAGGACATGACCTTACGCTATCATCTCCCACCGCGGCCACTATCCCACCAACCGATATGGGGTACAGTAGCACACGCACGCACTATAGCGAAAGACGCAAATGAATCAAACTAGATAACAACAGAATAGAACACACCATCCAAATATATTAACAAGATAAAAATTTTCGTAGCTGACAAGTGAAAGAACTATAATATTAAGCACATGGCTAACCAATGCCAACAAGTCATAACAACATTTACTTAGACACTAAACACTAGTTTGCAAGCCTCTAAGAGTAGCATAATATACAACTTAGTTGGGACAGGGCTCCATCATACCCAAGATGATACAAACATGTACTCCAGTACCTATCGACTTCTTTTCAACTACCCGAAAAAGTGGAGTGCAACAACCAACAGCTGAAACGATCACCCTATGGGGAGGCACATCACACAGTCTATTTGTGCATGTGGGCATGAACACAACGCCAATAAGAAAGGAGCTTCAATATAAAAGATGTATTGGGCCTGTAAGGGTGATAATGTGGGTAGATCAAAGACATAGCAATAGTGATGTGATACAGAATTTCAACCTGAATACAGAAGACAAACCATGAAAGGTGACACTACTGTAACCATGAATCATAATGATATGAAAATTTTATAATATTCAAGCCACCCATTGGGCCCATGCATTAGATGTAAAATAACATTATTCAGCCACTAATTGGGGCATATCATCCCATATCATACCTAGCCTCATAGAGCATCCGGTAAAGTCTCATGCTTTCATCATATCGTACCCGGCCTCAAGAGGTATCGATTGCACCCAATCTCAATAGGTATCAGCGTATTTGGCCTCAAGAGGTCTCTGTAGTACCCATCCTCAGGAGAAATTGACTGTACCATGCCTCAATAAAACTCGACGTACCCGATCTCAAGAGTAATAAGTCATAACACATAAATTAGTACTCGGACTCATAGAGGTCTCGGTCGTACCCAACTATACAACGACTTGGTAAATACTTCACATCATGTCTCATCGTACCTAACAGATTAGTGGTTGCACAATATTTTCCGTGCTCGACCGACTATTGCACGGATCGACAAATAAAATAGATGCATATATAGGTAATCACAATGCAATATCAACTTAAAGATATCGTCGCGCTCTCTTTTTCTTTGCGGAGTCCGGGTTTCGATATCTCTTTTGAGACAACTCATTTTCTTTTGGGAATTGGGTATTTAAAATTTGAAGAGTCTCCACCTAATGGATTTATGGTGCGTTAGGAAACCTAAAGCAAGCAACTCATAAAACTGATTTGCAGTACCGGAGATTGGGTAAGGGCTCGAAATAACCTTGAGGGGAAGGTGTTCGGCACCCCTCGAGGTCCATAATTGTGGGTACCATCCAAACTCAAATTGGGTGATTTATTCTTAAGAAAAGAAAGTAATTTAGTCAAACAAACATTTTGTTTAAAAACAAGGGGAGTAAAGGAGGTCCTAGGTTTTTTAGCCTATAGGATCACTTTTGTGCAATGCTTGGTAATCGTCCCCAAGTTGGGGTACTACACATAACATTAGCGCACATGTAATCTTATTCTTTACTACCCAATTACCCTCCTCTTAGTTATTACCTAAAGCGTTCCAGCAATATCAAGTACGTATCCTATGTGTGCACTACCCATCCCTTTACTTATTGTCCTGGAGGTGTCTAGGACTTCTAATTAAGGTGGGTCTAGACTCTCCAATAGAACTTAAAAGGAGTAAATCTAAGCGACATGCAAAAAGAATAGGACATAACAGATAAGGAACAATTAAAGGCTCACATTTACCTCCACAACTAAGTAGTCAATTGCACGTGTCAAACAACAGTATTTCAAATACTTTAGGTGTCCTATAGCAAGATATCTAGGTGAGAACAAAGTAGAACATATGTAGTGTTTTATTAAAAGTAAGGCAGAAGATACTTAATCAGTTGTCTACTGATTTTAGGACTAGCTGAATTTGGGCAGTTCACAGACAAAGCACATTTTTATAATTTTCAGATTTTAATCACCGTACATGCTTGCCTAAGCATGGATCAGAGGTGCCCTATGAACATGATATCCAATTGTTAATTAGAGCCGCAACAAACCAGTAAACGATTTTAAGCATGCAGTTTATTATTAGGTCATATGGGCATGCTGTCTAGGTGTACAATTTGATTTTAAACTTATAGACATGGTATCTAAATGCAAGAACTGATTTAAACTTTATAGAAATTCTATCTAGGTTAAGAAACTGATTTTAAACTAATATGTATGGTATCTAAATGCGGTAATTGGTTTTATAACCTTATAGACATGATATCTAAATATTGAAATAGATTTGAACTTTATTAGCATCCAGAGACTCATTTAAACTTACATGTATGGTTTTTAAATAAATGAACATCGTAGTAACCTACATGCATGGTATTTAGAATGAAGGAATGATTTAAAACCCTATAGGCATGGTATCTACCCTTTCCCAATAAAATATATATAAGAACCCCTCCCAATTTTACTAATATCCCCAATATCTGCTTTACAAGAATATTACAAGATAACCATAAATAATGAATTATAGAAGTGAAATTGCTAAAACTATAGGGAGCCTGAACAGGCCCAAACAGTAAACCTGGAAAACCAGGCCTTCAACAAAATATGCAGTACCCCAAGAAATCATAGTATCAAAGAGAGTATTCTTGGTGCGTCAAAGTTCTCAAGGGCCCCAGGGACCCTGGGCAATGCTCACACCCAGACTCTCTTTAAAGGGGAAACAGTCTATGCGCAGTGTGGAAGGGCCAACCCCAGTGTGTCAGAGTTTACAAGAGTCTCATGGACTCCTAAACAGTGCTCACACTTGAGGGGTAAGATCCTAGACATTCTAAGAGTAGGAGTGCAAGGTAGTTCTTGAAAGTTTAGAAATAGTTTTAAGAAAATAGTTCAGAAGTAAAACAATCCAGAAGTAAAAAAGTTCAGGAGTATTAAAACAGTTAGAAGCATTCGGAAACAAAGGGTCAAAAACATAGTCATAAAGCAAAGGCCCATATTGCCCAGATTTAACAGAAGGAGCTTAACCCTGAACTCCATCAATCAACAATAGATAAGATCAATTAGTTTAACAAGGTTTCTCATGGTCTTGATCCCTTAGCTATTACTAGTTTAACATACAGGCATGTATTAGTCATATGACATCGTACTAGGATCAGACAATCACATAGAAAAGCAAGCAGAGTTGCGGGCATAAAGACCATGACTTAATCAGAAGTTTGTTAAGGAAGAACACTTAGAACATGGCAAGTAGACATAGTTCTAATGGAATAGAGTCAGACATGTAGACATGTTGAAAGCAAGAAAATACACAGGTCTAGTTAAAAATAAGCAGGCTGATAATAAAGATCATGCTGGTTTAATAATATAAAAGTAGACATGCTGAGAACAAGAAGTAGACAAGTTAAATCATATGGAGGTTTGAATGATAGTAAAGTAGAGGCATACCAGTCAAAAATTTGGTAATAGAGGAGTGGAGCAAATAGGATTCCAGGATCTAGCCTTAGCTTTCCGCCAGCTGGACAATACATCAAACAAATAGTAGATGATTGTAATAGAGAGCAGAATGTTTAGGTATATATTTTCCTATGTTTGTGTGTGCGCGTTAAAGAAAAGGGGTGAAGCTTATATAACATTCAGTAGAGTATAGTTAATACTGTAAATCAGTTCAAAGGCTTGCTGATAGGGCAATAAAATAATCAGTTAATCAATTAGGCATGACAGGGTCGATCAATAAGCAAAAATTCATGGGATTGTATCCAAAATAACTCGAAATTGAGGTCTAAATAAGGCAAATGGTAAGTATGATAGCCAATTAGAGTCAGAACACTGAAATCCGACAAGCAATAGGTCAATTAATCATACAAATAAGGTAACATAAGTAAATATAGACTAATTTAAGGTTGGTAAGGTAGTCACCCCACAAATTAAGCTTAATAGGAACAATAAAGGCAAGTAGCATCAATTAGGAGTCCTAAAATAAGGAAATCAGACAAAATTACAATAAATAATCATCTTAGTAAAACGAAACCCTTTCCAACCCTGGACGGTTTGGTTAATCATTCAACTATTCAAAAATAATGTGCAAATATTGAAGCGAGTAGTGAAGTAATCAAACAAACTAAGACTGGAACACAATCATGGAAGAAATCATTGGAAAAAGGTTAATCAAACACATAGGAGTTTTAGAAAAAGTTTTGTAGAAACAGTCGAGGTGAAAACCCTAGTTATTAGGAGCATAAGGATAGATTAAAAGTAAGGAAAACAAAAAACCTTTAAAGAAAAATGCTATAGGAACTCGAAACCACTTCAGATCTATAACAGATAATAAAGAATCATAACCCTAATATGGAGGAACATTAAAATCAGTCGATGCTAAAGAGAACAAATTTTTTTTTAAAGAAAACTACTGTATAAACTCGAAGACATTTTAGATCTACAAGGATCCGAGCAGATTTAAAGTATAAGAGATGAGGTAGGGTCCTCAAATCATCAGGGAACCCATGGAACGGGTAATAATCGAAGGGTTTGAGGTAGATTTAGGTGACGACGCTAGGGTTAGGGTTAGTTTCATAGAGAACCAAAGAAGAAGGGTGATTCAAGGGCGACTATCTTTGGATAATGGCTAGGGTTAGAGGTAATTTGGGTTAAAAAAGTAAATGGGAATGGGGGCTGTTGATCTTAGAGATCAACGGCCAAGATTAGAAGGGGTTTGGGTCGGGTAGATGTCTTTAGTTTTAGGCTGGGGTGATTTGGTCTTAGGTTAACTTAAGTTGGGCGGGGGGGGGGGGGGGGGTCGAAATTAAGCTTAATAAAAGAGCTATTTATTAAATACCCAATTAATTAATAAAATAATTTGTAACAATAGCTAATTAAATGATAAAGATAATTTTTATGCATGAATATGATTTAAAATAATTACTTAATATTATAGAAATATAAAAAGTTATTTTTTGTATAACTAATGTAATTATGCATATGTAAGGGCCATTTTTACAAAATATGCAATCATAGTCTTAAAAATATAAATGTATTTGTAAAAAATGCAATTAAAATATTTGAACGCTCATATGGACATAAATGATGAATACTAAACCATTGTAAAGTAATATATGAGATAATTATTGAATATTTATATAATTTAAAATACAAAAATAACTTGGTTTAAGGTTTTTAAAAATTATAGAAAAAATTGTAAAATACTTGTGCATGTATGCATGCATAGTTTAAAATATATGAGAGAAAAATTGAGTATCAACATTTGCCCCTCTTTACCGGGGAGGATGAAAGAGTTTTTGGGTAAATAGGTGTTTTGAAAAATAGAGGCCGAACTGTAGTCTTTGAGTTGCCTACATATCCTAATTGTACAAGAATCATGCCACGTATAGTTCTGGACCCAATGGTGAATGAACCGATTGAAATGGTTCTTTTGTGAAATGTAATGTCAGATATCGTTATGATTGTGAGTTTGGAGTGTAACGGATGTATTATAGGGCAGATATCAGAATGATCATAGAGTAAGGTGGGTAATTGATGGGAATCGTTTATAATGGCAAAGTGAAAATGGTATGCGCGAAAACCTATGCAAAGGTTGGTCATGTTTGAAGAACGGTTACCTCCTGGATTACTTGTAAAACTTAAAATATGATGCATGCAAGTATATAAGTGACTGCAAGAATTTAAAAGTGATGCAGATTCACTTTGGACCATGAAAGACTGTCTCTGAACAGTACATATGATGTCCTTAGACTACGATATCCTGGGCCATGAATCATGAGATGAGGGATTCACAGGACATAAAATGATGTTCTCGGGCCATGAGGATGGTTTTTATGAACCATGACGCCTTTGAATAGTGATGCGCAAGTATTGAGAGATCCTCAGGCCATAACATGGTGTCTTTAGGCTATGAGGATGATAGTATCAGACTATGATGCTTTTGGATATGTTAGTTATATGTCAGCCCATGAAGTGCAGAGATATGATACTAAAAGTGATAGCAAGACATAGCTTAGTCTTGTGCAGAGTTTGGGGGCAAAGCTTAGCCCGAGGGAAGAAGATAGTGTCAAGTTTAAAATAAAACAACATTTATGCAGGGAGGGACACTGCTTAGTCCCGAGAAAGTAGTGCTTAGCCTTATGCAAATACGGAGGCAAGGCTTAGCCTCATGCGAGATTGGAGACAGAGCTTAGTCTCATGCAAGGAGAAGGAAATGCTTATCTTTATATAAAAATGGAGGCTGGGCTTAGCCTCATGCAGGATTTGAGACAGAGCTTAATCTCATGCAAAGAGAAGGCAATGCTTAACCTTATGCAAATATGTGAGGTATGGCTTAGCCTCATGCAAGATTAGAGACAAGGCTTAGTCTCATGCAAAGAGAAGGCAGTGCTTAGCCTTATGCAAACATGGAGGCAGGGCTTAACCTCATGAAAAATTTGAGGCATGGCTTAGTCTCGTGCAAAGAGAAGGCAATGCTTAGTCTCATGCAAAGAGAAGGCAATGCTTAGCCTTATGTAAGATTTGAGACAGAGATTAGTCTCGTTCAAAAAGAAGGAAATGCTTAGCCTAATGCAAATATGGAGTCAGGGCTTAGCCTCATACGAGATTTGAGACAAAGTTTAGTTTCATGCAAAGAGAAGGCAATGCTTAGCCTTATGTGAGATTTGAGACAGAGGTTAGTCTCATGAAAAAAGAAGGCAATACTTAGCCTTATGAAAATATTGAGGCAGGGCTTAGCCTCAGGCAAGATTTGAGACAGGGCTTAGTCTCATGCAAAGAGAAGGCAATGCTTAGCCTTATCTAGTGAACATGTAGCAAATAGGAGTAGAATGTTTCTTAGCTGGAGATATATTTGCATATGGTGGATTGATTGATAGTGACTTTGATATGTGTATGTTTGTGAATACTTTTGTTATGGTTTCATCTTGATGCGGGAAGATTTTCTTCAACACCTACTGTTCCGGTGCAAACTGTCTTGGTTTGACCCTTTTGTTGAAAGCTCTGCACATTTTGTTCTGATAAAGCTGACTGTGACATACTGCATTCATTTGTTTTCCGTCTGTAAGGGCCAATTGCTCATAGCGGCTTCTTATTCATTCTACATCACTTAGTTCGGCTTCCACTATGATCTTTAAAGAAGGAATTTCTACCTCGGCTAGAATGGCAACTTTAGTACCATAAACCAGTAAATAGGGAGTTGCCCAGTTGATAGTGTGGTACCCCAATAGGGTAAAGGGTAACTTATCATGCCATTGTTTGTGGTTTTCTACAATCTTCCTTAGTATCTTCTTGATGTTCTTGTTAGCAGCTTCCATAACTTCCTTCATGTAACGACCTAGCCGGCCGTTTCATGTGTCATCGATCTATTTCCCCCATTTTTGCTTCTTTATGTCTTGTTTAGCTGTGTTATGTGTTATCGTATTGGTTAGTTTGGGTTCGTAGTAGTTTGGTAGAGAAATGAGACACTTAGCCTCTCAAGTTGGCCTTGTGTGTTGGAAAAGTCAACCGAAAGTTAACTTGTGATTGAAAGATCTTGGAATTGGGTTTTGATGATTTGAATAGCTTTATGAATTGGTTTGGGACTTGGGAGCATGATCAGAATGTAATTTGGAGGTTCGGAGTAGATTTAGGCTTGAATTGGCGAAATTGAAATTTTTACATTTTCCGATCGATAGGGGAGATTTTGATATGGGGTCAGAATTGAATTACGGAAGTTGGAGTAGGTCCATTGTGTATATTTTGACATATGTGCAAAATTTCAGGTCATTCGGACGTGGTTTTGATAGACGTTTTGATCGAAAGCAGAATTTGGAAGTTTTGGAATTCTTAGGCTTGAATCGAGGTTGATTTGATGTTTTTGTATTGTTTTGAGTGAGTCATAGGCTCGACTAAGTTTGAATGAGGTTATGGGTCCGAGGGTCTCAAGTGAGTTTTGGGCGGCTAAACGGATTAAAACTTGGTTTATGAGGTTGCAGATTTTCTGCTATTGGTGTTGCAGTGTTTTAGCCTTCACATTCGCGAGAGAGCTATCACTTTAGCGAAGGGATGAGAAATGAGGCAGTCAATTTTTCCTTTGTGTTCGCGATGATGGTCTCGCGTTCGCCAAGGGTGAGGTCTAGTATGCATCGCAAACGCGATGATAGTCTCGCGTTCGCGTAGAGTATTCGGAGCAGTTGGGAGTCCTGGTCAACGTACTTCGCGTTCGCGCTAGGTGGTCGCATTTGCGATGGTCTGAGAAGCTAAAGCTTCACGTTCACAGTTAGGAGGTTGTGTTCCTGAAGAAGGATTAAGCGGTCCATAATTTTATGCTTCGAGAACGCGAGGCATTGACCTCGTTTGCAATTAAGGAATTTAAATCGCTAGGCAAAATGTTTAAAAAGCCATTTTCGCGATTTTTTTCCATAGTCACCATTTTGAGTTAGTTTTGGAGCTTCTTGGGGGAGATTTAAGGGTGAGAACTTCCTATAGGTAAGATTATTGAACCTAAAACTCGATCCTATGCTGATTCTTACTTGTTTAAACATGAAATTTTGGGGATTTAAAGCCTAAAATTGGGGAGCTTGGGCTTGGAAATTGGAGACCTTAATCTAGGGATTTGAGGGGCCATTTATGGTCGTATTTTAGTATTCTTGGTATGTATGAACTTATGGGAAAATAAAGATTCAGTTGGCGTGATTTTTATTGGATTTTGAGATATGGGCCCAGGGGCCGGGTTTTGCCGATTTCGGAAATTTTTATGCAATTTGAATATTTTCACATGGGCTTCGTTCCCTCAGCGTATATTGATGTTATGATTCTATTTTTGGATAGATTCGATGCGAGTTGAGGCCGAGTCAATAGGCAATGGCGTCGTTGAGTAGTATTTTATCCGATTTGAGGTAAGTAACCATTGTAAAATCTGGACATAGGGGTATGAAACCCTAGTATTTCACATTGTTTTGACAAATGAGGTGACGCACATGCTAGGTGAAAAGCGTGTTGGCGTGCATCAGTAGGAATTGTAACTTGGTCCGTTCCGGCTAGCACACTAATGTAAGATCAAAAAATGTTCGAACACGGAGCCTTTCTTTCTCGGTCGTTTGTCATAATAAGTGGATTCGGATTCATGTAGTCGTTCTTTGCTATGACTACTAAGCCTCGTATTGTATTTCAACTTTTATGATATCCTGCATTTTAGAGATTGATGCTATATGTTGGGTTGTACGCCGTGTTTGGGGCCTTGTGCCGACCTGTTTAGACCCTTAGGGGGTATTTTCACTACTTTTCTCACCCTGTTTGATTTGAAAGCGTATCCTCAGTCATGTTCTTTGTTTAAAATCGGTTCCATCACTCTGTTTCTTAATACATGAAAACAGTTTAGTCCGAGTTCCCTGATTTCTTACTGATATGCCCGAGTGGCCGTGAGGTTAATGACTAAGAGAGGTTTAGGACCTAATGGTGAAGATTATATATCTATTATGGATTGGGATGCACGCCGCAACAATATTATATATATGAATCAGGATGCACGCCACATCTATTTACATATGGATCAGGCTGCACACTACAACGATATATATTAGATTGGGCTGTGCGCGTAGTAATATCACGCTTGGGCTGTAGCCCATCCGGAGTCTGTACACTCCTAGCGAGCATAGTCGATTATAAACTATAGATCGGGCTGCACGCCGGAACGATTATTATGAGTTATTCTTGAGCCGGAGTGTTGAGTGTGAGTATTGTCACGAGTGGCTGAAAGGCTTGCCCGAAAGGCTATATTTATGATTGACACCTTGCTCGAGGGGATTGTTTTTGACCTTTATTATTTTTACTCTTATTAGCAAAGGATTTTTAATGGAATAGAATTTTTACGAGATAACTGGCTTTTAAATTGCAGAGACTTGATATTTTTGTTGAGACTTATTATATGATTTTAACTGCTCGTACTGCGCTCAGACCTTATTTACTTTAGTTACTTACTGGGTTGGCGTAACCACATTACTCTTTACACCATGTGTGTAGATCTAGGTTCCCGAGTATCAGAATGAGATCTTCCAGCACTATCAGAGTTTGTACGGAGATTGCAAGGTAGCTGGACGACATTCACAGCCTACCTTCTCCTTCCTATTTTAGTATTTTGTTGTTTCGGACTTATTTTGTATTATTCAGACAATGTCTTGGTTGTATTTAGAAGCTCATAACTAGTGACACCGGATTGTTGGGCTGTGTTGATATATTTTATACTGATTTCCGCATATTTCCATTAATTTATATATTTATATGAGAACTTGAGACTTAATTGGTTTTATAAATGGTTTTAGAAAAAGGATTTACTTTGCTTAAATGTTAGGTTGGCTTGCCTAGTACTGTGATAGTTGCCATCAGAACCGGGGTATTTGGGATCGTGACAAGTTGGTATCAGAGCGTAGGTTACATAGGTCTCACGGGTCATGAGCCAATTTAGTAGAGTCTCGTAGATCGGTATAGAGACGTTTGTAGTTATCCTCGGGAGGCTGCAGAACCTTTAGAAAAAAGCTCACATTCTTGAAATTCCTGTCGTACGAATCTGTTGATTCTAGTATTTAACTTATGTTAATTTATTCTCTCACAGATGGTAAGGACACGTGCTACCTGTCAAGATGGATGATCACTCGTACCATCAGTTGGGGGCCACTAGAGGCCGAGGTCGCGGTTGAGGCCATGGTAGGGGAAGGAGCATAGCCGCACAACACCTTAGGCAGCACGTGCAGATCCACCAGCCACCCCAGTTTAGGATCAGGTCCTAGTTGTGGATGTCCAACAACTCTAGCTCAAGCACCTACTGTGCCTATTGTTATTCCAGGCCTTCAAGAGGCTTTTGCTAAGATTCTATTAGTATGCACTGGACTGGCTCAGCGATCTTAGTTACTACGGCCGTAGCTATTTCTCAGGCCGATGTAGGTACTTAAGACTCCCGTTGCTAGCACACCTGAGCAGGTTTTGCAGGGACTATAGACATCGGGGGCACCTCCAGCCCAACTGGTTGCACCAGCCCAGGATTATGTGGTACTATTATGCATGACGAAGAGCAGCGTCAGTTGGAGAGGTTTGGTAGAACTCAGTCTCCGACTTTCAGTGGTATAGAGGGCGAGAATGCCAGGGTTTCTTGGACAAGTGTCAGAGGGTTCTTCATACAGTGGGTGTTCGAGAGACCAGCGATGTAGCATTTACTACTTTTCAGTTTTATGGTGTTGCCTTTACTTGGTGGGAGGCTTATGAGACGTGTAGGCCTGTTGATGCTGCGCCCTTTACCAGTCAGCAGTTCTGCATTCTTTTTCTGAGAAGTATGTGCACAGTCTCGTAAAGAGGAGCCGCGCATGCTATTCTAGTAGTTGGATTAGGGAGATATGACTGTGATGCAGTATGAGATGAGGTTCTCAGAGATAGATCGTCATGCTTTTTGGTTGGTTCCTACGGATAGAGATATGATTTGAAGGTTCATTGATGGCCTCACATATCAACTTCATATTATCATGACCAAGGAGAGGGTTTGAGGTGCCACTTTTGAGGAGGTTGTTGACATTGCTCGCGAGATAGACTTAGTTCGTCGCCAGGAGCAAGAGGAGAGGGAGGCCAAGAGGACTTGAGGATCTGGTAGTTTTTGCGGTGTTCCTTGGAGAGGTCAGTTTCAGCACAGCAGAGGCCGTCTATTCAGATATGCTCAGTCAGCTCGCCCAGTTCATCGTGGGGCATCGTCGGGCCATGGTTCTCATTGCTCACATCCGGGTCATTCATCACTTAGTGCCTTACTATCCTAGAGTTCGTCCCGTGCTCCATCGATTCAGTGTTCTTCCATGCTAGGTCCTTCTACCGGTCACTCTGGTGCTAAGGGTTCCCTTCAGTCCCCGTTCCTCGCACCGGAGATTTGTTACGACTGTGGAGAGTTTAGGCATATAAAGAGGCAGTATACTCATCTTCTTTTAGGGTCCATTTCAGCAGAAAAGTCAGCCCTCGACTTCAGCTCTAATTACTTCACCACCCGTTAAGGCAGCTAGGGGTGGAGGTTAGTCATCTAGGGGTATCCCTAGAGGGAGAGGTCGATCAGGTGGTGGTCAGGCCCGTTTCTATGCACTCCCAGCCAGACCAGATATTATTGCTTTAGATGCTGTGATTACAGGTATTATCTCAGCCTACTAAAGATATGCCTCTGTATAGTTTGATCCCGATTCCACTTTTTCATATGTTTTATCATACTTTCCTCGTTATTTGGGTACGCCCTGTGAGTCTCTTTTTGCATCTGTTTCTGTATCTACTCCGGTGGATAATACTATAGTTGTGGACTGGGTATACCGATCGTGTGTGGTGACTATTGGGGGTTTGAAGAACCGAGTAGATCTATTGTTGCTTTATATGGTGGACTTTGATGTGATATTGGCCATGGATCGGTTATCTCCGTGTCGTGCTATATTGGATTATCATACTAAAATAGTGACGTTCGCTATGCCTAGTGTTCCACGGATTGAGTGACGAGGTTTGATTGATTTTTTCCCAAGTAGGGTAATTTCATTTCTGAAGTCCCAGCAGATGGTCGGGATGGGTTGTCTTTCATACTTAGCTTTTGTGAGGGATGTTAGTGCATAGACTATTAGTATTGATTCTATTCCATTGTGAGGGATTTTCCTGATGTTTTTCCTGCAGATCTGTCGGGCATACCTCCAGACAGGGATATTGATTTTGGTATTGATCTGGTGCCGGACACTCAGCCCATTTCTATTCCACCATATCATATGGCACCAACGAAGTTGAAAAAGTTGAAGGAGAAGCTTTAGGAACTCCTTAAGAAGGGTTTTATACGGTCTAGTGTGTCGCCGTTAGGAGAGCCTGTTCTATTTGTGAAGAAGAAAGATGTCACAATGATAATGTGCATTGTTTACAAGCAGTTGAAAAAAAGTTACAATCAAGAACAATCATCTGTTGCCTCGCATTGATGATTTATTTGACCAGCTTCATGGAGCGAGGGTGTTCTCCAAGTTTGATCTCCGTTCAGGGTATCACTAGTTGAAGATCTGGGATGGATATTCCTAAGACAAGTTTCAGGACCCGATGTGGTCGTTATGAGTTTCTTGTGATGTCTTTTGGGCTGACCAATACCCCAGTAGCGTTCATGCATTTGATGAACAACGTGTTTAGGCCTTATCTGACTCGTTTGTGATTGTTTTCGTTGATGATATTCCGGTACACTCACGTAGTCAGGAGGATCACATAGAGCATTTGGGAGTTGTGCTACTGAGACTGAGGGAGGAGAAGCTTCATGCAAAGTTCTCCAAATGTGAGTTTTGGCTTAGTTCAATGGCTTTCTTAGGGCACGTGCTGTCCAATAAGGGTATTCAAGTTGATCCGAAGAAGATAGAGGCGATTCAGAGTTTGCCCAGGCCATCCTCAGCCATAGAGATTCACAGTTTTCTTGATTTGGCGGGTTATTACAGTTGTTTCATTCAGGGATTTTCATCTATTGCATCACCGTCGACCAAATTTTCTAGAAGGGCGCTTTATTCAGGTTGTTGTATGAGTGTGAGGCGAGCTTCCAAAAGCTCAAGATTGCCTTGACCACAACTGCAGTGTTAGTTTTTCCATTAGCTTCAGGTTTATATGTAGTGTATTGTGATGCTTCGAGAGTTGGTATTTGGTGTGTGTTGATGCAGAAGGGAAGAGTTATAACTTTTGTTTCTCGTCAGTTGAAGCGAAAAGAACAACCGTATTCATGATCTAGAATTGGCTTCCATTGTTCACGTGTTGATGATTTGGAGGTATTATTTGTATGGTGTGTCTTGTGAGGTGTTTAGTGATCATCGTAGCCTCTATCACTTGATAAAAAAGACGGATCTCAATTTGAGGCAGTGGAGATGGTTGGGGCTGCTTAAGGTTTATGATATTACTATCTTGTACCATTCGGGACAAACTAATATGGTGGTCGATGCCTTGAGTAGGAAGGCGGTGAGTATGGGGAGTTTGGCATATATTCTTATTGGGGAGAGAACTCATGTAGTTGATATTCATGCCTTGGCCAATCGGTTTGTGAGATTGGATATTTTGGATCCTAGTCGGGTATTGGCTTGTGTGATTTATTGGTCGTCCTTATTTGATCTCATCAGAGAGTGCTAGTAAGATGATCCTCATCTGCTTGTCCTTAAAGATAGAGTTAAACACGATAATGCAAGAGATGTGACTATTGGTGATAATGGGGTATTGATGATGCATTGCCGGATATGTGTGCCCGATGTGGATGGGCTTCAAGAGTTTATTCTGGAGGAGGCCCATAGCTCATGGTATTTCATCTATCTAGGTACTGCGAAGATGTATCAGAATCTGAGACAACATTTTTAGTAGAGGAGAATGAACGAGAATATTATGGGATTTGCAGCTCGGTGTCTCAATTTTCAGCAGGTAAAATATGAGCATCAGAGACCGGGTGGCTTGCTTCAGGAGATGGATATTCCAGAGTGGAAGTGGGAGTGAATCACCATGGACTTCGTAGTTGGGCTCCCACAGACTTTGAAGAAGTTCGATGCTATTTGGGTGATTGTGGATTGGCTAACCAAGGCCGCTCACTTCATTCCTGTTTGTACTAACTATTCTTCAGAGCTTTTGGCAGAGATATATACCCTAGAGATTCTTCGATTGCGTGGCGTCCCGATTTTCATCATTTCAGGTAGAGGTAATCAGTTTACTTTGCAGTTTTGGAGGGCCATGCAGCGAGAGTTGGGTACTCAGGTTCAGTTGAGCACAACTTTTCACCCTCAGACGGATGGCAACCTGAGCTCACTAATCAGATACTGGAGGACATGTTTGTGCGCTTATGTCATTGATTTTGGAGGGTCATGGGATCAGTTTCTACCGCTCGTGGAGTTTGCTTATAACAACAATTATTAGTCGAGTATTCAGATGGATCCATACGAGGCTTTGTATGGAGACGATGTAGATCTCTAGTGGTTGGTTTAAGCTAGGTGAAGCTAGGCTTTTGGGTACTGACTTGGTGGAGGATGCTTTAGACTAGGTGGAGGTGATTCATGAGCGGCTTCGTATAGTTTTGCAGTCGAGATAAAAAAGTTATGCTGATAGGAAGGTTCGTGATCATGGTTGACGATAAGGTTATATTAAAGGTTTCACCCATGAAGGGCGTTATGAGATTTGGGAAGAAAGGCAAATTGAGACTTCGGTTCATTGGGCCTTTTGAGGGCTTCGAAGGATTGGGGAGGTGGCTTATGAGCTGTCTTTGCCACCTAGCTTATTGAGCGTGCATATGGTATTTCATGTTTCTATGCTCCAGAAGTATATTGGCGATCTGTCTCATGTTTGGGACTTCAACATGGTTCAGTTAGATAATGATTTGACTTATGATGTGGTGCCAATAGCTATTTAGGAGCGTCAGGTTCGAAAGTTGAGATCAAAAGATATAGCTTCATTGAAAGTGCAGTGGAGAGGTCGGCCTGTGGAGGAGGCTACCTTGGAGACCGAGTGGGAGATAAGGAGAAGATATACTCACCTATTTGAGGCTTTAGGTATGTTTCTTAACCTGTTCGAGGACGAACATTTGTTTAAGAAGGGGAGGATGTAACGAACCGACCGATCGTTTCATGAGTTATCGTTTCCCCAATTTCTGCTTCTTTATGTCATTTTAGCTTTGTTATATGTTATCCTATTAGTTAGTTTGGGTTCGGAGTGGTTTGGTAGAAATGAGACACTTAGTCTCTTAAGTTGGCCATATGTGTTGGAAAAGTCAACTAGAAGCTGACTTATGAGTAAACGATCACAAAATTGGGGTTTTGTGATTCAAGTAGCTTTGTAAGATGATTGGGACTTAGGAGTGTGATCTGAATTTAATTCGGAGGTTCGGAGTAGATTTTGGCTTGAATTGGCGAAATTAGAATTTTGGCATTTTTCGATTGATAGGGGAGATTTTGATTTGGGGGTCGAAATGGAATTTTGAAAGTTGAAGTAGGTCCCTTGCATCATTTGTGACGTGTGAAAAACATTTCAGGTCATTCGAACGTGGTATGATAGACTTTTTGATTGAAAGTGAAATTTGGAAGTTTTGGAATTCTTAGGCTTGAATTCGAGGTTGATTTAGTGTTTTAGTGTTGATTGAGTGATTCGAAGGCTCGACTAGTTTGAATGAGGTTATGGGATATGTTGGCATGTTTGATTGAGATCTTGAGGACCTCGGGTGAGTTACAGGTGGTTAAGCAGATCCAAACTTGTTTTAAGAGGTGGTAGATTTTCTGTTGTTGGTGTTTGAGAACTTTGACCTTCGCGTTTGCGAGAAGGCTCTTGCGTTCGCAAAGGGATAGAAGTGTGGCAGTCAATTTTTCCTTCACGTTTGCGAAGATGGTCCCGCATTTGCGAAGGGTAAGGTCCAGTGTGCATCGCGAACGTGATGAGGTTCCTTCATTCGCATAGAGTATTTGGAGCAGCTGAGAGTCCTGGTCATTGTGCTTCGTGTTCGCGATGGGTGGGTCGCGTTCATGATGGTCTAAGATGGTGAAAATTCGCATTTTGCATTTAAGAGGTCGCGTCTGCAAAGAAAGATAAAGTGGTCAACAATTTTCGTGCTTCGCAAACGCGAGGCGTTGACCGTGTTCGCGATTAACGAATTTAAATCACTTGGCAGAATGTTTAAAAAACTATTTTCATGATTTTTGGCCATAGTTCACCATTTTTGAGTCGTTTTTGGAGTTACTTGGGGGGGATTAAAGGGGGAATTCAAGAGCCTTCCTTGAGGTAAGATTATTGAACCTAAAACTCGATCCTATGTTGATTCTTACTTGTTTAAACATGAAATTAGGGGGTTTGAAGCCTAAAATTGGGGAGTTTGGGCTTGGAAATTGGAGACCTTAATCTATGGATTGAGGGTCATTTGTGGTTGAATTTTGGTATTCTTGGTATGTACGAACTCGTGGGAAGATAAGGACTCCATTGGCGTGATTTTTATTGAATTTTTAAATGTGGGCCTGAGGGTCCGATTTGCGCAATTTCTTGATTTTTGACGCAATTTGAGTATTTTTGCATGGGCTTCGTTCCCTTAGTGTATAATGATAATTATGATTCTGTTTTTGGATAAATTCGATGCGAGTTTAGGCCGAGTCAAGAGGCAAGGCCATCGCGAAATTGTATTTCTTCCGATGTGAGGCAAGCAACCATTGTAAATCTAGACCTGAGGGTACGAATACCCGGTATTTCACATTGTTTTGATGAATGAGGTAACACACATGCTAGGTGACGAGCGTGTGGGCGTGCATTGGTAGGGATTGTGACTTGGTCCATCCCGTAGCGACTATTAAGCCTCGTATTTGATTTGAACTCTTATCCTTTATTTTAGAGATTGATACTATAGTTGGGCTGTACACCATGTTTGGGGCCTTGTGCCAACCTATTTAGACCCTTAGGGGTATTTTCATTACTTTCCTCACTCTCTTTGATTTGAAGGCATACCCTCAGTCATGCTTTACATGTTATTTGTTTAAAATCGGTTTCACCACTCTGCTTCTTAATTCATGAAAACTATTTGGGCCAAGTTCCATGATTTTTTACTAATATGCGTGAGTGGCCGTGAGGTTAATGACTGAGAGAGGTTTAAGACCTAACAGTTAGGATTATATATCTATTATGGATCGGGATGCATGCCGCAATGATATTATATATATGGATCGGGATGTACACCGCAGTGATATACATATGAATCGGGCTGCACGCCGCAACGATATATATTGGATCAGGCTGCGTGCCGCAACGATATGACGTTTGGGCTATAGGAGCCCTTCCGGAGTCTGTATACCCCCAGTGAGCATAATCGACAATAAACTATGGATCGGCCTGTATGCTGTAGCAGTTATTATGATTATTATGTTATTATTGAGCTGGAATGCTGAGTGTGAGTAGTGTTTGATGAGAACTGGGTCACAAATGACTGAAAGGCTTGCCAAAGATGCTAGATTTATGAGTGATACTTTTCCCGAGGGGCTTGTTTATGACTTTTATTGTTTTCACTATTGTTTTATACAATGCCTCTGTTGAAAAATGTTGGATAAATGTTTTCAAACAATTTTTAATCGAAATTGAAGTTTTTCGAGATGATTGGTTTTTAAATTGCAGAATTTGACTTGATATTTCTGTTGAGACTTATTATATGATTTTAAGTGCTAGTCACTACATCAAGCCTGATTTACTTTAGTTACTTACTGAGTTGGCGTACTCACGTTACTCCCTGCATACTTTGTGCAGATCCAGGTGCCCGAGCATCAGAGTGAGAGCTTCCAGCACTATCAGAGTTTGTTTGGAGATAGCAAGGTAGCCGCACGGTGTTTCAGCCCTGCTTTCCTCCTTCCTATTTTAGTATTTTGTTGCTTTGGACCTATTTTGTATTATTCAGACATTGTCTTGGTTGTATTTAGAGGCTCATGACTAGTTACACCGGATTATTGGGCTGAGTTTGTATATTTTGTATGATTTCCGCATATTTTCGTCGGTTTATGTATTTCATATGAGAACTTGAGACTTGATCGATTTTAGAAAAAATGGTTTTAGAAAAAGAATTTACTGTGGTTAAATGTTGGGTTAGCTTGCCTAGTACTGTGATAGGCGCCATCACAACCGGGGTATTTGGGATAGTAATAAGTCATTTGAGGCTTGTATGCTGTGGAGTTTCTTTGCTTTATTTTGAAAGGTTCATAGATGGCTTTCATTAGGTCACTGTTGAGATTGGTGGCATTATCAGTGATCTTTGGGAACCCTAAATAATGACAAACAATACGATCCTTGACAAAATCTACGATGACTTTATTGGTCACGGCTTTGTAAGATGCAGCTTCAACCCCTTTAGTGAAATAGCCAATAGCCACCAAAATGAACCGGACTGTTTGAAGTAGTGAGCTCGATAATCGAACCGATGACATTCATTCCCCAGTGTTGATACCCAATTTTTCCCTATGTATTTTTATATGTAAAATACTTTCAATATAGCATGTACATATATATGTAGGCATTCCCAGGAGTTTTGGTATTTTTTTTCTAATTTTTAAAGATTCTAAAATTAATTTATTATCTATTTTAGCAGTACAAAATCCAGTAATTACTCCCAAGATTATAATTTTGGTGAAATATTAATTTTTACTTTCATATTTACTCTAAAATATTATTAAGTTGATTTTTTTAAATTTTTTACAAATTTATTTGGTATTTTTTAAAGCTGAATTGCATTTATAGCCTACTTTAAAATTAATAGTATTTTATAATTATAAATTATTTCTAGTATTTTTAAATTAATATTTATATAGTATTTGTTGGATCGGTACTTTTAATATACTTTTATAATTATTACTGCTATTTTTATAAAATAAAAAGGGGAAGTTGGATGTTTAATCTTTAGCCCATTTCTATTTCAATTACAACCCTTTCACCTTTCAATTATAGACCTTAAATTGACCCAATTTCTTCCCCAAATTAAACCAGCACAATTCCGTTTAAACCTAACCACGACCCAATTTTGAACGACCCAACCTGTTCCCCACCTACCACTTAAATCTGGATCGTTGATCTCTCAAGATCAACGGTCGAAACTCGACCTTACCTTTTTAACTCATAACGAGCTACCCTAATCTCCCTCATTCTCACCTTACCCATCGCCTCAAAACCCCTCGTCTCTCAAAACACTATCAGACTCTCCGAAACCCTAGCCATCTCCTACACTATTTCACCATGTTTCCACCGGAATCCATGGCATTTCAGGCCATGGATGACCTTTACTCACCCTTTCTCACCATAAACCTAAGCTGTTCGATGATTTGACGCCCAACTTTGATGGTTTTCTTCAGATCCTTCTAAGATCTATAGATCTATGGCTTCTCCTGCCATTTTCTGGCATGTTCAAGCAATATGAGTCTTTTCGACTCAGGATCTTACTTTCCTTAAGACCTTTCTCATTTCTAGGATTTTCTCTACAACTCTAAGTCGTCTAAGGTTCTATACTCACCTATTTTTTTTCTTAGATCTGTGATATGTTTGGGCTTTGCTTGACATTTTAAAAGGTTTTCCCCAAATTTCTTTTTCGAAATCCCTCGACTTCGATTATAGGGTTTTTGAAAAGTTTCTTCAAATATCTTTCCGATTCTTCTTCTCTTTCTTCTTGTGTGTTTATCTATGTTATGCTCATATGCTGTATTTTCTACTATGCTTATGTTTGCTCTCTTGTTTCCTTTATATTATGCAAGACTCTTATAATTTTGTTGTTATTCCTGTACTCACATGTTAATCTGTGTTGTTTTACTTATTATTTAATGTATGTGTTTACGGTTGAGTTCTTTGATTTTGAACTCTGTTTGTGTTCTTGCTAAGCATATTTCACCTGCTTTTGTTTAAGCTCGTATCATCTCTTTCTTCTTATTTTGTTTAAACTCTGAGTTTTCTCAAACATGTTCTCATGACCTTGAATCAGTTCTTTCTATCATGTATATTTGTTTCTCATAAAGTCTTAAGAGACTTCTGAGCCTAGGATTTGGAGGTTTCTTTGGAGGTTTCAATGACCTTCTCTCTCATATCTATGTCTGACTCAATTCGAAACCCTAGGATTTGGAGGTTTCTTTGGAAAGTGGTATTAGGGTTCCACTTTGGGACCCTAGGCTTTCAGACTCACTATGAGTTTGTAACTGATCTCGATTCCCTTTTGCTTGTTACTCTAAGGATTTGAATGTTAGGCTCTTTATGATTGGTATTCTTTATATATGAGAAATTCCTCTTTCAAAAGGTTTTTACCAAATAATTGATTGATTTTGAGATCGTTTTAGTAAGATTGACGAATTGTCCTTTTTTCCCCCGATTGAACCTCATTTACCTTTCTTAACCTGGTTCATTCAAATTCAACTTGTAATTTTAATTTCATGGCTGTTTAATTGATTCCCTTGCCATATTTGGTACAACCTTGTACTATTGATTATTGTCCTTAAATACCTTCTATGTATTTATCCCTTTTGTGCTACTTTGAAAGGTTTTAATTAAAATTTCTTTCATCAACTGGCTTTTACCCGTTGGAATCAGAATCCTTTAACCAAAGGGAGACTGATTTCAATTATATCTCCTTGCCTTTCTTACTTGCTTCTCTGCACTATAAAAGGGACGACTCTTATGAACTTTTGGGACAAGACTTCATCTTCACACAACCTTCACACCACTAGTCCTTAACTTCCATTTTGTACTTGCACACTTGCAATACTATTTTGAATTCAATACTCTGCTTTGCTTGAGATCTTTTGGATCTGCTTTGCTTGCAACTTGGCTTTTTCAAAACTATTGTTTTTACTTATTTTTCCCCTGAAACTGGTATGTTGTGATTTAACTTTTCTTCCTCACGTGCTTATTTACAGTTTTCTACAATTCTGCTTACTTTACTACTCATGTTCAATGATTTATGCTAATTATGTTCTTTCCTTGCATCTGTTTCTGTTATGAGTCCCTAACCCCTAATCACTTCTATGTGTTTGAGTTAAGGCTCATGGCATGGCAATATTCAAATTGCTGCCCAGGTCAGAACCTCATCCACAATGGATCCTAACTCCTCAGACTTGGCTAACATGATGGTCAGGGGAGTGCCAACATTCCCAATTGCTGGGCATGACAACCAGCCTGCCACGACTTTCCCTAATTCCCTTTATGAACTCGCACTTATTCTTAGACTTTTAAGTTCTGCCCCTTTCTTATGAGTCTTGCTTTGGGACCTTGAGTTCCCTCTGAATTTGGACATCTGAGAGTTGGCTCTTCCACACTGCACGATGATCTTAATTCTGCAATGTGTTTGGGTGTAAGCACTGCCCGGAGCCCCTTTAAGAATATTGGGAACTTTGACACATCCCAAATATGAGAAAGGCTTTTGGAAATCTGATCCTGAAAGTTGGTTTATCTCATATGGTTGGACTTTTAGTCTGAATTAGGTTGTTTGATTGTAGCTGGAACTTTGATGTAATTTTACTTTCTTTTTTCTGATTCATTCGGATCTGTAATAATTTGTAATAACTATTGAGGTTGGCTAGTGGAAAGGGATGGAAATGAATGTATGCAAAGGATAGAAAACTTGCCTATAGGATTTTTTTTTGATTTCTGCATTCTCATCTTAGAACTCACGCCTATAAGATTTTCTGAGTTCTGCAGTCTCATCTTAGAAACCATGCATATAAATTTTTTTTTCTTCACTTCTGCATTCTCATCTTAGAAACCATGCCTATAAGTTTTTCTGCATATAGAAATCGTGTCGCTAAGATCCTGCATTTCTGCATATAGAAAATTATGATTATAGTTTTTCTGCACTTTTGCATGCCATTAGGCAAACAATTATAGGTTTAGTAATAATCAACTTCATTCTTGATATCATGCCTATAGGACTCTTGCATATATGTAATCGTTTAAAACCAATAATGCTTAGATAACTTGCCTATAGGAGTAATAACTTGAATCAACTTTGTTTATTTCGTCTATGAGTCTAAAATCAGTCATAAGGTCGTTTAAAAATCTTCAGATCTTTTGTTAATAAAGCGAGTAATCCTTTCTTTAAAATTAGTACGCTCTGATAGATATCACGCCTATAGAACTCACTTAGCAAACCATTAGGTAATTAATTAACTGTGTCAGGTTTGATAACTACAACCAGACAAGGCTAGTTCGGACTCCGCATCTGAGAAATATGTGATAAATCAGCATGTCCTAACGTTTTTAAATTTAATCCAGACTATAACCGTGTATGAAGTCATGGTATATATTTGCCTTTAAGTGAGAAGGCCTTTTGAGCCTTAACTGCTGTTTGCTTTTCCCCAGTGTGTTTTGTTTGTTGCCTAGCCTTTTTATCCTTTTAAAACTCTGAAAAAACCCAACACCCTCACCTGTAGGATTAGTAGTCTCAGTGCATGTGGGACTGATAAGATTGGGATGGGCCTGCAATAAATAACGATATTATTCCGCACTTTAATACCTTAATGATTGGGATGGTAGATATGAATATGATGACCGATGCGCAAATACCTCATGTATCCCTTCTTCTTAGGAGTGGTACTGATTATTACATTAATGTGATCCATATTAACCATAAACCTAGGGCCCCTCTAAGATTTTCTTGCTTTCGTCTATTTCTTTTAGAATTATTTAAATCTTTTTATTAAAATTTCCGCCCCTCTTTACTTTTCCTCAAAGTTTCAACTTATTTGCAATATTGTATGAAAACTCCTTCTATTTGAAGACTTTATCTGTTTATGTGAAGTCACAATTATAACATGGCCAGAAACCACACTAGTTGATCTTGAGGGGTTCCTAACACCTTCCCCTCGAGATAATTTCTAGCTGTTGCCCAAACTCTGGTTTTTCAACTCAAAACCCTTATTAGGTTCCTAGTGCACTTAATAATTAGGTGGCGAATCTTCAAATTCAAAAGCCCAATTCCCAAAAGGGAACGAGTTGTCCTCCCAAATGTTATAAAGCTAATTTTGCCATAGAAAAAGGGGGCGTGACAGCATGGCGACTCTGCTAGAGATACTCAAGTCTTTTACCATTTCATGTTATTTCTGAATTTATTGCTTCTTCATTGCCTTTACTTAATGTCTTTATCTCTTCTTCTCCTATGAAACTGACTTGGTTCCTTGTTTTTTTTCCATTAATGCTTTCTTTTACCGCTTTCCTTTAATACTGTTGTAATTATGAGAAATTATTATAATCATTACCTTATGAACTTTCAAATACATGACAACTTGTTTCATTATTGTTATTGTATATTCAACATCATATTCCACTAGTGCCAAACAGAATACCATAGCAACGATTTTAATGAGTGGTTGCGTCCTTCCAATACTATCACCATCTAAATTTAGCAAAGTCGTATTTGCCGTAAAATTAGTGGATCAGCGGTGAGGTCGAGGTTCCGTGCCTTTCCCTTTTGATTTGTCCGCTCAAGGGTACCAGTTTAATACCCCATATAAACCTTACGATGTTCAATTGTGCATGGATCACAAACCTAGTCGAGTTAGTTATGTTGTCCGCATAATGACTCCTTAAGATAGCCTTGTCCAAAGTCCACTAGATTTCCTTGGAACCCAAATGACATTACCACGTCTGTGCATTTATTTGGAGAACTAAATACTGCTTATGCCAATTATTTATATTTAAATAGTCGAGTCTGATGGGGGTAAGGGTATAACACTTTGTTTTACAGAAAGTGAGGCACGAAGTCCCCTGATTCGGCATGGTTACCAACATCCACCCAAGGTTGCTAAGATGGTGGGAAGACCTTCACTCTAGTGATTAGACCCTCATCCGCAAATATTTTAGTAATTTTCATTCTCTCTTGGAAATCCAACCCGACAACGAAATCATAGATGCTGCAACTCTATTCTAGGATTGTGATAGATTGGTATTCCGCTTCGAGATCTGGAAATGACACCTCTGCTCGAGGAAATTGGAGGATTAGCTGGTATTCCATGGGAGACTCCGGTTACACTTATGCCAAAAAATTGCAAGGGTAGGGGTTTTCTCAAAATGATGAGACTAAACAAGAACATAGACTTGACCTTTTTGAAGGATTCCTACATTCCTTTAGACTATCTCTACGAGAGGTACAGACATAGTAAGTCCTATCGCACTTACCCAGATGAATTAGCCCTTACATCATTGGGACATATCCACAGAAGAGTCTTCGTCTTTATGTTATGCTTTTTGGGGATGGTAGTATTTCTTATGAAGAAGGAAAGGATCCATACTAGAATGGCCATTGTCACCAAGACCCTAAATGGAAGGAATTGGTGGGCAACCTTTTAGCATAGTACATATGATCGATTGCTGAGATATACCGAGCCTTGGAAAACTGTCGACGATGGGCTAAACACTTTGAGGGTTGTAACTTACTGCTCCAACTCTGGCTCATGGAACACCTCAAAAAGGGTGAATATCTGCAAGAGAATCTTTGCAGATACTAGGATGATCATATTACCTTCAATTAGCCAAGGCGAATGAACTATATGCCTCATGTTTGCTTAACCAGAAGATGCTAAAGGGTGGGTAGAGTTGTTTTATAATCTGAAAGAGGACCAAGTGCAGTGGATGTTCGAATGGTTCCCTACTGAAGAGTTCATTGTCCGATCTCGGGATGCGCTGTTTCTTATACTCATCGGTCTGAGAGGAACTTATCCTTATGTTCCTCCCCGAGTCATGAGGCAGGCAGGAATAAAGCAGGTTATACTAAGGGTCGATAAGATGAGTCACTTCAGGGCTGACTTTCAGGATGACGATAGCCCTTACAAATGGCAAGCTTAACATATCTGGCGCTGCAAAATCATTTTGGGGAAAGATTCTATTGAGATGGATAGGTATCACGCTGGTTGTTCGCCATACTACTCAGGTTGTCTAGAGGATAATCATAAGGGATTGGGTCAACCCGGGTTTGTTCAAGGTCATAGAATCATCAACGAAAAGGCTGAAGTAGGGGTTAAGTACAACCAATTGCGCACGAGGATTTGGGAATGCGAAAGTGAGCACCAATAAATTCAAGAGGCCCACCAAAAGCTGATTGAAGAATAGAAATATATGGCTATCAGTGCCAACAAGCTTCTGGGGTATTTGGATTGGGTTTTAGTGGAGCAAGAAAGGAAATTCATCCAGAGGATCGAAAACTACCAGAATGCTGAAGGATATGAAGGAGGACACTTGGCTAGAACCTACTTGCTGCCGAGACTATGTGAGCTGGTGAAGCTGTCCGATGGAGCAAAAGATGCCGAGTTTGGGGAAGGTCCTTCTGGGACCAAGTAGTTAGGATTCTTTTCTTTTTGCTTTAAATGTAATAATGCCAGTGACCATTAGTTACACTTTATCTTCTGCTATTTTAGTGTCATTTTGGGATTAGTTGTCGACACCCCATTTTTTCTAAATAGCAAAATTGCATTTACGACATTATGAGAGAAACAAATCTTATTCCCTTGCGGGAATCGGGTTATAGAATTTGAAGTGTCACCACCAAATGATTACAGTGCATAAGGACACTTTAAAGAGAATAAGCGATTTTGAAAGAAAACCAGAGTTCCAGTAAGGTCTTGAGATTAACTTGAGGAAAGGTGTTAGGCACCTCTTAAGATTCACTAGTGTGGTTCCCTGCCATGCTTTAATTGTGACTTTAAAAGAAGTGGAAGAAAATAGGTAAAGCTTTGCACATAATAATCACGAATAAGTTTTAAGCTTTTGAAAAGGAAAAGAAGATAGAAAGGGACAACTTTTAGAAAAAGGAGTTAATTTAAAGAATAGAATTAAAGAAGACATTGCAAAATAAAGAAAAGGAAAGGGGGTCTTAGGTTTATACACAATATGGATCACACAAATGCAATACCCAGCAATTACTCCTCAAAGGAGGGGTCACACGAGATATTAGCGCACCGGTCATCATATCTATATTCTACCATTCTCCCCCCGTTAAGGTATTTCAAACGCGATTAGTCTCATTTACTTATTGCATGATACTACCCGTCCCAACTTATATGTCCCGGGGTATTAGGACTTCTATTCCTAAGATGGAAAAAGAAAGGGGGTAGAGGCATATGTGGGGGTTTAAAGGGTAAAAATACTAGTTTCGAGAAACAAAACAAATAGCAAGTAGAATGGATTAACAAACAAACATGTAAGGCTCACATAAAACCCCGTAAATTAGATAACATGTAGTTTAGCATGCCTTGCACATACTGGTTGGCCTTTAAGTTAAAACTTAAGCGATGGACTAGTTTAACATATATAATTAGATAAAAAGTCTGCATTAGGCAACTTGGATCCAATTATCAAAAATTCAAGTACTTTAGGCGAGTTATTTAGAAAGTATTGATTTCAGAAAAGAGATGGCCTGATGCAGCAGAGTTGAAAAGAAAGTCGAGATTGTAGTAAGTTCAGGAATAATTTTTTGAAGGACAACGGACTGTTTAAGTAAAACACAGGAAAGTTGTGAAAAGAGTTTTAAAAGAAAGAATACTTTAAAAAGAAAAAGTTTAAGGATTGTTTTGAAAGATGTTTTCAAGGATCGAATAAAACACTTAGGTAGAAGGTTTAAAAAGACAATTTCAAAAGAGAGATGCAGATTTGCAGAATTTTTAAAAGCATACAGGTTTATAGGAGCTTTACTAAAAATGTTACATTACAAAATAGGGCTAGTTAATAGGTTGTAATCACATAAACAAATTAGGCGAGCTTGAGGTGAACACATATAGGCATGATATCTATGCTTGATTTCTTAAGACCTATTATTAAATTGATGAAAGAGTGATTATTTGATTATCCTATGACTTGCCTAAGTATATGCATGTACTGTAGGCATGGTTTCTATATGCAACTAATTACATGAATATTAAATCCTATAGGCAGGGTTTCTAATGATTTGCAAGATGATAAAGTATCAAACCCTATAGGAAGAATTTCTAGATGACTGAATTTTGCGTTAATTTTATAGACATAGTATCTAAGTGAATGATAAACCCATTAAACCTATAGACATGGTATCTATGTGATTGAATTAAAATTTTAAGACTATAGACACAGTATCTACATAATTGAATTAAAACATTAAGCCTGTAGACATGGCATCTACCCTTTATTTGATGCAAGAAAAAGTAAACCCCTCCCACACCCTTTACTAATACTTTCCCGAGTTGTTTATACAAGTATTATTACAGAACCAGAAAAAAAGATAAAAGAAGAAGTTAAATACATCAAAGTCTACAGCTAGATCCAAACAACCTTATGTAACCTTAATGTCTAATAACATGAGTTTAACCAATTCTGGATTCCTGATTTTCAAAGCCTTCTCTTATCCAACGGTTTCATAGTTTCAAGGAGCCTCAAGGACTCTAGGCAGTGCTTACACTCTGGACAATAATTAGAACAGAATAGTGCAGTGTGGAATAGCTAGCCCTAAGGCATCCAAGTTCACAGGGAGCTCCAAGGTCCCAAAGCATGGCTTACGAAAGGGGGGCAGAACGTAACTAGGAATAAGTGCAAAGTGAGAGAGGGATTAGGGAACCATAGCAAATGGTGGTCATGCCCGAACATGGGTATTGACTGGCACACCCCTGACCAGTTGCTTGGTCCAAATAAATTAAGAGCAGAGCTTAGAGGTCAAACCTGAGTCTGGATGGTAATTAGGACACCACCAAACTTGAGTCAAGGATCAACATATAAAGGGGAAAGGGGAGTGGGAATTGGTTTTAGTAAAAGTTCAAAAGAACCTAGTTCAAAGTCATGGATAGCAATAATAGGATACTGCCATGACTGGAACTACACTCTTCATATAAAAGGGTAAAAGGACAAGGATTCACATAAGATATGGATGCGTAGAGTTGCAGAAACATAAGGAAAAAGGCGTAACAGACTAGGATGTAGATACACAGGGTAGACAAGCATAACAGACTAAGAGCAAGTAAATAGCCAGAAGTTTGCAGGAGCAAATCTCAAGTTCTTTAGCAAATACTTGAGAGTTCAAGAGGAACACAAGAATGTTTTAGACAGTAAAAGAGAAGAGGAGCAGAGTGCTCAGTATTAGAAGTAGAAAAAGTAGTAGTAGAGAAAGTATTGCAATTTTATAGTGTTCAATTGAAGTCTGAAGTGTACAAAAGCTGTGTCTAGTGTCTTGTTATTATAGTTCAGAAAACGAGTAAGAAAAAGGCAAGAAAATAGTTTACAATCAATCACAGAAGTTCTCCCTAAGGTTAACGGATTTGATTTCAACGGGCATGAGACAACTAAGGAAAGGAGACTATTTAAAAACCTTTCCGAAGTAACATAACATAGGTCAATACATAGATATTATTTAAGGCAAGAATCCTATGGTACATGATTTGTGAGAAATAAGGCAAGTAGATCAATCAAACATCCAGTAAAAAGCTTTTTTCGAATGAAATTAGTCAGAATAAGGGTGAGGAAAAGTTCACTTGGTAAAATCATTAACAAATCAATCGAGCCTTATTAAGGGAGATTGGAATCAATTACAAGTTGGCAGAATCCTTTTGAAAGAAAAACCCTCATATATAAGCACACACGCGTCAAACAAGAAAGAAAAGGTTGGCAAGACAGTTTCAAAATCATAAGCAAAATATTTCAGTTCAGTCTAGGGTCTAATGTAGAACCCTAATCCAGACGCAACGACCCAAACTTGAAGAAACCCCAAACTATTGGGTTTCAAATTTGAGTAGGGTACAGAAAGAAAAGGCCAAGCCATCGAAACAGACTCAGAGAGTCTCATGATAAAGCACATAGATATATTGGCAAGTTTGAAGTAACAAAGTGAAAAAATCACAAAACATGTTTAAGAAAAGCTCAGAACTTAAGCAAGTTCAAGAGAAAAAGAGGTGATATAGAACTTAAGAAACAGTAGGAAAAACATGTTTAGACCTCAAATGAAAGTCCAGTAAAGCAAAGAAAAACTCAATAAGAAAATGGTAAAGGAATACGTAAGCTAGACATTTAAAAGAATGATGTAGACACAGTAGAAGAGATAACAGAGCACAAATAGAAGAACATGCATAATAACGACAAAACATAAGAACATAAGAGAAGATATGCACAAGTGAAAACACATAAGAGCAAAGCATATACAGGCAGATTCACATAAAGAAAGAAGAAGAAGAAACATAAATCATTTTAAAGGTTTTTGGAAACCCTAACTTAAAACTAACTAATTTTGAAAAGAGAAATTTGGGAAAAAGCTTTGAAACTTCGAGTATGCTACAGATCTAAGAAAATAAAGAAATAAAGAACCTCGAACAACTTTTAGGGTTTCTCAAAAACCCTAGAAACGAGAAGGCTTGGAAAGGATCTGGCATGGAGTAGAACTGAGTCCTATCTAGGTTCTTGAGGCTCGAACATGTCAGAAAGATGCCGGAGAAGCCACAAGAACACAAAATGGTGGAGGATCTGAACAGGCCTTGTAGAGGTTGAACCTCTAAAAGCCTAGAATTGCCATGATTTGGGATGAAGGAAAGTGAGCACAGGCCGTCCATGGCCTGAGAAGCGATGGACTCCGGCGAGAACTGGTCGGACAAGACGACAGAGGCGGCTAATGTTTCGAGTGTTAGAGAGAGTTTGGGAGAAAGTGGGTTTTAGGGCGGCGGTCGAAATTGAAATGAGAGTAGGGTTAGGGTGGTTTGAAATAAAAAAGGAAAGGAGGGATGTGGGCCGTTGATCAAAATGATCAACAGCCAGGATTAAATGATACAAACGGGTGGGTTGGACAAAACGGGTAAAGAATTGAATTGGGTCATCGATTTGGGCTTTATTTGTGGTCAATTGGAGAGAGGGGGGGGGGTCAAAATGGGCTATAATTGAAAGAAATTGAGGCCATAATTGAAATAGCCAGTATTTTCTTTTTGATTTTATAAAAATGGTAAAAGTATTTTAAAAATCAAATTATAAGTACCGAGTTAATAAATAATATGTAAATATTAATTAAAAAATATTGGGACTGATGTTGTAATAAAATTTGCTATTAAATCTTTAAGTGGGCTAAAATTGCAAATACATACAGTTTAATTTTAAAAATACCAAACGAGTTTGTAAAATTATGAAAATATTGTGGCAAATATATTTTTATATAAATATGAGAATAAAATAAATTATTCCCAAAATGACAAGTTTTGGAAATAATTATTGAATTTTATAGTGTAAAATAAGCCATATATTAGTTTTAAAAATCGTTAGAAATGTCAAAACCCTTTGTTATGCTCATATATGCGCATATAGGCTATCTTGAAAGTATTTTGGGTGTAAAAAATACTTGGGGAAATATTGGGTATCAATAGCTGCCCCTCTTTACCCGAGGAGGATGAAAGAGTTGTCGGGTAAAGACAAGATGACCAATTTTGACCGAATCGGCGATTGAAGAGAATTCTGACCGAGCCCTGGCTTCGAAGCTGCCTACATATCCCTGGTTTTACAGGAGTCAGGCCATATGCGGTGTATATTGTGCATAATTTAAACATGATGCAAGTTCCCGCCGGACCATGAATGTTGTCTTCGGACGGTTAGGAGGACGTCATCAGACTATGATGTCCTGGGCCATGAAGAGCATAAAAGTAAATATTCGGCAGCCATAAAATGCTATTCTATGGCTTTGCAGATGGTGCCTCTGAACTATAATGCCTTTGAATGAATTGGCGATCGTTTAGTCCATGAGAAGGTGGCAATCTTTTAGCCAAATGAAAGAAAAGTGTAGTGATCTTTCAGCTAATGACAAAATTTAAATGCAGGTGACGACATTGCAGTCATTCGAAAAATAAAGTGGTGATATTTCAGCCATGCAGGATAGAGACAATTCTTAGTCTCGAAAGGTAGACGAGTAGCCTTATGCAGAAAAAAGGTAGAGCTTAACCTTGAAAGGTAGATAGATAGCCTTATGCAAACTGCAGAAGGAGACAATGCTTAGTCTCGGAAGGCAAATAAGTAGCCATATGTAGGATAGAGGTGGAGCTTAACCTCGGAAGGCAGATAAGTAGCAAAATGCAGATAGAGACAAAACCTAGTCTAGGAAGGCATATAAGTAGCCTTATGCATGATGGAGGTAGAGCTTAACCTCGGAAGGAAGATAAGTAGCCTTATGTAGGATAGAGGTAGAGCTTAGCCTCGAAAGGCAGATAAGTAGCCTTATGCAAAATGCAGATGGAGACAGATCTTAATCTCGGTAGGCAGATAAGTAGCCTTATGCAGGATGGAGGTAGAGCATAACCTCGTATGGAAGGAAAATAGCTTTATGCAAAATGCAGATGGAGGCAACGCTTAGTCTTGGAAGGCAGATAAGTAGCAACATGTAGATGGAGATAGAGCCTAGTCTCAGAAGGTGGATAAATAGCCTTATGCAGGATGGAGGTAGAGCTTAACCTCTGAAGGTAGATAAGTAGACTTATGCAAAATGCATATGGAAATAGAGCTTAGTCTCAAAAGGCAGATAAGTAGCCTTATACAAGATGGAGGTAGAGCTTAACCTCCTAAGGGAGATAAGTAGCCTTATGCAGGATGGAGGTAGAGCTTAACCTCGGAAGGCAGATAAGTAGCCTTATGCATTTTGCATAAGGAGATATAGCTTAGTCTCGAAAGGCAGATAAGTAGCCTTATGCAGGATGGAGGTAGAGCTTAACCTCGGAAGGCAGAAAAGTAGCCTTATGGAAAATGCAGATGGAAACAAAGCCTAGTCTCGGAAGGTAGATAAGTAACCTTATGCAGGATGGAGGTAGAGCATAACCTCGGAAGGCAGATAAGTAGCCTTATGCAGGATGGAGGTAGAGCTTAACCTTGGAAAGCAGATAAGTAGCCTTATGCAAAATGCAGATGGAGACAAAGCTTAACCTCGAAACAGAGATAAGTAGCCTTATGCAGGATGGAGGTAGAGCTTAACCTCGGAAGGCAGAAAAAATAAGCCTTATGCAAAATGCAGATGGAGACAGAGCTTATTCTTGAAAGGCATATAAGTAGCCTTATGTAGGATGGAGGTAGAGCTTAACCTCGGAAGGTAGAAAAATAGCCTTATGCAAAATGCATACGGAGATAGATCTTAGTCTTGGAAGGCAGATAAGTAGCCGTATGCAGGATGGAGGTAGAGCTTAACCTTGGAAGGCAAGAACGTAGCCTTATGCAATGTATAAATGTAAAGGGGTGAACAATAGTATATTCTCTTAGCCGACAGATGGTTATGATATCGCGATCGCCGGGGATGTTGGGTGTATATAGTAAACTTACGAATGAGCGATTGTTTTGAGACTTTCAACCATGAAGAGTATGAGTGAGGGTATTCAGTGATTTGCGACCTGGGTGCCTGCATCTAAAGAAAAATCATAAGTTCTTTATAGGGGGAGGTTAGTTCGTATCCCTTGTCTCTTTATGTCACGCATCATTGTGGTAGCGTTGCTAAACGACGGCGATGCAAATGATATTTATGCATGATTCAGTAAATATAATGTAAGTGCATTTTTGAAAATGATTTTGTTTTGGATGAATCAACGACTGTGACGTGGTTTAAGATGCAGCAACCTTGCCTGTTCTGGAATTTTGAGGGCACTCCTCAAAATTTTGCCCCTGTTTACTGGGTTAGCGCTGCTGACGGTTGAAAAATTGACTTCGGAATTTTGAGGATCCTCCTCAAAAATTCTGCCCCAGTTCCAATAGTGGGGGAAAATGCTATTTTAGTAAAATGTGACCGAACCCATAGGGCTGCCTACGTATCCCCATGGTAATCAGGTTAGGCGTAGTTCAAATTACATCATGAAGAAACATGTGATCAAATATAGTATTGCTTCACTGTTTTTGAGTTGATTGTCTTCAACCAAACCTCGCCGTCCATTTCTGCAAGAATAAGGCTCCCTCTAGTTAAAACCCGGTGAACTATGTACGGACCCTGCCAATTGGGAGAGAATTTCCCCTTGGCATCATCTTGATGTGGAAACATTTTCTTCAACACCAGCCGCCCTTGTGTAAACTTCCTTGGTTTAACTCCTTTATTGAAGGACGTGGACATTCTGTTATGATATAACTAACCGTGGAAACTGCATTCATTCCCTTTTTATCTATAAGGGCTAATTGCTCGTAGCGACCTTTTACCTATTCTGCATCATCTAACTTTGCTTATTGTATGATCCTCAAAGAGGGAATTTCTACTTCGGTGGTAATGACTGCCTCTATACCATAAACCAACATGTAGGGAGCTGCTCCGATTGACGTGTGAACTGTTGTACGATACCCCAGTAAGGAGAATGACAACTTATCATGCATTGCTTATTCCTTTCGATCATCTTTCTTAGTATCTTTTTGATGTTCTTATTGGCTGCTTCTACAGCTGCATTCATATGAGGTCTATTAGTTGTAGATTTCTTATGTTTGATCTTGAACGTTTCATACATTGGCTTCCTCAAGCCACTGTTGACATTGAACAATTGTTAGTGATGATTGATTTCGGAATTCCGAACCAACAAACAATTCCGACACGAACAAAGTCTGCCACAAATTTCTTGGTCACTGCTTTATATGATGCTTCTTTGACCCACTTGGTAAAGTAATCAATTTCCACTAAGATGAATCTGTGCCCGTTTGATGCGGCATGCTCGATCGGTCCAGTAACATCCATTCCCCAAGAGGTGAATGGCCATGGTGAGTTGCATTAAGCTTGTTTTGAGGTACTTTTATCATATCTTCATGTACTTGATAGCGGTGGCATTTTCGAATATACTAGATACATTCCGTTTCCATAGTCATCCAAAAATACCCTACTCGGAGTATATTCTTTTGCCAAAACAAAACCATTCATGTGCAGTCCACAGGTCCATACGTGCACTTCCTCCAATAGTTTGGTTGCTTCCCTTATATTGACACACCTTAATAATCCCAAATCGGGAGTCCTCCAGTACAAGATTCCTGCGCTGTGAAAGAAATTGTTAGATAGTCTCCGCAGTGTGCGCTTCTGAGTGGCACTGGCGAGCTCTGGATATCCTCCTATTATCAAGTATTCTTTGATGTCGTGGAACCACAGTTTTCCATCTACTTCTTCCTCAACATGAGCACAATAAGCTGGTTGGTCATACATCTTGACCTGAATGGGATCAATGAAATTTGTTTGTGGATGATGTATCATGGATGACAAAGTGGCTAGTGCATCTGCGAACTCATTCTGTATTATGGAAGCATGTTGGAATTCTGTCTTTCTCAATTTCTTCCTCAACTCCCGTATGTGATGCAGATAAGGAAGTATCTTAGAATTCTTGGTTTCCCATTCTTCTCGAACTTGTTGTATGAGTAGGTCTGAGTCTTCAATCATTAGTAACTCCAAATGTTCATGTCGATGGACAGTCTGAGCCCTAAGATGCAGGATTTGTACTCAGCCATGTTGTTGGTGGGAATCTAAGCTTGGCAGATACCGGGTGATGCTGACCAGTTTCTGATACCGGGACCGCTCCTATGCCGACTCCTTTGAAATTCGCGGCTCCATTGGAAAACAACCTCCAACCATCATAGGATTCTGCAATGTATTCTCCCGTGAAAGCTACCTTTTCATCAAGAAAATATGTCTTTAATGGTTCGTAATCTCCTCCCTCAGGTTTCTCAGCGAGATGATATGCTAAGGCCTATCCTTTGACCGCTTTATGAGTTATATAGACAATGTCGAATTCACTTAGCTGGATTTTCCATTTGGCGAGCTTGCTAGTAGGCATGGGCTTCTGGAAGATATACTTCAGCGGGTCCATTCTGGCTGATATTGTTGAGTCTTCCCAGAAAAGTCATCACATCTTTCTTGTTCTTTGGCGGTGGAAATTCTTGGATGGCTTTGATCTTTGACGGATCCGTTCTATCCCTCGATGACTCACAATGAAACCCAATAACTTTCCGGCAGGAACCCCGAATGCACACTTGACGGGATATAGTTTCAAGTTGTATCTCCTCAATCTGTTGAAGAATTTTCTCAGGTCTTCCATATGATCTACAGCTTTCTTAGATTTGATGATGACATCATCCACGTACACATTGATTTCTTTATTTATCATGTCATGAAATATGGTAGTCACGGCTATCATGTAACTAGCACCAGCATTCTTCAAACCGAACGACATCCTTCTATAACAGTACGTCCCCCATGGAGTGATAAAGGTTGTTTTCTGTGCATCTTCTTCATCCATCCAAATCTTATTGTATCCGGCAAAACAATCGACGAATGACTGCAGCTCATGCTTGGTGCAGTTGTCAATCAATATGTGTATATTTGGAAAAGGAAAGTCGTCTTTGGGACTGGCCCGGTTGAGATCCCGGTAGTCGATACAGACTCTAACTTTCCCATCTTTCTTCGGTACCGGCACGATGTTGGCTAACCATGTTGGATGTTCTAGCACTTTGAGAACCCTGGCTTTGACTTGCTTGGTAACCTCTTCTTTGATTTTGAAACTCATGTCGGGTTTGAATTTTCTGAGCTTCTATTTTACCGGTGGATATGTCGGATCTATTGATAGCTTGTGAGCTATAATGGATGTGCTCAGACCATTCATATCATCATAACATCATGCGAAGATGTCCTCATACTCCTTTAGGAAGTTTGTGTACTCTTTTTTTTCTTCTGATAGCGACAAGTGCACACTGATGCGTGTTTCCTTGATATTCTCTGTATATCCCAAGTTAAAGACCTCAGTTTTGTCCAAGTTGGATTTAGGCATATTTTCATAGTTATCTACCTCCCTGACAACTTCTCTAGTATATTATATTCTTCTGAATCTATATCCATTTCTTGTGTTGTCTCGTTGCAAGTCATGGTCATTGGTTCATCATCAAGATAGGTAATAGTAATGTTGTGTATATAAAGTAAATGATAGAGAAAATAATAAGAGTGAGATATATAAATAAACTTGGGAATGCTTTGATTGAATTCATAATTGTTTGGAACATCGGATCTCTTTTCGAAAGTAAAGAAAATGCGGAAAAGTAAAATCAACTAGTAAAAAGTAAAATGCGATGCATGGTACATCGTTTAGCCTTGCTACCCCGTAGCTTTCTGCACCCTGGCGGTCCTGATCGACCAATTAGTGAGGCTTTCCCCTCGATTCACAACTTTTATGGAAGAGCCTTTCTCCCCTTCCTCCTCGAAGATAACATAACAGTCCATATCATCTTCCGGAAACAGGTTCTTTATTGCTGCTAATGCCTTGTCTTTCTCTGATCCATATAAAATATCAATTGGCAGAAAGGTCTGCTCCAAATGAGGTATAGGATGCTCCAGCGGTTAGTAGGGTCCACGCCATGGTGTAGACCACCCATTGAACTCTTTCCAGGTGTACCCATATCCTAAGACAAAAGTGGTACCGTGCTTCTTCAGTTTGATAGGTTTGGTGATACCCTGGAGATTCTTGCCAAGTCCTTTTTCGGGCTCATACCCGTTCCAATTCAGAATGCTCTCAGTCTTGTTATCCCACTACTTGTCTTTGTCCACGAAATTGACTCACTCAATGTGATTGTATGTTTCTCTGCCTATTCTCCTTCTACCTCCGATCATCGGGATGGTTTGGCGACTGTATATAGGGTTGCTACCGTCGCCATGAATGATCACATCTTAGTGAGTCTACTCAAACTTTACTGACTGATGCAAGGTTGATGCCACAACTCAGAATCGTGGATCCAGGGTCGTCGAAACAATATATTGTAGGATGCTGGGACGTCTATCACTTGAAAGTCAACATCGAACCAGGTAGATCCCATCTGCAAGCAAATGTTGATATCTCTAATGGTGGATCTTTGGGACCATCGAATGCTTTAACATTGATAGCTCCGTATTTGATCTCATGTAGTCCTTTCCCCAATGTCATGAGGGTAATTAATGGATAAATGTTAAGGCTGGATACCCCATCAACCAGGATCCTGATGATGAAATAATCTACGCATTGCGCAGTGATGTGCAATGCCTTGTTGTGACTAAGCCCTTTTGGTGGTGCCTCATCCTCGTGTAAGGTGATCTTGTGACTTTCCAACACTTGTCCTACCATATTTTCCATTTCTCCTCCAGTTATATTGTTGGGAACATAAGCTTCACTCTATATTTTCATTGAAGCATTCTTATGTGCCTTAGAGCTTTGCAGAGGAGCCATGATGGAAATCTGCGCTGGTGGTTTGTTCAATTGCTCTAAGACCAAGTATTCTTTAGCTTTTAACTTTCTCCAAAGGTCATCATGCCCAATCTCAACTAGCCGTCAAGAGGCCTATTTGTCGGACTCTGCTAAATGTTCCCGGGGAGTTTACCCTGCTTGTTTTGGTCATATCCTACGCGTTAATCACTTCTCCTGCTTTTGTTTTCCCTCTTCTCATAGCTTTAACTACGTAATCCCAGGGTATAGAATTTGAGCTGAGCGGGGTCACATATGTTATTGTGGAGGTAATACAGCAACTTCAAATGGTGCATGCGCCTTTGGAATTCCGAACTCGACCTCAATTGGCCCTGACGCCTTTACAAGTGGTGCTTCGAACTCAAGTGGTATGGACACATTTACCTCATCGCCCCCAGAGGGCTGGATTTGGACAACAATGGGATTGAGGGTGACTGTCGGCTTCTTCGGTTTGTCTCCTTCGGCAATCAACCATTTTGTCCCCTTAGTGTTCCAATCATTCTCAATCTCGATCATATGAATGCCTCCACCCTTGTGTTCAGGCAGAGGGTTATCACGGACATTGGGAGAGAGCTCCTTTGCTATAATGACCTTATTATCAATCAAGGTCTGAATTTTATCTTTCAACGAGCGACACTCGTCGATAGTATGGCCTTTTATTCCAAAATGGTATGCACAAGTTTTGTTGGGATTGATCCATTGGGAGGGATTTTCTTGAGTTATGACTAGGATAGGTGTAACGTAACCGGGTGCTTTGAGTCTTTTGTATATTTGGTCGATTGGTTCGGCGATGGCGGTATATTGTCTGGGAGGTCTTCGGTCGAAGTTTGGTCTGGATCGAGGAACATTTTTTCGGGTGGGTGGTGACTTATAGTGTAAAGGTTGGGCATTATTGGATTGGTACACCGGTGCGGGTTGGGAATATCTTGGTGAAGTGGGTTAATATGTAGGTGATGGAGGTGGAGATGATTGGTAGGTGGGTGGTGGAATTTGGTGTGTGGGCGAAAGTGCTTGGTAATTTAGGGAAGGTTTATATGTGAGTGGAGCTATGGGGTATGTTTGGTATTTCATAGGGGATTTGGTTCTTTGCATAGCCATTATGGAATTCATGTCCTTCTTATTTGACGTTCCACTAGACTGTAAAGCCTTGTTGGTGGCTTGTAATTCTTCGAGATTAGTGACCATACCATTTTTGATACCTTCCTCAATCCTTTCTACCAACATGATGATCTCGGAGAATTTCTGACCTTCTATCAGCATTAGCCTCTTATAGTACTGCGGATCTTGAGCCCGGACAAAGAACCTATTCATCTGCTCTTCTTCCAGGGCTGGCCAGACCTTGGCATCTTCTGACCTCCAACGAGTAGCTTCTCGCGAAAGGTTTTATGGGTTTCGTCTTCAGATTTTGAACGTAGAATACATCTAGTGCATTTTCTGTGTTGAACATGAATCGGTCCATAAAGTCGGATGCCATGCTCACCCAACTCATCCATTTCTTTGAATCTTGGATGATGCACCAAGATAAGGCATCACCTTTCAAACTCCTTATGAACAACTTTATGCGGATTTTCTTGTCCCTTCCAACTGCTACCAGCTTATCACAATACATTCTCAGATGGACCCTGGGATCACCTGTACCATCAAACATTTCAAACTTGGGAGGTTTGTACCCCTCCGGTAGTCCAACATCTGGCCGAACACAAAGATCCTCATAGTTCAACCCCTCAACACCTTTTCTACCTCTGACACTTTGGACCCGACTAGTTAACTTTTTGAGTTCGGTGGCCAAATTCCTAATAAGGAATTCTTTGTCGTCTGATTAATATGAACTTGAGATTTGCTGGGTATAGTGGATTATGGTATCCACAAAGATGGGATTGTTATGGAAGTGGTCGTTTGTGGTGTTTTGCGATTCGGGAATGAGTAGTGGAGTGTTATTGCATGTGTTGCAGGCTTGGGCATGAGTGGGTTGTACTGGTGGTTGCAGGGTATTTTGTTGAGGTACTGTGTTGTTGACATTAGGAGCTTCAAGAATGATTGATAGCTCGCCAAGTTCTTGGTCCAACTCTTCCCGAAATTTCAGCAATGTCTGCTCAAGATGAGCAGCAACTACCTTGGTAATTTGAGTATTCTGAGAAGTCTCCTCAATGTACTTGGCGTCTCCCATTCTTCCATTGTTCTTGTTTTTGATAGGACTCGGAGGAGGAGGAGGTGGAGGGCCCTTAGATCTCGTTGAGTAAGCTGATGGTGCCAGAATGCACGAACTAAACTTTGGGGAGGGGAATAAAAATAAAGAAAAAAAAGGTAAAAAGTTAGTGAAGATTCTGAGAAGGATAATATTACGATATTTAAAAATGTTGTGCAGAAATATAAGTCATTTCTTAATTTGGGTGCCTCGTTGTGCCCGAGGTAGGCCTAGCGACAAATTAAATATGGAGAACTTATAATGCTAAATGCCTCATTTTATTGAAAAAATTTAGACGAATCTAAAAAAGCAATTTGAAATAATGGAAATAAAGACGTCACTAATGACCAGTGGCCTTAGTACATTAGGAAAGCAGTAAAAGATCCAAACTACTTAGTCCTAGAAGGACCTTCCCCAGATTCATTATTCTCGCCTCCCTCGTACAGCTGCATCAAGTCTCATAGTCCTAGTAGCAGATAGACTCGAGCCAGATGTCCACCTGCACTTCCCTCGGCATTTTGGCAGTCTTCAATCCTCTTCAAGAACTTCCCTTCCAACTCTCTAGACCTCTTTCCAAATACCCTAACCGCATGTTAGCATTGACATCCATGTCCTTCCACTCGGTGATCAATTTTTGGTGAGCTTCTTGTATTTCCTGGTGTTCATTCTCGCATTCCCAAATCTTTTTGCACAATTGTTGTACTTAACTTGCGCTTTAGCCTTTTTACCGATAAGCCTGTGACCTCAGATGAACCCTGGATGACCCAAACCAGTGTGATTGTCCTCCAAACAACCCGATAGTGTGGTACACATCCTGCATGATTCTTGTCTGCCTCAATAGTTTCTCTCCCCAAGACGAGCTTGCAATACCACATATGTTGAGTGTGACATTGGTGGGGGCTATCATCATCTTGAAAGTCAACCTTGAAGTGACTTATTTTTTCTACCGTTGTTATGATCTACTTCCTTCCAGCTTGCCTCATGGCTCGAAGAGGGACATAAGGATGAGTTTCCCTCAAGCTGATGAGTATAAGGAATGGTGCATCTTGAGAATGAATAATGAACTCCCCTATTGGGAACCACTCGAACATCCACTGCACTTGCTCTCCCTTTAGATTCTCAAACAGCTCTACCCATCCTCTAGCATCCTCCGGCTGAGCGAACATGTTGGGCATGAAGTTCATTTGCTGGGTGGTGGAAAGCGATATGATCATCCCAATCCCTGCGTATAATCTTCTGTTGGTAATCACCTATCTGAAGGTATTCTATAAGCCAGAGATGAAGTAACATATTACAAAATTCAAAGTATGGGCCCTTTGTTGGCACTTTCCCAAGGCTCAATAGATTTCGGTGATGATCTTGGGCAATATGCTAAAAGGATGCCCGTCGATCCCTTCCATTATGGTCTTGGTTACCATGGCTAGTCTGGTGTGGATCCTAGCCTTCTTCATAGGAAAGATTATCATTCCCAGGACATAGAACATGAAGACAAAAACCCTTATGTGAATTCGGTGTGGGTGCGGTAGGACTTGGTATGGCCATATCTCTCGTACAAGTAGTCAAATGCTATGTAGGAACTGTTCAGAAAAGCTAGATCAGATTTTTCTTGAATCCCATCATCTTATGAAAGCCTCTACTTTTACGGTTTTCAGGCATATGCGTCTCCGGAGCCTCCCAGGGAATACCAGCTAGACCCCATACTTCTTCCAATAAATGAGTCATTTCCAAATTCCCGGAGCGAAACACCGATCAATCACTATCGCAGAATAGAGTTGCAGCCTCTATGATTTTTATCTCAGGCTGGATTCTGGAAGTGAGGGCAAATTCCCTAAGTATTTGCGGACAAGGGTCTGATCGATGGCATGAAGATCCTCCCGCCAGCTTAGCAGCCTTGGGTGAATATTGGTTACTATACCGAATCTAGGGACTTCGTGCCTTATTTTCTACAAAACAAAGGGTTAGACCCAGACTCGACTATTTAAATCAATAATTAGCATAAAGGCATTTAGTTATCCAAGTAAATGTACAAAATGTGGAGGTGTCCGTTTGGTTTTCAGGGAAACCCCACGGACTTTGGACTAGGCTATCTTAATGTGTTATTATGCGGACGACATAAATGACTCAGCTAGGTTTGACCATGATGCATGAATAGTTTAACGGAATAAGGTTTCTACTTTTGAAGTGCTAGACAAGGTACCCTTGAGCGGACAACCCAAGAGGGAAAGACGCGGAACCATCGACTACACCGTTGATCGACTGGTTTTACCGCAAAAAGGCCTTTGCCAAATTTAGGGGGTGATAATATCGGAAGAGCGCAACCACTCATTATAAGCGTTGCTATAGTATTTGTTTTGGAACGAGTGAATTTGTTGTTGAAGATGCAATTACAACAATGACGCAAATTTCATGTATTTTCATGTTCATAAAGTAAAAGATTACAATAAATGCTCAAAAATTACAACGGTATTGAAATAGTAATAAGGCAGTAAAGAAAAGGAATTAGAGGAATGGAAAGACATGAAGAGTCAAGTTAGTTTCCATGATGAAATAATTAAAGGCAAGAAACGAAGGCAATTAAGGAAGCAAGAAAGTCATACAAAGCATGTAACGGTAAAATCCTAAAGAACTCCCCAGCAAGCATGTAATGGTAAAAGCCTAAAGAATTCCCCAGCAGAGTCGCCATGCTGTCGACGCCCCTTTTTTTGAAGAGCGAAATTGGGTTTACGACATTATGGGAAAACAACTCTTATTCCCTTGCTGGAATCAGGTTATAGAATTTGAAGAGTTTCCACCTAATGATTATTGCATTAGGACACAATAAAGAGAAGAAGCGATTTTGAAAGAAAAGCAGAGTTCGGGTAAGGGCTTGAGATTATCTCGAGGGGAAGGAGTTAGGCACACCTCAAGATCCACTAGTGTGGTTTTTGGCCATAATTTAATTGTGACTTTAAAAGAAGTGGAAGAAAACATGTAACGCTTTGCACATAAAAATCATGAATATGTTTTAAGCTTTTGAAAAGGAAAAGAAGATAGAAAGGGACATCTTTTAGGAAAAGGAGTTAATTTAAAGAACAGAATTAAAGAAGACATTGAAAAATAAAGAAAAGGAAAGGGTGTCCTAGGTTTATACAATATATGGATCACATCAATGCAATACCCAACAATTACATCTCAAAAGAGGGGTCACATGAGATATTAGCGCACCGATCATCATATCCATATTCTATCCTTCCCACCCCGTTAAGGTATTTCAAATGCGATTAGTCTCGTTTACTTATTGCATGCTACTACCCGTCCCAACATATATGTCCGGGGTATTAGGACTTCTATTCCTTAAAGGGAAAAGGAAAGAGGGTAGAGGCATATACGGGGGTTTAAAGGATAAAATACTAGTTTCGACAAACAAAACAAATAGCAAGTAGAGGGGATTAACAAACAAGCATGTAAGGCTCACATAAAACCCCGTAAATCAGATAACATGTAGTTTAGCATGCCTTGCACATACTGGTTTGGACTTTGAGTTAATACTTAAGCGACATACTAGTTTAACCCACAAAATTAGATAAAAAGTCTGCATTAGGCAACTTGGATCCAATTATTGGAAATTGAAGGATTTTAGGCGAGTTATTCAGAAAGTATTGATTTCAGAAAAGAGATGGTCTGATGCAGCAGAGTTGAAAAGAAAGTAGAGATTGCAGTAAGTTCAGGAATAATTTTGAAGGACAGTATACTGTTTAAGTAAAACACAGGAAAGTTGTGAAAAGAGTTTTAAAAGAGAGAATACTTTAAAAAGAAAGAATTGAAGGATTATGTTGAAAGATGTTTTCAAGGACTGAATAAAATACTTTGGGTGAAGGTTAAAAAAGACTATTTCAAAAGAGATGCAGATTTGCAAAATTTTCAAAAGCATACAGGTTTATAGGAGCTTTACTGAAAATGTTACATTACACAATAGGGCTAGTTAATAGGTTGTAATCACATAAACAAATTAGGCGAGCTTGAGGTGAACACCTATAGGCATGATATCTATGCTTGATTTCTTAAGACCTGTTATTAAACTGATGAAAGAGTGATTATTTGATTATCCTATGGCTTGACTAACGTATATGCATGTCCAATAGGCATGGTTTCTATATGCAATTGATTTCATGAATATTAAATCCTATAGGCAGGGTTTCTAATGATTTGCAAGATGATAAAGTATTAAACCCTATAGGCAGAATTTCTAGATGACTGAATTTTGCGTTAATCCAATAGACATAGTATCTAAGTGACTGATTTAAACACATTAAACCTATAGACATGGTATCTACGTGATTGAATTAACATATTAAGCCTATAGACATGGTATCCACGCAATTGAATTAAAACATTAAGCCTATAGACATGGTATCTACCCTTTATTTGATGCAAGAAAAAGTAAACCGCTCCCACACCCTTTTCTAATACTTCCCCGAGTTTTTAATACAAATCTTATTACAGAACAAGAAAAAAGATGAAAGAAGAAGTAAAATACATCAAAGTCTACAGCTAGATCCAAACCGCCTTATGCGACCTTAATGTCTAATAACATGAGTTTAACCAATTCCGGATTCCAGATTTCCAAAGCTTTCTCTTATCCAAAGTGTTTCAAAGTTCCAAGGAGCCTCAAGGGCTCCAGGAAGTGCTTACACTCTTGATAATAATTAGAACAAAATAGTTTAGTGCGGAATTGCCAGCTCTAAGGCATCAAAGTTCTGAGAGAGCTCTAGGGTCCTAAAGCATGGCTTACTAAAGGGGGGCAGAACTTAGAACTAGGAATAAGTGAAAATTGAGAGAGGGATTAGGGAACCATAGGAAATGGTGGTCATGCCAAGACATGGGTATTGACTGGCACACCCCTGACCAGTTGCTTGGTCGAAATAAATTAAGATCAGACCTTAGAGGCCAGACCTGAGTCTGGATGGTGATTAGGACACCACTAAACTTGAGTCAAGGGTAAGCACATAAAGGGGAAAGGGGAGTGGAAATTGGTTTGAGTAAAGTCTCAAAAGAACCTAGTTAAAAGTCATGGATAGCAATAATAGGATACTGTCATGACTGGAACTACACTCTTCATACAAATGGGTAAAGGGACATGGATTCACATAAGACATGCATGCTCAGAGTTGCAGAAACATAAGGAAAGATGCATAACAGACTAGGATGTAGATACATAGGGCAGAAAAGCATAACAGAATAAGACATAAAATAAACACATTGTGGAGGGGGCATTATTTAATTAAAAGTGACCAGCTACAAATACTAGAATAACAGGACAATAAGAGAAAGTAAACAACCAGAAGTCAGCAGGAGCAAATCTCAAGTTCTTCAGCAAATACTTGAGAGTTCAAGAGGAACTCAAGAATGTTTCAGACAGTAAAAGAGAAGAGGAGCAGAGTGTTCAGTATTAGAAGTAGAAAAGTAGTAGTAGAGAAAGTATTGGGTATAGTGTTCAATTGAAGTTTGAAGTGTAGAAAAGTTGTGCCTAGTGTCATGTTTTAATAGTGCAGAAAACTAGTAAGCAAATGGTAAGAAAATAGTTTACAATCAATCACAGAAGATCTCCCTAAGGTTAAGGGATTTGATTCAAATAGGCATGAGACAATTAAGGAAAAGAGAATAATTAAAAACCTTTCCAAAGTAACATAATACATGTAAATACATAGGGATTATTTAAGGCAAGAATCCTGTGGTACATGATTTGTGAGAAATAAGGAATAGTTAAATCAAACAACCAGTAAAAAGCTTTGTTCTGATGAACTTAGTCAGAAAAAGGGTGAGAAAAAGTTCAGCTGGAAAAATCAGTAACAAATCAATCGAGCCTTATTAATTGGAATCAATTACAAGTTGGTAGAATCCTTTTGAAAGAAAAACCCTCATATATAAGCACATGAGATCAAACAACAAAGAAAAGGTTGGCATAGACAGTTTCACAATCATAAGCAAAGGATTCAAGTTCACTCTAGGGTCTAAAATAGAACCCTAATCCAGACACAAAGACCCAAACTCGCAGAAACCCCAAACCCCAGGATTTCAAATAAGAGTAGGGTACACAAAGGTGAGGGCAAGCCATCAAAACCGACTCAGAGGGTCTCATGTGAAAGCACATAGATATAATGGCAAGTTTAAAGCAACATAGTGAAAAAATCACAAAGCATGTTTAAGAAAAGCTAAGGACTTAAGCAAGTTCAAGAGAGAAAGAGGTGAGATAAAACTTAAGAAACAGTAGGCGAATCATGTTTAGAACTCAAAAAAAGTCCAGTAAAGGCAAGCAAAAGCTCAGTAAGAAAATGGTAAAGGAACAGATAAGCTGGACATGTAAAAACATACTGGAGAAACAGTGGAAGAGATAACAGAGCACAAGTAGAAGAAAATGCATAATAACGACAAAACATAAGAACATAAGAGAAGATATGCACGCGCGAAAACACATAGTAACAAATCACATATAGGCAGATTCACATAAAGAAAGAAGAAGAAGAAGAAACAAAAATTGTCTTAAAGGTTTTTGGAAACCCTAAATTGAAACTGACAAATTTTGAAAAGAGAAATTCGGGGAAAAGCTTTGAAACTTCGAGTATACCATAGATCTAAGAAAATAAAAAAAGAAAGAACCTCAAAAAACTTTTAGGGTTTCTGAGAAGGCTTGGAAAGGATTTGGTCTGGAGTTGATCTGAGCCATATCTAGGATCTTGAGGCTCGAACACGTCGGAATAGAGCCGAAGAAGCCACATTAACACAAAATGGCAGAGGATCTAAATAGGCCTTGTTGAGGTTGAACCTTGAAAAGCCTTGAATAACCATGATTTGGAATGAAGGAAAGTGCGCACAGGCCGTCCGTGGCCTAAGAAGCCATAGACTCCGGCGAGAACTAGTCGGAGAAGATGACAGAGACGGCTAAGGTTTGAGTGCTTGAGAGTGTTTGGGATACACCATGGAGAACATGGCTGAATCAAGTAGACAGGCCTCGGGTCGGTCAAGCATCACTGAAACTGGGCCCGACAGCCTCTGGAGTAAGATACAAGCCAAATAGTATTCAGTTATTTATTAGTTGAACAAAACGCTAGCCCAGATCTCTATCTTGGCTCTACAACAAAGCTCTGCCACACATAAGAATACCTTGTTGAAGGTGCTGAGCGAGGCATACACACCCAACAACATCACTGAAGGATAAATGGCAAACATTGTAGGGCATGTATTGGAGAGTCACAAATTCACTTTCCACGAAGATAAGCTGCCACTGGAAGGGCTAAGCCACAAAAAGGCATTGCACATCACTATGTAGCGTGAAGATTAATTCATCACCAGAATCCTGATTGAGAGAGGGTCGAACCTCAATATTTGTCCATTGGTGACTCTTAGAACATTGGGAAAGAGCCTACATGAGATTAAGAATAGAGCCATCATTGTCAAAGCTTTTGATGGTTCCCAAAGGTCCACCATTGGGGAAATCAGTTTGTATCTGCAAATGGGGCTGATTTGGTTTGACTTTAATTTTCAAGTGATAGATGTCCCAGCATCTTATAACTTGCTATTGGGATGGCCCTTGATCCATGATGCTGGGGCTATAGCAACAACCCAACATCAAGCAGTGAAATTCGAGTGGAATCACCAAGAGGTAATTATTCACAGTGACGGTAGCAATCCCATATACAGTTGCCTGACTATCCCAGCATTCGGAGGAAGAAGGAAGGTAGGCAGAGAAACCTATCATCACATTGAGTGAGTCAATGCCATGGTCAAGGATAAATGGTGGGATAACAAAATTGAAAGTATACCGAATTGGTGCGGATAAGAGCCTGGCAAGGGACTCGATAAGAACCTCCAGGGAATCGCCAGACCTATCAAGATGAAAAAATATGGTATCACTTTTGGTTTGGGTTATGAATACAATTGGGAGGAGTTCGACCACTGGTCGCCACCATGGAGCAGTCCCTACTATCTACTGGAGCATCCGATACCTTGCTTGAAGCAGACTTTTCAGCCTGCCGAGGTTATATATAGGTCGGAATAGAAGGAAGCACTGGCAGCGATGATGAATTTGTTTTTGGAAAATGATAACATGGACTGTTGCATCATCTTCGAGGAGGAGGGGGAGGAAGGCCCTTCTATACAAGCTGTGAGCCGAGGAGCATGACTCAATAATTGTTCCATCAGAACCACCAGGTCTCGGAAAGTTTCAGGGTGGCAAGGCTGAACAAAGCACCATGCATTATTTTTATTTTTCTCTAGTTGGCTTTCTTTCCACATTTTTAATATTGAAATAAGATCTCAAATGCTCAAAACTACAAAATTTATCAAAGCATTTCAGTTTCTTATAAATCTGGCTCTTATTACTTTTTGTCGTTTACTTTATTTACACAATATTACTATTACTTATCTTTATGAATCGACGATTGTGACATGCAATTAGACAATGCTACAAACTGATATAGACTCAGAAGAAGATGAAATACAAGAAGAGGTTGTTGGCCCAAGCTTAGTTGAAGTTTTGAAGAATGACAAACGGACTCAGTGAAGGACCAGGTCCATCTTATGAGACACAGTTGTTATGGCTCATGCACATGAAATTCACGTGAAGAAGATAAGCCTTTGGGATCAAGCATCAATATCTTCTGAACTGATCGAAAAGATTGCATATGGGAGAAGGAGAAGAAGTCTTCTTATGAGAAGAGAACACATCTGGATAAGGGTTGGAGTTTGGATTGGTCTAGGACTCAAACTCAATAGAGGATACGAAATTAAGTCACAACCAAACTCTAATTACTAACCTAATAAATAAGTGATTTGTTCTCTTTTATAGGCATGCACAGATACAGAAGTTAAGCTAAATTGAGAGCAAAAGAGCAAAGCAATTTATGTGAGATTAAGTGTGCACTTTTACAACTACTTGAACGAGATAGAAGAACCAGTTCCATTGTGTTTATTCTTACTCTAGTTCAATTGTAGTACGTGTTTTAAACTTGTACCTTCCTAGCTTTCATAGAAGCAATTGTATTAGGTACTTTGAGTATTCATGTAAGAGTTAACTTGAAAGTGCCGCAACAGTTGAGATTGTGTGCCACACAGGAATTAGAGTTAATTTTTATGTTTACAAGAGTTTGTAGATTGTGTTTCGGCTCATTGAGTTTAGTGGATGTTTGGAAAAATCCTACTGAGTAGTAGATCGTGGTTTTTTCACCTTTTGAGACAGGCATTTTCCACGTAAAATCTCCGTGTTCTTTTATTTTTGTATTTTAATTCCTCAAATAGTTGTAGTTAGAACACCTAGAATAACCAGGTTTTTCTAGATCGAAAATTGGGTACCACACAAATCACCCCCTTTTGTGTGGTATTGACGTTTGGAACATCTATTGGTATCAGAGCGGGTTATCCTTGAAGAGGCTAACACCTTAGAAAAGATCAACATGAGTGCCCACCTGGGAACTGGGAAGGGCAATCCACTGCTAGACCTCCACTGTTCAATGGAAAGTATTACTCATGGTGGAAGAACATGATGAAGGATCACATCGTAGTGGAAGACTATAAACTCTAGGACATAGTCACTGATGGTCCCTTAGCAACTATAATGAAAAATGAGGAAGGAGTGGATGTGCCAAAGACAAGGGCTGACTGCAATGATGAAGATTTGAAAAAGTGGGAGAAAAATGCTAAGCCCAAGAAATGGCTTGTATGTAGACTGGGTACGGATGAGTACAACAGGATATAAAGTTGTACTACTACCAAAGAGATAGGGGAAACTTTGCAAGTGGATCATGAAGGAACACCACAAGTGAAGAGATCCAGAGGAACACTTGTGTATTCGTAATATGAGAATTTTACTATGAAAAATTGAGAAACTATTCAAGAGATGTATACTAGGTTCACTACACTGGCAAATGAACTTAGGTCTCTTGGAAGAGTTATTCTTGAAGAAGACAAGGTTGAGAAGATCTTGACAAGAGTTCTTCCAGTTGCTTGGGAAAGCAAAATCACTACCACTCTCAGACTGGATGAACTGATTGGAAATCTTACTGCTTATGAACTAAGAAGGAAAACCAAGAAGATGGATAAAACCAATAAGGAGAGAAGCTTAGCTCTCAAAATTATAGAAGGTTCAGATCTTGAAGATAATGAGATGGCTATGATCACTAGAGATTTCAAAAAAGACATGATGAGAGGAAAGGGTTCATCAAGAGGTACAAACTTCAACAAGACAAGAGCCCTTGAGAAATAGACCAATGATGGCGGCTATAAATGTGGTAATACTGACCACATGATCAAGAATTTCCCTCAATGGTAAATTGAGTGGAAGAAAGAAAGGGCTGAACGAAGACACAAGAAGAAAGAACATGTTGAACCCAAAAGAAACAAAGGTTCAACCAAGGCTATGGTTGCTGCTTGGGGTGAAACCTCTGATGAAGACTGAGAAGATAAAGCTGAAGAACAGCAAGCTCTTATGGCCATTGGAGAATTAGATGATGAGCAGGAGGTAAGTATTCTACATCTCAAGGACAAAATTAAATATCTATCTAAAGAAAGGTTGGGTGAGCTATTATTAGACTTCATTGATGAGTTTGAAATAGTTAACAATGAAAAGGAAGTTAGGTCTAAGGAATGGGTTATCCTAAATGAAAAATGCAAAAGTCTAGAATCTAGGGCTGATGAGAGTGATTATAAAAATGATTAGTTGAAGAACCAGGTTCCTGAACTTGACAATAGTATTCTAGAACTTAGGTCAGAAAATCTAAAACTGAAACTAGTAATGGGAAAGAAGAAAGCTGATAACTCATTTCTCACTCTAGAAGAAAATCTAGGTACGAGAAAGATGAACTGATTAAGGTTCTAAAAGAAGATCTTGGAAAGGTAAAACATGAACTAGACAGAATTTGCAAATGGGACAAATCTTCTGATGCTTTCTCCTGGTTGCAAGAGCATCACGGTAACAATAAAAGAGGACTTGGTTATGGGACTCAAGCTACAAAATGGGACCCAAAAAACAAGTACCTCACACTTCCTTAAAATAATATCTGCACAGACTGTGGTAAGACTGGCCATTATAAAAATCCATGAAATGTAAAAGAAAAGAAAAGTCAAAGGAACAAAGCTTTTGTTCAGGAAAAACACAAGCTTCCTGATTGAGCAAGAAAGAATCTGATTCATCGTTTTTCACATAGAAAGGGACCCAAACTAGTTTGGGTTCCTAAGACTAACCGCTGATTTCTTTTTGGAGGTTCAAGTGAAATGGAGTAGCCAAATATGGTACATGGATAGTGGCCGCTCAAAACACATGACTGGGAAAAAGGACCAGTTCCTTTCACTTGAGAACGTAAAAGGAAGTAATGTCTCCTTTGGAAATGGAAAGAACAGCGAGATCATTGGGGTTGGAAAGGTAGGTAAGATAGACTCTCATTCCAATGAGAATGTCTACTTAATAGATGGCTTGAAATACAACCTAATCAGTATGTCAAAACTGTGTGACAGAGGTAACTTTGTAGCTTTCACTTCTACCAAATGCTTTGTGATTAACCTTACCACTGACAAAATTTTTTTGCAGGGAAAAAGAGTTAATAATATTCACATTGCAGTTTTGTCAATTCTGTGAGAAAATAAACTCACTTATTTAAGTGTGCTAGTTAATGATCCCCTCATGTGGTACACAAGACTTGGCCATGCTAGTATAAATCAACAAAACAAATTAGTCTCCAAGGACTTGGTGATAGGGTTACCTAGTATCAAGTTCAAGGAAGAAAAAGTTTGTGAGGAATGTGCAAGAGGAAGCAGGTAAGGTCATCCTTCAAATCAAAGAAAATGGTAAGTATGTCCAAGACGTTGGAACTAGTTCACATGGATCTTTGTGGTCTAATGAGAACCATGAGCAGAGGTGGAAAGAAATATGTGATGGTGCTTGTTGATGATTATTCTAGATTAACCTGGGTTCTATTTCCGACATCTAAAGATGAGGCATGTGAAATGTTTACTACCTTTGTTAGAAAAACTCTGAACAAATTAAGAAATCAACTTGCATCCACTAGGTATGATCATGGAACTGAATTTAAAAATGTAAAATTTTCTTAATATTTTGATGAAAATGCTATAGATAACAACTTCTCTGTACCTAGGACTCCTCAGCAAAATAGAGTAGTTAAAAGAAAGAACAAGACCCTTGAGGATATGGAAAGGGCGATGCTTCTCTCCAGTAATTTACCCCACAGCTTCTGGGAAGAAGCTATAAACACTACATGCTACATAATCAATATAAAACTCCCTATGAGTTACTTAAAGGGAGAAAACCAAACATATCCCACCTTAAGGCATTTGGTTGCAAGTGCTATGTGCACAATAATGGAAAAGATTCCCTAGGCAAGTTTGATCCCAGAAGTGATGAGGGTGTATTATTGGAATATTTTTCACATAGCAAAGCATATGAAGTGTTCAATAAAATAACTTTGTGTGTAGAAGAAAGTGTGTATGTTGTATTTGATTGAAACTAACATTCTTTCTGAGAGACAGGAACATGAAGATCAAGCCATTGGTCTGGTAAAAGAATTGACTAAGTAGCATCAAAAGAAGGAAAATGTGATGGAATAGGTTCTTCCACTCAGGGCAACCTGATAGGGGGAACTAATCAGGGAGAAAATGAAACAAACCCTCTACAAGAACTTTTCTGTGAACCTGTTCCTCAGCAGTAGAACACAGAAGAATCATCTAGTAGGAACCATTTGGTGGTGAAATCTCAAAAGTATCAAAGTTCTTATCCCATTGAGAACATCATTAATGTACCAACATATGGAGTCAAAACTAGATTGCAACTAAAGAATCTGTGTGCATTTGATGTTTTTCTATCTCTTATTGAACCTAACAATGTTATTGAGGCTTTGTAGGATGCAGATTGGGTCAATGCTATGCAGAAGAAAATCAGTCAATTTGAAAGAATTCAAGTCTGGCATCTAGTTCCTAGACCCAAGCACAGATCAGTCATTGGTACAAAATGGGTCTTCAGGAACAAAATTGATGAAGATGGAACTATTACGAGAAACAAGGCAAGGCTGGTTGTTCAGGGATGCAACCAAGAGGAAGGCATTGACAATGATGAGACCTTTGCTCCAGTTGAAAGACTAGAGGCAATCAGACTCTTCATTGCCTTTGCAACACATATGGAATTCACTCTCCATCTGATGGATGTCAAAAGTGCTTTCCTAAATGGCTACCTCAAGGAAGAAGTGTTTGTGAAACAACCTCCGGGATTTGAAAGCAAGGAATGTCCTGAGCATGTGTACAAGCTAGAAAAGGCTCTATATGGGCTCAAACATGCCCCAAGAGCTTGGTGTGAACGACTATCAAAATTCCTACTGGAACATGGGTACAAAAAAAGGTAAAATTGACAGCATTTTGTTCCAAAAGGAAAAAGGTAAAGACCTCCTTGTTTTGCAAATATAAGTTGATGACATAATAATTGGGGCCACTATTGATAATGACTATTATGGGTGAACTAAACTTCTTCCTAGGCTTGCAGATCAAACAAAGCCCAAATGGAACCATGATCCCTCAGCTGAAGTATAAAAAGAACTAATCAAAAAGTTTAAATGGAGGAATCCAAAAAAGATTGACACACCTATTGCAACTGCCATTGAATTAGATGTTGATGAACCTGGTTCATCAGTTGATCAAAAGTTGTATAAGGGTATGATTGGTTCACTTCTGTATCTTACTGTCAGCAGACCTGACATTATTTTCAGTGTAGGGCTTTGTACTCATTTCCAAGAAAATACAAAGGAGTCACACTTGGCTGCTATCAAGAGGATATTGAGATATCTGTAAGACACCATTGACATGAGTCTTTGGTATCCCAAAGGTAGTAATTTTGATCTAGTAGGATATGCTGATGCTGATTATGTGGGTTTATTAGTGGATAGGAAGAGCACTTCATGTATGGAACATTTCCTCGGGTCATTTCTTGTGTTATGGGCTACCAAAAAGCAAAGTTCAATAGCCATATATACTGCTGAAGTTGAATATGTTGTTGTCGCTTCTTGTTGTGCTCGATTGATATGGATCAAACAACTGCTGGTGGAATGTAAGTGAGATGCATTCCAATATTTTGTGATAACACCAGTGCTATAAGTATGACAAAGAACTCTGTTCATCATAAAAGGACCAAGCATATAGATATTGGACACTACTTCATAAGAGATAACTATGAGAAAGGGTTAATCTCAACAGAATTTTGTGCTACTGTTAAACAAATAGATGATATCTTTACTAAAGCACCGAGTAGAAAACACTTGAAAGGAACAGTTTGGAATTAGGGATGATTAAGATCACCCAAAAGGACCAGTTTAGAATGCACAATAAATAAAATTTGGTTAGGAGTTCTGAATATCATGTGAATATCTAGACTAATTCTTACTCAATTCAATACTTTAGTTAGTATACTCTTGTGACTTGTGTTTATTTGATTCACTGGTCTCTTACAACGTTTTTTGTATTTTGACATTTGAGGCATGATCAAAAGAAATTTTACTTAAAGAACTTGGTTCATCATTATATGCTCGTGAGAAAGTTCAGGTATGTTTCTATACTTTACAAAATTAGAAATATAAATTTTCCAATCGTGAGCAAAAATTCCTAATTACACCAAAGTTCCAAAAATTCTATCCGTTGAGCATTGAAGTAGTTTCATTACCCTAGGAGTCTAATTAAAATTGGACTTTTTCCTAAAAAGCAGCATCGCCCATTAATCGCCAAGAGACCAAAATTATAATATGATTAGACCTCTAATTGACTACTGAAAAAGCCTGTCGTTACTGCACTTAATCATAACCCCTCTTTAAATACACACCACATATCTTCCTTTTGGTGATAACCGTCATTCACCTTCTCCAAAATTCTGATCATCTCCTTCATCTCCAAAAGTTCCAAAATTCCTAGAAATTCTCTACCATGACATACCCTCAAGACAACCCAGGTACTCCCCCGCCAATATCTCCTAATACTTTATCATCCACACCTCCTGTTAAAAACCCAAAACCTTGGTTTCATTGCTAGAAAATGTTGGCTAGGAAAATTGTAGCTTTTCCCCTTTGAGAAAAGCCTTAAACGAAAAATTGAAAGCTAGCCAAAAGAAGGAAAGTCCAGCAAAAGAATCTGACTCAAGATCTGAGTCTGAGGCATTTCTCTCTACAAGTGATGGTGAAAAACATGGGTCTTCTGACACTGACAAGAATCAAGAAAATCCAAGTGAGGTAAATACTTTCTTTCTTTTTCTGATGTGGTAGAAAGGGAAGAAAATAGTTTTGTGTTGGTAGGTTCTATGAAAAATATAGAGGGGACTGGGTCTAGTAGAAAGGGAAAGAAAAATAAAGGAGAAGTTCTTGCTATCTGTGGTAGTATAGAAGAGGGTGGCATCAAGTCAGGGGGAAGTGGTTCTGGAGAGGTTGCTTAAGGCCTTGATCATCTGAGTGAGCAGTAAGATGAACCTGGTTCATCTATGGAGGAAACCTTGGATGATATCATGAAGAAGGTTGGGGCCAGTTTTGATCCATAGAAGCGCAAGGCATCTTCCCAAAAGACCCCAATTGCTTCCAAACCATCTAAGAAAAGCAAGGTGTTATCTTCCAAGTCTGCTATTCCTTCTTTACCAAAAGGAAGAGCTATAAGGATAAGGGTAAAGCAAAGCGAGGCAGAACTATAGAAAGCTTTAGAGAAAAGTAAGAAAAAGAAGAGGGAAAAAGGAAAAAAAAGGTTGTGGAAAGTTCTGAGGCTGCTGAAGAAGAGGAGGAGGAGATGGAACTGGTCCATCAAAAGTGAGTTCCAAATGTGGAGGTTCCCATGTCAAACCAAAAAGAACCAAGACTCCTGCAAGGAAGTCTTCAAAATCTGTATCTTCTGTACCCTCCTTAGCCAAAAGAACTAGGTCTACAGTGAAGGGAAAACAAGTAAAAGTTACTAAAGAAGAAGAAGAAGAGTGGAATAAGGAAGTAGAAGAGGAGGAGTCTGAAAAAGAACAAGATCGATTTGCCGTCTTTGGCAGGAGAAAGATTCTGAAGGGAAGGTTGCTAAAAGACCTAGAGGAGCCAGGCATGACTAGGTTTGGTGGATGCTTTAGTTACACAAGGTTGGAAGGACATGGTCCTTCAACTGGATGGAAGGCTGGAAAGAAAGGAGCTGATCGAGTTCATGGAAAATGCCATTGTGAAAAATGGGGTAGTTACCAGTGTGGTTAGGGGAGTGAAGGTTCAATTTGATGCACCTAAATTGGGGACAATTCTTGACATACCATGTGAGGGCTATGATGACTACACCAGGCAGAGGTGGCCTTGTCTGGATGATCTTCCTAGTGCTCTCCAGATCACCAGGAACTTTTGTGACACTGAGTCAGCTGAAGATGTGACAGAGGTAAGATTTGTATAGAAAAGTAAGATGAAGCATGAATACAAGGTGCTATTTGAATTTTTGAACAAGTGTTTGCTGCCCAGACAAGAGAGGAGGCATACTACTAACTACTTGTACTTGGTTCTTCTGGAATGCCTTATGAGAGGAAAGTAAATTAATTGGCATGCCTTCATTGTCAAGCTGCTAGACAGGGTCATAAATGGCTCTAAGGATCATGCTACTCCCAACGGATTCATACTGATGAGTGTGTTGGGTAGATTGAATGTTCCCTTGAAGAAACAGGAGATGATCTCCAGCAAGGACCATTTTGGTGTCAAACCCTATAGGCATGTGATTATCTCCTCAGAGCAGCCCCACTTAAACCTGGTTCATCTTCGAAGACTCTAGTGAACAACAAGGTTAGGGATTTGGTTCAAGAGTGTGGGATAAGGGATGCCGAGATTGCTAGGCTCAAGGCTCGAGTTGATGAACTTTAAAATGAGAGGAATAGCCTGAATGATGAGCTAGAAAAAGAAAAGGAAAAGTGTGAAAGGATGCTTTAAACAATGCTCAATCTTCTCCAATCCCAACCCTCTAGTTCCTCTAAGCCTTAGGTCCCCCAGCAATGTCCAGATTAGGGATATTTCTTTGCTTGTTTTCACTCATGGTTGGTTGTTTTTCTTTCTTTTTGTGGACTGGTTGTAGAAGCATTTACTATCAATGATAATCTACTTTTCTCTTGTTTTGTGATGAATTTGTTCTCTATAGTTATGTTTTTGTCAAGTTTGGTTATTGTTCACTAAACCATGCTTTCATAATACAGTTGTCCCAGTAGCCATGAGTAACTATTACAATCCAGGATTCACATTATATGCAAATTTTTGATGATGCGAAAAGGGGGAAGAGATAGTGTGCTTTACTTTTATTTTGAAAAAGGTGATATTTATAACCTGATTAAATTTGGTCCTTAATGATAAGTTAAATTATCTTAAGTCAAAGTGTTGATAATTAGCTGAGTTCCGCATGTTATCTGATCAGTGAAAGCACAGAGTTTGTCATCATCAAAAAAAGGAGAATTTATTTGCCCAAGCTCAGTTTAAGTTTTGAAGAATAACAAATGGACTCAGTGACGGATGTCGACGCCCCCTTTCCCCCTAAAAGGGCGAAATCAGATTTACGACATTATGGAAAAAACAACTCTTATTCCGTTTTGGGAATTGGGTTATGGAGTTTGAAGAGTTTCCACCTAATGATTATAGTGCATTGGGACACTTTTAAGAAGAAGAAGATTTTGAATGAAAACCAGAGTTCGGGTAAGAGCTTGAAATTATCTCGAGGGAAAGGTGTTAGGCCCCCCTCAAGATCCACTAGTGTGGTTCCCGGCCTTGCTTAGATGTGAATTTTAGAAGCATAGAAATAGACAAGTAAATATGCATAAAGAATACAAAACTAGTGGGCAATTTTTGAAAGAAGAATAGTACAAGTAAAAGGGAAATATTAGAGAAAGTATTTAAACAAAAAGTAAAGGTAAATGGGGGAGGGGGTCTTAGGTTTAACTATAATATGGATCATTCGATACAATATCCCGCACATGTTCCCAAAGAGAAGTCACTTTATGATATTATCACATTGCCATCATCTCCATATTCTACCCTTCCCACCCTGTTAAGGTATTCAAACGTATATAGTCTCATTTACTTATTGCATGCTAATACCCGTCCCAACCTATTAGTCCCGGGGTATTAGGACTTCTAATCCTAAAAGGGGGGAAGAAGGATAAGACATATATAGAGTTTCAAGGGTAAAAATGCTAAGGCGTCAACAAAAACAGATAGCACATAAGGGAATACAATCAGACGTCCAAAGGCTCATGCAAAACCCCGTAAATCACAGAAGCAATTAGTTTAGCATGACTTGCAATTACTAATTTGATCTTGAGTTTAAAACTGATAATGGGTAGATTTGTTTAACACGTAAAGTTGGATAATAAGTCTACTTTGAGCCCCCCGGATCAGGTTTGTTGAAACTTAGAGCATTTTTGAAAACTAGTAATTTCAGAAAAGAGATGATTTAGAATAAGAATTTGGGATCTGCAAAAGTTTAGAAATGGCTTATAAGATAGCCGAACTGCTTAAGTAAAATGGTGCAAGAAAAAGTATTGATGTACAAAACCATGCAAGAAATCAGAAAAGAAGGTTGGTTTCAGAAAAAAAAATGTAGGTTTGGACTTTAAAAAATTCCTATGGATTTAAAATAGTGTAAAAGGTAGATTTTTTAAGATTTCAACATAGATTGTATTGGATATATTTTTTATTGAAAGCGTCTAACAAATTAGGCGAGTTTGAACCCTATTGTCATGACATCTACGGACTGATTTGTTATTGCTTTTAAACGATTAGGGGACCTACTGTTTGCCTAATGTTTTATTCAATTCCTATAGACATGATTTATAGATGGGATTTCATCTTGAAATCTATAGACATGATTTCTAGATGAGATTCAATATCCAAATCCTATCGATATGATTTCTATTATGCTTGCAATATAAAAATCCTATAGGCATGGCTTCTATGTGATTATCAATAATATAAATCCTATAGGAATGGCTTCTATATGATTGGAAATAATATAAACCCTATAGACATGGCTTCTATTTGATTAGCAATAATATAAACCTTGTAGGAATGAATTCAATATGATTAGCAATAATATAAACCCGTCCCACACCCTTTTCACTATATCCCCAAATTCTTTTTACAAAGCTTGTTAATAAATATAGAGAAAATAAGATTAAGGAAATAAGTACATCAAAGCTAAAACGGACCCGTGGAAGCTCAAAGCAACCTTAATGTCCAACATATGTATTTTACCAAATCCAGGCTCCAGATTCCAAGGCTTTCTCGTAGAGTGTTTCCAAGTTCCAAGAGCTTTCAGGAAGCCCAGGTAATGCTTAAACCCTAAAATAATGATTAGAGTAGTGCAAGGTATAGAATCACCAGCCCTTAGGTGTCCAAGTTCAGAGGGAACTGAAGGGTCCTAAGCATGGCTTACCAGAAGAGGGCAGGACTTAAAGAACTAAGAGTAAGTGTAATGTGAGGGATTAGAGGAAGACCAATGCAAAATTTGGTCATACCTAGCCATGAACAGGGCTAGCACACCCCTAACCCTTTACATGGCTTAAACAAATAAGTGCAAACTTGAAATAAGTCAGACGTAGGCTTCTATGATGATTAGGACATCAACAGAGCCGAGTTAAGCTCAACGCATAAATGGGGGTAAGGGAATGGGAATAATTTGAGTAGAGGTTTAGAACAACATGGTTCTGAACTTAAGGCTGCAATTGAGTACCACTCTAGCCCAAAACAATACTCACATACAAAAGGGGGTCAGGGAAAGGGATCAAATATGAAAGCATTCGCATAAAAATAGAAACAAAGTCCAACAAAAGTAGACTAAAGGTATTTGGGGAGAGGAAAGTACATGGAAACATTCATACAAGCACGCAATATTAAAACATAGGGGTATAAGGGTAGGGATATACATTGTGAAGTATTAACTGCATAATGAACATAAACAGACATGTGAAAAGAAACAATTAAACATGTAGTTTTGGAGATGGTATTAAATCATAGACTTACCAGCTTGCAACTTCAAATGGTAAAGAAAATAGGGCAAATGGAACCTTATAGTTTAGCCTTGGCTATCAGCCGTCTAGACTCGAGTAGTAGAACAAGTAACAGAGAAAAGCAGAGAGGAGAAGAGAGAGTTTTGAGTGTGAACTTGTATATTTGGTGTGTTTAAAATAAAAGGGGTGAGGGTTTTTATAGTTTGAAAGTAGGTAGTAAAATCACAAAAGACTTCATTTAATTATGAAATTCAGATTCAATCGGTGAGAGTTATTTAAGGAAAGAAAAATAAAACAAACAATTTGCGTAAAGTAGGCAATTAGCGGTAAATACATAGAAGTTTTAATTAAGGGAAGAAATTTTGAAATATACGGATAAACAAATGAAGTAAAAACCAGTCAGTACCAAGTAAATCAAGGAATCAAAGATTTGGAATTAAGGAAAAGGTTTTACCTAGGGGGAATCAGTAGCAACCAATCAACCCCAAAACAAATGGGATTCTGATTCAAACGTAGATTAAAAAACTTTTTAAAGGAAGATTAACACATATAAAAAGGGGTTGTCATGCAAATCAGAGGGATCTAGTATAGATAAAATCATACAAAAAAGGATTCAAACTTAGTACGTAGGTTCACAGTGAGTCTGAGAGAGTCCATGGCACAAACAGAACCCTATTCCAAACACACAAAGCAACATTCATCAACCCCCCCCCCCCCTCAAATCTTAGGGTTTTCGACTTGAATCAAACGTAGAGAAGGTTAAGCAAGTAGATACAGTAGGAGTTTGAATGAAAACAGAGTAAAATACAATTATATTAGAAGAAACAGTGGAGGAAAACACCCTTAAGTAGGCACAACAAGAACACTTAATGAACATGGTTTAAAAATGCAGTAGACGAATCAAATAAGGTCATAGCGGAAGGCAAATAGCAGAACATAACATAGAAACATGGTATAGAAACATAGCGTGTGAGAACATAGTAGAAAGAAGAACAAAAGGTACAGAAAACATAGAATAAGAACCACATAAGAATAAAAAACATACAGAAGAAGAAGAGTCGAAAAACATTTAAGCACTTCTCAGAAACCCTAATCCAGAAAGAAGCGATTTTGAATGAAAAGAATTTTATAAAGGAATAATTGGGGACACCCTTTAAAAACTCAAAGTAAAGCAAGAATACACACAGATTTGAAGAGAAACGGAGAAAAACCTCGAGCGGCTAGGATTTCAGACGAACCCTAGAGTGAGAAAGGCCTGAAAAATTGTCCGATCTAAGCCACATAAGGCTGGAGGCAGGCTCATGAGGCTAAGATGTGCCGGAGACAAGCCAAAAACCATAATTTGGCATAGGTCTGGGTGGAGACCTTTGAGGTCTAGCCCCTAACCCTCGAGCACCGGGTACATAGGAACGATGGGAGATGAACACAGATCATCCATGGTATAGGAAGCCATGGATTCTGGTGAGTTGGAGGTCGCACAGGGGGAGAAGGTGATTAGGGTTTCAAGAAAACTCGAGAGACTTTGAGAGGGGGAGGGATTCAGAGGCGGCACTGAAGTGCAAATGAGGGGGGATTAGGGTTGGTTAGGGGTTTAATTAAGGTAATAAAGTCGTGGACCGTTGATTAAAACAGTCAACGACCACGATTAAAAATAGGGGTCCGAGAGGGTTAGTTTGATTAGGATATGGGTAAGGTAGTTTTGAATTTGGGTAGTGTAATTGGGGTTGGGAATTAGGCTACAATTTAAATAAAAGGGGCTATTATTTAAATAGCCAATTTTCCCCAAATTTTAATTTTGTAAAATAGCCAACAGCGTTTAAATATATAATTAAAAATACTGAGTTAATAAACAAGGCATAAGTATTAATTCAAAAATGTTAGAAATTATTTTATGATTAAAAATTCTATTAAATCGAAAAATAAGCTAAAATTACAATTTTAGTTTAGAAATACCAAATGAACTTGTAAAATTATGTAAAAATCATGTAAATTACATTTTTGTGTAAATAAGAGAATAATATAAATCATTCCCCATAATAACAAATTTTGGGAATAATTAATGAATTTTATAGTACAAAAAATAGGCCTTAAATTGATTTAAAAATCCTTAAAAGTGTGGAAAAATACTAAAACCTTTGTGAATGCATATATATGATATTTTTTAGAATATTTTGAGTATAAAATATATAGAGAAAAATTGGGTATCAACTACTGCCCCTCTTTACCTGAGGAGGATGATAGAGTTATCGGGTAAAGATAAGATGGCCAATTTTGACCCGAGATGGCGATTGTAAAAAGATATTGATCGTGCTCTGGCCTCAGAGCTACCTACATATCCCTGGGTTTACGGGAATTAGGCCATATTTAGTTCAGGAACCATTGACGGAACATGCCGATGGGAATTCAAAAAACACAGACGCGATGGTTAGGTCATGAGGAGCGCGCGGAATCAGACAAACTGCAAAGAGCTGGAGCGGGATCTCTCATACTGAGCCAGCCGTGAGCCAGCCGGAACACCTTTAAATGCGTGATGTGCATATATATATATATATATTGTATAATTTAAACGTGATGCAAGTTCCCATTGGACCATGAATGTTTGTCCTTGGACGGTTAGGATGATGTCCTCAGACTATGATGTCTTGGGCCATGAAAAGAATAAAAGTAAAGGTTCGCAGGACTTGAAATGATGTTCTCGGGCTATGCAGATGGTGCCTTCGAACAATGATACCTTTGAACGAGTTGGCGGTTTTTTCAGCCCATGAGAAGGTGGCAACCTTTCGGCCAAATGAATGCGGAGGGTGGAGATATTTTAGTTAGAATGAGAAATTTAAAACAAATGGCGATATTTTAGTTGGATAAGGATTTCAAATGCAGCTGGCGATGGTTTAGCCAGTCGAAAAACAAAGCAGCGATATTTCAGCCATACAGGACAGAGACAGTGCTTAGTCTCGAAAGGAAAATAAGATCCATATGCAATATGGAGGTAGAGTTTAACCTCAGAGGCATACAGAAGCCTTATGAAAAATGCTGATGGAGACAGAGCTTAGTCTCAAAAGGCAGATATTAGACTTATACAGGATGGAGGTAGAGCTTAACCTCGGAAGGCATAGAGTAGCCTTATGCAAAATGTAGATGGAGGCAGGGCTTAGTCTCGAATAGCCTTATGCAGGATGGAGGTAGAGCATAACCTTGAAAGGCAGAGAATAGCCTTATGCAAAAATGCAGATGGAGACAGAGCTTAGTATCGAAAGGAAGATAATAGCCTTATGCAGGATGGAGGTAGAGCTTCACCTCGGAAGGTAAAGAATATCCTTATGAAAAAATGCAGATGAAGATAGATCTTAGTCTCAAAAGGAAAATAATATCCATATGCAATGCAGGAATGTAAAAGAGCGAATAGTAGTATGTTTCTTAGCTGATAGACGATTTGCAAAATTAGGACTATTGGGGAGTGCGGATGGTGACCCGATGAGGGTTTCGATCCTAAAGAGTGAATGTGCTTTGATCCGTAATCTGAATTCCTGCATCCAAATAAAAATCGTGAGTTCTGTAGGGGGATAGGTTAGTTCGTATCCTCCAGTTTTTGGCGTCTTGTATCAAGGGGGTAGCGTTGCTAAATGATGGTGGTGCAAGTGATGTTTATGCATGATTTATATATATATATAATGCTTTTATTTTTAATGAACCAACAAACTGCAATGTGGTTCAAGACACGACGACCTCGCTTGCCTAGGAAATTTGAGGATCACCCTCAAAATTCTTCCCCAGGTTACTGGGCTGGTGCTACTGGTGGATGTGCTGCACAACTGAACACGGAACAATTCCAGAATTTTGAGGGTCCTCCTCCAAAATTCTGCCTCAATTTACTGGGTCGACGCTGATGAAGAGACTGAAAAATGAACTTTGAAATTTTAAGGGTCCTCCTCAAAATTCTGCCCCACTTCCAATAACGGAGGAAAATGGAATTTTTATTAAAATGTGACCCAGCCCATCGGGCTGCCCACGTATCCCCTCTTAAACGGGAATCAAGTCAGGCGTAGTTCAAATTACATCATAAATGAAAACATAATGATCAAATGCAGTATCTCTTCACTGCGTCTGAGTTGATAGGCCTCGGATAGATTTCTCCGTCCATTTCTACGAAAAAAGGCTCCTCCAGTTAGAACCTGGTGGACCATGTGTAGACTGCCAGTTGGGAGAGAATTTCCTTTTGGCTTCATCTTGATATGGAAATATTTTATTTAATACCAGCTGCCCAGGGGTAAACTTCCTTGGTCTAACTCTCTTATTGAAGGCTCTGAACATTCTGTTCTGATATAATTGACCATGAAAGACAACATTCATTCTCTTCCCGTCGATGAGGGCTAACTTCTCGTAGCGACTTTTGACCCATTCCGCATCATCTAATTCTGCTTCTTGTATGACCCTTAAGGATGGAATTTCTACCTCAGCGGGAATGACCGCCTCTGTACCATAAACAAGCATATAAAGGGTGGCCCCAGTTGATGTACGGACCGTGATACGGTATCCTAATAAAGTGAACGACAATTTCTCATGCCGCTGCTTGTGCTTTTCAATTATTTTTCTTAGTATCTTCTTGATGTTCTTATTGGCTGCTTCTACAGTTCCGTTCATCAGAGGTATGTAAGACGTAGAGTTTGTGTGTCTGGTCTTGAATGTTTCACACATTGCTTTCATCAGGTCACTGTTGAGGTTGGAGCCGTTGTCGGTGATGATTGATTATGGAACCCCGAACCGACAAACTATATGATCTCGGACGAAATCTGCAACTAATTTCTTGGTGACTGCCTTGTATGATGCTATTTCAACCCATTTGGTAAAGTAATCAATTTCCACTAGTATGAACCTGTGCCTATTTGACGCGGCTGGTTCGATTGGTCCAATGACATCCATACCCCACGCTGCGAACGACCATGGTGAGCTTGTCGCAGTAAACTCCTTTGGAGGCACCTTTATCATATCTGCGTGTATTTGAAATCGGTGACTTTTTTGTACGTAGTGAATGCAGTCCATCTCCATAGTCATCCAAAACTACCCTGCTCAAAATATCTTCTTTGCCAAAACGAAACCATTCATATGCGGTCCACAAGTCCCTGCGTGCACTTTCTCCAATGGTCTGGTTGCTTCTTTTGCTTCGACACACCTTAATAATCCCAAATCAGGAGTCCTCATATACATAATGCCTCCACTGTGAAAGAAATTATTGGACAATCTCCGAAGTGTTCGTTTCTGAGTAGCATTGGAAAGTTCTGGGTACTCTCATATTGTCAAATATTCCCTAATATCATGGAACCAAGGTTTCTCGTTGGCTTCTTCCTTGATGTGAGCACAATAAGCCGGTTGGTCATGAATCTTGACCCGGATGGGATCAATAAAGTTTGTATCTGGATGTTGGATCATAGATGATAAAGTGCCTAAAGCATCGGCGAACTCATTCTGTGTTATGGGAACATGTTGGAATTCTGTCTTTATGAATCTTTTCATCAACTCTTGTACATGGTGTAGATAGGGGAGTATCTTGGAATTCTTGGTTGCCCATTCTTCTCGAACCTGATGAATGATTAGGTCCGAGTCTCCGATCACTAGTAGTTCCTGAATATTCATGTCAATGGCCAGCTTGAGCCCTAAGATTCAAGCTTCGTACTCGCCCATATTCTTGGTGCAAGGGAATTTGAGCTTGGCGGACACCGGGTAATGCTAACTAGTTTCTGATACCAAAACTTCTCCTATACCGACTCCTTTGAAATTTGCGGCTCTGTCCAACTATCATAGGATTCTGCAATGTCTTTGCATATGAAGGCTATCTCCTTATCAGGAAAATACGTCTTTAGAGGTTCGTATTCTCCTCTTACAGGATTCTCGGTGAGGTGATTTGCCAAGGCTTGTCCTTTGACCGCCTTCTTGGTAACATAACTGGTCTCAAATTCACTTAATAAAATTTTCCACTACGCGAGCTTGCTAGTAGGCATGAGCTTCTGGAATATATACTTCAATGGATCCATCCTGGATATGAGATGAGTGGTATAAGCGCAGAAATAGTGCCTCAATTTCTGAGCTACCCAGTTTAAAGTACAACAAGTGCGCTCTAATAAGGAATACCAAGCCTCGTACGGGGTAAACTTCTTGCTGAGTTAGTAGATGGCCTGCTCCTTTCTTCCTATTTTGTCATGTTGCCCCAAAACACAACCAAATGCTCCATCCGATACTGTAAGATAAAGCAATAGAGGTATCCCTCGCTTAGGTGGAACCAAGACTGACAACATTGATTCGTTGATTCTATCGAAAACCTTTTGACAATTATCAGTCCACTCGGTGGCGTCATCTTTCTTTAGCATCTTGAGGATGGGTTCACAAATGACACTGGACTAAGCTATGAATCGGCTGATATAGTTGAGCCTCCCCAGAAAACTCATTACATCTTTCTTGTTCTTTGGAGGTGGCAACTCTTAAATGTATTTGACCTTTGACGGAGCCAGTTCTATTCCTCGGAGACTCATAATGAGTCCTAATAATTTTCTAGACGGGACCCCAAATGCACACTTGGGGGGTTTAGTTTAAAATTGTATCTCCTCAGTATGTTGAAGAAGTTTCTCAAATCTTCCATGTGATATGCAGCTTTTCTGAATTTAATGATGACATCGTCCACATACACCTCGATCTCTTTGTGTATCATATCATGAAAGATTGTGGTCATGGTTCTTATGTAGGTAGCACCAGCATTCTTCAAACCAAAAGGCATCATTCTGTAACAGTACATTCCCCACGGCGTGATGAATGTTGCTTTCTCTGCATTGTCTTCATCCATACATATCTGATGGTATCCAGCAAGACAGTCGACGAAGGACTGGAGCTCATGCTTAGCGTAGTTATGAATAAGTATGTGTATGTTTGGCTAAGGAAAGTCGTCCTTAGGACTGGCCCAGTTGAGATCCCGGTAGTAGATATAGACTCTAACCTTTCCATCCTTATTTGGTACTGGCACAACGTTGGCTAAACATGTTGGATACTCTACCACTCAGAGAATGCTGGCTTTGACTTGCTTGGTGACTTCTTCTTTGATTTTCAAACTCATGTCTGGCTTGAATTTTCTGAGTTTCTGTTTGAACGGTGGGCATGCTAGATCTGTTGGCAACATGTGAGCCACAATGGATGTGCTGAGGCCGATCATATCACCATATGATCAGGCGAATATATCCTTATATTCTTTCAAAAACTATGTGTATTCTTCCTTTTCTGATGGTGACAAGTATACTCTGATACGTGTTTCCTTGACATTTTCTTCGTCTCATAGATTAATGATCTCAGTTTTGTCTAAGTTAGACTTAGGTCTATTCTCAAAATCCTCGACCTCCCTAACAACCTCTTCTAGTATTTCATCCTTTTCTGAATCTATGTCCGTTTGTCGCATTGTCTCGTTGCAAGTTACAGTCGTCGGTTCATCATCAAGATATGTACTAGTAATGCTGTGTAAAATAAGTACATGGTAGAGAAAATAAATGAGAGCAAAATTTAAAGATAAACTTAGAAAATGTTTTTGATTAAAATCATAATTGTATGAAATATCGGAGCTCTTTTCAAAAGTAAAGACAATGTTTAAAAAGTAAAAATCAACAAAAAGCAAAGTGCAATGCATATGTGTCGTTTAGCCTTGCTACCCCGAGGCTCTACGGGAACTAGTGGCTTGATTGACCAGTTGGTGAGCTGTTCTCCCGTTACACATCTTGAATGGATGGGCCTTCCTCCCCTTCCTCCTCGAAGATAATACAACAGTCCATATCATCCTCTAGAACGAGGTTCTTCATTACTTCCAGTGTCTCATCTTCCTGTGATCCGTATATGACATTTGCTGGCTGAAAAGTATGCTCTAATTGAGCTAGAAGGTGCTCCAGTAGGTAGTAGGGACCGCGCCATAGTGGAGACCAATCGTTGAACTCCTCCCAAGTGTATTCATAACCTAAGCCAAAAGTAGATCCATGCTTCTTTAACTAGATAGGCTTGGTGATGCCTTGGAGATTCTTGCCAAGCCTCTTTCCAGTCTCGTATCCACTCCAATTTCAATTTTGTTATCCCACCACTTGTATTTCTCTATGGCATTGACTCTATCGATGTGATGGTATGTTTCTCCACCAATTTTCCTTTTACCTCTGATCATTGGGATGGCCTGGAGACTACAAATATGGTTGCTACCGTTGCCATGAGTAATTACTTCTTGATGATTCCATTCAAATTTTACAGCCTGATGCAAAGTTGATGCCACAGCCCCATCGGCGTGGATCCAGGGTGGTCCTAGCAACAAGTTGTAGGATGATGGCACGTCAATAACTTGGAACTCGACGTCAAACTAGGTGGGTCCCATATGAAGGCATAAGTTAATTTCTCCAATGGTGGACTTTCGAGATCCATCAAAAGCTTTGACACTGATATCCCCATCTTTGATCTCGTGCAAACCTTTGCCCAATGTCACCCGTCGACTAGAATCATGTTGATAAAGTGATCCTCGCATTGCGCATTGATATGGAGAGCTTTGTTGTGACCAAGCCCTTTTGGTGGTAATTCATCTTCGTGGAAGGTGATCTTATGGCTTTCCAGTATCTGTCCCACCATGGTTTCCATATTGCCTCCTGTTATGTTGCTGGGAACATAAGCTTCACTTAGTATTTTCATCAAGGCATTTTTATGTGCCTCAGAGCTTTATAGGAGAGCCAAAATAGAAATTTGTGCTGGTGTCTTGTTCAGTTTATCGACGACCGAGTACTCTTTGGCCTATACCTTTCTCCAAAGGTTATCAGGTCCAGTTTCAATAGCCCGCCCGGAGGCTTGCTTGCTAGACTCAGCCAAGTGCTCTGGGGTGTATACCCTGCCCGTCCTAGTCATGCCCAGTACGAAAATAGCTTCCCCAGTATATGTCTTTCCCTTCCTTCTAGCTTCAGCAGTGTAATACCAAGGTACAACATTTGTTTGGAACGGGGTCACGTCTGTCATGGAGACTGAATTGGTGCCTTGGGAGGTAGGCGCCTTTGGAATTCCCAACTCAGCCTCAATCGGTTTTGGCGCCTTTACAGGAGGTGCTTCAAACTTGAGTGGTATGGATACATTTACCACATCGCCCTCAGAGGGTTGAATCTGGACAATAATGGGATTGAGAGTAACCGTTGAATTCTTAGGCTCGTCTCCTTCATCTATCAAACAGATTGACCCCTTGGGGTCTCAATCATCTTCGATTTTGATCATGTGGATGCCTCTACCCTTGTGGTCAGGAAGAGGATTGTTGCGAACATTAGGAACGGGATCCTTTGCTTTAATGATCTTGTTGTCAATCATATTCTAAATCTTGTCTTTTAATGAGCGACACTCGTCAATGGTATGGCCCTTCATCCTTGAATGGTATGTGCAAGTTTTGTTTGGGTTGATCCATTGGGAAGGGTTTTCTGGAGTTACAATTGGGATAGGGGTAATGTAGCGTGCGACCTTGATTTTCTCATATAACTGGTCAATTGGCTCGGCTATGGCGGTGTATTGTCTAGGAGGTTTGTGGTTGAATTTTAGTCTAGGTCGAGGGAAATTTTGGCGGGTAGGTAGTGATGGGCAGTGAGAAGGTTGGGAGTTATATGCTTGGTATACCGGTGCAGGTTGGGAATATCTGGGTGAAGTGGGTTGATATGTGGATGGTGGAGGTGATTGGTAAGCAGGTGGTGGAATTTGATAAATGGATAATGTGCTTGGTAGTTCAGGGTAGGCTAATATGTGAGTGGAGCTGAGGGATAGGTTTGGTATTTAATGAGGGAGTTATTCCTCTGCACAGCCATTACGGAATTTACATCCTTCTTCTTTGTCGAGCCACTAAAATGTAGAGCCTTGTTGGTGACTTGCAATTCCTTGAGGTTAGTGACCATACCGTTCTTGATACCTTCTTCCATAGTTTCTCCCAATTTGAAGATATCGGAGAACTTTTGACCCTCAATTAGCATCAATCTCTCATAGTACTGTGGATCTTTAGCACTAACAAAGAACATGTTCATTTATTCTTCCTCCAAGGCTGGTCTGACCTTAGCAGCTTCTGACCTCCACCGAGTAGCATACTCGTGAAAGGTCTCTGTGGGCTTCTTCTTAATATTATGAATATAGAACACATCTGGTGCGTTTTCAGTGTTAAACCTATACCGATCCATAAAATCGGACGCCATGTTTACCCAACTACTCCATTTCTTCTCATCCTGGCTAATATACCAGGATAAGGCATCACCCTTCAAGCTCCTCATGAATAGCTTCATACGGATCTTCTCGTCCCTACCGACTCCTACTAGTTTGTCACAAAACATTCTCAAGTGGACCCTGGGATTACCTGTACCATCGAACAATTCGAACTTGGAAGGTTTGTACTCCTCCGGAAGCTCAACATTCGGTTGAACACAAAGTTCTTCGTAATTCAATCCTTGTTACCTTTGAAATCCTGAAACCGGCTAGTCAACTTCTTGATTTCAGCGGCAAAATTCTGAATGACGAAACTCTTATCCTCTGCCTCGACCGTACTGGTGATAGGCTGACTGCAATATGGCATGGTGTCTACAAAGATTGGAATGTTGTGGTCTTTTGTGGTGTGTTGTGGTTTAGGAGTGTTATGAGTGGGTTGGATTGGAGGTTGTGGGATGTTTTGTGGTGGTGCGGGATTCTGGGCGTTAACATCGGGCGCGACAAGAGTGATGGAAAGACTTTCTAGGTTTCTAACATGGTCCAATTCCTTCAAAACCTCAACAAAGTTTTCTTCAGATGAGTGACAGTTTCTTTGGTGATTGCAACATTCTGAGAAGTCTCTTCAAGTTCCTTTCTAGCTCTTGTATCTTCCATATTGCCTTTGTTCCTATTTTTGGTAGGACTAGGAGGAGGAGGAGGAGGAGGTGGAGGACCCTTTGATCTTGCGGAGTATGCTGATGGTGCCAGAATGCACGAACTAACCTTTGGGGAGTGGAATAAAAATAAAATAAAAAAAGGTAAAAAGTTAGTGTGGATTCTGATAAATAATATTGCAATATTTAAACACACTGTGCGGGAATATAAATCGCCTCCTAATTTGGGTGCTTCATTTGTGCCCGAGGTAGTCCTAGCGATAAATAAAATTTGGAGAATTTATAATGCTACATGCCTCATTTTGTTGATAAAAACCAAACAAATAAATGATAAAAGACGCCTCTAATGGCCAGTGGACTTATTACATTAAAGCGGAAGAGTAAAAATCCTAACTACTTGGTTCCAGAAGGACCTTCCCCAGATTCGTTCTTTCCTCCCTCGTATAGATGCAACAGCTTGCGCATTCCCAACAGTAGGTAAGCTCGAGCCAAATGTCCGCCTGTGCTCCCCTCGACATTCTAACAGTCTTCGATCCATTGCAAGAACTTTCCTTCCAACTCTACGAAACCTTTCTCCAGATACCCCAAACGGTTGTTGGCGTTGACAACCATATCTTTCCACTCATTACTCAGCTTCTCGTTGGCTTCCTGTATCTCTCGATGTTCATTTTCACTCTTTCTCATCCTCTTGCGCAATTGATTGTATTTGACTTGTGCTTCAGTTCTCTCGTCGATAACCCTGTGACCGTGGGCGAACCTGGGAAGACCCAAACCAATATGATCATCTTCAAACCAACCTGTGTAGTGCGACACACACCCGATATGATACCTGTCTTGTTCAATAGAATCCTTCCCTAAGACGAGCTTGTAGTGCCACATATGCTCAGCATGACACCTGTGTAGGCTATCATCATTTTGAAAGTCAGCCTTGAAATGACTCGCTTTTTCTATCATGGGTATGATTTGTTCCTTCCGGATTGCCTCATGATCCAAAGGGGGACGTAAGGATAAGTTCCCCTCAGGCCAGTGAGTGTGAGGAACGGTGCGTCTCGAGAACGGACAATGAACTCCCCTGTTGGGAACCATTCGAACATCCACTTAATTTGCTCCTCTCTCAGGTTCTCGAACAACTCTACCCATCCACTAGCGTCCTCTGGCTAAGCGAACATGTTGGGCATGAAGTTCATTCGCTTTGGATGATGAAAAGAGATATGGTCATCCCAATCTCTGAGTATGATTTCTTGTCTGTAATCACCTTTCTGAAGGTGTTCTAGGAGCCATAGTTGAAGTATTAAGTTACAACCCTTGCAATGTGGAGCCCCTTGCTGACACTTTCCTAAGGCCCGATAAATTTCAGCGAGGATCATAGGTACTATGCTGAAAGACTGCCCGTCGATTCCTTCCATCAAAGTCTTGGTAACCATGGCTAGTATGGTGTGGATCCTAGCCTTCTTCATAGGGAAAATTACCATGCCCAAGAAGCAAAACATGAACACAAACACCCTTCTATGTATGAGCCCCAAAGAGGTGAGGGCGAGTTCATCCATGTAGGTGTGATAGGACTTACTGTGGCCATATCTCTCGCATAAGAAGTCGAATGGTATGTAAGAGTCCTTCATGCAAGAAAATTTGGGATTTTTCTTGAGTCCCATCATTTTAAGGAAAACTCTACTTTTGCGATTCTCCGGCATGAGTAAACCTGGTGTTTCCCAAGGGGATGCCAGCTAGGCCTCCTATTTCTTCTAGCAAAGGGGTCATTTCCAAGTCCCCAAAATGGAACACTGATCGATCACCATCCCAAAACAAAGTGGCAGCCTCAATGATTTTGTTGTTGGGTTGGATTTCCAGAAGTGAGGGAAATTTCCCTAAGTACTTACGGACGAGGGTTCGATCACTACTATGAAGATATTCCCACCAGCTCAGCAACCTTGGGTGGATGTTGGATACCGTACCAAATTTGGGGACCTCGTGCCTCATTTCTACAAAATAAAGTGTTAGGCCATTAACCCCACCAGACTTGACTGTTTAAATCGATAATTAGCAAAAGGCATTTAGTTGTCCAAATTAATGCGCATAACGTGAATGTCCGTTTGGGTTTCAGGAAACCCGATGGACTTTGGTTTAGGTTATTTTAATGAGTCATTATGCGGACAACATAGCTGACTCGGCTAGGGTTGACCATGATGCATGAAAAGATCATTAGAGTAAGGTTTCTATTTTTGAAGTGCTAGACAAGGTACCCTTGAGCGGACAACTCAAGAGGGAAAGGCGTGGAACCATCGACTACTTCGTTGATCGACTGGTTTTATCGCAAATATGCCTTTGCCATATTTAGGGGGTTTATACTGTTGGAGGGGCGCAACCACTCATTGTAGGCGTTGCTATAGGATTTGTTTTGGCACGAGTGGAATATTATGTTGAGAGATGACTTTACAATAATGAAACAAGTTGCATGTATTTTCACGTTCATAAAAATAAAGATTACAGTAGATGCTCGAAAATTACAACAGAATTGAAATTAAAAGCAGAAATTAAAAGGAAAGAAAAATATGAAGAGTCAAGTTAGTAATTATGATGAAATAACCAAGGACAAGAAAAAAATGCGATTAAGGAAGCTATAAATTCACAAAAGCAAGTAATAGTAAAAGCCTTAAAAAGAAATCCTCAGCAGAGTCGCCATGCTGTCGAGGCCCCCTCCCCCACCCCCACCCCCACCCCCACCCCCACCCCGAAAAGGGTGAAATTGGGTTTACGATGTTATGGACAAAATAAGCCTTATTGCCTTTTTGGGAATTGGGTTATGGAGTTTGAAAAGTCTCCACCTAATGATTATAGTGCATCAGGACACCTTTAAGAAGAAGAAGGTTTTGAATGAAAACCAGAGTTCAGGTAAGGGCTTGAAATTATATCGAGGGAAAGGTATTAGGCACCCCTCAAGATTCACTGGTGTGGTTCCCGGCCTTTCTTTGATGTGACTTTAAGAAGCATAGAAATAGCCAAGTAAATGTGCATGAAGAATACAAAACTAGTGGGCAATTTTTGAAAGAATAATAGTACAAGTAAAAGGGAAATTTTAGAGAAAGTATTTAAACAAAAAGTAAAGGTGAAGGGGGGGGGGGTTCCTAGGTTTAACTATAATATGGATCATTCGATACAATATCCCCCACATGTTCCCAAAGAGGGGTCGCTTTGTGATATTATCGCATTGTCATCATCTCCATATTCTACCCTTCCCACCTCGTTAAGGTATTCAAACGTGTTTAGTCTCGTTTACTTATTTCATGCTAATAGCCGTTCCAACCTATTACTCCCGGGGTATTAGGACTTCCAATACTAAAAGGGGGAAGAAGGATAAGACATGTATGGAGTTTCAAAGGTAAAAATGCTAAGGCATCAACCAAAACAGATAGCAAATAAGGAAATACAAATCAGACGTCCAAAGGCTCATGCAAAACCCCGTAAATCACAACAATAATGGGTAGATGATTTTAACACATAAAGTTGGATAATAAGTCTAATTTGAGCCCCCCGGATCTGGATTGTTGAAACTTAGAGCCTTTTTGAAAACCAGTAATTTCAGAAAAGCGATGATTTAGAACAAGAATTTGGGATCTGCAGAAGTTCAGAAATGGCTTATAAGATAGCCGAACTGCTTAAGTAAAATGGTGCAAGAAAAAGTATTGAAGTACAAAACCATGCAGGAAATCAGAAAAGAAGGTTGGTTTCAGAAAAAAAAATGCAGGTTTGGACTTTAAAAAATTCCTATGAATTTAAAATAGTGTAAAAGGTAGATTTGGTCAGCTTTCTAAATAGATTGTATTGGACATATTTTTTATTGAAAGCGTCTAACAAATTAGGCGAGTTTAAACCCTATAGGCATGACATCTACGGATTGATTTGTTATTGCTTTTAAACGTTTAGGGGACCTACTGTTTGCCTAGCTTTTTATGCAATTCCTATAGACATGATTTCTAGATGGGATTCCATATTGAAATCCTATAGACATGGTTTCTAAATTAGATGCAATATCGAAATCCTATATACATGATATCTATTATGATTGCAATATAACAATCCTATAGGCATGGCTTTTATATGATTAACAATAAAATAAATCCTATAGGCATGACTTCTATATGATTAGCAATATTATAAACATTATCGGAGTGGCTTCTATATGATTAGAAATAATATAAACCCTATAGGCATGGCTTCTATATGATTAGCAATAATATAAACCCTGTAGGCATGACTTCTATATGATTAACAATAATATAAACTCCTCCCACACCCTTTTCACTATATTCCCAAATTCTTTTTACAAAGCTTGTTACATAAATGTAGAGAAAAAGACTAAGGAAATAAGTAGATCAAAGCTAAAACGGACCCGAAGAATCTCAAAGTAACCTTAATATCCAACATACGTATTTTACCAAATCCAGGCTCCAGATTCCAAGGCTTTCTCGAAGAGTGTTTTGAAGTTCCAAGGGATTTCAGGAAGCCCACGAAATGCTTACACCCTAAAATAATGATTAGAGTAGTGCAAGGTTTACTTCACTGAGCCGAGGGTCGATTGGAAACAGCCTCTCTGCCCTTTCGGGTAGGGGTAAGGCCCGTCTACATATTACCCTTCCCAGACCCCACCTTGTGAGACTATACTGGGTAGTTGTTGTTGTTGTTGTTGTGAGTAGTGCAAGGTGTATAATTACGAGCCCTTAGGTATCCAAGTTCAGAGGGAACTCAAGGGTCCCTAAGCATGGCTTACCAGAAGAATGCAGGAGCTAAAGAACTAAGAGTAAGTGTAAAGTGAGGGATTAGAGGAAGACCAATGCAAAATGTGGTCATACCTAGCCATGAACAAGGCTGGCACACCCTGACCCTTTACATGGCTTAAACAAATAAGAGCAGACTTGAAATAAGTCAGATTTAGGCCTGTATGATGATCAGGACATCAACATATCTGAGTCAAGCTCAACACATAAATGGGTGCAAGGGAATGGGACTAATTGTAGAGGTTTAGAACAACCTGGTTCTGAACTAAAGGTGGCAATATAGTACCACTCTACCCCAAAAATAATACTCACATACAAAAAGGGGTCAGGGAAAGGGTTCAAATATGAAAGCATTGGCATAAAAACAGAAACAAAGTCAAATAGAAGTAGACTAAAGGAATTTGGGGAGAGGGAAAATACATGGAAACATTCATACAAGCACACAGTATTAAAACATATGTGTGTAGGGGTAGGGAAATAATGCTAAAGTTTTAACTGCATAATGAACATAAATAGACATGTGAAAAGAAACAATTAAACATGTAGTTTTGGAGATGGTATTAAATCGTAGACCTACCAGTTTGCAACTTCAAATGGTAAAGCAAATAGGGCTAATGGAACCTTATAGTTTAGCCTTGGCTTTCAGCCGGCTAGATTCGAGTAGCAGAATAACTAACAGAGAAAAGCAAAGAGGAGAAGAGAGTGAGTTGTGAGTGTGAACTTGTATTTTTTCGTGTGTTTGAAATAAAAAGGGTGGGGGAGGGGGGTTTATAGTTTGCAAGTAGGCAGTGAATAAGGCAAGGAAATAAGTTAAAGAACTGAATATCAATTAAGAATAAAATCACAAAAGACTTCCTTTAATTACGGAATTCAAAAATCAAACGGTGAGAGTTATATAAGGGAAGAAAAATCAAAGAAACAGTTTACATAAAGTAGGCAACTAGGGGTAAATACATAGAAGTTTTAATTAATGGAAGAAATTTGGAAATATACGGATAAACAAAATAGGGTAAAAACCAGTTAGTACCAAGTAACTCAAGGAATCAAAGATTTGCATCTAAGGAAAAGGTTTTACCTAGGGGGAATCAGTAGCAATCAATCAACCCCAAAACAGAAGGGATTCTGATTCAAACGTCGATTGAAAACCTTTTTAAAGGAAGATTAACACATATAAAAAAGGGTTGTCATGCTAATCGGAGGGGTCTAGTAGAGACAAAATCATACACAAAAAGGATTCAAACTTAGTAAGTGGGTTCATAGTGAATCTGAGAGAGTCCAGGGCACAAACAGAACCCTACTCCTAACACACAAAGCAACAATCATAAAAAACGCTCCAAATCTTAGGGTTTTCGACTTTAATCAAACATAGAAAATGTTAAGAAAGCAGATAAAGTAGGACTTTTAATGCAAACAGATTAAAATACAATGAGATTAGAAGAAACAATAGAGGAAAACACGCTTAAGTAGGAAAAATAAGAACACTTAATGAACATGTTTGAAAAATGCAGTAGACGAATCAAATCAGGTCATAGTGGAAGGTAAATAGCAGAACATAACATAGAAATACCAATCGAACTTGTAAAATTAAGTAAAAATCATGTAAATTATATTTTTATTTATATAAGAGAATAAAATAAATCATTCACCAAAACAACAAAATTTGGGAATAATTAATGGATTTTATAGTGCAAAAAAATAGTCCATAAATTTATTTAAAAATGTGAAAAAATACTAAAACCTTTATGGATGCTTATATATGCTATTCTTTAGAATATTTTGAGTATAAAATATATAGGAAAAAATTGGGTATCAACAACGGACGAGGTCCATCTTGTGAGACATAATAATTATGGCCCATGCTCATGAGATGCACATAAAGAAAGCCTTTGGGATCAAGCAGCAATATCTTCTAAACTGATCGAAAAGATTCATATGGGATAAGGAGAAGGAATCTCCATATGAGAAGAGAACACATCCTGATAAGGGTTGGAGTTTGAATTGGTCTAGGACTCAAACTCAATGGAGGATTAGAAATTGAGTCACAATCAAACTCTGATTACTAACCTAATAAATAAACGAGTTGTTCTCTTTTCAGGCATGCACATACACAAAAGTTAAGTAAATTGAGAGCAATGCAATTTTACAAGCAATTTATGTGAGATTAAGTGTGCACTTCTGTAGCTACTTGAACGAGGTAGAAGGACCAGTTCCATTTTTTTATTCGTATTCTAGTTCAATTGTAGTAGGTGGTTTAATCTTGTACCTTTCAAAATAGAAGCAACTGTATTAGCCACTTTGATTATTCAAGTTAGAGTTAACTTGAAAGTGTTGCAATAGTTGAGGCTGTGTGCCACACTGGGATTCGAGTTAATCCTTAGGTTTATAAGAGTTTTGTAAATGTTGTTTTTGCTCTTTGAGTTTAGTGGATGTTTGGGAAAATCCTACTGAGTAGTAGGTCTTGGTGTTTTCACCTTTTGAGCCAGGTGTTTTCCACGTAAAAATCTTTGTATTCTTTTATTTCTATATTTTAATTCTGCAAATAGTTGTAGTTAGAACACCTAGAAGAACCAGGTTCTTCTAGATTGAAAATTATGTACCACACAGATCACCCACCTCCTTGTGCGGTATTGACGTTTGGAACATCAGCGGTTGTTAAAGAGGTTGAGGATTTTGAGAATAGACCTAAGTCTAACCTAGACAAAACTAAGATTGTCAACCTTGGAGATGCAGAAAATATCAAAGAAATGTGCATTAGTGTTTTCTATCACTATCTCAAAAGAAAAAGTACACGAAATTTCTAAGGGAATATGAGGACATATTCGCCTGGTCGTATGATGATATAACCGGTCTCAGTAAATCTATTATAGCTCACAAATTGCCAACCAATCCCACATGTCTATCGGTGAAACAGAAGCTCAGGAACTTCAAACCTGACATGAGTTTGAAAATCAAGGAAAAAGTTACCAAGAAAGTCAAAGCCAAGGTTCTCATGGTAGTAGAGTATCCAACATAGTTAGCCAATATTGAGCGAGTGCCGAAGAAGGATGGGAACGTTAGGGTCTGTCTTGACTACCGATATCTTAATCGGGCTAGCCCTTCCTAATCTTACACATTCTAATTGACATTTGCTCCAAGCATGAGCTTCAGTCATTTATTGATTGTTTTACCGGATATCATTAGATATGGATGGACGAGGAAGACGCTGAGAAAATGGCTTTCATCACGCTGTGTGGGATGTATTGTTACAAGATGATGTCACTAGGGTTAAAGAATGCTGGGGCCACCTACATGAGGGCCATGACTACTATTTTCCATGACATGATACACAAAGAGATTGAGGTGTATGTAGACGACGTCATCATTAAATCCAAGAGAGCCACTTATCTCATGGAAGATCTGAGGAAGTTCTTCAACAGACTAAGAAGGTACAACTTGAAGCCGGATCTCGCCAAATGTTCATTTAGGGTTCCTGCTGGAAAACTACTTGAGTTCGTTGTGAGTCGCCGAGGAATAAAACTGGATCTGTCAAAGGTCAATGCCATCAAAGAATTTCCACCACCAAAGAACAAGAAAGAGGTTATGAGTTTCTTAGGGATACTTAACTATATCAGCTGGCTCATAGCTCAATCTACTGTCATCTGGGAGCCAATCTTTAAGATGTTGAAGAAGGACGCCACTACCAAATGGACTGATGATTGTCAGAAAGCCTTCGATAGAATCATGGAATACATGTCAACGCCGCCACTTTTGGTTCTGCACGATCCTGATAGACCTCTATTGCTATACCTTGGAGTATTGGATGAAGCATTCGGTTATGTTATGGGGAAACATGATGAAATGGGGAGAAAGGAGCGGGACATCAGCTATCTCAGCAAGAAGTTCACCCCGTACGAGGCCCGATATTCTGTATTGGAATGCACCTATTGCGCTTTGACTTGGGTAGCTCAGAAGTTGAGGCACTATTTCTGTGCCTATTCTACTTATCTCATATAAAGAATGGATCCGCTAAAGTACATATTTCATAATCCCATGCCTACTGGAAAGCTAGCCAAGCGGTAAATCCTTCTGAGTGTATTTGACATTATTTACATAACTTAGAAGGCAATCAAAGGAAAGCAGATCATCTTACTCAAAATCCTGTGGATGGAGAATACGAGCCTCTAAAGACGTATTTTCCTAATGAAAAGTTATATTTCATAAGAGAAGATATTACAGAATCCTATAATGGTTGGAGAATGTTTTTCAACGGAGTCAGCATAGGAGTGGTCCTAGTATCATAAACTGGCAATCATTATCCAGCATCTTCCAGGCTCAGGTTCCTGTGCACCAATAACGTGGCCGAGTACGAAGCCTGCATCTTAGGGCTCAAGCGGGCCATTGACATGAATATTCAGAAATTGCTATTAATCAGGGATTCAAATTTGCATATACATCAGGTCTGAGAAGAATGGGCAAATAAGAACTCCAAGATACTCCCACTGCATCATGTACGGGAGATGAGAAATAAGTTCACAAGGACATCATTTAAGCATGTCCCTAGAATACGGAACGAGTTCACCGATGCATTGGCTACCCTATCATCTATGCTTTAACACACGGATAAGAACTTCATAGATCCAATTCCGGTGAAGATTCATGATCAACCAGATTACTTTGCTCATATTGAGGAAGAAGAAGACATAAAACCTTGGTTTCACGATATCAAGGAATATTTGGCAGCAGGAGAGTATCCAGAACTTGCAAACGCTACTCATAAGTGCACACTTTGAAGGTTATCCAATAATTTCTTTCACAACAGAGGTATCCTATGCAGGAGGACTCCTAATTCGGGATTATTGAGGTGTGTCAACGCAAAGGAAGCATCCAGGCTATTGAAGGAAATTTATGCAGGGACCTGCGGTCCACATATAAATGACTTTGTTGTAGCAAAGAAAATACTCCGAGTTGGTTATTTTTGGATGAGTATGGAAATAGACTGCATCCAGTATGTCCGAAAATGTCATCGTTGTAAGATACATGCAGACATAATAAAGGTGCCTCCAAACGAGCTTACTGCAACAAGCTACCCATGGCCATTCACCGCTTGGGGAATGGATGTTATCAGACCTATATATCATGCCGCATCAGATGGGCATAGGTTCATTTTAGTGGCAATTGATTTTTTCACCAAATAGGTCGAAGAAAAATCATATATGGAAGTGACTATGAAAGTCGTGGCAGTTTTTGTCCGCGCCCGTGTCGTCTGTCGATTTGACATCCCAAAGTCAATCATTACTGATAATGATTCCAATCTAAACAGTGACCTAATGAAATCAATGTGTGAAACATTCAAGATCAAACACAAGAATTATACAGCCTACAGTCCTCAGATGAATGGAGCTGTAGAAGCAGCCAAAACGAATATAAAAAAGATACTAAGGAAGATGGTAGAAAAGCATAAATAGTGGCACGAAAAGCTATCATTTGCTTTATTATGATACCGCACCATAGTTCTCACAACAACCGGGGCAACTCCCTATATGTTGGTTTATTGTACAGAGGCAGCTATTTTCGCTGAAGTAGAAATTCCCTCTCAGGGGATCATATAGGAAGTAGAACTTGATGTTGCAGAATGGGTAAATAGTCTCTACGAGCAATTAGTCCTTATAGATGAGAAAATAATTGATGTTTGCCATGGTCAATTGTATCAGAATGGAATGTCCAGAGCCTTAATAAAAGAGTCCAGCGGAGGCAGTTTACACTAGGGCAACTGGTGTTGAAGAAACGTTTTCCGCATCAGGATGAATCCAAAGGGAAATTATCTCCCAACTGGAAGGTTCCATACATGGTTCGTCGGGTTCTAATCAGAGGAGCTCTTATACTTGCAGAAATGGACGGAGAAGTTTGGCCGAAGCCAGTCAACTCAGATGTAGTGAAGCGACTCAGATGTAGTGAAGCGATACTATGTGTAACCATTTATGATTTCCTTTATGATGTAATTTGAACTATGCCTGAATTGAATCCTAATTAAGAGGGGATACTTAGGAAGCCGTATGGGTTCGGTCAGAATTTAATAAAATTTTCATTTCCCCCTACATTGGAACTGGGGCAGAATTTTGAGGAGGACCCTCAAAATTCCAGCGTTGATTTCAGCCATTTATCACACGTAGCCGTTAGAAGCAGTAACACAGTAAACTGGGGCAGAATTTTGAGGAGGATCCTCAAAATTCCAGAGCAAGAGAAGTTTCAATATCTTGAACCACATCGCAGTCGTCGGTTCATCTAAGGAAAACTATTCTCAATTATGTATTTATGTTATACTTTTACTAAATCATGCATGCATGTATCAATATTGCTTTGTTTAGCAAACACTACCCCAATGATACACATAACATCACTGAAAACAGAGCCAAGCAGGACAAGCAAAGTCCACGGGGATACAAATTAACCTTCCCCTCTTTTACAAAACTAATGATTTTTCTTTGGATGCAGGCACTCAAGTCGTATCTCATTAGATATATCTACACACTCATTCTTCACAAGAATAAAGCTCTCAAAATCATAACCTATTCATAATTTCAATCCGTACACGACATCCCCTGGAGCCGCAATATCAGCTATCAACTATCATCTATCAACTAAGAGATTTCATTACCATTTGCCTTTTATTTGCCTGCATTGCATAAGGCTACCTTTCTGCCTTCTGAGGTTAAGTTCTACCTCCATCTGCATTTCTTGCATTGCATATGGCTACCTTTCTGCCTTCCGAGACTAAGCTTAGTCTCTGTCAACTTTACATAAGGATAACTTTCTGCCTTCCGAGACTACGCTCTGTCTCCATCTGCATTTCTCTGCATTGCATAAGGCTACCTTTATTCCTTCCGAGGTTAAGCTCTACCTCCATCTGCATGGCTGAAATACCACCATCTTATTTCTCTTGCATGGCTGACATACCGCCACCCTTTATTTACGTCTTGCATCGGCTGAAAGATCGCTACCTTATGCATTTTCATGGGCTGAAAGATCACCAAATTTTCCAAAGTTGTCATTGTTTGGAGGCTCCATTTTCATAGCCTGAGAACACCATGCCATGGCCCGAGGACCCCATTTTATCTCTTACATATCATTATTAAAAGGCATCATGGTTCGGAGGCATCATCCTCATAGCCCGAGAACATCATTTCATAGCTTGCGAATCCTTTATCATACGCTTCATGGCCCAGGACATCATGGTCCGAGGACGTCATCCTAACTATCTAAAGACAACTTTCATGGTCCAACGGGAACTTGCATCACGTTTAATTTATGCGCAATATATATATATGCTGGTATTGTTCATTCACAGGTACATCGTCTAGCAATGGCCGTCTCAGCAGGAGGGATCTTGCTCCAGTTTTCACAGCCTATCAGACTCTGACCATCCTTTCTCAACTTGAACATTGCGTCCGCTTTTCGAAAATCTTTATCGACATACTCTGCCGATGGATCCAGAACTACATATTTCCTGATTCCTGTAATACTAGGGATATGTAGGCAACTCAAAATTCAGAGTTCAGTAAAAATTCTTCAAAATCATTTCATTCGGTCAAAATTGATCATCATATCTTTACCCGAGAAGTCTTTCATCGTTCTCGGGTAAAGAGGGACAGCTAATGATACCCAATTTTCCTATATATTTTTATATGCAATGTAATTTCAAAATAGCATGTATATACATATGTGGGCATGCCATTTTAAAATTAACTTATTATCTATTTTAGCAGTATAAAATCCAATAATTACTCCTAAGATTATCACTTTTGTGAAATGTTAATTTTATTTTCATATTTACACAAAAAATAATTAGGGTGATTTTGTATTTTTTACAAATTTATTTGGTAATTTTTAAAGCTGAATTGTGTATAATTGCATATATAGCATACTTTAAATTAATAACATTTAATAATAATAAAATTATTTACAGTATTTTAATTTAATATTTATATAGCATTTGTTGGATTAGTGCGTTTAACTTACTTTTAAAATAATTATTGCTATTTTTATAAAACAAAAAGGGGAAAAATGGTTGTTTAATGTTTAGCCCGTTTCTATTTCAATTACATCTCTTTTACCTTTCAATTATAGCCCTAAAATTTACCCAATTTTCGCCCTAAATTAAACCAACCCAATTCTGTTTAAACCCAACCCACGACCCAATTTTGAACGACCCAACCTGTTCCTCACCTACCACTTAAATTTGGACCGTTAATATCTCAAGATCAACGGTCAAAACTCGCCCTTACCTTTTTAACTACTATAATACTACCTTATTCTCCCTCATTCTCACTTGACCCACCACCTTGAAACCCCTCGTCTCTCAAAACACTCTCAGACTCTCCGAAATCCTAGCCATCTCCTACCCTATTTTACCATGTTTCCACCAGAATCTATGGCGTTTCATGCCACGGATGACCTTACTCACCCTTTCTCACCATAGATGGTTAAATCCGTCAATGTAAAAGGTTGTGAAGAAGGATTAATCAAGTGGTTGGATGCCGGGGTATTTTACCCCATTGCAGATAGCTTGTGGGTGAGCCCAGTACAATGTGTGCCAAAAACGGGTGGCATGATGGTGATCGAAAATGAGAAAAATGAGCTCATCCCAACACGAGCCGTCACTAGATGGAGAGTTTGTATGGACTAAAGGAAGCTTAATAGTGCAACTTGCAAGGAACATTTCCCCATTCCTTTTATTGGTCAAATGCTTGATCAGCTAGTGGGGAGGTCATTCTATTGTTTTCTCGATGGGTATTCCGGCTACAATCAAATCAACATTGCTTTGGAGGACCAAGACAAAACCACCTTCACTTGTCTATATGGCACATTTGCTTTTAGCCAGATGCCATTTGGTTTGTGCAATGCTCTGGCTACCTTCCAAAGGTGTATGATGTCCATTTTCTCCGACATGGTTGAGGATTTTCTTGAAGTCTTCATGGATGTTATCTCGGTGGTTGGTGATTTATTTTCTTGCATTGACAGTGGTTGGAGGGTTTTCTTGCATTGAAGGATTTAACCGCCTCTGATATATATCATGACTATAGGTCTCAATTAGGCAAACTATTAGGTCATTAGTTACATATGTCAATTTTGATAACTACAGCCAGACAACGCTAATTCGTACTCCTCATCTGAAAATATGTGATAAATCAGCCTATCCTAACGCTTTTAAATTTAATCCAGTCCATAACCAGTATATGAAGTCATGCTATATATTTTCCTTTCAGTGAAGAAGCCTGTTTGAGCCTTAACTGTCTTTTGCTTTTCCCCTAATTACTTATGTGTTTTGTTGTCACCTAGCCTTTTTTATCCTTTTAAAATTCTGAAAATTCGCAACTCTCTCCCTTTAAGGATTAGTAGTCTCAATTCCTCCGGCACTGATAGGATCAGGATGGGTAATAACATGTAATAAGTAACGATACGTTTCCGCGCTTTAATACCTTAACGGGGTGGGAAGGATAGATATGGATATGATGACCAGTGCGCTAATACCTCATGTAGACCCTATTTTGAGGAGTGATTACTAGATATTGTATTGATATGATCCATATTAGTCATAAACCTAGGACCCATCTCCCCTTTACTTACTTTCGTCAATTTCTTTTAGAATTGTTTTATCTCTTTTTCTTAAAATTTTAGCCCTCTTTACTTTACCTCAAGTTTCAAATTATTTGTAATATTGTATGAAATCGCCTTCTATTTGAAGCCCGTATCTGCTTATGTGAAGTCACAGTTATAACATGGTCGACAACCACACTAGTTGATCTTGAGAGGTGCCTAACACCTTTCCCTCGAGATAATTTCTAGCCCTTACCCAAACTCTGGTTCTTCAACTCAAAACCCCTCTTAGTGTCCTAATTCACTTAATCATTAGCTAGTGACTCTTCGAATTCAAAAACCCAATTCCCAAAAGGGGATGAGTTTTCCTCCCAAATGTCATAAACCCGATTTCGCCATAGAAAAAGGGGGCGCGACACCTAGGAAGAAGAAGGCCAACGTGCACTTGTTGCATTGAGCTTGTTTGGTAGTGATAACTCTTGAATAGCCTTAACTTTGGATATGTCCAACTTGGTTCCCCGGCGGCTAATAATGAATCCCAACTTCCCTGCGGAAACCCCGAATGCACATTTTGCAGGGTTCAATTTTAGATTGTATCTCCTTAACCTGTCAGAGAACTTTTTTAGATCTACTATGTTATCCCCGACCCTCTTGCATTTGATGATGATGTCATCAATATATACCTCTATTTCCTTGTGTATCATATCATGGAAAATGGTTGTCATGGCTCATATGTAAGTAGCCGTAGCGTTCTTTAGACCTAATGGCATCTTCTTCTAGCAGTATACCCCCACAATGTGATGAAAACTGTTTTCTCTGCATCTTCTTAATCCATCCAGATCAAGTAATAACCCACGAAGCAATCTACCAAGGATTGGAATTCATTCTTGGTGTAATTGTTGATCAGGATGTGTATATTTGGAAGTGGAAAGTTGTCCTTCTGACTTGCTCTATTTAAATCTCAATAGTCAACATATACTGTAAATTTCCCATCTTTTTTTAGAACTGGTACAATGTTGGCTAGCCAGGTTGGGTACCCAACTACGCTGATGACTTTGGCTTTAATCTGCTTAGTAACTTCCTCCTTGATTTCTGGGGTCATATCTGGTTTAAATTTCCGAGTTTCTGCTTCACCGGCGGACATATTGGATTGGTAGGAAGCTTGTGAACCACTATAGATGTGCTTAGACCAGTCATGTCATCATATGAAAATGCAAAGATATCCTCTTATTCCATTAAGAAATAAATGTACTCCTCCTAGTCAGGCGGTGATAAGTGAATGCTTATGTGAGTGTACGTGACGGTTCGGCGTCTCCCAAGTTGATTGCTTTAGTTTCATCCAGATTGGACTTAGGTTTATTCTCAAAGTTCTCAACCTCCATAACAATTTCCTCAAGTATTTCATCCTCTTCCTCTGAGCCGGTATCCTTATGTTGCGTTCTCTCATTACATGTCACAATCATCGATTTATCAGGAAATGTAATAATAATGTTGTAGAAATAAAATATGAAAGATAATAATCAATAATAAATAGCAATGATTGATTAAATTTTGAAAATATCCAAAACAAGTACGGCTCGATGAATCGAGCAATTATATTGAAAGAAAACGCGTCCTTAAAACAAAATTACTGAAAACATCTGAAATGCCTAGCATAGCTAATGAAGTAAACTTAGACTAAATACCAAGCTACCCAGGGACTCGACGGGCCAGGGATGGTGTGGCAGTCCAATTCCTGAGAACATCTCCCTTTTCCATAGTCTGAATGATGAGGCCTTCTTCCTCCTCTTCCTCCTCAATTATCGCATTGCAATCCATATCCTCGTCTTCTAGGAAGAAATTTCTCCGCCCAGCTAAAGCTTCTTCCTCCGATTTTTGTATTACTTGAAGGAGGAGGAGGTGGAGGGTCTCTAGATCTGGTGTGATAAGCTAATGATGCCAGTATATGGGAACCAACCTTAGGGGATGGGAATAATAAAGAATAAAAAAACAAAGGGTAAACAAATTAGTAAAGATTCTGGAAAGTTTGTATATTTAAACACGTATTGCGGGAATGTAAATTCATGTGCTAATTTGGGTGCCTCTTTGTACCCAAGGTAGGCCTAGCGACAAATAGATTTGGAGAAATTCAGATACCAATAATTGCCTCATTTAATTAATGCAAAAATAGACGACCCAAAATAGCACTAAATAAGATAAGTCACTAATGACACTTGGCCTTATTACATTTGAAAAGTAGGTAAACCTAACCGACTTGGTACTAGAAGGACCCTCTCCAGGGTGGATGCTCTTGTCGATCAGATCCCTTAGTTTGTGTAGGTTCAGCAGTAAGAACACCCTTTCCAAATGTCCTCCTTTGTTTCCCTCAATTTTCTGGCAATAGATGACTCTCTTCCTTATTTTACTTTCCAACTCCATCCGGGTGTACTCCAGGTATTCTAGCCTTTTGCTGGATTTAACAACCCATTTTTTGTCCCAGAACATGGTGGCAGTCTCGGTCAATATTTTGTTTGGATGCAGGTTCAACAAAGAAGGCAATTTCCTAAGACCCTTTTCACATGATTTTGGTCACTTGATAGAAGATCCCTCCACCAATATGGCAATAGTGATGGTATGCTACTAACCATGCCAAACATGGGGACTTCGTGACACATTTTCTACAAAACAAAATATGGTTAGGCTGTTTCCCCATCAGGGTTCGTCTATATATACAACAATGATTAGCATATTATCACTTATTTCTCCAAAACTAATGCACACAATCATGGTTGCGTCCGTTGGAATAATGGAAAACACGAGAGACTCTTGGACAAGGCTTGTCTTAAAGGGTTATTATGTGGACCACATATTAGCCCGGCAATGTTTACCCATGATGCATGTACAATTAATCAGAGTAAGGTTTCGATAAAGAACTAGACTGGTACCCTAAAGCGGAAAACTTGAGGAGGAAAGTCACGGAACCATTGATTGTACCACTGATCGACTAGTTTTACTGCAAATACGCGTATTCAAATTTAAAAGGGTGATATATATATATATATATATATATATGAAGAGTACAAATACTCATCAAGCGTTGCTATAAGATTGAATATGCACAAGTGGAATATGATTTTCAGCATGATTCATGCAGCAATAAATAGCACGTTGTCACGTATTTGCATGTTAAAAATGATAAATGCGGTATTTAAATAATTGAAAAATAATAAAGAAAGAAAATAAGGAGACAAACTAGTTTTAGGAAAGAAAGGAAATGATGAACTTGAGAAATAGGAAATTAAATCCAAATGTGGGGGGGGGGGGGGAGGGTGCACATATATATAAAGCATGCTTAAGACTAATTCACAAAAACAAGTTCGTAATGATAAGAGCCTAAAATATCCTCAGCAGAGTCACCATGTTGTTGCGCCCCCTTTTCCCTCGCGAAGTCTGGGTTTCTACATATCTTTTGGGCCAACTCATTTCCTTTTGGGAATTGGGTATTTGAGTTTTAAAGAGTCTCCACCTAACAGATTTAAGGTGTGTTAGAGAACTTAATGAAAGTAACTCATAAAATCAGTTTGCATTACCAGAGATTGGGTAATGGCTCAAATTAACCTTGAAAGGAAGGTGTTAGGCACCTCTCGGGGTCCACAATGGTGGGTCCTGGACAAACTCGAATTGGGTGAATTAGTTTTAAGCAAACAAAGTAATTTAGACAAACAAATATTTTTCAAAACATAAGGGGTTAAAGGGCCTAGGTCTTTTAGCCTATGCCATCATTCATGTGCAATGCTTGGTAATCGTCTCCAAGTTGGAGTGCTACACATAGCATTAGCGCATATGTCATCTTATCCTTTACTACCCAATTACCTTCCCTAGTTATTACCTAAAACGTTCTAGTAATATCAAGTACGTATCTGATGTGTGCACTACCCGTCCATTTACTTATGGTCCTGGAGGTGTTTAGGACTTCTAATTAAGGTGGGTCTAGACTCTCCTAAAGCACATAAAAGGAGAAAATCTAAGCGACAAGAAAAACAAATAGGACATGATAGATAAGGAACAGTTAAAGACTGTCATTTGCCTCCACAACTAAGAAGTCAATTACACGTCTCAAATAACAGTATTTCAAATACATTAGGAGTCCTATAGCAAGATATGTAGGTAAGAACAAAGCAGAACATGTGCAGTGTTTTATTAGTAGCGAGGCAAAAGATACTTAATCAGTTGCCTACTAATTTTAGGACTAGCTAAATATGGGCAGTTCACAAACAATGTAGTTTTATAATTTTGGATTTTAATCACCCTACAGAATTGCCTAGGCATGGATCAGAGATGTCTTATGAACATGCTATCCAATCGCTAATTAGAGCCTCAATAAAACAGTAAACGATTTTAAGCATGCAGTTTGGTTCATTAGGTCATATAGGCATGTTGTCTAGGTGTAGAATCTAATTTTAAACTTATAGACATGATATCTAAATGCCATAACTTATTTAAACCTTATAGGCATGCTATATAGATGTAGAAACTGATTTTAAACTTATAAACATGGTATCTAAATGCCATAACTAATTTAAAACTTATAGGCATGCTATCTAGATGTAGAGACTGATTTTAAACTAATAGACATTGTATGTAAATGCGGAAATTAGTTTTAAAACCTTATAGGCATGATATTTAAATGCAGATTTGAACCTTATTAGCATGGAGATACTGATTTTAAACTTACATGGATGATGTCTAAATAAACAAACATTGCAGTAACCTATAGGCATTGTATTTAAAATGCAGGACATATCTAAAACCCTATAGGTATGGTATCTACTATTTTCCAATGAATTATATATAAGAACCCCTCCTAATTTTACTAATATATCCAATATCTGCTTTACAAAAAAATTACAAAATAATGAATTACAAAAGTGAAACTGCTAAACTTATAGGGAGCCTGAACATGCTCAAATAGTAAACCTGGAAAATCAGGCCTTCAACCAAATATGTTGTACCCCAACAACTCATAGTATCCAAGAGAGTATTCTTGGTGTGTCAAAGTTCCCAAGGGCCTCAGGGACCCCGGGCAATGCTCATACCCAAAATCTCTTTAAAGAGGAAACAATCTTTGTGTAGTGTGGAAGGGACATCCTTAGTGTTTCAGAGTTTATAGGAGTCTCATGGAGTCCTAAACAATGCTCACACTGGAGGGGCAATATCCTAGATATTCTTAGAGTAGGAGTGAAAGGTAGTTCTTGAAAGTTTAGAAATAGTTTATGAAAATAGTTCAGAAGTAAAACAATGAAGAAATAAAATAGTTTAGGAGTATTAAAGCAATTAGAAGCATTCTGAAATAAAGGGTCTCTACAGAAACATAGTCACAAAGCAAAGGCCCATATTGCCCAGATTTAACAGAAGGAGCATAGCCCTGAACTCCATCAATCAACAACAGATATGATCAATTAGTTTAACAAGGTTTCTCATGGTCTTGATCCTTAGATATTACTAGGTTAACATACATGCATGTACTAATCATAGGAAAACATGCTAGGATTAGACAATTACATTGAAAAGCAAGAAGAGTTAAGGGCATAGAGGCCATGACTTAATCAGAAGTTTGTTAAGGATGAGAACATAGAACTGGGCAAGTAGACATAGGTCTAATGGCATAGAGGCAGACATGTAGACATGTTGAAAGCATGAAAACACATAGGTCTAGTTAAAAATAGGCAGGCTGATAACAAAGAAAATAACGATTTAATAACATGAAAGTAGACATGCTGAGAACAGGAAGTACACAAGTTAAATCATACAGAGGTTTGAATGATAGTAAAGTATAGGCATACCACTGAAGAATTTGGTAATAAAAGAGCGAAAAAATAGGATTTCAGGATCTAGCCTTGGCTTTTAGCCGGCTAGACAATGCAATAAACAAATAGTAGATGATTGTAAAGGAGAGCAGGACTTTTAGGTGTATCTCTTCCTATGTCTCTATGTGTGTCTATGTTAAAGAAAAGTGGTGAATCTTCTATTTCATTTAGTAGAGTATAGTCAATAAGGTAAAATAGTTCAAAGGCTTGCAAATAAGGCAAGAAATAATCAATCACACAATTAGGCATGACAAGGCCAATAATTAAGTAAACAATTCATGGGAATGCATACAAAATAACTCGGAATTGGGGTCTAAATGATGAAAATGGTAAGTCTGATAGCCAACTAGAGTCAGAACACTGAAAATCTGGCAAGCAACAGGGTAATTAATCACAAATATAAGGTAACACAAGTAAATAGAGACTAATTTAAGGTTGGTAAGGCAGTCACCCCACAAATTAATCTTAATAGGAATACTTAAGGCAAGAAACATCAATTAGGAGTCCCAAAATAAGGAAATAAGACAAAATAAAAGTAAATAAACATCTTTGTAAACCGAAACCCTTTCCAACCCTAGACAATTTGGTTAATCATTCAATTATTCGAAAATGATGGGCAAATATTGAAGCGAGTAATGAAGAAATCAAACAAACTAAGTCTGGGACACATTAATGAAAGAAATCATTGGAAAAAGTATTAATCAAACACATAGGAGTTTTAGAAAAAGTTTCGCAGAAACAGACAAGGTGAAAATCCTAGTTATTAGGAACATAAGGACCGATTAATAGTAAGGAAAGCAGAAAACCTTTAAAGAAAAATGATATAGGAACTCGAAACCACTTTAGATCTACAATAAAATAATAAAGAATCAACGTATAAAATTGAAAATATTTTAGATCTACAAGGATCAGAACAGATTCAAAGTGTAAGAAATGAGAATTTTGAAAAAGTGATAGAGATAAAAGAAAATATGGTCTAGAACCATAGATTCGAGTCGTAAACACAAGATAATAGTATTCACAAATGGAAATGGCCATAGGTAGATTCTTAAACGGTTTCAAACAAAATATGGGTTGGATCTCTTCGAGATACCTTCATGAAACCACAAAATATAACAACCAGAAGAGGTAAGGGCCAGTAAGGTTCTTAAATCACCAAAGAACCCCATGGAATGGGTAATAATCGAAGGGTTTGGGTAGATTTAGGTGACGTCACTAGGGTTAAGGTTAGTTTTAGAGAGAACCAGAGAAGAAGGGGGTTTAAGGGCCGCTATCTTATCGTTTAGGTTAAATAAGGAAAGGGAAAAACGGGGACGTTGATCTCTACGATCAACAGCCAAGATTAGAAGGGGTTTTGGTCGGGTAGAGGTCTTTAGGTTTTGGGCTGGGGTGATTTAGGCTACGGTTAATTTAAGTTGGGTTGGGGGGGTCCGAAATTAAGATTAATAAAAAGGTTACTAAAATAAATTATAAAAATAGTTAATTAAATGATAAAGATGATTTTTATGCATGAAGATGATTTAAAATAATTACTTAATATTATAGAAATATAAAAAGTTATTTTCTATATAGCTAATGTAGTTATGCCTTTGTAGGGTCTATATTTGCAAAATATGCAATTATAGTCTTAAAATGTAAATGTATTTGTAAAAAATACAATTAAAATATTTAAATGCTCATATGAACATAAATGATGAATTTATATGACTAAATCATTGTAAAGTAATATATCAGATAATTATTAAATATTTATTTAATTTAAAATACAGAAATAAATTGATTTTAAAGTCTTTAAAATTATAGAAATAATTGTAAAACACTTGTGCATACATGTACAATATTTTGAAAGTATGCATGCATACTTTACAATATATGAGGGAAAATTAGGTATCAACTGATATCATCGGGGAACATCTCAGACTGGAAAGATAATGCCACCGACAAACAAAGTACAAGAATATGAACAATATTATCAAGAACGGCTTAGAACAGTGCAGTCATCCAACATATGAATCGTTGAGAAATAAATGCTTTCATTAAGTCATGCCAAGAAGGTACAAAAACTATTTTTCATACCTTGTTGAAGAACTAACTAAGCTTCTTGAATTCTTACGCTTTCATGGTGATTATCTGCACCTCTAAGGAGTTGCCAAAATTAGCATAACAAGAAGGCAGATGATACAGTGATGATCACAAAATTCTTTACATTAAATCCTGCTTTGTTCACCTTTGGTTTAGTCTTGAATCATTAGATAGCTCTTAGAAGGATTTTGAGAGTATGTTTTAATAGCTTGAAGTTTATAAGATTGCGTAGCATGAAAGATAAATAATTTACGCTATTTTCTGTACCGAGTCTAGAACTTCACTGCGAGTACCAAACGGGCTGCCCTGTACCAGCCGCTACGCTCGATAGGCAGCTGGCACAATATGATGGAATATGTAATCACCCTTTGTCCCCATAATGTATTGCAGGCCGATTAGCGGCGCTAGAAGCCAAACTTATCAATCTTCAACTTCATGGGTGGATAAAAGTGTGTGGTAAAAAAATATTCTTATGTTTCTTAATATTTTTCTTCACGTTCGAGTATGACTTATGATTCTCTTGTTGTTTCTATGTTTGTGCCTATATGGATTGGAGATTCTATAGTTTTTTATCAGGTATACAAGTCTTTTATTATTATTATTATTATTATTATTATTATTATTATTATTATTATTTTTGAAGTAGTAATCACTCTTTTGTTATTTAATATGATGGATTTTGAGGTTAATATTGGTATGGATTGGTTGTCCCCATATCATGCTTATCCATGCAGGGTTTCCTATATTAGAGTGGAGAAGGATCCACAGTCACTCCACTAGCGATGTGGTTTTATATTTGAGGGCTCGACGTATGGTTGAGAATAGGTGTAAGCATATTTAGCTTAAGGATGCCGATTTCTCATTAGGCATATGTGGGATGGATCTAAGAGTGAGTTCTCTTCCTCGTTATTTTTCCACTTTACGCCTTTCTCCCCTTTATATTTTTACCAACTCTTCGAGGTCTTGCCTCCTGCTTTCGTTGTTAATCGATTTGTTCTCATGTGAATATCTCAGACTTGGTTCTCCGACCTCAACCGGTATTACTGCATTAGTCGCATAGACTAGCGAATGTGGTTTGTTCCCTATGCTTGTTTTCGGCATTGTGCAGTATGCCCATAGCACTTCAGACAAAACTTTTGGCCATAGTCCCTTGGCATTCTCGAGCTTATCTTTCATGATATTCAATAGTGATTTGTTGGAGGACTCCTCCTGACTGTTTCCCTTGCGGTGATATGGCGTGGAGAGTATTCTTTTGATGTAAACAACCCTCACCTTGCTGGAAATACCATAAAATCCAGTGAAACCCCATTAAAATTAGTGACACTCTCTTTATAGACCTTTCTCGGCCTTATTGATTTTTGGGCTGAAGTACAAACAAAGACGGAAAGGAAAGGCCTAAGAAAATCACTGATCCTCTGCTGTCTTTGGTTCTGCTTCTTCCCATTAATCAAATTTGCCGGAAAATAACACCTAGACGTTGCTTCTTACCTTACTGTCCCTATACTGACTTTTTGCATCATCGGATTTCCATTGTCGACGATGAACGAGCAGAAAACAGTTGATTGATTCATCACCACTATTCACATGTGTTTTACTTCTACGTCGGACTAGTGGATATCTAACAAGTTTTGGATTTTGTGATGTTCTGTACCAAGTTTGGCCGGAATTTGTTCCCTGGCGATTTCCTACCACGATAGAACTAGCCCCTAGATGGAGCACCACTGAAACTGCCCGATCCTCAAGGCCTCTTAGCCTCCCTCTCCTCTCGCTCTTTACGGCGAACCGTCTCAATCTCTCGAGTGATATCAACCACCTCCTTGAACGTAGCACCCAATACTCTCTCCCTTGTTATTAGAATATGGATATGGTAGTTAAGGCCATCCACAAATCTCCTGATCCACTCACGATCAGTTGGAATCATCCAAATAACATGCCGAGCCAACTGCGAAACCACATCTCATACTGAGTCATTGACATATCCCCCTGATTCAACCACTCAAACTATCTATGCAACTCCTCTCTACAAAACTACGGTACATACTTCTCCAGGAAGAGAGCGAAGAACTGCTGCCAAGTAAGGGGCGCTGAACCAACATGCCTACACCTCTCAAAATCCTCCCACCAGGTAAATGCATCCCTAAAAACTGGAAGGTAGTAAAAGCCACGCCACTCGACTCCCAGATCCCTGATGTACGAAGCATACAATGACACTTGTCAAGAATGATTTAGTACCGATTGTGAGTGAGTTTTCTAAAGTGATTCCTACAGATTTGCTGGATGTTCCACCCAATATGGATATCAACTTTTGCATTGATTTGGTTCAGGGCACTCTACCTAATTCTATTCCACTGTACCGTATGGCTCCAGCCAAGTTCAAAGAATTAAAAGATCAGTTGCAAGATTTTCCTGACATGGGATTCACTAGACTTAGTGTTTCTCCTTAGGGTCCGCCGGTATTATTTGTTAAGAAAAAGGATTGATCAATAAGGATGTGCATAGATTATCGGCAGTTAAATAAGGTCACTATCAAGAACAAATATCTATTTCCTAGGATTATCAATTTATTTGACCAGCTTTAGGGTGCCAAGGTATTTCTAAGATTAATTTGAGATCTGGTTAACATCAGGTGAAAATTAGGGCATTGGATGTCTCTAAAACAACATTTAATCCTCGATATGGTCACTACAAGATCTTAGTGATGTCATTTTACTTAGCTAACTGTCCAGCGACCTTCATGGTTTTGACGAAACGAGTGTTCAAGACATATATGGATTCCTTGATGATTGTATTCATTGATGATAGTCTAGTTTGCTCTCATAGTAGAGAGGAGCATGTGCAGCACCTACTGATCGTGTTATAGATTTTGAAGAATCTTCAATTGTATGTCAAATTTTTAAAGTGTGAATTTTGGTTAGGGTCAGTTTCCATTTGGGGTCATGTTGTGTCTTTCAAGGGTATCAAAGTGCTTCCTAACAAGATTGATGCATTTCATAACTATCCTAGACCTACGTCAGCTACATACATTCGGAGCTTCCTGGGTTTAGCAGGCTACTATTGCCGGTTTGTGGAGGGGTTTTCATTTATCTCAGTCCCATTGACCAAGTTTATTTAGAAGGGCGCTTTTTTTTTTTTATTTCTAGCGAGCGTGAGGTAAGCTTTCATAAGCTCAAGGTTTCCTTCACTAAAGCCCCAATGTTGGTGTGCCCATAGGTTCTGGATCTCACACTGTGTATTATAATGCATTGCGTATTGAACTTGGCACGGTATTGATGCAAGATGGTAGAGTGAAAGTTCATGAGAAGAACTAAAACATATATGATTTAGAGCTTGCAACCATAGTTCACACACTCAATATGTGGAGTCACTATCTATACAATGTTTCGTGTGAGGTCTATACCGACCATCAGAGTCTCCACTATCTATTCATGCAGAATGACCATAATTTGAGGCAACAGATATGGTTAGAATTATTAAAAGACTATGATATTACCATATTATATAATCTAGGGAAGGTCAATATGCCTTGAGTAGGAAGGCAGAGAGAATGGGCAATTTGGTATTATTACCGGCAGTAGAGAGGCCATTGACTATAGATGTTTAGGCTTTGGCTAACTGGTTTATAAGGTTGGACATTTCAGAGCCAAGTAGGGTTCTTGCTTATGTTTAGGCTCAGTCACTGTTGTTAGAGCACATCAAGGCTTGCCATATTGATTCTCACTTTTTGGTGTTGAAAGACACATCACATCCGGGTGGTGCTAAGAAGGTTATGATTGGTGAGGATAGTATTATGCAGCCTCAGGCACGGATTTATGGTGCGAATGTTGATGTTTTGATAGAATTGATCCATAAGGAGGCTCACAGTTCATGATATCTATTCACCCAGGTATCACGAAGATGTATTGTGACTTGAAAGCAGAAGACGAAGAAAGACATTATTGGACATGTCTTTTGGTGTTTGAATTGTCAACATGTAAAGTATGAACATCAGAAACTTGGTGGGTTAATTCAGAAGTTGGTGATACAGGAGTGGAAATGGGAGCGTATTATTGTGGACTGTGTTGTAGGCTTACCGCGGACCTTGAGGAAGTATGATGTTGTTTGGATTATTGTAGACCGATGACTAAGTCCACACACTTTATTTCGATGATATCATCTTATTCTTCAGAGAAGTTAGCTCAAATTTACATCTGAGAGATTATTCGCTTGCATGGTGTCCCCATTTTTATCATTTAAAATCTGGGAGCGCAGTTCACTTTACACATTGGGAGAGTTGTGACGACCAAAAACCCAACCAGTCGTGATGGCGCCTATCACACTTGATAGGAAAGTCGTATATAACAATACTAAACCATAATAACATAAATGACAGAAATAACGTGGGTCCGAAATCTTAATGTAGCATACTAAGTACATTACATAAAAAATCCCCAAACTAATAAATACAAAGTCATGAGCTCTTGCACGGATATAAAAACCTAAAATGACCAGTACAATATTGTTTGAAATAAAGATAAAAGTACGTAAAGAAAGAGACGCCAAGACTGTGGACGAGAATGAAACTCTACCTCGTCTCTCGATACTCAAGTTAACAAGCAACTCTGCTACTGATGACTGATCCCAACACCTACATATGTACAATTAAGTGCAAAGTGTAGCATGAGTAAAACTGACCCAATGTACTCAGCAAGTATCAGAACTAACCTCGGTGAGGTAAAAGAGACAAGAATCATATGTGATACTTGCAATAACCTTTTAAGTTTCATAAATTCAACATGTACATTGCAATAAGTGATCAAGAATAAGGCACAAAAAGAACTATATGTAGGTGTGTGCACAATTAGTGAAATACATTGCTCAGTGAATGATACAACATATAAGGAAAATATGCAAATGAATTGGGTAAATAACCACAAAAATTGAAGGTAGATGAAATGCAAAATCCAAAACAAACACTGGCCAGGTTTTCCTTAAAAATTCACAATCCATAGAAAACCACTGATCAATTTGCTCAAATTTGGGTGCACACCATCAAAGGACAAATATGAGAGGGTGACCCCTATGGGGATAGATCCATGTCCACACGCATGCATGACCAATCTAACGTGCTACCAGTCCAACGTAGTCATAGGATCAATATCATAATCCAACTAGCATGGTCACATGTATAATAGTTCAATCCATCTGGAATGGTCACAAACATAGCAATACAATCTGTTGGCATGGTCACAGGCATAACAACACAATCTGCCTGGCGTGTTCACAGGCGGAAGTTCAAATCATATCATATAGAAGCAAATAAACAAAAATACATGTATATGATGAATACATAACAGATTTCATGCTCCTGGATAGGTATAAATGACATGCTAAAGTGTAGGCATGTGAAAAGTGTGTTATCATAGCTCAAATCGGCAATTTCGTCACAGAAATAACAATTATCAAGTTCATTCAGGGCTTTATACCCCATGTAGCCTCAAACATGGATAAAATAGTTCTCAAAGAGGATACAAATATGAGAAACATCATATCTTAAAGTTTAGTAGTCAATAAAAAATCATATTATTGTCTAAGCGCTACCCCCCACATGGATAAATACTTCGGTGCTCGCATATGAGTTCAAACCCCACACATATGCGCACGTATATCATGTAACAATCACAAATAACTCAGGAAACTAGTGCCTCAATCAAGTTTAGGTAAGATAATTACCTCAAGCAAGCCAAATCACTCCTCTAACAATCCCTTTCTCTCCCCTCCCCCCTCCCCCGGATCTACCTCCGGATGATTCGAATCTAGCAAAAATAACTTAATACCATCAATAAAAGCCATAGGAAGTGATTCCAAAAGATAAAGCTAAGATACTTAACTCAAGTCAAAAAGTTAACCCAAAAGGTTAACCATGGGCTCACACCCCGGAACCCAACAAAATTTAAAATTCCAAAATACTCATTCAATTACGAGTTCAACCATACCAAAATATCCAATTCCAACAACAAAATCGACCCTCAAATCTCGCTCTCCAATAATATAACCTAAAATCTCCCAACTTTTACTTCAAGTGCACATAAACTAGGTGTGTAACAATCAATAGGTAATCAATATCGATCATCAAAATTGGATAAACTCCACTAACCTCTTCAATTATGGTGAAAAGCACTTCAATAATTGCCCATAGCCAAACTCCACAACTCCCTAAGTGAGAAAATAATAAAACCCTAATATAAATCTGCGAGTGAATCTGCGCATGCGGTCAGATTACCGCATCTCTGGTCCCGCTACAACAGAATATTGGTTGTATCTACGCCTCCTTCCAAAATCCACCCTTCCACTTTTGCGAAAAAAAACTCGCATCTGCCAGCCCGCTTTTGCGATCTCCTTCCACACACGTGACCCCTGATCCTCCAGTGTCTCTCCGCTTCTGCATACCCTTCCATGCAGAAGAGCTGCGAAAACTTGCACGCATCAGTAGAATACTCCCAGCCTAGCCAACCTTGCACTTTATCAAAAAGGTTCTATGACTCCATATCTGCGGTTATTCCCACCACAGATGCGAAAACACTAGAAGCCAAAAGCGTCAGCAATCACTCCAAGTCCAAAATGAATCTGAACTCAATCTAAATCACACCCGAGGCCCTTTTGACAACCTCCAAATATATAAAACAAGTCCCAAAATACAATACAAACTCGCTCGAAGCCTCAAATCACATCAAACAACACCAAAATCATGAATCACACACCAATTCAAGCATAATAACTAATAAACTTCCAGATTCTGAAACTCTTGCCAAACCAAGCGAATCAACGCCGAATAACCTCAAATTTTGCACACAAGTCATAAATGATACAACAGACCTACTTCAACTCCTGGAATCAAAACTCGAACATGATATTGACAAAGCCAGCTCTTGGTCAAATTTCTCAACCCTCCAAACTTTATATCATTCAACTTTCGCCAAAATGCACCAAATCAACCTACAAACTTCCAAATCCAAATCTGGACATAAACCTGAGTCTAAAATTACCGTACAAATCTATCGGAACCATCAAAAATACATTCCAAAATTGTTTACATAAAAGTCAAACTCCGATTAACTCTTCCAACTTAAGCTTCCAACCTTGGGATTAAGTGTCCTAGTTCACTCCAAAATATTTCCGAAATTAAACCAACCATCGTGGCAAGTCATAAAATCAAAAATAAACATAGAAGAGGAAACACATAGGGAATGGGCTACAATATAAAAATGATCGGCTCGGTCATTACAAAAGTTATGCAATGTGAGTTGGGCATGTAGGTCAAGCCAAGTACCGCATTTCATCCTCACACGAATATGTAGACTGAGTGTACTATTCAGATTTTAGAAAAGATGTTGTAGGAATGCTCTATGTATTTTGGGGGTGAGTTGGGCAGGTTTCTATCTTCAGCGGAGTCCTCATACGACAATAGTTATTAGTCAAACATTCATATGGCTCCGTACAAGGCCTTATATGGGAGACGATATCATTATCCAGTTGGTTGGTTTGAGTCCAGTGAGGCTAGATTGTTGGACACAAACTTGGTTCGTGATGCTTTTTAGAAGGTGAAAGTGATTCAGCAGCGGCTTCGTACACCTCGATCTAGGCAAAAACGTTATACGGACCAGAAGGTTCCATATATAGTATACATGGAAGTTGACAAGTTTTTTCTCCGAGTGTCGCCTATGAAGGGCGTGATGCGATTTTGAGAAGAAATGGAAGTTGTGACCGAGGTTTATTGACCCGTTCGAGATCTTGGAGAGAGATGGGGATGTTACTTATTGGCTTGCATTGCCTCCTAGCCTAGTAGGGGTACATCTGGTATTTCACGTCTCCATACTTTGGAAGTACCATGAATATAGGTTACATGCGTTAGACTTCATCACGTTGTAGCTTGATGAGAATTTGGCCTATGAGGAAGAGTAAGTGGCTATTCTAGAACGACAGGTTCGGAAGTTGAGATCTAATTATTTTCCTTCCATAAAAGTGCGTTAGAGAATCCAACCAATTGAAGAAGCCATTTGGAAGTCTTATTGTGATATAAGTAGTAGATATCCATATCTGTTTGCCATTCTATGTATATTTTTATGTCCTTTCAAGGACGAGCGTATTATTAGAGGTGGAAAATATAACGACCCGATAGGTTATTTTGAGTACTAGCTTCGCTTTTTGTATTTCAGGACTTGTCATATCTCAATTTGATAATTTATGACTCGCATGCATGGTTTGTGTCGATTTACAAAAAGCTTATATGTGAAATTTTAAAAATAAATGTGATTTTGGCTTTAAAAACGACTAGAGTTGACCATGATTGATATTTTTGATAAACGAAATCGGATCGATATTTTGACGATTCTAGTAGGACGAATGATGCTTTTGATCTTGTACGCATATTTGGTCGTGGTCCCGGTTGATCTAAGAACATTTCAGCATTATGTGAAAAGTTGGAAAAATGAGTTTTGATGTTGAACATCTTGTGTTTTTTTGATTGATTCTTGATATTTCATGTTATTTCAATGATTTGAGATAGCAAGAAAGTTTGTATGGCATTATTACACTTGTGCATATATTCGGATAGGATCCTGATGGGCTCGGGTGAGTTTCAGATGTGTTTTTCATGGTTTTGGAATAGTTGAGAATCCGATGGTGTTAAAGGTCATCTTGCATTTGCGAGATTCTGCTTGTAAATGCAAGCATCGCTACTGTGAGGAATGGTTCAAATCTGCGAAGAGGGGCTGAACACTTCGAATTAGCAAAGTTTGTTTCGCATATGCATACAGGAAGGATACACATTTGCGATTATGCCTTCGCATTTGCAACATTGTGTCACTTAGTGGCAGCTTTGTATTTGTGAATAGGCTGTTGCTTTTGCAACACTATGGACTTTGGGCACCTTTGCATTCTGAGGCATTGTTCGCATTTGCAGATTGTCCAGGGTTCGCATTTGCGAGGATTTCATCACTTTTGAATTAATAGAGTGCTCAAAAATTGTTCACTTTTTCGAACAGTGGTTCGCTTTTGCAAACGTTACAGTTGCGAACAAGAGTTTGCAGTTGTGATATCTGCAATTGGGCAAAGGTTTGAAATTTCGGAACTTAGCTCACTTTACACCATTTTTAAACTATAGACTTCATAGAGGCAATTTTTGGAGAGCAATATCTTCTCAAATTCATAGATTAGTAACTTTAGCTTTTTTTCATTAAACTCCCATTACTTTTTCATGAATTCAGCATCAAATATAAGAATTTCAAAGTAGAAAATAGGTTGAATTAAATAATTTTATAAAATTGAAATTTAAACCCCTAATTGAAGTTGGCTTTTGAAATAAATCAATCATCTGGGCTCGAGGGTGAATGGATAATCAGGATTTGGTCTTAATTTCGTATTTCCACCACGTGAGTCTGGATTGACTTTTGTGAATTTTTTCAATTATGTTAAGAATTGATCTTTTTCTCATTCGTGAGTAGTTTTAAAAGTTTATTTTGACTTGATTAAATGGTATTTGACTAGAATTAATTGGTTTGGAGTCATGTTCTAAAGGAAAAGTCATATTTGATTGTTGATTTTGTTCCGGAAGGAGGTAAGTATCTTCATTAACCTTCATTTGAGGGAACTAGGAAGAACCAAGTCTATTTGATATGTGATCTATGTAATGCGGATGACGTATATGCAAGTTGATGGGTGTATATATGTTAGCTATGAGATAAGCATGCAGGTAGAATTAGCTAATTTGTGTCATGTTATTTGTGTATTATATTTTTCATGGATTGCTTAATTTGTTAATTACTCGTATTCACGTTATTTCTTATTGTTTAGATTATTGTGACTTCAGGAGTTGAGATTGTTAAATTATTGATAGATAGTTGGTGCTAAATTCTGGGAATATTTTCATATGATGAGTTGTGTTCAAATTCTATTATTGATATTAAACCTGCTTCCCACCTTGCCAGGTATTGTATTGTTTGTGATTGCTTGGTGAGGAAGAGTAAAAGCATGAAGGGTGATGACGTGCTCTTGCTTTTTTGTATTATAATGTGAGGATGAGAGTAAAAGCTCAAAGGGTGATGGCGTGAAAATTTTATTGCTCTTTACTTTGATATCTGAAATGTGGACTTGGCTTGTGGCTTCATTATTTACTTTGGAAAGAGGTTTACTTAGTGGTACATTACTTTCTGTTTTTCGTTTGTTGCCTCTTTGCTAGTGTAATTGTTATCCCTTTTACATGCCCCTATCTCGTTGTTATATTTGATTTTTTGTTTGTTATTTTCTTACCTTTTGATATATAACTGCATATGTTTAATATAAATGTCTTGTCTTAGTCTCGTCACCACCTCGTCAAAGCTAGACTCGATACTTACTGAGCATATTGGATCAATTATACTCATATTATACTTCTGTACTTCTTGTGCGGATACAAACATTGGTATCAACAGAGTCCCGAGAGGTGCTTAGCAGATACTGGGCGCAGGTGATTCAAGGTAGAGCTGCATTTCGTTCGCATGTCTTGAGTCGTCTTCTTATTTCCATTTTAATGTTTTAATTCGTCGAACAATATTGTATTTTCATTCAAAATCGTGTATGTAGTAAACTCTAGAAAGGTCATGTACTTGTGACTCCATGTATTGGAATGGTTTGCATTAGTTGTTGACTTTAGACTTACGCTATGTCTTTTTCCTGTTATTAGGAATTATTGCAGTTCTTTCGTATTTTATTGTTATGCATTGATTTGCCTAACAAGCGGTATTAGGCGCCATCGTGATTGGTGGGAATTTTGAGCCGTGGCAAGCTAATTCCGGAATAAAACAATCAAATGACAAAGTACTCTTCTTCGGAACTCTTCTCCCAAGGTCAAATCAAACTTTATCCAAGTTTAGTTATTGTAAAACCAAACTGTGTTTCCATATATTAAATTTTAATCAGATGAACCAAATATCTATCTATAAAAGCACATCATTATTTAATGCCAACATTTTAATTCAAACATTATAATCTCAATGTAATTTATTTGCAAACTAAACGGCCCTCGACGGATCTTCAAACATAACTATCCAAACATGCGTAGAATGCTGCACTTCTTTACAAAACATTTCTAGAGTTTTCCCGAAGGTTGCCAAATGAGGATTTATAGGTTCTCTAATTAAGTTTGGCACTTACCGCAACATGCGTTCTAGTTCAATTTCAATCTAATTCGTATCAGCTAGAGGTCCTTTGCTTCCATCATGTTTTGTGATTATCTAAATCTACATTCACTCTAAAGATTTTATGACTTTCGTAAAAACCTTTCCCCCATGCAATGGTAGGCCTACTTCATATATACACTTTTAACACCTTCGACTACTATATAATCTCACATATGAATCGGTGCATATATGGAAGACTATGTAGAATATGACCACCATCATAAGTAATTTATCTTTATTTTATTATTTTCTATCTATGGGATTTTAACCATTTGTTGATGCTATCATTTCTAATATTGTAGAAAGAGTATATCCATGTCCGTCATAACGTCCACATTTCTACAACTTTAGCTTTCTGGACATATTGGGTTTTAGAGTTCCATCGTTCTCTCTCATATAACTTTGCTAGTCTCGAATCTGTTTTATAGAGCTTGTCTTTCAATTTGTTAGGTATTTAAACAATCGCATATGCAAAATCACGCACCACATAATCTTGTCATATACATGTGTTACTATGTTAACTATGCTAAAAGCCTAAAGGTATACGCAATATATAGAAAGTATATCCATCAAGTACATAACGCAGAATTATAAATATACTTTGAAAATAAGAGATTGAGTTTAATTATGGGCAAGAAAGGGAGAGATAGGTACGAGTGAAAGAGACCAAGTAAGTAATTGCATGATTATTAGTTATTACTGTCCAATGTTTACGTAGAACGTATCTGGCTCTTATAACTCTTAATTACATGCTAAACATACCTCGACATAACAAGACACTCTAGACAAAAGGGTATGCGACAAATTAATGTATTTATGGAACCTTTTTTTGGTAAAATTATTTCTTGATATTTGGTTACCAAAGCTGTCTAATTTCTTTCTTACTCCATGGTTTCACCCTTTGCTTTTTATAACTATAACCAATCACCATCCTTTAAACTCCTATGCCACCCAACACTATGATTGCATGGTCAAAGTCTAACCAAGGGAATCTTGTCCAAGAGAGGATTACTAAGAGCCGATTAGGGCCAGGTCGAACCCAAGATGGAAGAAATCTATTAGCGAGCTGAGTAGTTGGGGTCCAGGTCGAATACTCAGATCGGCTCTAACAGCTAGTTTAGTAGTAAGATATTTTAGGGGAATATTTCATAGATTTTTTTCTGCACTTGTACTTTCAGTTAGAAAAGTAATATGTCTCATATAAAATAGAATAGAAAGAGACGAAGATGTATGTAATATTATATATGATAAGTTCTCTCATGAAAAGTTGACTCTGAAGTAGATTATAAATATTGTCTTTCCATAAAAATTCGATTTGTTGTTCATGTCATACTTTCTTGCATTAGATCCGAGAAACCCATTATATTCCCACGTTTGTCTGTATTACATCATTGTGAGAAAGAAGAATCGTCCACCTTACTCAACATTTGATCGAATCATTCTCTCTATTTATATTTATTGTAATTTAATATATTCATTGCTCATCACTACCCCACGACATACTTGTAATGTGCCATTTAATACACATTGAATTAAATTGTTTCAAATGCAATTCAACGTAATTTGTGTAATCAGTTTCAGATCTAGAATTTATTATGTTTAACTAGGATATACCCACTATTTTTTTTATCAGTTTAACAAAAAAATCTTAATACTTTCTAATCAAACAATTTAGCGCCGTCTGGGGGGAGGGGGGGGGGGGAATTTTCTAGTTAAAACTTTAGTTTCTTCTAAGATCTAAACTAAAAACTTTGTAGAAACCCTATACTTTCTTCTTTGCACAAATCTAACATGGCAGGCAACTGAGAGGAAAAGAGGAAGACGACAGCCGACCTCACCACTAACCTTCTCAACACCATCAACGAAGTGGACGAAACATAGGGCGAAGATATAACACCAAACACCTCTCCCAGGCAAAGCAACTCGCCTCCACCTCACAGAAGCATCACGACCTCGCACGGTAAGAGGGCCTCCACAACATAAGAGGCACCACCAACTGTGAAAAAGCTACTAGTTGATGCATGATTGAAAAATATTCCAACTGGCTTCCTCGACAAGCCCGCTCAGAGGTAAAGTAGAGAAGAGGCAAGGGACGACATTGCATTGACAACTGACGAGCAGCATTCCCCCCTGCAACAGGTATTACTCACAATATTAGCGATGTAGGCAATGACACCCTCACAACCATTTTGAGGGAAATGGAGGAGATGGAAAACGAGAACAAAATGCTTGCAACCAAATGAAATAGCACTAAGAAAAGGTAGATAAAATATCGGATTCCCCAAAACTTCTGCCAAAAGGGGATGTCGGTCGGTTTGTTGAGCTTCCATATAACGACAAGGCTGCACCACATGTCATACAAAAAACCTTCAAGATACCTCTGTACTTAAAAATATATGATGGCATGACGGATCTGGAGGATCATGTGACCTACTATGTCACTATAGTGAAAGGCAACGGCCTCGCCAAAGAGCAAGTATCATCTATATTGAAGAAAAATTTTGGAGAAACCCTAACCGAGGCAGCGCTGACGTGGTACTCCCAGTTACATGTGTGTTCAATAGAAACATTGAGGAAATGGCAGACAAGTTCGTTGCCGCCGACGCTGGGGCTAAAAAAGCAGAGGCGAGGGTGAGCGACATATTTTCCACTAAGCAATTGCCCGATGAAAGACTCGGGGACTTCCTTGCCCGGTTCAACCGTGAAAGAATGACCCTTCAAAACGTACCTGAGGGAATAATGGTAGTCACTTTCCACAAGGGGCTAAACAGAAGTCAGTCTAGGGCGACCAAAAACTTATCGAGCCGACTCATGAAATACTCCCCAATCACTTTGAACGAGATATACAATGCCTACTGTGCCAAAGTAAGAGCCGACGAGGAAGATCTCAATGGACCTACACAATGGTTGACCTCAGTTCAAATGGAGTCCAGGAAGGACCGGAGAAACGACAACATGAGAGATCTAGTGGGATCCCGACCTAATCGGGAGAGACATCAGCCTTACATCAGAGGTGCCCTTATGCCACCTCCACGCCATGATGAAGGTCCATCTAGGTCGCGGAAGGGAATCCACCAAAACGAGAGAGGTATGCCCCTTTGAATTATCTGCTCACTATTTTTGTGTTTCCACCTAAGAAATAGTCTATGCACCGGAGAAGCTCGGCCCAAAAGTGAAGTCGCCATAAAAGATAAGATTTGACCAGAGCACCCGAAAGTCCAGTGCCCTCTGCGAATTCCACAAGGAGCGGAGTTATAAAATCGATGACTATATCGCCCTAAGACAGGAGGCAGTGAACATGCTTCACCAAGGGCACTTACAAAAACTGATGAGCGATCGAGGGAGAGCCAACTTCTCCCGAGGGCATGAACAACACTAGGGACCACAAAAACCACCTTCCCCAGCTCAAATCATTCAAATGATCACAAGAGGAGGCGACAACGCATTGATTAACAACATGAAGTCCACCACCACCCATAAACTCAAACGGTCCATCACTCATGAACGGTATGATGAACTGAAGAAAGTATCATCTTCGATAAGTCAGATACTCACGGTTTGGTTCTTCTTCACTATGATGCTTTTGTCATTACTTTATGAATTTTTGATACTGATGTAAAATGTATTATGGTCTATGATGGGAGCGGCATGTGCATCATCCACCCTCGAGTACTCACCCAAATAAAGCTCGAGCACAATATAGTGACACGTTACATCACACTAAAAGGTTTTAACAATGCAGTTGACTAAACTTCTGGAGAAATCACGTTGCTCGTCCTGGCTGGCGACATCACTTTGGAGATCATGTTCCACATCATGGAGCAGGATACGGCGTACAATGCCATCATAGGTCGACCTAGGATACACACCATGAAAGTCATCCCCTCTAGATCATATTAAGTCATCAAATTTCCCATCCCCTTGGGAGTATTTAGCATCCGAGGAGAGAAACGCACTACCCGAGAATGTTATCACATCACCAAGACTGCACATACACCCAACAAGGGAAAAGCAAGGCTGAGGAGGTAATAAAATTAACAAAGTCGGGATCAAATGGCAATGAGGGAAAAGACGTCATCAGAGACCCTGAAATCGTAGATTCTACAAGGTCAACTATATAGGATCTCAACCCCGTCCAAATAGACCATAACGACAACAACAAGAAATCTTTCATTGGCCATAAGCTCCAAGAGCCAGCTAAATTCTGCCAATTCTTAAAAAGTAACGTAGACCTGTTTGTTTTTTCCCATGCAGACATTCTAGGTATCACGAAGGAGATAGCAACTCAAAGTTGAATGTCGACCCATTTTACCCCCCAATAAGGAAAAATAGGTTAAAGTTCAACTCCGTAATAAATGACACAGTCCGCGAGGAGATTGAAAAATTGTTAAAAAATGTTTCTATTAGAGAATTGAAGTACCCTCAGTGGGTCCCTAACGTGGTCATGGTGAAAAAAAACAGGAAGTGGCATATGTGCATAGACTTCACATATCTAAATAAAGCCTGCACAAAAGACTCATTCCCGCTACCCCATATCGACCAACTTATCGATGCAATAGCCGGGCACGAGTTGCTAACCTTCTTGAATGCCTATTCGGGATACAACCAGATCCTCATAGAGGAGGTGGACCAGGAAAAAACTACTTTCATCCTGAATCGTGGGACGTACTGCTACAGGATTATGCCGTTCGGATTGAAAAATACAAGGGCCGCATATCAAAGGCTAGTGACCCAAATATTTAGAGATCAACTCGGCAAGACCATGAAAGTATATATAGATGATATGTTGGTCAGGCAAAAAAGGAAGGAAGACCATCAACCACATATGTAAAGTCTTTGACATACTCAGAAGGTACGCAATGAAATTGGATCCCGAGAAATGTGCCTTTGGCATAACCTCGGGAAAGTTCTTTGTCTTCTTGGAATCACAAAGAGCCAACGATGTCAACTCCCACCAAATCAAGGCCACAGAAGGAATTCGATAAAAGTTGATCAATAAGAAATAGGTGCAAAAGATGGCCGTCCAAATAGCCGCCCTGTCAAGATCCATCTCACGGTCCTCCGATAGGTGCCACAAATCTTTTGGTGTACTAAAAAAACCATACTGGCACCAAATGCCAGCTCGATCAAATACCCCGAGCACAGAACACCGAAGCACACGGCCTCGCCATACTGGCACCAAAACCATGACTAGAGAAGGGAATGTGGTCACCCTCCTCTGTTCATCGATCGATCAAATCGACGTACGAACAATAAACTTGATTTGGGACTGGCGCAATCGTATTATCTCATATTTGTAGGAAGGGTTCTCCCACCCAATAAAAAAGAAGCCAAGAAGCTTTGAATGCATGCGTCCAGGTACAAATTCATCAATAATGACTTGTACAAAAGAATGCATGGCGCCCCCTAGAAATGTTTTTAGGACCAAATCAAATGCGGTGCGTCCTTGAAGAATTACACGAAGGTCACTGCGGAGCTCATATCGGCAACTGACCTCTCGTCAGATGCCTCATGCGAGAGGGCTACTACTGGCCCACGATGAAAAAGGGGGCCGTCAACTTCGTAAGAAAATGCAAGCAATACCAAAATTATGCCCCATGACTCACCAAGAGGGAAAGCTGCTCCACTCAGTCACCTCGCCCTGGCCTATCATCAAATAAGGAATGGACATCGTCGGACCCCTCCTAGTGGAACGAGGTAATGTATTTTTTTATTTAATTTTACATGACTATTTTCCAAGTAGGTAGAAGCAGGTTCATTTGCCCAAATACATGAGCAAGAAATAATCACATTCATATGGAGAAACATCATATGCCACTTCGGCATCCCCAAAAAATCAGTTGTGACGAGACCCGGTTCATTGGGAAAAAGATTGCTGAATTCTTTGAAAGATGGTACATTAAAAGAATACTCTCCACGCCATACCACCGTAGGGGAAACAGTTAGGAAGAGTCCTCCAACAAATCAATATTGAAGATCATGAAAAAAAAGCTTGAGAATAGCGAGGTACTGTGGCCAGAATTTCTGTCGAAAGTGTTATAGGCATAATGCACAACACCGAAAACAAACATAGGGGAACACCATCTTCGCTTGTCTATGAGACTGATACCGGTCGAGGTCAGAGAACCAAGAATATTCACATGAGAATGGATCGATTAACGACGAATGCAGTAGGCAAGACCTCGACGAGGTTGAAAAAAGAAAAGATATGGCTTACATAAGGATGATCGCCCAAAAACAACAAGTAGAGCGATATTACAACAAAATATCCAAGGTCAGACCACTCAAAGTAGAGAACTATGTACTCAAAGCCAAAATGCAGGTGAGCAACTCATCCTTCTGTTCCAACCCATCTTCTAGGGACTAGAGGCCAGGTTACCTCCTGCTTTGAACTGTGCACGCATCACGGTACTTGTCACGATACCATCGGCACTTCAAAACCATTTTTTGGAAATAATCTTCCGCTTATCCTCTTGGCGGGCGCTGTCAATCTCCGAAATAAGAGTATAGCAAAAGAAAAGACAAGAAAAGAAAAGAGCCGAAAAGAGATAGTAAAAACAGAAAGGGGAGAAGGGCGTGAAGCGCAAAAATAACAAGGAAGGGAACTCGCGCTCAGAGCCATCCCAGATATAATAGATGAGAAATAGGCATACCTAAGCGCTTGTAGAATATTTTTCTCAGCGACAGAGAAAATAGGGACCACGCTCGCAGTGTTAGCCAACAGGTCAATCCAAAGGGATGACAATCGAATGAGAAGATCCATCCATTCTCACCTCAACCTGGGTAAACCCTTCGTCGAATATCCTCTCTTCCTTGAGGTCAACGTCAGAGCCAGATTCGTAATCATCTACGATCAATTCTTTTTCCCTCTCCTCAACTAAAGAGGGAATGTCAGCCTGCTCTTACGTTGAAGGATCACTCCTCAGAATAACTGTAGTTGCCTCTAATGGCTCCCCTCCTTATACGAAATAAATTTCCATATTTGAAGGGGGTACAGTCTCTGTATCTAAAGCCATGTTGCCTCCTGATTAGGCTGTGGTCAACTCGGTATCACACACCGCATGCCCTTCATCCTCGATCGCTTCGCCGCCAACCTCTAGTCTCCATCTTTTCAGCGCAGCCTCTTCCTCCTTGTCCTGCGATGACTCGTCCACCGAATGAAACCCCGAAAAAGCTGGAATCTCCTATAGTTGGGTGGGAACCTGATAGCTAGGTCTACGTAAGGATGAGGTCCAAGAAGCAATATTAGTCTGTACTGACTCGCCTGCAGCCGTAGCGAGTAGAGCCCGATCAAAGCGCCTGACTGACAAAAAGCGAGAGTAGAAGCCCTTGCCCTCCTAAGATCCCTTAGACCTACCAACAAAGAAATACAAGTAAAAAAACAAAAGGAGAGAAACGACGGTACGAAGATCAAAATGACTAAGATCGAAATGAAATGACTCACCGACCGAAGGCTTGCGCCCAAACCTCTCATTGAATTGCGATCACTCACAGATCCCCACCGTGTGAGAAAAAATTTGGCTCACCCAGTCACGAATGTCGATGACTGGTGAATGAGGATCCATCTTAGCTAGATAAAAAAGAAGAGAAGGGGGAGAATGACTAGGTCACTAAAGAGAAACAACAACGACCAGTTCGGAGAAATACTTACGAGCAAATTTACACACCTCGGGAAACCAATTAGGGTTCGACACCATGTGCTTTATCCTTACATAGAAAAAATTCACCCAAAAATGACAATATGTTTTATCATCCATCTTCACCACCAATACCTTGGTCCCACGATGGCGAAGGTATATCATCGTACCCCTGTGAAAACTTGGGGCGAAGAGATGAAGCAAATGAAGGAGAGAAACCCCACAGTTAGATAGCTCCGCATACTTGATAAGCATAAGGAAAAGCATATAGATGTACGAGGAGAGCTAAGCTGGAGAAACACCATAATAGCGGCGGAATTCCTTTTTCAAGGAAGGAAGAGAAATAGTATAGCCGATGATAAATAGATACACGTAGAATGCGCAGTATCTCGGGTGATGTATCTGCACCACGTCATTACTAGCCGGGATAAGTTCGACATGGTCTGGAACTCACCATTTAGCCTAAATGCAACAAGTGCCACCACATCCATCCCAGAAACGACTGGCTCAGGATCATCTCAGGTCACTTCGAGAAGTCCGACCTAGTCCTCCCCGAACGTGGAACTATCTCATCCACAGTGGGGAAACTCTCATCTTCTACAGTAGCCACTCTTTCTTTATGAGAAGGCATGTCCATAGTCAATAGGACAGTATCAGAAGCTCCCTCAAGTTTAGAAGATGCACTAGTCATTTTTCTGTCACGTATATAGGGAGAAGGTGCAAATGTGAAAGGGGTAATACTAGAAGAAAACACTGAGAGACGGGAGAGACAAAGATGAAAAAATTGTGAAAAGAAGAAGGGGAATCTTGAAGTTTCTAATGCTTAAGAAATGCAGCAGCTCAAATGAGGAATTCTCATCCCTATTTATAAGAATACTGGCACCCTAATCAAGAAAGCCAAATGCTGCCATATTGATTTCAAAATGGGAGAGGGGCGGGAAATGACGAAACATATCGGGAACATGCACCATAATGACGCATGATAAAATGATGTCAATTCAAACCGAGGTGACGGTCAGATGTGGCTCTTAAAGCGCCGTGTAGTCACCTCGCCATAAAAAGGTTACTCCTCGGCCAGCGCGCCTAGATTTCTCAAGTTACAACTGACGAAGTCCGCCCATCGAGCTCATCCAAAAAATAATCCCGACGGGCGGAGGGACTAACTGTATGAGTCAAAAATTGACCAATGGAATCATGCCCAAGAGAGGATTGCTGAGAGCCAATAAGGCTGAGGTCGTGCCCAATATGGAAGGAACCTATTGGCGAGCTGTGTAGCTGGGGCCAAGGTCGAATACTCAAATCAGCCCTAACAGCTAGTTTAGTAGTAAGAATATATTTTCTGCACTTGTACTTTAAGTTAGGCAAGGAATAAGTCTCGTATAAAAGGGAATAGAGAGAAGAAGGATGTATGTAATTTTTTGTGATAAGTTTTCTAATAAAAAGTTGACTCTGAAGTAGATTACAAATATTGTCATTCCATAAAGATTTGATTTGTTGTTCATCTCAGACTTTCTCGTATCAGATCTGTGAAAGCCTCCTATATTCCCATATTTGTTTGTCTTACATCATTATTAAAGACACGAATCATCTACCTCACTCAATATTTGAGTGAATGATTCTCTCTATTTATATTTATTTCCTTTTAATATATTTATTGCATGTCACTACCCCACCACATACTTGTAACTGTGCCATTTAATGCCCATTGCATTAAATTGGTTCATGCAATTCAATATTATTTGTGTAATCGGTTTTAGATCTAGAATTTATTTTGTTTAATTAGGATTTACTTACTATTTTTTTATTTAATTAGTTCAATAAAAATGCTTAATAATTTTTGGTCAAATAGTGATTATTAGATTTTACCAGATATATATCCCTATTGTAAACAAAAAAATGATGACTCAAGGAACTAATTTTCTAGAAAAAAAACATTTGCTAAGATAATTTTATTTATTTGATCTAATATGGCATATCTTTTTTACAAGAGAGATACAAAGAAACCATAGAGAATTGATTCATCCTCTTCTATCCTATATATCATACTGTGTTAATGTAAATCCGCCATATACAGGTTGCAAATTCGGTACAAAAGCATTGGAATGGAATCACTACAAGAAAAAATGGGCTACAATCATAAAGAAAAGTGACACCCTTAGCTTTCTCTTTTTTGCAGGAAGCCCTCACATGCACTGTTTTCTTGTGATCGACCGTCCCAAGTTCCTATCTAATCCTCACGCTTTACTGCCTACGGGCAATGTGTAGAAATGGTGGAAGGTGAAAAAAATATGTAATTTGATTTACTGATAGTCCCTTTTCTCTGGTCTAGGCAGTATGCTGATATATATTCTAGTGAGGTATAATTACCTCGTAAATGACCTAATTATATAAATAATTTTATGCTAGAGAGTCGTCTGCAGTTTATATTTGGGCAAAGATAACTGAATTTGGTAGCGGAACCCGAATCTATATCTGCTATTCCGGCAGTACACAGTATTTAAACCCAATTCAGATATATCTCTCAATCTCCTCGTTGTTTAACTAATTAACAGCTGATAGCGCATTAATCACACGTTTCCTAATGAAATATTTCACTTTATTTTGAATCCCAATAATCTACAAAAAGTCCCAAAATTCCTTATCAAAAGATCAGTAACAAAGTCGATATTGTACGTTTACTTGTTTTCAATATATCTTGATCAAGAATATTCCTAGTTAATTGACACCCTAATTCGGTCTCATAGTTTCTCCACCTCGTGCAATGCCAACTTAACTATCACTATACCCTTTACCCTGGAAGTGGAGATTAGAATAGATAAGATAGCATCCACATCTATCATGCCAAATAATCTATTCAACTCTGGTATCTTAATTCATTTAAGTCAGCCATCACTAAATCAATGGTCTTCACGTCGGACTAAGCATTTGAAGGTGACATGGGTACATGAGCAAACAATTCAACTAATGTACTATCGGAATTTGATCTTAAGGACTCCAAGCAAGATATATGATTGTTTTTAACATATATATATACTTATATATTCAAACTTTTTGCCCGAACTAACAGGTCCGTGACCCCTCTTCTCCAAGCATATAGGCTCTGGCCTCTTGTAAAACTTTAACATGAACATAACAAGATTAAGACATCTGTTTTGCCTAACGTCATCACATACTTTGCAAGCATAAAATAATAAAATTAAATTGAGGGTCAATCATAGCAGATCGTAATAATCAAGAGACTAAATGAAAAGTACAAGAGACAAGAGTTATTTGTTAGGGAGGAATGTGTAGAGATCTTTTATTGATAATATTGATTAGGTCTGCCTCTCCATGGAGAGGTTCAGAGCCTTACCATCATGTTCTCTCTTTTCTAGGAAATACTGATGAAGAAGAAAACAGCCCCCTTTCTAGGGTTCCTTCTCTTAGTATTTATAGATGCAAAATGTGTGAGCTAGAAATGGCGGCCGTGATTATTCTGAGGCTCAGTCCCTATGATGGCGGATAGGCCGTAGCCTTAATAATTGAGTCAGCCGATGATCGGGTGTTGTGATTAATAAGTAGTCATACCGTTTATTAATTTATGACTTAGTTTAGGACATAGTTAATCTTGTTAATTATCTCGGGGTCATGTTCTGAACCATAGAGTTAGTCCCTCCTCTTATCGGGGCCGTGCCTTGATCGGGCTCGATGAGCGAATCTCTCCGGATGTGGTTCTGATCGACGTCAATAATAACAGTCGTTGTTTTTATGTGGGAAACCATGCTGTTTGAAGTCAATGTCCTTAGCCCCTTTGTCGATGGCCTTGACCGTGCAGGAGGTTTTGACCGTGGTCGAATTGCTTACATACATGTTAGGGATGGTCGTAGCCATTTATTTATTGGAGATGGTCGTAGCCTAAATACCGCGGGCGGCCTTAGCCTTTTATATATCGGAGGTGGCTGTAGCCTTACAATGGTGAACGGCCTTAGCCGTGATAGGGTCGAGTTGGTGAACTTGGTTGCATGTTGTTGAAGATCTTAAATGTTCATTCTTGGGAGAGGGTCGTAGCCACGTATACGTTAGGAATGTCCGTAGCTTCCTGTACATATGAGAGGATGGTCATAATTGTTTATACCGTAGGGGTGACCATAGCCTTTTGTTCTTTGGAGATAGTCGTGATTATTTTGTCGACAACCATTACTTTTGTACGGTGTCGATGTTATTTAAACGTCGCGGCCAGGGGGAGTATACTTACCATGTGTTTTGGTGACGTACAAAGTTTTGGAGGTATGCTGGACGTTACCTGGAACATTCTAAGTTCATTATAGCCATGTCGAAGGCGAAGCACCGCGAGTTCTGTCATTATAACACACGTTTCTGTAGAGCCGAACGTTTTTCGGTTGGTCAAGAAATTAATGATGACCTTTTGAGTTCGTGAGAGCCACTTGTGTCGCTTAAAAATAAGGGGCTGAGGCATTTGTTTCTCACTTTTCATAATTTGGTTAAGAGAAATCTCTGAAGAACGTTCCTCGCTTTGTCAGTTAATTTTTGTTCTTGCTCTTCTGTTGTTATAATCTTCATCTTCCTTTATTGATTCTTGCTCTTCATGGAGTTCTGTCATTGTTTCTTCTTTCTTCCTCCACAAACGCTGCTCACATGAGTTTTCTAGCGAACCCCACGATGGCGGAAGAGCCTTCATCGGTAGTAAGAGGTGCAGAACCGGTGGGCCGATGGAGTTCTATCGATTGCTGATATCTTGTCCCCGCCCGGAGGTCCGGCAATTGACTTCACCGACAATGAAGGTGGAGATTAGGTGAAAGAATCCCCACTGATGGGAGAAATAGGGATTGGTCAACTACGGAGCGGTGGTTACTCCCCGTTTTGCTGATATCTCCCTTGCAAGATGAGAGGAGAGGGTCCACATCAACCGTAGGAGGTATTGCATTTTCTACGCTTATCCCTTTAGATTGGTATTTAGGATCCTCTTTCTGATGCTGGTGGTGGATTTTTGTTCTGATTATTGCTTCGTTCCTGTAGCTATTTTTGTTGGAGGTGGAAAGCATCCGCCGAGCTAATGTCCGTTCTAGGATTTGCTCGCATGTGCTGGAGAAGTACCGTCGCTATCAGGGTCGGTTCTGTGAGATGCGTGAGCGCATGAGGAACGACCCCCAGAACCGGGATCTCATCGAAGAGCTGGCGAGGCGTAATATCAAATGTAGCAGACCCTTGGCAAGGATAATACTCTTGAGGAGCACCTTTTTCGTAACGAAGAGATGGAAGCTGAGAGGAGGGCTGCTGCTGAGAGGGAACACCAGAATCGGGCCAGGGCGGCAGAGGCCTCTGAGGCCCTGACCAAACAAGTGGTCGCTGTTGAGACCGAGGCCACTGCCTTGAGGCTGCAAGCGAGGGACGCCATGTAGAGGGTTGGAACATTGGAGACAGGGGACCGCATTCATGAACAGGAACAGGAGGTAGAGAGTGTCGCTGCTGCCTTTCGGGAAGAAGAGCTTGAGAACCGTATTGGCATCTATGAACGGGACGCCCAGATTTTAGCGGATCAGATTACGGCCCTAGAGGTCGAGAAGCAATGCTTAAGGGATCAGGCTACCTCTTTCGGCCCAGCTCGTGACTTTTAGACGTTTGTCGAGGCTCATCTTGATGTGTACAAAAGGGTGTGGCAGGCCGGTATTGTGCCTGAAGCTTCTTATGAAAAGGAACGTCAAAAGGCTCATGACTCCTGTGCCGACTGCGGCTTTTATCTAGCTTCGCCAGGGGTCGATGATGGGTGTGGTGGTACCAGTGGCATTGATGGTGGTGTGGGCAGCGTCGATTGAAAAGTTTGATGAATTTTTATTTTATTCGCCATTGGGCGTTCGGATATTTAGATTCTTCCTCTTTTTTTGTAGAGATCTTTTTTGTACTGACCGGCCTTGGCCGAATGGAAGGGGCGTTGCCCGCACAAGACTGTGTATGTATGTATATATATATATATATATATATATATATATATATATATATAGACTTACTTTTCCCACTGGTTGTGTTGTGTTTATTCCCAGTTTTCCCTTGTTATTAAGTTTTTATGCGTGTGTTCAAAGGGTGATCTGTCTTTGAGTGAGACTCAGGTAGGCGTGTTAAGTCCCTTGTGTATTTTGGTCATAATGGTGCCGGTGGACTTGGCCATTATAATGATGGTGGCCTTGGCTAGGTAGGTGACTTCGACCCTCATCGAATCGCCTGCTTGCCTTAGTCGAAAACTAGGTTGGCTGTTTAGCGATGGTGGCCTTGGCCATGATTATGTGCTTTTTGTTTATCGCTTTGTTTTACTTAGTATAAACAAGTTGTGGCCATTATTTGGTGATAGTGTCACTTAGCCTCAGTCCCAGTTTGGGAGTGGTCGAACTACTTACCGTGATGGTAAGAAACGCGGCCTCGTACTTCGACCGGGGCCGAACTTTACGTGGCCCAAATTTTAGCTTGAGTTGGGCGTACTTACTTGGATGGCGAGGGAGATTAAATTGTTTCTCCGTTCGTTGCTCTTTAGTTTTGAGAACGAAGGCGTTCGGCTTTTTTGTTTGAGCGAGATTGGGTTTGCGATGGTGATGGCATATGTCCTGAGTCTCAGTTCGACTTGTAGTTGAACTTTTCTGCGAATGCACTTAACCCGAATCTTTATTCAACCATAGTTGAATTTTGTATTTATTTGTTGGCGAAGCCGCAAAACCTAAGTCCCAGTTCAACTTGTAGTTGAACATTTTGGTGAAGGCACGTGGTCTGAATTGTTGTTCAACCGTAGTTGAACCTTGTATTTTTTTGTTGGGGAAGGCGCATAGCGTGAGCCTCAGTTCAACTTGTAGTTGAACATTTTGTTGAAGGCACGTGGCCTCAATTTTAGTTCAACTTGTAGTTGAACTTTTTGGTGAAGGCACATAACCTGATTTGTTGTTGAACCGTAGTTGAACCTTGTAATATTGTATTGGCGAAGGCGCATAGCCTGAGTCCCAGTTCAACTTGTAGTTAAATTTTTGGTGAAGGCACGTAGCCTGAGTTTCTCTTCAACCATAGTTGAACCTTGTAATTTTTGTTGGCGAAGGCGCACAGCCTGAGTCCCAGTTCAACTTGTAGATGAACTTTTGGTGAAGGCACGTAGCTTGAGTTGCTGTTCAACCGTAGTTGAACCTTGTAATTTTTGTTGGCGAAGGCGCATAGCCTCAGTCCCAGTTCAACTTGTAGTTGAACTTTTTGGTGAAGGCACGTAGCCTGAGTTGCTGCTCAACCGTAGTTGAACCTTATAATTTTTGATAGTGAAGAAGCATAGCCTAAGTCACAGTTCAACTTGTAGTTGAACTTTTTGGTGAAGGTACGTATCCTGAGTTGCTGTTCAACCATAGTTGAACCTTGTAATTTTTTGTTGACGAAGACGTATAGCCTGTGCCAGTTCAACTTGTAGTTGAACTTTTGATGAAGGCACGTAGCCTGAGTTGTTGTTCAATATTATTTGAACCTTGTAATGTTTTGCTGGCAAAGGCGTATAGTATGAGTCCTAGTTCAACTTGTAGTTGAACTTTTGGTGAAGGCACGTAGCCTGAGTTGCTTCTCAACCGTAGTTGAACCTTGTAGTTTTTGTTGGCGAAGGCGCATATCCTGAGTCCCAGTTTAACTTGTAGTTAATCTTTTTGGTGAAGGCACGTAGCCTGAGTTGCTGTTCAACCGTAGTTGAAGCTTGTAATTTTTTGTTGGCGAAGGCGCATAGCCTGAGTCCCAGTTCAACTTGTAGTTGAACTTTTTGGTGAAGGCACGTATCCTGAGTTGCTGTTCAAACGTAGTTGAACCTTGTAATTTTTGTTGGTGAAGGCTCATAGCCTGAGTCTAAGTTCAACTTGTAATTGAACGTTTTGTGATGGGTGACCCCCTGGGAAGTCCTCGTGTTGCATCCCTATTTTTGGCTTAACAACGTGGCACTTGACATGTCACTACGCCTCTGCCTCGAAGGCGGCATCCGTAATAGGGTTTGTCGCCGTTCCTTCTGGCCTAGTGCGATAAGCATGCCGAGCCCTCCAATTGTGATATTATCGACGAGCGCGACTTGTTGTTATTGGTCAACGCTTTTGCCCTCGAAAATAAATAAAAATCAAAAGAGGAATGTCGCGTAAAACAGATAAATGAGCGTAAATGTACGTCATTTTAAGGTTTTACACATTGGGACCAAAACCGGAAGGAGGAAAGGTATTAAGGGAATTTTGAATGCAAGGAATGTCGGTTGCGATCATACCAGCACAAACGCACCGGATCCCATCAGAACTCCAAAGTTTAGCGTGCTTGGTCGAGAGTAGTACTAGGATGGGTGACCCCCTGGGAAGTCCTCGTGTTGCATCCCTCTTTTTGGCTTAACACCGTTGCACTTGACATGTCACTACGCCTCTGCCTCGAAAGCGGCATCCGTAATACGGTCTAGTTGCGATGTCGCCGTTCCATGCGGCCTAGTGCGATAGGCATGCCGAGCCCTCTAATTGTGATATTATCGGCGAGCGCGGCTTGTTGTTATTGGTCAACGCTTTTGCCCGCGAAAATACATAAGATCAAAAGAGGAATGTCGCGTAAAACGGATAAATGAGCGTAAATGTACGTCCTTTTAAGGTTTTACACTTTGGGACCAAAATCGGAAGGAGGAAAAGTAATAATGGAAATTAGAATGCAAGGAATGTTGGATGCGATCAAAGCAGCACTAACGCACCGGATCCGATCAGAACTCCGAAGTTAAGCGTGCTTGGGCCGAGTAGTACTAGGATGGGAGACCCCCTGGGAAGTCCTCGTGTTGCATCCCTCTTTTTGGCAAAATTAATATCTTACTTCTGTAATAAATCGCCAGTCGATATAATAACTTGATAAGGGAATTTAGAATGCAAGGAATGTCGGATACGATCATACCAGCACTAACGCTACGGATCCCATCAGAACTCTGAAGTTAAGCGTGCTTGGGCGAGAGTAGTACTAGGATGGGTGACCCCCTAGGAAGTCCTCGTGTTGCATCCCTCTTTTAGGCTTAACACCGTGGCACTTGACATGTCACTACGCCTCTGCCTCGAAGGCGGCATCCGTAATACAGTCTAGTTGCGTTGTCGCCGTTCCATGCGGCCTAGTGCGATAAGCATGCCGAGCCCTCCAATTGTGATATTATCGACGAGCGCGACTTGTTGTTATTGGTCAACGCTTTTGCCCGCGAAAATAAATAAAATCAAAAGAGGAATGTCGCGTAAAACGGATAAATGAGCGTAAATGTACGTCATTTTAAGGTTTTACACTTTGGGACCAAAATCGGAAGGAGGAAAGGTATTAAGGGAATTTAGAATGCAAGGAATGTCGGATGCGATCATACCAGCACTAACGCACCGGATCCCATCAGAACTCCGAAGTTTAGCGTGCTTGGGCGAGAGTAGTACTAGGATGGGTGACCACCTGGGAAGTCCTCGTGTTGTATGCCACTTTTTGGCAAAATTAATATCTTACTTCTGTAATAAATCGTCGGTCGATATAATAACTTGATAAGGGAATTTAGAATGCAAGGAATGTCGGATGCGAACATACCAGCACTAACGCACCGGATCCCATCAGAACTCCGAAGTAAAGCGTGCTTGGGCGAGAGTAGTACTAGGATGGGTGACCCCCTGGGAAGTCCTCGTGTTGCATCCCTCTTTTTGGAAAAATTAATATCTTATTTGTGTAATAAATCGGCGGTAGATATAATAAGTTTATATGGGAATTTAGAGTGCAAGGAATGTCGGATTCGATCATACCAGCACTAACGCACCGGATCCCATCAGAACTCCGAAGTTAAGCGCGCTGTGGCGAGAGTAGAACTAGGATGGGTGACCCCCTGGGAAGTCATCGTGTTGCATCCCTGTTTTTGGCTTAACACCGTTGCACTTGACATGTCACTACGCCTCTGCCTCGAAGGCGGCATCCGTAATACGGTCTAGTTGCGATGTCGCCGTTCCATGAGGCCTAGCGCGATAGGCATGGCGAGCCCTCTAATTGTAATATTATCGGCGAGCGCGGCTTGTTGTTATTGGTCAAAGCTTTTGCCCGCGAAAATACATAAGATCAAAAGAGGAATGTCGTGTAAAATGAATAAATGAACGTAAATGTACGTCGTTTTAAGGTTTTACACTTTGGGACAAAAATCGGAACGAAGAAAGGTAATAATGGAAATTAGAATGCAAGAAATGTCGGATGCGATCATACCAGCACTAACGCTTTGGATCCCATCAGAACTCCGAAGTTAAGCGAGCTTGGGCGAGAGTAGCACTAGGATGGGTGACCCCCTGGGAAGTGCTCGTGTTGCATCCCTCTTTTGGGAAAAATGAATATCTTATTTCTGTAGCAAATCGGCAATAGATATAATAAGTTTTTATGGGAATTTAGAGTGCAAGGAATGTCGGATGCGATCATACCAGCACTAACGCACCGGATCCCATCAGAACTCCGAAGTTAAGAGTGCTTGGGCGAGAGTAGTACTAGGATGGGTGACCCCCTGGGAAGTCCTCGTGTTGCATCCCTCTTTTTGGCTTAACACCGTTGCACTTGCTTGTCACTACGCCTCTGCCTCGAAGGCGGCATCCGTAATATGGACTAGTTGCGATGTCGCCGTTCCATGCGGCCTAGTGCGATACGCATGCCGAGCCCTCTAATTTTGATATTATCGGCGAGCGCGGCTTGTTGTTATTGGTCAACGCTTTTGCCCGCGAAAATACATAAGATCAAAAGAGGAATGTCTCGTAAAACGGATAAATGAGCCAAAATGTACGTCGTTTTAAGGTTTTGCACTTTGGGACCAAAATCCGAATGAGGAAAGGTAATAATGGAAATTAGAATGAAAGGAATGTCGGATGCGATCATACCAGCACTAACGCACCGGATCCCATCAGAACTCCGAAGCTAAGCGTGCTTGGGCGAGAGCAGTACTAGGATGGGTGACCCCCAGGGAAGTCCTCATGTTGCATCCCTCTTTTTGGCTTAATACCGTTGCACTTGACATGTCCATACGCCTTTGCCTCGAAGGCGGCATCCGTAATATGGTCTAGTTGCGATGTCGCCGTTCCATGCGGCCTAGTGCGATAGGCATGCCGAGCCCTCTAATTGTGATATTATCGGCGAGCGCGGCTTGTTGTTATTGGTCAACGCTTTTGCCCGCGAAAATACATAAGATCAAAAGAAGATGTCGCGCAAAATGGATAAATGAGCGTAAATGTACGTCGTTTTAAGGTTTTACACTTTGCGACCAAAATCGGAAGGGGGAAAGGTAATAATGAAAATTAGAATGCAAGAAATCTCGGATGCGATCATACCAGCACAAACGCACCGGATCCCATCAGAACTCCGAAGCTAAGCGTGCTTGGGCGAGAGTAGTACTAGGATGGGTGACCCCTGGGAAGTCCTCGTGTTGCATCCCTCTTTTTGGCAAAATTAATATCTTATTTGTGTAATAAATCGGCGGTAGATATAATAAGTTTATATGGGAATTTAGAGTGCAAGGAATGTCGGATGCGATCATACCAGCACAAACGCACCGGATCCCATCAAAACTCCGAAGATAAGCGCGCTTGGGCGAGAGTGGTACAAGGATGGGTGACCCCCAGGGAAGTCCTCGTGTTGCATCCCTCTTTTTGGCTTAACACCGTTGCACTTGACATGTCACTACGCCTTTGCCTCGAAGGCGGCATCCGTAATACGGTCTAGTTGTGATGTCACCGTTCCATGCGGCCTAGTGCGATAGGCAAGTCGAGCCCTCTAATTGTTTATACCGTAGGGGTGACCATAGCCTTTTGTTCTTTGGAGATAGTCGTGATTATTTTGTCGACAACCATTACTTTTGTACGGTGTCGATGTTATTTAAACGTCGCGGCCAGGGGGAGTATACTTACCATGTGTTTTGGTGACGTACAAAGTTTTGGAGGTATGCTGGACGTTACCTGGAACATTCTAAGTTCATTATAGCCATGTCGAAGGCGAAGCACCGCGAGTTCTGTCATTATAACACACGTTTCTGTAGAGCCGAACGTTTTTCGGTTGGTCAAGAAATTAATGATGACCTTTTGAGTTCGTGAGAGCCACTTGTGTCGCTTAAAAATAAGGGGCTGAGGCATTTGTTTCTCACTTTTCATAATTTGGTTAAGAGAAATCTCTGAAGAACTTTCCTCGCTTTGTCAGTTAATTTTTGTTCTTGCTCTTCTGTTGTTATAATCTTCATCTTCCTTCATTGATTCTTGCTCTTCATGGAGTTCTGTCATTGTTTCTTCTTTCTTCCTCCACAAACGCTGCTCACATGAGTTTTCTAGCGAACCCCACGATGGCGGAAGAGCCTTCATCGGTAGTAAGAGGTGCAGAACCGGTGGGCCGATGGAGTTCTATCGATTGCTGATATCTTGTCCCCGCCCGGAGGTCCGGCAATTGACTTCACCGACAATGAAGGTGGAGATTAGGTGAAAGAATCCCCACTGATGGGAGAAATAGGGATTGGTCAACTACGGAGCGGTGGTTACTCCCCGTTTTGCTGATATCTCCCTTGCAAGATGAGAGGAGAGGGTCCACATCAACCGTAGGAGGTATTGCATTTTCTACGCTTATCCCTTTAGATTGGTATTTAGGATCCTCTTTCTGATGCTGGTGGTGGATTTTTGTTCTGATTATTGCTTCGTTCCTGTAGCTATTTTTGTTGGAGGTGGAAAGCATCCGCCGAGCTAATGTCCGTTCTAGGATTTGCTCGCATGTGCTGGAGAAGTACCGTCGCTATCAGGGTCGGTTCTGTGAGATGCGTGAGCGCATGAGGAACGACCCCCAGAACCGGGATCTCATCGAAGAGCTGGCGAGGCGTAACATCAAATGTAGCAGACCCTTGGCAAGGATAATACTCTTGAGGAGCACCTTTTTCGTAACGAAGAGATGGAAGCTGAGAGGAGGGCTGCTGCTGAGAGGGAACACCAGAATCGGGCCAGGGCGGCAGAGGCCTCTGAGGCCCTGACCAAACAAGTGGTCGCTGTTGAGACCGAGGCCACTGCCTTGAGGCTGCAAGCGAGGGACGCCATGTAGAGGGTTGGAACATTGGAGACAGGGGACCGCATTCATGAACAGGAACAGGAGGTAGAGAGTGTCGCTGCTGCCTTTCGGGAAGAAGAGCTTGAGAACCGTATTGGCATCTATGAACGGGACGCCCAGATTTTAGCGGATCAGATTACGGCCCTAGAGGTCGAGAAGCAATGCTTAAGGGATCAGGCTACCTCTTTCGGCCCAGCTCGTGACTTTTAGACGTTTGTCGAGGCTCATCTTGATGTGTACAAAAGGGTGTGGCAGGCCGGCATTGTGCCTGAAGCTTCTTATGAAATGGAACGTCAAAAGGCTCATGACTCCTGTGCCGACTGCGGCTTTTATCTAGCTTCGCCAGGGGTCGATGATGGGTGTGGTGGTACCAGTGGCATTGATGGTGGTGTGGGCAGCGTCGATTGAAAAGTTTGATGAATTTTTATTTTATTCGCCATTGGGCGTTCGGATATTTAGATTCTTCCTCTTTTTTTGTAGAGATCTTTTTTGTACTGACCGGCCTTGGCCGAATGGAAGGGGCGTTGCCCGCACAAGACTGTGTATGTATGTATATATATATATATATATATATAGATATATATATATATATATAGGCTTACTTTTCCCACTGGTTGTGTTGTGTTTATTCCCAGTTTTCCCTTGTTATTAAGTTTTTATGCGTGTGTTCAAAGGGTGATCTGTCTTTGAGTGAGACTCAGGTAGGCGTGTTAAGTCCCTTGTGTATTTTGGTCATAATGGTGCCGGTGGACTTGGCCATTATAATGATGGTGGCCTTGGCTAGGTAGGTGACTTCGACCCTCATCGAATCGCCTGCTTGCCTTAGTCGAAAACTAGGTTGGCTGTTTAGCGATGGTGGCCTTAGCCATGATTATGTGCTTTTTGTTTATCACTTTGTTTTACTTAGTATAAACAAGTTGTGGCCATTATTTGGTGATAGTGTCACTTAGCCTCAGTCCCAGTTTGGGAGTGGTCGAACTACTTACCGTGATGGTAAGAAACGCGGCCTCGTACTTCGACCGGGGCCGAACTTTACGTGGCCCAAATTTTAGCTTGAGTTGGGCGTACTTACTTGGATGGCGAGGGAGATTAAATTGTTTCTCCATCCGTTGCTCTTTAGTTTTGAGAACGAAGGCGTTCGGCTTTATTGTTTGAGCGAGATTGGGTTTGCGATGGTGATGGCATATGTCCTGAGTCTCAGTTCGACTTGTAGTTGAACTTTTCTGCGAATGCATTTAACCCGAATCTTTATTCAACCATAGTTGAATTTTGTATTTATTTGTTGGCGAAGCCGCAAAACCTAAGTCCCAGTTCAACTTGTAGTTGAACATTTTGGTGAAGGCACGTGGTCTGAATTGTTGTTCAACCGTAGTTGAACCTTGTATTTTTTTGTTGGGGAAGGCGCATAGCGTGAGCCTCAGTTCAACTTGTAGTTGAACATTTTGTTGAAGGCACGTGGCCTCAATTCTAGTTCAACTTGTAGTTGAACTTTTTGGTGAAGGCACATAACCTGATTTGTTGTTGAACCGTAGTTGAACCTTATAATATTGTATTGGCGAAGGCGCATAGCCTGAGTCCCAGTTCAACTTGTAGTTAAATTTTTGGTGAAGGCACGTAGCCTGAGTTTCTCTTCAACCATAGTTGAACCTTGTAATTTTTGTTGGCGAAGGCGCACAGCCTGAGTCCCAGTACAACTTGTAGATGAACTTTTGGTGAAGGCACGTAGCTTGAGTTGCTGTTCAACCGTAGTTGAACCTTGTAATTTTTGTTGGCGAAGGCGCATAGCCTCAGTCCCAGTTCAACTTGTAGTTGAACTTTTTGGTGAAGGCACGTAGCCTGAGTTGCTGCTCAACCATAGTTGAACCTTATAATTTTTGTTAGCGAAGAAGCATAGCCTAAGTCACAGTTCAACTTGTAGTTGAACTTTTTGGTGAAGGTACGTATCCTGAGTTGCTGTTCAACCATAGTTGAACCTTGTAATTTTTTGTTGACGAAGACGTATAGCCTGTGCCAGTTCAACTTGTAGTTGAACTTTTGATGAAGGCACGTAGCCTGAGTTGTTGTTCAATATTATTTGAACCTTGTAATGTTTTGCTGGCAAAGGCGTATAGTATGAGTCCTAGTTCATCTTGTAGTTGAACTTTTGGTGAAGGCACGTAGCCTGAGTTGCTTCTCAACCGTAGTTGAACCTTGTAGTTTTTGTTGGCGAAGGCGCATATCCTGAGTCCCAGTTTAACTTTTAGTTAATCTTTTTGGTGAAGGCACGTAGCCTGAGTTGCTGTTCAACCGTAGTTGAAGCTTGTAATTTTTTGTTGGCGAAGGCGCATAGCCTGAGTCCCAGTTCAACTTGTAGTTGAACTTTTTGGTGAAGGCACATATCCTGAGTTGCTGTTCAAACGTAGTTGAACCTTGTAATTTTTGTTGGTGAAGGCTCATAGCCTGAGTCTAAGTTCAACTTGTAATTGAACGTTTTGTGAAGGCACGTAGCCTGAGTTGTTGTTCAACCATAGTTGAACCTTGTAATTTTTGTTGGCGAAGGCACATAACATGAGTCCCAGTTCAACTTGTAGTTGAACATTTTGTGAAGGCACGTCGCCTGAATCTTGTTGTGTCGGTGTTTGAGGGTTATAGCTCGGTTTTGATTCGAGATCTCGAGCATCTCACGTGCTATCCTCCCAATCGGGGCACGTAGTCTAGCTTGAGGTGACTCTCAGTTCAAGATATCACCATGTCTATTTCTTGCCGGATCTCGCATCAGGGATGCGAGGGATGCCTTACAGAGATCCTCCATCATGGGGGGGATTGCTTATTCTTCTTGTTTGTACTATCCGAGAGAGGAGTGATAGAGGTTGGATCTCGATTCGAGATCTTCAAGTTCCCTTTGTCCAATATATCGCTTCAGCTTGTTTGAGCTAGGTTGTTCTTTGGTGTTTCTTTCCTTTTGGTCCAGGGAAGAACTGCGCGATTATGCTATGAAATACCTACAGACGACGCCAAATTATTTTCCCTAAAGTTATCACATACTTTGCAAGCACAAAAGAATAAAATTAAATTGAGGGTCAATTATAGCAAATCGTACTAATCAAGAGACCAAATGGAAAGTACAAGAGACATGAGTTATTTGTTAGGGAGGAATGTGTAGAGATCTTTTATTGATAATATTGATTAGATCTGCCTCTCCATGGAGAGGTTCAGAGCCATACAATCATGTTCTCTCTTTTCTAGGGAATAGTGATGAAGAAGAAAATAGCCCCTTCTAGGGTTCCTTCTCTTAGTATTTATAGATGCGAAATGTTGGCGCCCGTGATTACTCTTAGGCTCCGTCCCTATGATAACGGCTAAGTCGTAGCCTTAAAAACTGAATCAGTCAATGATTGGGTATTGCGATTATTAAGTGGTCATATCGTTTAATAATTTATAAATTGGCTTAGGACATAATTAATCTTGTTAATTATCTCGGGGCCATACAACATCCAAAACTATATTAAGATTTAACATTGACGGAAGCAAATTAAACCCAGAATTTTAGCTCTGAAACACAAAAACTTATTATCGTGTAGTCACCAAAAGAAAACGGAAAAAAGTGGTCGACCATATTTTCGTTTGCAAAAACAGGATCAAGGACAAATCAAGAATTTGTGGGTTTGAGAATTTGAAGTGTTGAAGGACAAATTAACTGTCTGTCACTGGAGTGAGACAACCTAACGTGGCCCACTATTTACCACAAATTAGTCCATATTGCGATAGACTCAGATCATATATGTATGTCTCCGCCTCTGCTTATTACGTATTTTCATGCAAGTTAAAATTCCGTGTGCTAGTAGGGACAGGAAAATACATGTTATAAAAAAGTGAAATTACACGAATAGTTTAAAAGAATCTTATATTAATATTATTTATTAGCGTAAAAATAACAATATAAATTTTTCGAAAAAGGGTCTGAACTATATGAAAAGGGCTAACCCTCGTTAATACTTTGGCCCATCCACAACTCTAACGTTACATTATTGACCTATGTACTACTCTTATTTCTAACGGCAGCCATTATGGATAAGTTATCCTCTCAGAATTAGCCATGTAGAAATTAAATCCACATATTCCTTTTATATAAATGTCCAACCCAACCAATAAATATAACCTGACCCATAAATATAATCCTACCCATAAATATAATCCTACCCCCATTTCTTCTGCTCTTAGAAAAATCAATTATAGAACTCGTTGTTATCCTTTTCTTCTCCACCCCCGAAAATTCCACCTCTTTCCGCTAATGCAAAATCCAATCGAAGGTTGGTAGTTTTGAAGCTCCATACCCCCATATTAAAGAAGAACTTCTTGTCAAGGTAAGTTTATTTATCTTCTTTTTTGTTACATTTTACTATTGGGTCTAGGTTTTAGATTGAAAATCGTTTTAACATGTACTTTGGGTCGAGTTAATGTTAAGCATTATATATGTTTGTTTATTGCTAGATTGTTGTTTATTCTCGGTTTTTTGTTCGGATTAGGAGGGTGGCTGTCCCGAAATCATATAGTATTTTTGTGTTTTTTATTCCATTCTTTATCTTTATCCTTATATGTTTGTCGGGTGTCCTGAAATTATATTTGCTTTTAAGTTTTTTTATTCTATGCTTTATCTTTATACTTATATTTCTGATGTGGTCCCTTTTCCGTTATTTTTGTTAGAAACTACGCTTAACGCTAGAGGGGGGGTGAATAGTGTTTTAATGAAATTTAGCGTTTTCTTGCGGAATTTAAATTTTACAGGAAGTAAATAAGTGCAATAAAAATAACTTACACAAGGATATATCCTGGTTGGCCACAACAGTGGTTAGTCCAGTCCCCGAGAGACTCTCTCAAGATTTTCTACTAACTTGTTAAGCTTACGGGTGCTTAACAAACCTTTACAGTTGCTCGGAGATACAATCTCAAAGACTTCACTTGCTCGGAGGTTCCTCACCTCAAAGACTTCAACAGAGGAAGCACAAGTTCCTCAACACAAGAGAATCAAAATTCTCTTACAAGTATTTGAAATACTTGAACACTCACTTAACAAAGGTACTCCTTGATGAGTAGATATGAGTAAAATAATACGCTCAAGATCACAACAACTTTGAACAATAATATGGCTCTCAAAAGCTTTATGAAATGAGTAGAAAATGATGAACAATTGAATGAAAGCTTAAAGCAATGTAATGATCAGTTAGTGTATGTTGTTGTGTTTAAAACACTGAGTTGAAGCTGTATTTATAGGTGCAAAACTTGGTCTTACCGTTGTCTAATTGCCAATTAAGAATTGCTGAATTTACTCAGTGACAATCGATTGTCAAGACCGAACAATCGATTATCTGCCAGTCAGATCAAAAATCAATCCCAGATTTTACGCTTAATAATCGATTACTTACCATCCATAATGGATTACTGGCAAAATTCAAATTCAGATAATCGATTATACCAAATCCATAATCGATTACTTCAGCAACGTTCCAAAAATCATTTACAGATTTTAATCAAAAACATTGATTATAGCAAATCAATAATCGATTACCTCATTAACGTTTTAAAAATTATTTCCGGATTTTGAGCAAAACATCGATTACAGAAAACCAATAATCGATTACTTTGAGGTATTTGAAAATCATTTGACAACGGTCAGCTTCAACAATCGATTGTCCCTTGCAGCAATCGATTACTTGTCATTTTCTGAAAATCTCAAATCACACTGTTTCAAGCCAAAGTTTTTGCGACTAAGTATAAACTTTGACAATCGATTGTTGGACATAGACAATCGATTGTTAAACCCAGTTAACTCAACATAATCGATTACTATTAGTTACTAATCGATTACTTAAGTAATTTTAAAATCACTGGGAGACATCAACTCAACATAATCGATTACCATTAGTTCATAATCGATTATTCTGAGTATTGGAAAACTTTACCTCATCAATAATCGATTGTCATTAGTTCACAATCGATTATCTTGCAGATTTGGAAAAACCTGATGTTAACTGTCTTATTCACAATCGATTATCATTAGTTCATAATCGATTGTTATGCAGTCTTGGCTTATAAACAATCGATTATCATAAGTACATAATTGATTATTCTTAGCCCAGATTTCTGAGGTATGTTTAGAAAACATTTTGTCTAATGTAAATATGCATCATTTGAAATCATTTGATACAGAAATAAGTATGCATGATTTTGGAAAATAATTTTATGAGAGAAGCCATGTTATGGAGTCAAGTTATAGGATCAAGATCACATTTAAGAATAACTCAATAATAACAATTAAAAACAACGTCTTGGGCTTCAATCTCAACATTTGTGCTCTTGTACTTGAACTCCGTCATATATCAATTTGTGCTTTGTTTGTCATTCATCAAAACCTACAAAAGAATACACGTTTAGTATATCGCATTGAGAACGTGTTTCCTACAATTTCCCCCTTTTTGATAATGGCAAACATTAAGCGGGATATGCAATTTTGACAAATAATATTGACGATTCAAGACAAGTAACAAGTATGCATAATTGTTCTTGTTCCCCCTCAATTAAAGAATTCCCCCTCAATTTAAGCTTATAAGCAATTAAGCAATTTAGAGGTGGTGCATACCCGTTATCCCATTATCTACCCGTTATCCCATTATCTTCCCCCTTTTGCCATTAGCAAAAAAATAAGGAAGGATGCACAAAGACGAAATAAAACAAAGTTTATTTATTGAAAATTAAAGGGGTACAGCAGAGGGACATCCAACAATACAATTAAAAACAGAAAAAACAATACAATATCAATTATCTCCGTCACGATCCGCCTCGTCATCCGGCGCAGCTTCAAAGGGAACGAGACCCGCATAGGGATAATGGACATGGTCAAAATAACCATGGATCTCGTGTGTCAACTGAGAGAGCTGGTCGGATATAGTTTGGAGAGTGGGCTCCTGAGATGGACGAGCACGACGGGCAGGACGGAGGAGGAGCTGGAGCATGATCACCATCATGATGGAAGGATGATTCCGAGATTTCCCAGATTTTGGTACTCCTTTTGAGATGACCATTTTCAGTGACAAATCCGGATGCTTCAAGAAAATTCATGATGAGGAGAGAATAAGGAAGGGGCATGTTATCGACGACGGCATCGAGCATGTGCATTTTAATGAGCCGACACCAATTGATCTTGGCTCCAGTGACAATGGCATGTAAGAGCTTGGAGTCCTCTTGGGATATGGTGGAATGATTGTGCCTACGAGGTCTTAGGACACGGGTGATGAAGTATAGGAGAAATCGATAATTTGGGTCCATGCCCGAGATGGTAGGACGACGAGAAGAAGCTTGATCATAAGAGATTCCGGCTTGGCGGAAAAGAATGGATTCATCAAAGAGAGAGCCGGCCTCATCAATATACCGGATAAGATCTTCACCATCGTTTGGAATGCGGGCGATGGTGTGAAGGTTCTCGTCAGAGAGGAGAATGTGAATGCCATTGATGGAGGTGACCACCTCACCATCTTCATCTTTGTGAAGATTTGAATAGAATGCTTCAACTAAAGTTGTGTTAATATGAGGATGGGTAAGGAGCAAGAAATCATAGAGTTGACACTCTTTAAGCATGTTGGCGGCAGGGGCGAAAGGTTCAAGGAGCTTGCTTGTTGAGAAGCGAGGAGGAAGAATAAATCACTTCTCAAACTTGGAGAGAAACCTAGAAAGTTCAGCTTGAGTTTCGAAGAACAAAACGGACCCGTCTTCATATGGGAAGTTTAGAGGAGGAGGGACTGTTGAGGCTGAGGCACCTTGCCTGGAACGAGAACGTTTGGAGGAGCGTCCAGACATATTGGAAAATTTTTACTGCTGAATTTTTGAGACTAAGATGCAAGGAATTGACCTTTGATTTTTAGAAATGGTGCTTGAGTGAGTGAGAATGATCCTATATGAGGGCTATTTATAGGAGAAGGAGTGATCAGCCATTTACTAAAGATACCTGCTGAAAATTGAAAGTTGGAACAGTCAAAAACGGTAAGAAATAGATTTACTGACCGTTAGATAATCGATTATTTGGCAGAGATAATCGATTGTATTTACTGTTGGATTGAATTTTGAAACTGACAAATCGATTTAAGAGACAAACGGTAAAAAAATTTGAATGAGATAATCGATTATCAACACAAAATAATCGATTATGGAGCATTTATGTCCTGACAGCAATCGATGTTGGAGCCAAACGGTAACAAAGTTTAAACAAGAAATAATCGATTGTCAATTTTGGTAATCGATTATTATGGAAATGTGGTTGATACAGAGAACTCGGAGAATTTCTGAATATGACAACTAATCGATTATAGGAAGAAATAATTGATTGTCTGGAAAAGTATTGCTGAATGACTGAGACGGAAATCGATTATGCAATATAAGGAGTTAACAAATTAAACACATTTGCATAATAAAACTAATCAGTCAAAACAATCGATTATTGATACTGATAATCGATGTACTGCACAGTAGATAATCGATTATTTTCTTGGGATAATCGATTGCGGTGTGCTAAGACTTCATAATTTATCTTACCTTTGGGGAAGTACCTGCAAAATGGAATTAAACGTCTCCGACGCTCAAGTCAGTAATTTATAGTGACGTGAATAAATTACACTAGTGTTATCAAGTGATATCGTGAACTCTTAAGAATTGTGTCCTAGAGTGTTCTTAAGAGAGTTTCGGGTACTTACCTTTCCTCCGACGTCGCCAATTACCTGATCAAGAGGGTGATCTTTGATCGTCCTCCATTCATTTTGTTCTTTTGTTTCACTCCCCAAATGTGGAGCTTCTTCCGTTGATTGTTCCACAATTTCATCATTGATTTCCTTCGATGCCTTTTCTTGTATTTTGTTTTTCAAATTGCTTAAAATATCAACCGATCTGAATATGATTGTTTCCAAATATGACGCTTCCTCCTTCTTTGTGCTCTAGTTGAAGGGATTTGGATTCATCTCCCGTCATGTGTTTGGAGCATCCACTATCAAGATACCATAGTACGCTTGATCCCTTAAAGCACACCTACAAAACAAATTAATTTTCTTTGGGTACCCATGCCATCTTGGGTCCTTGAGGGTTAGGCATATTGTAATAATATGTTTGAGTAGCATGTCTATGACGAGTAAAACATGCGGGAGCAATATGACCAATGCGTCTACAATAATGACATGTCACGTTCGAATTATGCATTCGTCTAGGTTCATAGTAGCTAGATGAATGAAGGTTGCTTACCTTATTTTGAACGCTATCATTTCTCCTACTTTGATCTCTAGGATGGGTAGTGTTTCTAGAGTGATGATATCTAGGTTGAGGACCATTTTGGGGTCTTCTAGGAGGTTCACAATTTTGCCTAAAATATGCATCATGTCTATGGTGACTATTTCTAGGCGGAGGGTCATTTCTTGGTCTAGCATGCAAATTTGTTCTAGGATAGCTATTTCTAGGATACACATTTTTGTTGTTGTTCCTAGGTTGAGCTCTAGGTTTTTGAGGTTTAGCATCAACCTTTTCTTCATTTTTAAAACCTATTCCGTGCTTAGTTGATTTTAGGTTATCAAGAACAACATTCAAGTTTTTATGCGAGGAATTAAACTTATCTAGTGTGCCTTTAAGTCTACCTACTTCATTCTTAAGGTTCACACAAGAAACACAACCTTTAGTAGAACTTTCAGGTTTGTCGGCACTTCTCTTTCCATAAAACTTGTTTTGTTCGTGTAGCTTCTCATTTTCCAAAACCAGTTTTTCTAATTCCTTTTCTTTTAAAGAAATCTGTTTTTGAAAATCCATTTCTTTTAGAGAAGCGTTTTCTCTTAAGCTAGTGACAGTTTTTGAAGCCTTTAAAAATTCAGTATATAACTCATCAAAAGCATTACGCATTTCATCAAGTGAAAAGTTTTCAGACGAAATTTGACGTACCTCATTTTGGTTGTCTTCTTGTGCCATGAGACAAAGGTTTGCAGCTTCGTCGTTTTCTTCTTCACTTGATTCATCTCCGGAGTCGCCTCCCCACGAGATATATGCCCGTTGCTTTTTAAAGGATTTCTTCTCCTTTTTGATGTTTGGGCAATTTGTTTTGATGTGTCCAGTTTCTCAACATTCATAGCATTTTATTTGCTCACCTTGTTTTTTCCCTTTGCGCTCATATTCCTTGCGCATAAACTTTTGGAATCTTTTAATGACTAATCCAAACTCGTTGTCTTCTTCCTCTTCAATCTTTGGTTGGCTTGTGCTTGCTTTTAGAGCAATCTTTTGCCTTCTTTGATCATCAACAAACGGGTTAAGAATAGTAGATTCATAGGTTTTAAGATTACCTCTTAGTGCGTCGATGGTGACGTTTGAGACTCCAATTGATTCTTGGATAGCATCGGCTTTGGATCGCCATGCCGGTGTGAGGCTTCTAAGAACTTTTCGAACAAGTTCTCTATCCGTGAACGTCTTCTTGAGGACGTGTAGATCATTTACTATTGTTGAAAAGCGCTCAAACATCTCATCTACTTTTTCTCCTTCCTTCATATGAAACAATTCGTAAGCATGAGTAAGAAAATCAACTTTTGCTTCTCTTACCTGGTCAGTCCCTTCGTAAGTGACTTCTAATTTGTCCCACATTTCTTTTGCTGTTTTGCAACATGAAAGTTTCCTGTAATCGTTAGCGTTAATAGCACAATACAATAAATTTACAGCTTTATAATTATTTTGAATCATTCTATTGTCCTCTGTGGTGTACTCCTCTTCGGATTTGGGAATCCATTCGCCTTCCACTTTCTTGACTGGAATTTCATTTCCCTTTGTGTACACCTTCCAAAGGTAGGGACAATTTGACCGAATGAAGATTTCCATCCTCTCCTTCCAGTATGAGTAATTTGTGCCATTGAATAGAGGAGGTCGTGTAGGGCATTGTCCTTCTTCAATTCCTGCAAAAGAATCTAGAGTAGAAGCCATGGATGGTTCTCTCAAACTGTTAAGTTTTTCAGAGAGTTGGGCTCTGATACCAATTGTTAGAAACTACGCTTAACGCTAGAGGGGGGTGAATAGCGTTTTAATGAAATTTAGCGTTTTCTTGCGGAATTTAAATTTTACAGGAAGTAAATAAGTGCAATAAAAATAACTTGGCAAGGATATATCCTGGTTGGCCACAACAGTGGTTAGTCCAGTCCCCGAGAGACTCTCTCGAGATTTTCTACTAACTTGTTAAGCTTACGGGTGCTTAACAAACCTTTACAGTTGCTCGGAGATACAATCTCAAAGACTTCACTTGCTCGGAGGTCCTCAACTCAAAGACTTCACTTGCTCGGGGATACAATCCCAAAGACTTCACTTGCTCGGGGATACAATCCCAAAGACTTCACTTGCTCGGGGATACAATCCCAAAGACTTCACTTGCTCGGGGATACAATCCCAAAGACTTCAACAGAGGAAGCACAAGTTCCTCAACACAAGAGAATCAAAATTCTCTTACAAGTATTTGAAATACTTGAACACTCACTTAACAAAGGTACTCCTTGATGAGTAGATATGAGTAAAATAATACGCTCAAGATCACAACAACTTTGAACAATAATATGGCTCTCAAAAGCTTTATGAAATGAGTAGAAAATGATGAACAATTGAATGAAAGCTTAAAGCAATGTAATGATCAGTTAGTGTATGTTGTTGTGTTTAAAACACTGAGTTGAAGCTGTATTTATAGGTGCAAAACTTGGTCTTACCGTTGTCTAATTGCCAATTAAGAATTGCTGAATTTACTCAGTGACAATCGATTGTCAAGACCGAACAATCGATTATCTGCCAGTCAGATCAAAAATCAATCCCAGATTTTACGCTTAATAATCAATTACTTACCATCCATAATGGATTACTGGCAAAATTCAAATTCAGATAATCGATTATACCAAAATCCATAATCGATTACTTCAGCAACGTTCCAAAAATCATTTACAGATTTTAATCAAAAACATCGATTATAGCAAATTAATAATCGATTACCTCATTAACGTTTTAAAAATTATTTCCGGATTTTGAGCAAAACATCGATTACAGAAAACCAATAATCGATTACTTTGAGGTATTTGAAAATCATTTGACAACGGTCAGCTTCAACAATCGATTGTCCCTTGCAACAATCGATTACTTGTCATTTTCTGAAAATCTCAAATCACACTGTTTCAAGCCAAAGTTTTTGCGACTAAGTATAAACTTTGACAATCGATTGTTGGACATAGACAATCGATTGTTAAACCCAGTTAACTCAACATAATCGATTACTATTAGTTACTAATCGATTACTTAAGTAATTTTAAAATCACTGGGAGACATCAACTCAACATAATCGATTACCATTAGTTCATAATCGATTATTCTGAGTATTGGAAAACTTTACCTCATCAATAATCGATTGTCATTAGTTCACAATCGATTATCTTGCAGATTTGGAAAAACCTGATGTTAATTGTCTTATTCACAATCGATTATCATTAGTTCATAATCGATTGTTATGCAGTCTTGGCTTATAAACAATCGATTATCATAAGTACATAATCGATTATTCTTAGCCCAGATTTCTGAGGTATGTTTAGAAAACATTTTGTCTAATGTAAATATGCATCATTTGAAATCATTTGATACAGAAATAAGTATGCATGATTTTGGAAAATAGTTTTATGAGAGAAGCCATGTTATGGAGTCAAGTTATAGGATCAAGATCACATTTAAGAATAACTCAATAATAACAATTAAAAACAACGTCTTGGGCTTCAATCTCAACATTTGTGCTCTTGTACTTGAACTCCGTCATATATCAATTTGTGCTTTGTTTGTCATTCATCAAAACCTACAAAAGAATACACGTTTAGTATATCGCATTGAGAACGTGTTTCCAACAATTTTTTTGTTTCTTTTTTTATTAGCTTTCGAAGGATGGCTTCAGACCATATAGAATCATATTAGATGATGAGGTTGGTACAGATTGTGAAGATAATCTTAGTTTTGGTGGTGAATATGAACATTCAGATGGTGGGGGAGTATGAATCAGATAAAATGGAGGGTATTAGCAATGAAATGAGGAGGGTTGTAGATGATAGGTTGGAAAACTATAAGGAGTTGAAGCTAGGTATGTCATTTACGGACATGAATGAAAGCAGGAAGACTGAAATTTCTATGCTTTAGCTAACAAAAAGGCTTTGAAGTTGATAAATCTGAAAAGGTAACAACTAGGTGGGGTTGTCAAGAAGGGTGTACTTTTAGGTGTATAATTTCTGAAGATGGGAAAACTAGTGGGTTCACGATTAAAACTTGAAAGGATATACACATAAGTGATGATGCCTTTTAAGAATCCTAGAGCTAATACAGCCACATTAGCTCAATATTTTAAGAGTAAGGTCCAAAATAACCCTAAATACATGATTAAAGATATGAAAGGTGATCTTGAACATGATTTGAAGTTGAATGTGAGTAGATCCAAATTGAAAAGGGCTAAGAATTTGGTTTTTCAAAAACTAGAGGGTAGTTTTATTGATGACTACAAAAAACTTGAGGCATACTGTGAAGAACTTAGTATGCACTAGCAGAAGGTAAGAGAAAATTTTTGAGAATGTACATATACTTTAATGCTTTGAAGCAAGGCTTGAAAAAAGGTTTGAGACCATTAATTGGAGTAGATGATACATTCTTAAAGGGTAGAACCAAGGGTCAGTTATTGGTTGCATTATGACAAGATTCCATGAATCATTTCTACCCACTAGCATGGGTTGTGGTAGATAAGGAAATAAGCAGGACTTGAAGTTGGTTCATGGAGTTGTTGAAGTTGTCTTTGGAGCTTAAAACTGGTGCAGGAATCACATTCATATCAGATATGCAAAAGATAAATAGTTCTGACATTCTTTCATTCAATATTTTAAAGTATATGATGGTTTGCACTAATAGTCTAATGTTTCTTTCATTCTTTATTTTGTAATTCATTTGACAGGGCTTATTGGATGCTGTTAGCAAAGTACTTCTTGAGGCTAACCACATGTACTGTGTGAGACATATTGAGGTCAATTGGTGAAAAAAATGGAGAAGTGGTAAAATGAGAAAGTTGTTATGGTAGTGTGCAGGGAGTTCATGTGATGAGGAGTTTAAAGACTAGTTGAAAAAATTAGGGGAATTGTCAGAAGATGTTGCAAAAGATATCTTAAAGTATCCTCCAAGGGAATGGTGTAGGTCTTATCTTGATACCCAATGTAAGAATATAATGGTTGATAACAACTTCAATGAGTCGTTTAATGCCTGGATTCTTGAAGCTAAAAGAAAACTAATTATCAAAATGTTAAAGGACATAAGAATGAAAGTGATGGTGTTGTTAGGAGACAATGAGGATAAGGTGAGAAGTTGGAATGTAGAATATAGTCTAGCTTGCTTGAAGCTGTATAGTGATCAAAGGGGCATATCACATGACTGTAAAGTCATATTCAATGGAGACTGGGGATATGAAGTGTCTAAAGGAATTGATAGACATACTCTCAATCTACAACATAGAAGATGTACATGTAGTTTATGGGATTTATCTAGCATTCCTTGACCTCATGCAATAAAGGCTGATGCATAAGAGAGTAGAGCATGCTGATGAAATCCATTGGTGGTATAGTAAAGAAGCATACTTGCTAACATACAAGGAAAAGCTTCAGCCTTTTAGGGGTCGGCAGTTCTGGAAAGTTGAACCTTCACAAGCCATGTTACCTCCTGATATTGTGAAGCAAGTTGGCAGACCCAAAGTGAAAAGAAATAGGGAACCATATGAGGCAAGAAAAAGGATACGGGAGTGGATCCAATCAAGAAAGGGTACACAAATGACATGTAGTAATTTTGGTGAGCCAAACCACAATGCAAGGGGTTGTTACAAGGTAATATTTTTTCTTCTGTTTTGATTGATTAATAGTACTACTTAAATTGACTAGATTTTTTTTACTTGTTAATAGTCTAAGGCTGCTGCAACTCAAGAAGATGCTACAATGGAGAGTGAAAATGAAGATGATGTAACTCAAGAAGATGCTGCAACTCAAAAAGATGCTGCCCCCCAAGCTGCAATGCTGATGTTGGACCATTTGCTGCCACTCAAGAGTTTACACCATATGGTCCGGAAGTTGACAATGAAGAAGATCCTCCACTTAGGCCAATGATTGTTTCAGACAATCAAGGATTGAGAGGGGTAATCTAAGAGGACCTACCACTGGTGTAAGGAAAATTAAGTTTGTTGGAGATCATACTGGGGCTTCGACACCTACCAATCTTCCTTATTCTCCAACTAAGCTGATATGAAAGGGAAAAACTACAATCTCATTAAGTCAAGTCCAACTAGAGGCAAGAAAGAGAAATATCAAGATGAAAAGTCGTCCATGACATTCTCCCCCACCTGAGTTGGTGATGTCCTTGGTGCCTTACTTGTAAGATAATCTTCGATCAAGTTCTTGTTATCTTTGAGGTTTGTTCCCCTCTCCCAAGTATTCTTCTCTGTATCACAGCCCTGCCATTTCACTAGGAACTCTTGGCATCTTTCCTTAAAGCATGAATTACTCGATCATCAAGAATAGCTTCTACCTGGCTTTCCAGTTAAATTAGGGCCTCGAATATTGGGTATTGTGAGTTGGCTCTGGGAATTATCCTCCATGTCTTCCGAAAAGGTTTGAAAAGGCTGACATAGAAGACTAGATAAATCTTCCAACAGGTTGGGGTATCCACCCGGTATGCAACTTTCCCAAAGCGCTTCTCAACAGACAATGGTCCAATGTAATATTGCAATAGGTGAGGGTCATGAACCCTTGTAAACAAGTAGTACTTTAGGATTTTGACCATCACTTTCTCCTACTGGATATTCAACAAAGCGACAATTTTGATCAGCATGCTTTCATCCACTCTTGGGCTTTGATAAAATAGCTTTGCACTATCTCCAAGTTTCACTTCCATTCCCATGAGAAGCGTTTTTGACCAAAAAACATAACTTTGACTAAAATAGATGAGTTATATGATAATGGGTTAAATTTAGTTAATAATAATATTTCTAGATGTGAGCTCTGGAAACGTGACTAATGTTAAACAAATCTGGTGGTGGATTGATAACAACATGAATTAACTGTCCCAAAAAGTATGAGAACTAATTAGCAATATATAAAAATAAATGACATTTAATTAAATAGGAGGAGTGATTCACCCAATAGAGGATGAACTAGATGATTATCTCTCTTGACAATGAGGAGTGACAGACAAATCCTAGAATATTTGAATTATTCTCGGATCTGATGGAAAAGTGTGAAATAATATGAACGAGAATCTTGATGAAAAGTTAGTGTTTGTATCTTAGTAATATATATATATATATATATATATATATATATATATATATATATATATATATATATATATATATATATATATAGAAAGAGAGAGAGAGAGAGCTTATCAAATAAATGTCACATGCCCTCTACCATTGTCCCTTTTTTTCTATTTATATGAGACATTTTTTTAACAAACCCTAATAGTATAAGTGCAGAGAATATCGACTAGAATATTCTCTTTAATATCCTATTTCGAAAACTAGCCATTACAGCTTCATCAATGGTGCTCGACTCCGACCATTGTTGGCATCTCGACCACAAATCCCGCTGCTTCCTAGTCGACTCGACTGATGATTACTCGAGTACTCTTTCTTTAGTGTTATTTTATCTTAAATAATCTAGGAAAAATTTTGATCCATATAGTTAGTCCCTCCACTTATTAAGATCGGCCTCAGATGGGCTTGATGAGCGGATTCTGTTCCGTGCAGTCGACATGAACGGGCGAGCTAACCGAGTAGTGATGATTGGGACGAGTTGGAAGAGTGGCCTTTTTGAACCGAAAACTCTGGAGTTATGTGTTCCATGAATCGGGGTGATGTCATGACATCATGCATCATCATGATGTGTTTTCTTGATTCGTTTCTTCATTTTGTGTGCATCTTTTGATTGATTCTACCATTTCAGTTACGGTGCCAGATAATGATGAATCAATTCCTTGGTTTTGATGCTTGAATTACTGTAAATAGGGGTGTATGGGTATAATTTCAACCTTTACGAAATCCTTATATCAAAAAAATTGTACCTTCTTCCTCCTCCATTGTTGTGCATTTTTCCTCATGTTCCAACAATATCTATCGTTTTTATTCTCCGTTGCTTGATACATTCATTTCTCTTGTTGAAAATATGTCTAACGTACCTTATAGGCCCAACGAGGGACATGCCCCGGTCCAACTAGCGATTCACTTTCCTCCTAATGTGGTAAGTGTTCCTACTACTATAGAGGACAAAAGTTTCCTGATTATGGAAGAGATACTTACTCGCAACCCTGTTGTTAGTTCTAATTTCTTGAAGATGCCTGAAGCCGAGTCTGGAACCATTAAATTAGCGAAGCCGGATGCTGATTTGTCAGAGCTTAAAGCGATGTATGGCCTTCCTGACCACATCGAATTGATTCCCACTGTATGGGATGCGGTGCGGCACCACCGTCCTGGGTATTGTGCATTTTATGTCTACCCCATTCATGTCGGCTACATTTTTCCATTCCTTCCTCAGGCGGAGGAATTCTGTCGCTTCTATGGTGTTTTCCCGACTCAAGTCACGCCGTATGCTTACAAATTTATCACTACGCTTGCAAAGTTTGCTGAAGTGGCTGGAATCGAGATCACACTTTGACATCTGATGCACCTGTTCGCCCCCAACTTTTATAAGGGCGATGCTGAATTTCTGTCATCGAGGAGGAAAATGCATGGTGGTGAAGATGGACGATAAGGCTAACTGCCAGTTCCGGCTCAACTTCTTCTTTGTTAGAACTGAAGACGTCGTAAACAACGTTGACGACTTTCCTGGAGCCTGGAATTGCGCTTGTAAATGCCTCGCTCCCTTGCACGTAGGTACTTGGTTTACATTTCTTAGTTGTGGATTCTGACGCCCTCGTTTTTTTCATATGCAGACAAGACCTCGCCTTCTCCTTTGGTCGAGGACATTTTTGGTTGGGTTTTCCAGCTCCTCCCTCACATCGCAAGAATTTGTGAGTGGCCTAGCTTCTTCAAGAGGTTTGGTCCGGCTCCCCCTTCGACTAGCAAGTTACTCTAGTCTTTGTTTTGTTGATTACTTCTCTTGTGTGGTTATTCTGGCTAACTCTCTTATCCTTTTGTTCTTCCTTTAATTTCAGCTAGGGGTCCTCGAGGAGGTCGACGCCTCTTGCCCATGTGTTTTGTAAGAGGAAAGCTGCCACCTCTTCGGCACCTACACTTTCCACGATCGCGGCTGATTCTTCTTGTTCCTCTATCTCTCTTGTTGTTGCTTCTGTGTCAACTCCTTCTTTGTTTGTGGAGACTTCGACAGTGGAAGACTCAGTTTGTCCCTTCTATTGTCTCATATACAAAAGTAGGAGCCATTACTAGGTGATGGGGACCTAATTCCACGTAAGAAGAGGTTGGTGGGAATGGGCAACGAGGTTGCGCGATCCATTGATTCGGTGATAAATGACTTCATGCTTTGTGAGACCGCGACTATTATTATAGAAGACATTGCCGGACCGGCATCTGAGTTTTTGAAGTCAACTGATGATACTTCTTCACCGGCCAATGGGAGAGGAAAAGGAATTTCCGATGATGGCTATGAGATAGGCTCAGACATCGATGTTCCAGAGCTGAGGATGGTGGAGGAAGGGTTTACCCAGCTCGAGATGAAGCTGGAGGGATCTACGCAGACCATTGCGATCCCCATGGATTGTGATCTTTAAAAGAATATAGATAATATAGTCCATATACTTTGCCTCTTTTGCTCTGATGTTTAGGGTGAAACCCTCAAAGAGTTGCTCGATGTGACCATATCGAGGAGCATAACCGGCCTTGCTCTCATGGTAAGTATTTCAAGTTTTAGTTTTCCTATCCATTATGTTCCAAAACAGAAAAAATTTGCTTAGTGCTTTGCATTCATTAGCAGGGGTATTCTCGTTTTTGCTTTCCTTTTGTTTCTTTCTGTCTCTGACTGCAGACCGTGATCTTGGAGATTGAAAGTGCCCGAAGTAAGAAGAAGCATAAGGCAATATTTGCAAGGTTGCAATGCAAATATTTTGAGTACTATGGAAAGTACCGGGAGTTTCACAGGCAGTTTGGTGAGGGTGGCAATTTACAGGCCCCTCGTGATGAATTGAAGGATAAGGATGACGAGCTACTAAGGGTCATCGAGAAGTGTAGTTCCTTAAGGGACATTGAGAAGTAAGAAGGAAGAGCTCGAGGTTAGCAGAGCCATAGAAGCCCAATGTGGCAAACTCCAAACATAAGAGATCGAGAAGAGTGCTGCCTATAGATGGAGGTCCTTCATAACGTGGTCTCTGAGAAGTAGAACGAGCTGGAGAAGGCAGAGTCTTCCCGTTTGGTAGCCTAGAGAAAGTCGGAGATGTTAGAGTTGGAAAATAGGATTCCCTGGGCCGAGTGGGAGATTGACCAATCTATGGTAAAGGCAATGGAGAGTACTCGAGTGCTAGAAAGAGACAACTCCCTCCTAGATCAGGTGGCCGCCTTAGAGTCAGAGAAGGCTCAACTGCTCGCACAACCTTTGTCCTCTCGCACTTCGAATTTCCCAAACGTTCCCCGGGACCTGTAGAAGGAATAGATTCATGATGAAGCTTAGTTGGATATGTCGCGATTTGTATAAGGTGGGGTCTATTTCTGCGGCCGCCCTTGATGATGTTCGTGTTAAGGCCTATGAGGCTCGAGTCGCCTGTGGATATGATCCCACCACGTTTGAGGCTGGTAACGATGATAGGTACGTGGGCGTGGACCAGCTTTAAGAGAATGCCTGGTATGATGCCGCATATGCTGAAAGCGATAGTGATGATGAAAGGGGATATAGACATGGCCAAGGTGGTCAAGGAGATGGTACTGAAGGCCCTGACGGAGGCGACAAATAGTTTTTCTCCTTTTTCCTTTATTTTTTTGAAAGATTTTGTATTTTTGTAGGTGTTGGCCCAAGTTCAGTTGAAGTTTTGAAGAATGACCTCAGTGAAGGACCATGTTCATCTTATGAGACACAGTGGTTATCAACCCCTGCATATGAGATGTACGGAAGAAGATAAGTCTTAGGGATCAAGCAGCAATATTTTCTGAATATCTTCTGAACTGATCAAAAATATTGCATATGGGATAAGGAGAAGAAGTCTCCTTATGAGAAGAGAACACATCCGGATCAAAGATAAGGGTTGGAGTTTGTATTTTTCTTGGACTCAAATTCAATGGAGGATCAGCAATTGAGTCACAATCAAACTCTGATTACTAACCTAATAAATAACTGAGTTTGTTCTCTTTTATAGGTATGCACATACACAAAAGTTAAACTAAATTAAGCGCAAAAGAGCAAGGCACTTTTGCAATCAATTTATGTGAGATTAAAGTGTGCACTCCTGTAGCTACTTGAACGAGATAGAAGAACAAGTTCCATTGTGTTTGTTCTTATTCTAGTTCAATTGTAGTAGGTGGTTTAAACTTGTACCTTTCCAGCTTTCATAGAAGCAATTGTATTAGGTACTTTGAGTATTCAAGATAGAGTTAACTTGAAGGTGTTGCAACAGTTGAGGATGAGTGCCACACTGGGATTAGAGTTAATCCTTAGGTTTACAAGAGATTTGTAAATGTTGTTTTGGCTCATTAATTTTAGTGGATGTTTGGAAAAATCCTACTGAGTAGTAGGTCGTGGTTTTTCATCTTTTGAGCCATGTGTTTTTCACGTAAAAATCTCTGTGTTGTGTATTTTAATTCCTCAAATAGTAGTATTTAGAGCACCTAGAAGAACCAGGTTCTTCTAGATCAAAGAAATTGGGTACCACACAAATCACCCCCCCTCCCCTCTTCTGTGGTATTGATGTTTGGAACATCGATTAGTATCAGAGAAGGTTATCCTTGAAGAGGCTAATACCTTAGGAAAATATCAACATGAGTGCACCACCTGGGAACTGGGAAGGGCAATCCACTGCCAGGCCTCCACTGTTCAATGGACAGTATTACTCATGGGGAAGAACAAGATGAAGGATCACATCATAGGGGAAGAATATGAGCTTTGGGACATAGTTACTGATGGTCCCTTAGCAACTACAATGAAAAATGATGAAGGAGTGGATATGTCAAAGACAAGGGCTGGCTGCATTGCTGAAGATTTGAATAAATGGGAGAAAAATGCTAAGGCCGAGAAAGGGCTTGTATGTGGACTAGATCCAGAGAAGTACAGCAGGATCCAAAGTTGTACTACTCCTAAAGAGATATGGGACACTACTATTTAGGAATCCAAGAATATGTCTACTATTAGACTGGATGAACTTATTGGAAATCTTAATGCTTATAAACTAGGGAGGTAAACCAATCAAATGGATACACCCAAGAAGGAGAGAAGATTAGCTCTCAAAATTATGGAAGGTTCAGATATGGAAGATGATGATATAGCTATGATCACTAGAGATTTTAAAAAGTACCTAATGAGAGGAAAGGGTTCATCAAGAGGTAGAAACTTCAAGAAGACAAGAACTCCTAAGAAATAGACCATTGCTGACTGTTATAAGTGTGGCAAGACTGACCACATGATCAAGAATTGCCCTCACTGGGAAATTTAGTGGAAGAAAGAAAGGGATGAACGAAGAAACATGAAGAAGGAACAAAGTTTCAACTAATGCTATGGTTGCTGCTTGGGGTGAAAACTCTTATGAAGACTCAGAAGATGAAGTTGAAGAAGAATAAGCTCTTATGGCCATTGGAGAATTAGATGATGAGCAAGCGGTAAGTATCCCGAATCTCAAGGACAAAATTAAATTTTTGTCTAAAGAAAGGTTGGCTGAGCTATTATTAGACTTCATTGATGAGTCGGAGATAGTTAACAATGAAAAGGAAGTCCTGTCTACGGAATGTATTATCCTAAGAGCAAAATGCAAAAGTCTAGGATCTAGGGCTGATGAGAGTGCTAACAAAAATTGTTGGGTCGAAGATGAATTGATTAAGGTTCTAAAAGAAGATCTAGGAAAGGTGAAACATGAACTAGACAGAACTTGCAAATGGAACAAACCTCCGATACTCTCTCCTGGTTGCAAGATCATCACAGTAGCAACAAAAGAGGACTTGGTTATGGGACTCAATTTCCAAAATGGGACCTCAAAAACAAGTACCTCACACTTCCTAAAAATAAGATCCGCTCACACTGTGGTAAGACTGGCAATTATAAAAATGAATGCAATACAAAAGAAAAGGCCAGTCAAAAGAATAAAGCTTTTGTTCAAGAAAAAAACAAGCTGCGTGATTGGGCAAAAAGACTCTGATTCATCCTTTTGCCCATAGAAAGGGACCCAAACTAGTTTGGGTTCCTGAGACTAACCCCTGATTTATTTTTGCAGGTTGAAGTGAAAGGGAGTAGCCAAATATGGTACATCGATAGTGGCTGCTCAAAACACATGACTAGGAATAAGGGCCAGTTCCTTTCACTTGAGAACCTAAAAAAAAGGTAATGTCTCCTTTGGTAATGGAAAGAAAGGTGAGATCATGGGGGTCGGAAAGGTAGGTAAGAAAAACTATCATTCCAATGATAATGTATACTTGATAGATGTCTTAAAATACAACCTAATAAATGTGTCACAACTGTGTGATAAAGGTAACCTTGTAGCTTTCACCTCTACCAAATGCTTTGTGATTAACCTTGCCACTGACAATATTATTGCAGGAAAAAAGAGTTAACCATATTCACATTGTAGATGTTTCAATTCTTTTAGAAAATAAATTCACTTGTTTAAGTGTGCAAGTTAATGATCCCCTCCTGTGGCACAAAAGACTTGGCCATACTAGTTTAAATAAGCTTAACAAATTAGTCTCCAATCCAAGAAAATGGTAAGTACGTCCAAGACGGTGGAATTCATTTGGATCTTTGTGGTCCAATGAGAACCATGAGCAGAGGTGGAAAGAAATATGTGATGGTGCTTGTTGATGATTATTCTAGATTTAACTGGGGTACTATTTGTGACATCTAAAGATGAGGCAACTGAAATGTTTGCTGCTTTTGTTAGAAAAACTCGTAAACAATTAGGAAATCAGCTTGCATCCATTAAGTCTGATCATAGAACAAAGTTTGAAAATGAAAAATTTGCTGAATATTGTGATGAAAATGGTATATATCACAACTTCTCTGCACCTAGGACTCCTCAGCAAAATGGAGTAGTTGAAAGAAAGAACAGGACCCTTGAGGATATGGCAAGGGCCATGCTTCTCTCTAGTAAATTACCTCACAGCTTCTGGGCAAAGGATGTAAACTGCATGCTACGTAATCAATAGATGCATGACTAGACTTCTTGTTGAAAAATCTCCTTATGAGTAATTTAAAGAGAGGAACCCAAACATATCCCATCTTAGGGCATTTTGATTCAAGTGCTATGTGCACAATAATGGAAAAGACTCCCTAGGTAAGTTTGATCCCAGAAGTGATGAGGGATTATTTATTGGGATATTCTTCACACAGTAAAGCATATAAAATGTTCACTAAAAGAACTCTGTGTGTAGAAGAAAGTGTGCATGTTGTATTTGATGATACTAACATTCTTTCTGAGAGACCGGAACATGAAGATAAAGCCATTGGACTGGTAAAAGAATTGAATGAAGGAGCAGCAAAAGAAGGAACAGGTGATGGAATAGTTTCCTCCACTCAGGGCAACCTGACAAGGGGAACTAATTAGGGAGAAAATGAAACAAACTCTCTACAAACCTGTCTATGAACATGTTCCTCAACAACAGAACATAGGAGAATAATCTAGTAGAAACCAGTTGGTGGTCAAATCCCACAAGTATCAATGTTCTATCCAATAGATAACATCATTATTGACCTCACATCTGGAGTCAAAAACATATCACAACTAAAGAATCTGTGTGCAGTTGATGCTTTTCTATCTCTTATTGAACCAAAAATTGTTGTTGAGGCTTTGCAGGATGTAGATTAGGACAATGCTATGCAGGAGGGACTTAACCAATTTGAAAGAAGTTAAGTTTGGCATATATTTCCAAGATCCAAGGAAAAATCAGTCATTGGTAGAAAATGGGTCTTCATGAACAAACTTGATGAAGATGGAACTGTTACAAGAAACAAGGCAAGGCTGGTGGTTCAGGGCTACAGCCAAGAGGAAGGCATTGACTATGATGAGACCTTTGCTCCAGTTTCAAGACTAGAGGAAATCAGACTCCTCATAGCCTTTGCAGCACATATAGAATTTACTCTCCATCAGATGGATGTCAAAAGTGCTTTCCTGAATGGCTACTTTAAGGAAGAAGCGTTTGTGAAACAACCTCTAGGATCTGAAAGCAATAAATGTCCTGAGCATGTGTACAAGCTGGAAAAGGCTCTATATGGGCTTAAACAGGCCCTAAGAGCTTGGTATGAATGACTATCAAAATTCCTACTGTATCATGGGTACAAAAGAGGTAAAATTGACAGCACTTTGTTCCTAAGGAAAAAAGGTAAAGGCCTTCTTATTGTGCAAATATATGTTGATGACATAATATTTGGGGCCACTACTAATAGGAAGTGAGTTTGCAAAATTAATGGGAAGTGAGTTTGAAATGAGTATGATGGGTGAACTAAACTTCTTCCTAGGCTTTAGATCAAACAAAGCCCAAATGGGACCATGATCCATCAGCATAAGTATACAAAAGAACTAATCAAAAAGCTTAAAATGGAGGACTCCAAAGAAATAGATACACCTATTGCAAATTCCAATAAATTAGATGATGAACCCAATTCATCAGTTGATCAAAAGTTGTATAGGGGTATGATTGGTTCACTCTTGTATCTTACTGCCAGCAGACCTAGCATTGTTTTCAGTATAGGGCTTTGTTCTCATTTCCAGGAAAATCCAAAGGACTCACACTTGACTGCTGTTAAGAGGATATAGAGATATCTGAAAGGCACCGTTGATTTGTGTCATTGGTATCCTATAGGTAGTAGTTCTGATCTAGTAGGATATGCTGATGCTTATTATACAGGTTTCTTGGTAGACAGGAAGAGCACTTCAGTATGGAACATTTCATGGGGTCATGTCTTGTGTCATGGGCTACCAAAAAGCAAAATTAAGTAGCCATATCTACTATTGAAGCTAAATATATTGTTGTTGCTTCTTGTTGTACTCAATTGCTGTGGATCAAACAACAGCTGGTAGACTTTGGAATTAAAGTGGGATGTATTCCAATATTTAGTGATAACATTAGTGCTATAAGTATGACAAAAACCCAATTCATCATAAAAGGACCAAGCACATAGATGTTAGACACCACTTCTTAAGAGATAACTATGAGAAACGGTTAATCTCAATAGAATTTTGTGCTACTGATAAACAAATAGCTGACATATTCACTAAAGCACTGAGTAGAGAAATCTTTGAAAGGAATAGGTTGGAATTAGGGATGACTAAGATCACCTAAAAGGTCCAGCTCCTAATGCACAATGACAAAAAGATAAAATGAAATTTTTTTTGGATAGGAGTTCTTAATATTATGTAAATATCTAGAGTAATTCTTACTTAGTTTCATATTTTAGATAGTATACTCCTATGACATGTGCTTATATGACTCATTGATCTCTTACAAAATTTTTCTATTTTGACATTTGAGACATGATCAAGAAAAGTTTTACTTGAAGAACCTGGTTCATCAGTATATGCTCATGAGAAAGTTCAGGTATATTTCTATGCTTTGCACAATTAAAAAGATAAATTTGCCAATAGTGAGCAGTCCTAGTTACACCAAACCTCCAGAAATTCTATCTGTTGAGCATTGAACCAATTTCATTACCCTAGGAGTCCAAAATAAAACAGGAGTTTTTCCTGAAAACCAGCATTGCCCATTAATCACCAGGAGACCAAAATTCTAATATGATTAGACCTCTAATTAACTACTAAAAAATCATGTTGTTACTGCACTTAATCAAACCCCTCTTTAAAATACACACCACATCCCTTCTTTTTGCTCATAACCGTCATTCACTTCTCTCAAAAATTCTGATCATCTCCAAAATTCCCAAAATTCCTATAAATACTCTGCCATGATGAACCCTCAAGACAACCCAAGTACTTCCCCACCACTATCCCCTAGTACTTCATCATTCACACCTCCTGTTGAAACCCCAAAACCTAGGTTTCATGGCTGGAAAATTTTGGCCAGGAAAAATATAGCTTCTGGCTTGATGAGAAAAGATTTAAACGAAAAACTGAAAGCTAGCCAAAAGAAGAAAATTCCAGCTAAAGAATCTGACTCAAGCTTTGAGTCTAAGGCATTTCTCTCTACAAGTGAAGGAGAAAAACATGGGTCTTCTGACACTACTAAGAATCATGAAACCCCAAGTGAGGTCAACACTTATTTTGCATTTTTTTATGTGGTGGAAAGGGAGGAAAATAGGTTTGTGTTGGTGGGATCTATAAAAAATGTAAAGGGGACTTGGACTAGTAGAAAGGGAAAGAAAAAGAAAGGAGAGGTTCTTGATATTTGTGGTAATGTAGAAGAAGGGAATCAAGTCACGGGGAAGTGGTTTTGGAGAGGCTGCTGAAGGCCTTGTTTATCTGAGTGAGCAGCAAGTAAGCCTAGTTCATCTATGGAGGAAACCTTGGCTGATATCTTGAAGAAGGTTGGGGCTAGCAATGATCCAAAGAAGCGCAATGCTTCTTCCCAAAAGATCACAACTACTTGCAAACCAACTAATAAAACTAAGGTGTCATCTTCCAAGTATGTTGTTCCTTCATTACCAATAAGAAGAGAAACAAGGAGTAGGGTGAAGGAAAGTGAGGCATAAATATAGAAAGCTTTAGAGGAAAGTAAGAAAAAGAAGAGGGAAAAAGGAAAGGCAAAAGTTGTGGAAGGTTCTGAGGCTGCTAAAGAAGAGGAGGAGGAGATGGAACCGATCCATAAAGAGAGAGGTACAATTGTGGAAGTTCCCATTGCCAAACTAAAAGAAACCAAGGCTCCTGCAAAGTAGTCTTCACAATTTGTATCTGCTGAACCCTCCTTGGCCAAGAAACAAGGTCTGCAGTGAACGGAAAATAGGTGAAAGTTACTGAAGAAGAAAAAGAATAGAGTGGAGAAGAAGAAGAAGAAGAAGAAGAGGAGTCTGAAAAGGAACAAGATCGATTTGCCATCTTTGGAAGGAGAAAGATTCCGAATGAGAGGTTTCTGAAAGACCTGGAGGAGCCAGGCATGATTAGGTTAGTGGATGCACAAGGTTGGATGGACATGGTTCTTCAACTGGATGGAAGGTTGACAAGAAAGGAACTGATTGAGTTCATGGCTAATGCTACTGTGAATAATAGGGTGGTCACCAGTGTGGTTAGGGGAGTGAAGGTGCAATTTGATGCACCTAAATTGGGGAAGATTCTGGAAATACCCTGTGAGGCATATGATGACTACACTAGGCAGATATGGCCTTGTCTAGATGATCTTCCTAGTGCTCTCCAAATAACCAGAAACTTTTGTGACACAAAGTCAACTGAAAATGTGCCAGAGGCAAGATTTGTGCAGAAGAGTAAAATGAAGCCTGAGCACAAGGTGCTATTTGAATTTTTGAACAAGTGTCTACTGCCCAGATAGGAGAGAAGGCATATTGCCAACTACATGGACTTGGTTCTTCTCAAAAGACTTGTGAGAAAAAAGCAAATTAACTGGCATGCCTTCATTGTCAGCTACTGAACAGGGTCATAAATGGCTCCAAAGCTCAAGCTACTCCTAATGGGTTTATACTAACGACTGTGCTAGATAGGTTGAATGTTTCCTTGAAAGAATGGGAGGTGGCCTCCATCAAGGACCATATCAGCCTTAAAACCTTGCAAGATTGTGACTATCTTCGCAGTGTAGCCTCAATTGAACCTGTTCATCTCTGAAGACACATGTGAACAGAAAAGTTAGGGCCTTAGTTCAAGAGTGTGAGACAAAGGATACTAAGATTCCAAGGCTCAAGACTCGAGTTGCTGAACTTGAAAATAAGAGGAATAGCCTAATGGTGAGCTAGCAAAAGAAAAGGAAAAAGGTGAAGGGATGTTTCAAACAATGCCCAATCTACTCCAATCCCAACCCTCTATTCCTACAAGACTTAGGTCCTCAAGTACTACCCTTGAACCAATCTAGTCACCCCCCCCCCAAGTGATCCAGATTATGGATTTTTCTTTGAATGTTTTGTTTTTGCACATTGTTGGATATTTTTCTTTATTTTTGTGAACTGGTTTGTAGAAACATTTCCTATCAATGACAATCTGCTTTTCTCTTGCTTTATGAATATTTTGTTCTTAATACTTAAGTTTTTTGTCAAGTTTGATTATTATTTCACTAAATCATGCTTCACCTGCAGTTGCCCAAGTGGCCATGAGTAACTATTACAATCTGGGATTCACATTATATGCAACTTTTTGATGATGCCAAAAAGGGGAAGAGATATTGTGCTGTACTTTATATTCTAAAAAAGTGATATCTATAACCTGATTAAATTTGGTCCTTAATGATGAGTTAAAATTCTTAAGTAAAAGTTGTTAGTAAAAGTGTTGATAATTAGCTGAGTTCCACATGTTCTCTGGTAAGTAAAAGCACAGAGTTTGTCATCATCAAATATGGGGAATTTGTTGGCCCAAGTTCAGTTGAATTTTTGAAGAATGACAAATGACCTCAGTGAAGGGACAGGTCCATCTTATGAGATACAGTGAGTATCAACCCATGCATATGAGATGCATGTGAAGAAGATAAGTCTTAGGAATCAAGAGGGTTCCTAGCTAGGTTCAACAGGGTTAGGATGAGCCTACCTAACATGTCCGAAGGCATGGAAGTTGCGGCCTTTCAGAACGGGCTCAGTAGAGACGGCGCAAGGGCAACCAAGAAAATACTTAGCCGTCTCCTATTATATCCCCCCATCACTTGGGAAGAGATACACAACGCCTATTTCACCGAGGTACGTGGGGACGACGACGACCTTAACGGCCCAACCTGGCGGTTGACGATGGTGCACCCAGAAATTTGAAGGGACCTGCGCAGCGAGGGAAGGCGAGAAAAAGTCCCACGCATCAACAGGGAAAGACACCAACCATACATCAGGTCCTCACACATCCGCCACCATCGAGGCATGCAGACACCTTACAACGACATGTCGCCCCACTAAGGAACGAAAGAGGTATGCCCCCTACATTATCTACACATAACTTTTGTGTATCTCCTTCAGAAGTAGTGTACGCACTGGAGAAGCTGGGAAACAAAGTATAATGGTCAGCAAAGATGAAGTGCGACCCCACCACCAGAAAATCAAATGCCCTATGCTAGTTCCACCAAGAACGGGGGCATAGAACGGAGGACTGCATAGGTCTCCGACAGAAAGTGGTCCAAATGCTGAACCAAGGGTTCCTGAAAGAACTGCTCAGCGACAAAGGAAAGCTCAACTACGCACCCGGGCGGGAACAACCCTCTGGCCCGCTGAGGCTGCCCTCACCAACACGCACAATCAACATGATCATTGGATAAGGCAATGTCGGCGATCAATCACAACAAATTCACCACCACCCACAAGTTGAAGCGAACCATCGCTCACGAACGGTATGATGACTTCGAAGATAATATCACCTTCGATAAGTCTTATGCCGACGGTTTGTGTTTTCCTCATTATGATGCCTTGGTTATTACTTTACGCATAGTAGATACTCATGTTAAAAGGATCATGGTCGACGATGGAAGCGGCGCATGTATCATTCATCCAAGAGTCCTTGCACTCATGTGACTTGAGGATAAAATAATTCCACACTACATAACACTAACAGGTTTTATTAATGCAGTGGAAAGAACCTCAAGCAAGGTGACGCTGCCCATTCTGGCAGGAGGGGTCACGATGGAAACCACTTTCCACGTGATGAACCAAGAAACGGCATACAATGCCATTATCGGATACCCATGGATACATTCCATGAGAGTCGTACCCTCCAACTTCTATCAAGTGATAAAATTCCCAACCCCATGGGGAGTGCACAACATACGGGAAGAGCCCTGCACCGCCCAAGAATGCAATAAAATAGCTCAGAATTACATGCACACCAAACAACTCAAGGGAGCAAGTGCTGAAGCATAGTAATTAGCCCTGTCGGGGACTAGGGTCTATCCGACATAGAACGCCATCAAAGATCCAGAGGACGTACATGCTAGCAAGGCTACGGTCAAAGACCTCGACCCCTTCCAGTTAAACAATAGGGACCCCGAAAAAAAATCTTACATAGGCCACGGCCTATCAAATCCAGGTCAGTACCGTGAATTTTTATCTAACCATGCGGACCTATTCGCTTTTTCCCATGCAGATATGCTGGGAATTCCACAAGAAATCGCCTCCCACAAACTCAACGTCGACCCATTTCACCCGCCCGTGCGGCAGGTAAGAAGAAAATTCAATGCCGCCATCAACGAAGCAGTGAGCGAAGAAGTAGACAAGCTAATAACTAATGGCTCCATCAGGGAATCCAAGTACCCGGAATGGTCGCCAACATCGTAATGGTCAAAAAGAAAAATGGGAAGTGGCGAATGTGTGTAGATTTCATCAATCTAATTAAAGCATTTCCAAAAGACTCGTTCCTGCTACCCCATATCGACCAGGTGATAGACGCAACGGCAGTACATGAGCTGCTAAACTTTCTTGATGCATATTCCGGCTACAATCAGATCATGATGGCCGAAGAAGATCAGGAGAAGCAACTTTCATCACTCACCAGGGGACGTATTTCTATAAAGTAATGCCCTTCGGGCTCAAGAACGCACGATTCAATTACCAAAGGCTGGTGACGGCAATGTTCAAAGAACAACTCGGCAAAACAATGGAGGTCTACATCGATGACATGTTTGTCAAGTCATCAAAAAAGTAAGATAACCTCACCCACCTGAAGGAATTCTTCAAAATATTAAGGAAGTACGGCATGAAACTGAATCCCTAAAAGTGCGCTTTTGGAGTAGCTTCGGGAAATTTCCTAGGATTTTTCGTATCACAAAGGGGCATCGAAGTCAACCCTGACCAGATCAAGGCCATAGAAGCCATCCCAGAAAACGGTGAGCAGCAAAGAGCAGGCACATAAGTTGACGGGCCGGATAGACACCCTCTCCCGGTTCATCTCATGCTCCTCCGATAGGTGCCACAAGTTCTTTGGTGTATTGAAAAAAGACCAGGGACTGTATTGGAACGAAGAATGTGTAGAAGCCTTGAAGAACTTAAAAGCATACTTATCATCGCTGCCCCTAGTGGTAAAAGCCAATGCCGGTGAACCATTGTTGATATATTTGGCCGTATCAGAAGTCGCAATCAGCTCCGTCCTGGTGCGCGAAAAAAAGGTATGCAATCTTCTATTTATATATTAGCAAAACTTTGGTGGATGCCAAAACCCGGTATCCCCACCTTGAGAGATTAGCCTTAGCACTCGTAGTAGCTTCACGAAAGATACGACCATATTTCCAGTGCCATACCATTAGGGTAATAACGACCTTCCCTCTGAGGAGCGTTCTACACAAACCCGAACTCTCAGGGCGACTCGCCAGATGGGACGTCGAGCTCAGTGAGCATGATATTATGTACCTCCCAAGAACCGCCATCAAGTCGCAAGTCTTAGCTGACTTTATCGTCGACTTCAGAGCCGAAATCCTACCAAAGGCAGAAATCGAGGCACAACGCGCATCCTCCGAAAATGACCTATGGGTCCTTTATACGGATGGCGCTGCCAATGCATGGGGATCGGGACTGGGACTCATTCTTGAGGTCCCGACGGGTGAAACAATTCGCCAGTCCATACGATTCCCGGAAATGAATAACAATGAGGCCGAGTACGAGGCCGTTATTGCAGGCATGAAACTGGCCACCAAGTATGGGGTCAATGAATCCTCCTTCACTGCGACTCCCAGCTCGTGGTAAACCAGATAACTGGGACTTGTCAAATCAAAGAATAGAGGTTGTAAAAGTACGAGTCAGAAATCCAAAAACTAATGGCTACATTCGACGAGTGTCGCTTCAAACAAATTCCCAGAGCACGGAACAACGAAGCGGACGGCCAGGAAAAGTTAGTTGTCGCTACCAAAAACATCAACAAAGAAAATGTGGTCACACTCCTCCATTCAGATATTGACCACACCAAGGTATTTTCCTTAAACCTGACTTAGGACTGGAGCAGCCAGTTCATATCTTATTTGCAGGATGGGATACTTACCCCCCACCCCCCGATAAAAAAGAGGCAAAAAAGCTTCGCATACATGCCACCCGGTACTGCATAATCATCAACGACCTTTATAAAAGGACGTTTGGTGGTCCCTTAGCCAAGTGTTTAGGGCCAGAAGAAACAAGACCGGTACTCAAAGACGTACACAAGGGCCATTGCAGCGCCCACACTGGCAACGACGCCCTCGTGAGGTACATCATACGTGCCGGCTACTACTGGCCCAACATGAAGAAAGAAGCATCTGAGTGTGTCCGTCAATGCGGCCAATGCCAAAAGTTCGCCCCAATTATACACCAACCAGGAGAGCCCCTCCATTCCGTCACCTCCCCCTGGACATTCATCAAGTAGGGAATGGATAAATCGGCCTGCTACCCTCAAGACGAGGAAAGGTACGATTTTTACTTGTTTTAACTGACTATTTCTCCAAATGGGTGGAAGCAGGTGCGTACGCACAAATACGTGAACAAAAAGTCATCACCTTTATATTGAGGAACATTATATGCCTTTTTGGCATCCCCAAAGAAATCACCTGCGACAACGGGCGCCAATTCATTGGTCAAAAAACAACCGAGTTCTTCAAAAAATGGCGCATCAAAAGGATACTGTCCACGCCATATCACCCCGTCGCCAACGTTCAAGCGGATTCTTGCAACAAAACAATTCTAAGCATACTAAAAAGAAAGCTCGAAGATGCCAAAGCAATGGCCGGAGCTGCTATCCGAAGTCTTGTGGGCGCACAGAACCACACCTAAGTCTAGCACCGGGGAAACCCCCTACTCTTTGGTTTATGGAACCGACGCTGTCATACCTATTGAAGTAGGCGAACCCAGCCTAAGGTATTCACACACCAGCGGGACAGAAAATGTCATCAGCAGACTCCAAGATCTTGATGAAGCCGAAGAAAGAAGAGAAATGGCTCATATCAGGATGGTAGCCCAAAAACAACAAGTCAAAAGATATTACAACAAAAGGGAAAAAATAAGGCCACTCAAAGTAGGGGATTACCTCCTCAAAGTCAGGACTTTGGCCTCACAAGACCCAAATGAAGGGAAATTGGGCACAAACTTGGATGGACCCTACAAAATCACGGCGGTGGCCGGGAAAGGGGCATTCCAGCTAGAGACAATGGAAGGAAAGACACTCTAGAGAAACTAGAACGTCGCTCACCTCAAACATTTCCACCTCTAAAAAGGTGTCACCTGAGTCGTACTCTTTTTCCCTTACCCGATTTTTGTCCCAATTGGGTTTTCTCGGGAAGGTTTTTAATGAGGCGGCAAAGGGGTCACCTGGAGATGTTTGCAGCACAAGTGCATCATGTCTGCCTCTACGTGTACTCTCCAAGCTATACATGATACAGGGACTGGATTAGTGTCATCTCCAGATGTATAATGGCTACGACCATCTCCAGATGTATAGAATGTCTACGGCCATCTCCAGATGTATAGAATGGCTACGGCCATCTCCATATGTATGAAAAGTCTACGGCCATCTCCAAATGAATGAAAAGGCTATGGCCATCTCCAAATGAATGAAAAGGCTACGCTATTTCCAAATGAATGAAAAGGATGTGGACATCTCCAGATGTATGAAAAATCTATGGCCATCTCCAAATGAATGAAAATGCTACGGCCATCTCCAAATGAATGAAAAGGCTACGGCCATGTCCAAATGAATGAAAAGTCTAAGACCATCACCAAATGAATGAAAAGGCTACGGCCATCTCCAAATGAATGAAAAATCTACGGCCATTATTTTACATGGCTATGGCCATCATTTTCATCATGCTACAGCCATTATTTTATATGGCCATCGTTTCCATAAGGCTGTTAGATAATTCGCTTAACGCTAGAGGGGGGTGAATAGCGTTATAATAAAAATTAGCGTAAACTTGCGGAATTTAAAAATTGCAGGAAATAAATAAGTGCGATAAGTAAATAAATTAGAACAAACGCACCGATGTATCCTGGTTCACCACAACCCGTGGCTAGTCCAGTCCCCGAGAGACTCTCTCGAGATTTCCACTAACTTGTTAAGCTTACGGGTGCTCAACAAACCGTTACAACTTGAGGACACAATCCTCAACAACCTTTGCTCGGAGATACAACACTCCAAGACTTCAACCAAGGAAACACAAGTTCCTTCTTACAACACAAGGGACTAACACTTTCCTTCAAGTGTAAAAAAACACTTAGCACTCAAACAAGACACTCCTTTAAGAGTAGATATGAGTAAAAAGAATACGCTCAAGATCGCAACAACTTTCGACAATAATTTGGCTCTCAAAAGCTTATGTAATGAATATAAAATGATAAGCAATAAAGTATGCAAGCTTTAGCAATTGTATGATCAGTTGTTGTGTTTAGAAGACTGAATTGAAGCTGTATTTATAGTTGAAAAACTTTGTATTACCGTTGCCTAATTGCCAATTAAGTGTTGCTGATTTTACTCTGTGACAATCGATTGTCAAATTACCACAATCGATTGTTTGCCAGTTCTTCCAAAAATCAATCCTAGATTTTACGCATAACAATCGATTATCTAAGATCAATAACCGATTGCTGGCAACGTTCAAAAAATCATTTTCAGATTTTACTTAAAACAATCGATTGTAAGAAATCTACAATCGATTACTCAGCAACGTTCAAAAAATCCTTTCCAGATTTTAATTAAAACAATCGATTATAGGAAATCAATAATCGATTACTCAGCAACGTTCAAAAAATCCTTTCCAGAAATAAACAATCGATTATAGGAAATCAATAATCGATTACCTGACGGTATTTGAAAACATTTTGGCAACGGTCAGTTATACAATCGATTATATTAAGTTAACAATCGATTATATATCAGTCTTGAAAAATCAATTTAGGCACTGCCTCTTGACAATCGATTGTTATAGGTTCACAATCGATTATTTAATAACTTTGAAAAAGTCTGGAAGACACTGCCTCAACACAATCGATTGTCATAAGTTCACAATCGATTATTTTGTGACTTTGAAAAATCTGATGGATACTGTCTCTTCACAATCGATTGTCATTAGCTTCACAATCGATTATTTGGAGCTTTGAAAAACTTTGACGGACACTGCCTCATCACAATCGATTGTCATAAGGTTCACAATCGATTGTCATGCAGATTTGAAAAATCTGATGCTCACTGCCTTAACACAATCGATTGTCATAAGTTCACAATCGATTGTCAAGCAGCTGACTTAAACATAATCGATTATCATAAGTACATAATCGATTATCTTAGTCCAGATTTTAGAGGCATGTTTAAAAATCATTATGACTAAAGTAAATATGCATTATTTAAAATCATTTTGCTCTAAATTAAATATGCATGATTTGTTAAAAATATTTTTATGAGAGAAGCCAAGTCTTGAGTTCAAGTTGTCGGATCAAGATCACAATTAAATACCGACTCATATAAAACTTAATCTCGATCTTTGTCTTGTGCTTGAATCTCGTTATATATCAATTTTGCGCTTGTGCTTGGACCTCGTCATATGTCAATTTGCGCATAGTTTGTCATTCATCAAAACCTACAAATATGAGCACACGTTTAGTATAATGCCTTGAGAACGTGTTTCCAACAATTTCCCCCTTTTTGATAATGGCAAACTTTAAGCGGGATATGCATACGATTCAAGACAAGTAAAGATATGCAACAAGTATATAGATATGCACTTAGTTCCCCCTCAATATATGAATTCCCCCTCAATTTATGCCGATAAGTAGTGCATACCCGTTATCTTCCCCCTTTTGCCATTAGCAAAAAAAAATAGAATAACTAAAAAAACTTGTTTATTTATTAAATCTGCAATTTCAGAAATAATAACGCAAATAATGTCAAGACAATCGATTATTGATACTGGATAATCGATTATATAAAAGAGAAATCGATTGTTCTGTGCGTCAAGCTTTATAATTCCCCCTGCCTTTAGGGCGAAACCTGCAAAAATACGTTAGACGTCTCCAACGCTCAAGTTTGAAAGCATGTGAAAGGGATAATGCAATGCATGACTTAGATCAACGTGGAGTCAAGGATCCCGAGTTCACTACGAATTCGGAAGAAGGACTCTTTCTCTAAGGGCTTTGTAAACATGTCGGCCAATTGATCTTTGGTTTCAACAATTTCAATTTTGACATCGCCCTTGAGAACGTGATCTCTTATAAAATGATGTCTAATTTCAATGTGTTTTGTTCGCGAATGAAGAACGGGGTTCTTCGTCAAGCATATGGCACTAGTATTATCACATCTAAGAGGGATATGATCAAGACTTAGGCCATAGTCCAAGAGTTGTTGTTTCATCCAAAGGATTTGAGCGCAACAACTCCCCGCGGCTACATATTCAGCCTCGGTTGTGGACAACGCAACACTTACTTGTTTCTTGCTAAACCAAGAAACAAGAGAGCTACCGAGCAAATGGCAAGTGCCACTAGTGCTCTTGCGGTCCAATTTGCATCCAGCAAAATCGGAATCGGAATAGCCAACAAGTTGGCATAAAGAACCTTTGGGGTACCATAGACCCACATTTACAATACCAACAAGATACTTCAATTTCCGTTTCACCGCAGTTAGGTGAGACTCCTTCGGACACGATTGATAACGAGCGCATAAGCACACGCTAAACATGATGTCCGGACGACTAGCAGTAAGATAAAGGAGAGAGCCAATCATACCTCGATACTTTTTGATGTCGACTTCCTTACCTTTCTCATCTTTGTCTAGATGATCGGATGTGCTCATGGGGGTTGCCATTGCTTTTGCATTGGTCATTTCAAATCGTTTCAGCAATTCTTTGCAATATTTCGCTTGGCAAATGAACGTACCTTCTTTCATTTGCTTTACTTGTAGTCCCAAAAAGAATGTTAACTCACCCATCATAGACATCTCAAATTCGCTTGTCATTAAATCGGAAAATTCCTTGCACAAAACATTGTTAGTAGCACCAAATATAATATCATCCACATAGATTTGAACTAATAAAATATCATTGTTTTTATGCTTAACAAAAAGAGTGGTGTCAACTTTCCCCCTAATGAAATCATTTTCCAGTAGAAATTTACTCAATCTTTCATACCAAGCTCGGGGAGCTTGTTTTAAACCATAAAGAGCCTTTTTGAGTTTGAAAACATGATCGGGAGATTTAAAATCTTCAAAACCGGGGGGTTGTTCAACATAAACTTCTTCTTGAATAACACCATTTAGAAAAGAAATTTTCACATCCATTTGATATAAATTGAAATTCATAGAAGAGGCAAAAGCAAGCAATAAATGAATAGCTTCTAATCTAGCTACGGGAGCATATGTTTCTTCATAGTCAATACCCTCTTCTTGATTATAGCCTTTTGCTACAAGCCTAGCTTTGTTTCTAGTGATTACACCATTTTCATCTAGTTTGTTTCGAAAAACCCATTTTGTACCAATTATGGTATGATTTTCGGGTCTTGGCACCAAATCCCAAACGTCATTCCGTTTGAATTGGTTAAGCTCCTCTTGCATTGCCAAGGTCCAAAATTCATCCCCAATTGCTTCGGAGATGGTTGTTGGTTCAATTTGAGAAACAAAAGCAGTATGTTCTAAGGTGTTCTTAAGGGAGTTTCGGGTACTTACCTTTTCTCCGACGTCGCCAATTACATGTTCGAGAGGGTGATCTTTGATTGTCCTCCACTCGTTAGGCATTTTCGTTTCTTTCTCCAATTGTGGCGCTTCCTCCGTTGATTGTTCCAAGATTTCATCTTGAATTTCCTTAGGAGTTTCCTCTTGTACTTTGTTTTGAGGACTTAATGAGTTCAAAATACCTGCAAGATCAGAACAAGAATCCTTTCTCGCCAAGCGAGCATTATTTTTGGAAAACACAATATGAGGGGATTCCTCCACAGTTTGGGTTCTATTATTAAATACCCTATATGCTTTGCTACGTGAAGAATACCCAATAAAAATTCCCTCATCGGATTTGGCATCAAATTTTCCCAATTGATCCTTTCCATTTTTATGAATAAAAACTTTACAACCGAATACTCTAAAATGGGAGATATTTGGTTTCCTTCCCTTGTAGAGTTCATAAGGGGTTTTCATGAGTATTGGCCTTATGACTACTCTATTTAAAACGTAGCATGCGGTACTCACGGCATCCGCCCAAAAATGTTTGGGAATCTTAGCCTCTTCGAGCATGGTTCTAGCCATCTCTTCGAGACACCTATTTTTCCTTTCCACCACCCCATTTTATTGTGGTGTTCGTGGAGCGGAAAAGGTATGCTCGATACCGAGTTCGTCACAAAAGTCGGCAAAGAGATTGTGATCAAACTCTCCCCCATGATCACTTCTAATTAAAGTGACGGTTGTTTCCTTTTCGTTTTGAACACGTTTAAGAAAATATTTAAAATTCTGAAAAGCATCACTTTTATGGGCAAGAAATAAAGTCCAAGTAAATCTGGAATAATCATCAACAATAATAAAAGAATAAGGATTTCTACCTAGACTTTCAATGCGAGATGGTCCAAATAAATCCATGTGAAGCAATTGCAATGGTCTAGTAGTTGAAACAATATTTTTCGATTTAAAAGATGCTTTTGTTTGCTTCCCTTTTTGACAAGAATCACAAATAGAGTCATTTTCAAATTTCAAATTTGGAAGACCAACAACTAAATTTTGTGAAACCAATTTGTTCAAAAGATGCATGTTGATGTGAGCTACTCTACGATGCCATAACCAAGAATCATCCTCTTTGCTCATTAAACAATTCACATATTCGGGTGAAGAATTTGCAAGATCAACCATATAAATGTTATCCATTCTAAAACCACAAAGGATAATTTTAAAATCGCTACGTCTAAAAACTAAGCATTCATCCGAATCAAATAAAACAAGATTTCCCTTGTCACATAATTGACTTATGCTCAAGAGATTATGTTTTAAACCTTTCACAAGTAATATATGCTTAATGGAAGAAATTTCATCCTTACCGACCGATCCGACGCCGATAATCTTTCCTTTGTTGTTATCACCAAAAATAACACTTCCCCCTTCCTTGTGTTCTAGTTGAAGTAAGTTGGATTCGTCTCCCGTCATGTGCTTGGAGCATCCACTATCAAGGTACCATAGTACACTTGATCCCTTCAAACATACCTACAAAACAGATTAATGAGTTTTAGGTACCCATGCCATTTTGGGTCCTTGGGGGTTAGGCAAATCATAGTGATGTGATTGAGTGTTATGTCTATGTCGTGTAAAACAAGAAGGAGCAATATGTCCAATTCGTCTACAATAATGACAAGTCACGTTAGGATTATGCATCCTTCTAGGTTTATAGTAATTGGATGGACGAAATTCATTTACTCTATTCTTGACAATATAACTATTGCGCAAATCATGAAAGTCATTTCTCCTACCATTTGTTCTAGGATATGCATCATTTCTAGAATAGTTGTTTCTAGGTTGGAAGTCATTTCTAGGTGTTCTAAAAGGTTCAAAATTCCTTCTAGTGTTTGGCCTAGAATGTGCATTATTTCTAGCATGATTATTTCTAGGTTGCGATTGATGAAAACCATTTCTAGGTTTGTTGTATCTAGGATGAACATTTGTTTTATTTATCCTAGGTTGAGCCTTAGGTGGTTGGGGGTTGGCTTCAACTTTATCTTTAGGCTCGTTTCTAAAACCTATGCCATGCTTGGTCGACTTCAAATTAACAAGCACTTCATTCAAATTTTTATGAGAAGAGTTAAGCTTATCTAAGGTGCCCTTAAGCCTTTCTACATCATTTTTGAGATGCATGGAAGAAGTACAATTTCTAGAACTCTCGGGCTTGTCGGCGCTTCTCTTGCCAAAAAATTTGTTTTCCTCTTTCAACTTCTCATTTTCTAAAATCAGTTTTTCCAATTCCTTTTCTTTAAAAGAGAGTTGTTTTTGAAAATCTTTTTCTTTTAAAGAAGCATTTTCTTTTATACTCTTAACAGTTTTTGAAGCTTTAATAAATTCGCTATACAACTCATCAAAAGCATTTTGCATTTCTTCAAGGGAAAAGAAATTTTTGGAAGAAATTTGACATACCTTTTCTTTGTTGTCTTCTTGTGCCATAAGACAAAGATTTGCGGCTTCGTCTTCTTCTTTCTCACTTGACTCGTCACCGGAGTCGCCTCCCCAAGATATGTATGCTCGTTGCTTCTTGAAGGGTTTCTTCTCCTTTTTAGCATTTGGGAAATTTGATTTAATGTGCCCGGTTTCTCCGCACTCATAGCACTTTATTTGATCTCCTTGCTTTTTGCCCTTTCATTCATACTCTTTTCGCATGAACTTTTGAAATCTCTTGATAACGAGTCCGAACTCGTTATCTCTGTCCTCATCATTTTGAGGTTGGCTTGTGCTTGCCTTGAGAGCGATTCTTTGCTTCCTTTGATCATCAACAAGAGGGTTAAGTATAGTAGATTCATAAGTTTTAAGATTACCTCTTAATGCGTCGATGGTGACATTTGAAATGCCAATGGATTCTTGAATCGCGTCGGCCTTGGATCGCCATTCCGGAGTGAGACTTCGGAGAATTTTTCGGACAAGTTCCTTATCCGTGAAGGTCTTCTTAAGAGCATGTAAATCATTTACAATTTTTGAAAATCGTTCAAACATCTCATCGACCTTTTCGCCTTCCTTCATGTGAAATAATTCATATGCATGGGTTAGGAAATCAATTTTGGCTTCCCTTACCTGGTCCGTACCTTCGTACGTAATTTCCAGCTTGTCCCACATTTGCTTCGCCGTTGTGCAACAAGATATCTTCCTATAATCATCAGCATTTACAGCACAATATAATAAATTAAACGCTTTAGCATTATTTTGCACCTTTCGGATATCATCCGCATCGTATTCATCTTCGGACTTTGGGACCCATTTATTTTCAACCTTCTTGGTTGGAATTTGTTCTCCATTCATTATGACTTTCCAAAGATGAAAACTATTTGATTGAACAAATATCTCATCCTCTCCTTCCATGATGTATAATTTGTACCATCGAATAGCGGTGGTCGGGTGGAGCATTGTCCTTCACCTATTCCTGCAAAAGAATCACGAGTAGAAGCCATGGATGTTTCTCTCAAACGGTTAAGTCTTCAGAGAGTTGGGCTCTGATACCAATTGTTAGATAATACGCTTAACGCTAGAGGGGGGGTGAATAGCGTTATAATAAAAATTAGCGTAAACTTGCGGAATTTAAAAATTGCAGGAAATAAATAAGTGCGATAAGTAAATAAATTAGAACAAACGCACCGATGTATCCTGGTTCACCACAACCCGTGGCTAGTCCAGTCCCCGAGAGACTCTCTCGAGATTTCCACTAACTTGTTAAGCTTACGGGTGCTCAACTAACCGTTACAACTTGAGGACACAAGCCTCAACAACCTTTGCTCGGAGATACAACACTCCAAGACTTCAACCAAGGAAACACAAGTTCCTTCTTACAACACAAGGGACTAACACTTCCCTTCAAGTGTACAAAAACACTTAGCACTCAAACAAGACACTCCTTTAAGAGTAGATATGAGTAAAAAGAATATGCTCAAGATCGCAACAACTTTCGACAATAATTTGGCTCTCAAAAGCTTATGTAATGAATATAAAATGATAAGCAATAAAGTATGCAAGCTTTAGCAATTGTATGATCAGTTGTTGTGTTTAGAAGACTGAATTGAAGCTGTAATTATAGTTGAAAAACTTTGTATTACCGTTGCCTAATTGCCAATTAAGAGTTGCTGATTTTACTCTATGACAATCGATTGTCAAATTACCACAATCGATTGTTTGCCAGTTCTTCCAAAAATCAATCCCAGATTTTACGCATAACAATCGATTATCTAAGATCAATAATCGATTACTGGCAACGTTCAAAAAATCATTTCCAGATTTTACTTAAAACAATCGATTGTCAAAAATCTACAATCGATTACTCAGCAACGTTCAAAAAATCCTTTCCAGATTTTAATTAAAATAATCGATTATAGGAAATCAATAATCGATTACTCAGCAACGTTCAAAAAATCCTTTCCAAAAAAAAACAATCGATAATAGGAAATCAATAATCGATTACCTGACGGTATTTGAAAACATTTTGGCAACGGTCAGTTATACAATCGATTATATTAAGTTAACAATCGATTATATATCAGTCTTGAAAAATCAATTTAGACACTGCCTCTTGACAATCGATTGTTATAGGTTCACAATCGATTATTTAATAACTTTGAAAAAGTCTGGAAGACACTGCCTCAACACAATCGATTGTCATAAGTTCACAATCGATTATTTTGTGACTTTGAAAAATGTGATGGACATTGTCTCTTCACAATCGATTGTCATTAGCTTCACAGTCGATTATTTTGAGCTTTGAAAAACTTTGATGGACACTGCCTCATCACAATCGATTGTCATAAGGTTCACAATCGATTGTCATGCAGATTTGAAAAATCTGATGCTCACTGTCCTAACACAATCGATTGTCATAAGTTCACAATCGATTGTCAAGCAGCTGACTTAAACATAATCGATTATCATAAGTACATAATCGATTATCTTAGTCCAGATTTTAGAGGCATGTTTAAAAATCATTTTGACTAAAGTAAATATGCATTATTTAAAATCATTTTGCTCTAAATTAAATATGCATGATTTGTTAAAAATATTTTTACGAGAGAAGCCAAGTCTTGAGTTCAAGCTGTCGGATCAAGATCACAATTAAATACCGACTCATATAAAACTTAATCTCGATCTTTGTCTTGTGCTTGAATCTCGTTATATATCAATTTTGCGCTTGTGCTTGGACCTCGTCATATGTCAATTTGCGCATAGTTTGTCATTCATCAAAACCTACAAATATGAGCACACGTTTAGTATAATGCCTTGAGAACGTGTTTCCAACAAAGGCTACGGCTATTACTTTACATGTCTATGGCCATCGTTTTCATCAAGCTACGGTCATTATTTTACATGGATATGGCCATCGTTTTAATAATGCTACGGCCATTATTTTATAGTGCTAAGGCCATCAGTCTACAGCCATTATTTTATATGGACAAGGCCATCAGGCTACGGCCATTATTTTACATGGCTATGGCCAATGTTTTCATCAGGCTACGGCCATTATTTACATGGCTATGGCCATCGTTTTCATAAGGCTATGGCCATTATTTTATATGGCTAAGGCCTTCAGGCTACGGCCATTATTTTATATGGCTTAGGCCATCAGGTTACGGCAATTATTTTACATGGCTATGGCCATCGTTTCATAAGGATGCAGCCATTATCTTATACGGTTAAGGCCATAAGGCTGCGGCCATTATTTTATATGGCTAAGGCCATCAGGCTACGACCATTATTCTACATGGCTAAGGCCATCGTGTTTAAACGAATAAGGTCATCAAACTTTATTAGGATAAGGCCATCATTGCTACACGGCTATGGCCGTCAAGTTCTACGCAGAGTGGTAAAAAATACAACAACGTGCCAAAAGTGGAAAAGATTACTTACAACAAAAATTATATGTTTTTATCAAAGGGGACAAACACCAATGATACAAAAATCAGTATTTACAGGCATATTTACAAAGACCCTAAAAGTCCACTACTTATCCCGCCCGGTCTGGCCTTCAGGTGGCCCGTCCTCATTTTTAGGAGGGTACGCCTTAGAAATCCAAGAGCTGGATTCCAAACGATTAACGTCTGCATAGTTTCCCCCCTCTCGGGCTGGCGATTCAGGACTATAGCCGGCCGCTTCACGAGCGACTCTAACCAATTGGCACTGGCTCTCAACTTCCACTTCAAATGCTCGACCAGCCGCCAGGAATTCCTCAAGCATGACCAGCCTGGCCTCCGCATACACCCACATCTCGCGTGCATCACGAGACGTATCGGCTTGTGCAAGAGCTAGCTTGATTTCCTCGACCTCGTCCTTTGTGGCATTAAGTTCCTCTGTTAAAGCCGCAACCCGGGTGCATAATTCTGCCACCGCCTCCGCCACCACACGGCCAAGCTGAAGCTCTTTGTCCTTGGCCTGAATAAGGACCTCCATCTCCGCGGCCGAGCAACAGCGGCCATGAGCCATTCATCAACCTTTTCTAGCTTGGCCACTCTTTTCTTCAACTGCTTCTCGGACTCCACGAGGCCCTCAAGAACCACCCTAAAGTTAGGGTCCTGCTTATACATATCGGCCAACAGGTGTGCCTCGCGCGTCCTATTATACTTCTGCACCATCCTATTTTATCTGGCCATCTTCTCCTTCTGGTGTCGATCCCTCTCCACCTCAAGGACAAGAGTCTGGAAAAGAAACCAAGTAAGTACGGGGAAAATCATACTCCACTAACACAAAACAAAAGGTCATCAAGCAAGGCAAAGGCATACCTGTAAGGCCGCACCTGCCACCTTTTGGGCCAAGACTTCGTTGCTAAGATTCGCCACAGTCGCACGCTTGGTGCCACCACACAAGAGGGTCATACTGGTGGTCGCCTCCTTGCAATTCTCTAACAGAATATAGTGACTTGGAATCACTATGCGATGAGAAGACTGGCCGGACACCATCTCTACCCGGTCCAAGGACCCACCTCCTCTGCCCGCGTCTTCCGTGGCAGCACCCGGGCACGCCAAATCCATGCTTTCACTCCTTCTCTCTGTGGTCTCTCTCCTAAGAACGGCCCTCCCTAAGCGAATGTCCTCTTCCATGAAAACCGGCCTTGATCCAGGACGCGATGGCTTGACCTTCCTCGTCTGAGTTGCCACGGCCTTGTCAGAAAGAATCTGACGCTACCTCATCTCCAACGTCTCCTCCTCCTCACGGTCCCCCTCCGTGGGATGTAGAGCAGGCTCAGAGGGAGTCGGTTAAGCAGAGGACGTCCTTAGGGGGGCAATCTCAGGAACAGAAGTAGGTACCTCCATAGGCATTGTCTGGGGTACGGTCCCTAACAAGGCCTCAGTCCCTAGAGCCGCTTCTAATGCAACCTCTTGCCTTGAGAAGGGAGAAGTACTGCCCGTGGACGTACCAACGAGGATTAAGCCTTCCTCAGGGATGGATGTCTCCTTAGAAGGGCCGGCCACGGCCTTCTTATTCTGCTTCTTCTTTTTCTACGCCTTTTTAGTGGCGTCCCGACCTGCTAAAACATGTATGAGACGGGCAACGAAATTATGGGGGCCCCTAAACCATAGCAAAAATTAGGTAAGATCGTTACGTGCCTGGCCATGGTGTCTAAGGAATTCAGGCAATGAAGGGCATTCTTCTGCAAACGGTATCAATGCTTGCACCCATAACCTAATGTCGTCAACCCTTAGAGGAGGGCAAGCTGTTACCTGCATAAAAACAAAGGGGAATTTCAACGGAGAAAACCAACAAGGTGAAGTCTCTATAGTAACGGTTACGCACGGTAATTTACGTGCATCGTTACACACCTCTGGAAACCCTTCAGGGTCGGACACAAGGTGCTCGGTACACACGAAGAAGAATCTCGTGTAGAATTTTCGGTTGGCCTTGTCGTCCACCTGTGATGCAAAGCATTTCTTGCCATGACTCCTTAACTGGAGCATCGAGACCCTCATGAAGACCGCATTAAACATTTGTAGAAGGTGATGAACGGTAACCTCCTTCCCGGCCTTCTCCATGTAGATAGTTAGCACCCTACACATCTTCAACGCGTACGAAGTAAGTTGGACCGGGCACACCCCGAACCAGCGACAGAGCTCCTATGCCAAAGGGTAAAGAGGGAGGCTGTACCCGATTCGAAAGGCATACTCATAAAAGGCACAGTACCCGGGCTTGTGCACATTAGCATGGTCTAGCCCAACAGGGACCATCTCAACGTGATCAAGGATATTATACGATTCCCTGAGAGTGGCCAAGTGAGAGGGCGTCAGATCACTGTGCTCCCAGGGATGGAGTTTACATTTATTCTTAAAGTCACTCCTTTTACTCATATCGAGTGGGAGCAAGTTAGTCGTCGATAGCAGAACAAAAACCTCCTCGGCCTCCCCGTCATCTGAGGATGACGAAGCCCTAGAGGAAGCCACATCCTTGGTCCTGTTATCGTCATGACGAAGCTTGACCATAGTGGAAGTTATGAGAATAAAGTGTTTTTGGTCACGAGTTCGATCCCTAAGAATGAAAATTTCAGAGAAGAAAGAATAGCAAGCACCAGAAAACGATAGGGAAAAGATTGGGAAAATACTCTCAGAAAAGGTTCGAAAGATGAATCCAGATCAACTCCACCTCTATTTATAAGAAAAGGTACACAGAAATTGAAAGGGCATGATTCAAAAATCCGCGCAGGAAACCCAAACGTCACGTCATAACCTGAACCGCCTCGGGAGTAGAGGTAATGATCACGCAGGTGATCGATGATGTCATCTTAAAAAGAAACTCCAAAAAGGCGGTGATATGTCAACGGCTTGACCTCTTCACATATGAGCACGTCTCTCATAGGGGTAACAATAGGAACGGCCAAATTTCCATAGGCGTCGAGCATGTATGTCCGTCCATTGGAGACGCCTCTCGACTGCGTCCCCAATAAACTGAGGGACTATCTGTATTGGGTAAATTTGGTTATCTACACCCATATATTATCTATATACGTCCTCACTGAAGAAAGCGGCCTTATAATGGTCGACTCAAGTAAGGCCGGCCTCAGTTAATAAACGGACCGAGTGACATGACTCGCGGCAATGTCACATCAAGTTGTGACACTCGTATACCGAGGCCACCAACCCTTGTACTTTCTTTGTATTATTTCGAGGAAGGTCCCTTAGTATATAAAGGGGACCTTCCCTTTGTAAAGATTTATGTGTATTTCATTATTGAAAATATACAACTTTCTCTCTCTATCTCTCTCTTGTGTAAAAAGTCTACTATTTATCTTATTACTCTTATGTCTCGGTTCATTTACATTATAATCACATATCTTAAGTATTTTACATTCCATAGATCATATTACCCTTGATTTCGATTAACCCATATCATTTTTGATTGTTTTAGAGCTACTTAAGTACTCAGATAACTTTTTAGCCAAACAAAAGTGAAGACGTATGTTCATTTTGAGGGCAAAGTCAATTTTGGAACTATATATATATATAGGCCTCCATTTAATTTTTATTTTAAAATCACTTTAAAAAAGTCAAACGTAACAATAAGAAGTGCTAAATCCAATAAAGTTTATCCATCATTGAATCCATCCCATTATTTGTAAGTCAACCAATATTGTTTATTTTGACTTTTTGCAGACGGTTTTTTAATTTAATAGTACTAAATTTCTTAATCTAGTTTCTGCGTATGCAGATTTTCAAATGAAAACTAGAATAATAAATAATTAAATACAAAATTCAACATTCTACTTGAAGCTTCGTCATTCATTTTGGAATTAAAAAGAGTATTAAAAACAAATATTTCTACTAGGATAGGAAATAATTTGGAAGAGTATTAATATAAGTAGTATATAATGACATTTGGAGACTATCTCAACTATATATATTGACAAACGGCAAAACAAGTATTGCAACTATAAATTAGAACCTAAAAGAAAAACAAAGAGAAGGAAAGCTTAGCTTGAAACACAGAACCTTTTAGAGCCTAGCCATATTCAAGATGAAATTGGAAATAGAGAAGTCGAAGTTGCTGCAGGAGGAAGAGGAGCCACAGCCACCACCACAGCCACCACGAGCCCATTTCGTTCTAATACATGGAATAGGGGGAGGAGGGTGGTCCTGGTACAAAATTAGGTCTCTTATGGAGAATTCCGGCTACAAAGTCACATGTCTTGACCTTAAAGGTGCTGGCATCGAACAAGCTGGTCCTAACACCATTGTTTCCTTTGATGAATACAACAAGCCTCTCATCGATTTTTTGTCATCTTTGCCTCATAGTGAACAGGTTTTTTCTCCTCCCCTTTTATAATGACAGATTCAGAATTTGGATTTAGTGGATTATACTATCTACTCTTCATATGCTTTAATTTGTGCTAAAGAAAATTTTCCTCACACATAATTATATTATATATAGATAGTAAGTTTTCTTTTTAGTTTAAATATTTTTCTTGTAAAATTACATGCATATTGTGATACTTTAGGGGTGAATCAAACATGATGTTATTTATTGTGTATAGGTAATATTGGTAGGACATAGCGCAGGACTGAGTGTTACGGATGCAACCCATAAATTCGCAAAGAAAATAAAGGTGGCAGTGTATATAGCAGCAATCATGTTGAGAACTGGTTTTGTGACTACACAAGATGTTAAAGATGTAAGTAGTAGCCTCTTTCCTTAAACCATCATACATATATATGATCATGATAAATGGAAAATGCATGTGTTTGATATTATTAAGATCGTACTTACATATTAAGGTTCTATAGGCAGATGTGGACACAGGAGGGTTTTAATGGATTTTCTTAGCTAAAGCCTAAAGGAGAATAGGACATGTCTATTTTGTCTTCAAAGAGTAAAAACAAAGAAGATATGGGCAGAGAGTATAGAGGATAGGGAGTTGCACTGAGATAAGCTTTAATTTATCTGTGGGAAACAAAACGTAACAAGCTAAGCTGCGTCATCCTGAACAAGGACAAACAAATGCTACTGATAATCTATATATATCCGTTAATAACTTTATTTTAAATACAATACACCTTCCATCTCTAGTATTAGTCGTTTTGAAAAATTGAAATTTTTAATCAATGTTTGAATGTTTTAGGGAAAACAACAGGTCGACCAGTTTTTACCTCTTTTCCGATCCAAGTCTAGCTTATTGTTCTAATTAATGAATGTTAATGGTTTACCTCAAAGTTCGCATACACTTTATAAGCATAAAACAACTAAAATAAACGGAGGCCCAATCATAGCAGATCGTAATAATCAAAAGACCGAATGTGAAATACAAGAGACAAGTGTTGTTTGCTAGGGAGAGAAAGATAGAGATCTTTTATTGATGATATTAGTTTGGTCTGCCTCTCCATGGAGAGGTTCAGAGCTTACAATGATATTCTCCCTTTTCCCGAGAATGCTAGAGAAGAAGAAGGAGCAGCCCCCTCTTAGGGTTCTTTCTCTTAGTATTTATAGCTAAGAATCTTGCCAGCTGGCGTTAGGCAGTCGCGGTCATGTCGAGGGGACGCCCGTCGATAGCGAGTGGGTCGTAGCCTCGTTTATTAAGTTGGGTGGTCTTCGAGTGCTTATTATAAACGAATGGTTGTGCCATTTGATAACCTGAGTACGCTTAAGAGCGAACTAATCTCATTAGTAATCACGAATGAGGTTTTGACCCATACAGTTAGTCCCTCCGCTTATTGAGGTCGAAATCTGGTCGAACTCGATGAGCGGACTTTACCGAACGCGGCTCAGTAGATTCGGGAGAGGGGATTGGATGTCGTTTCGGCCGTGACCTGGGATGGCCGTAGCTATTCATGCTTTGCAGATGGTCGTAGCCGTTTGTACTTAAAGGATGGCCGTATCGATTTTTTACTTATTGGGAACGGTCGCAGTCGTTTCATGCCTTGAAGGCATGTGCGGCCATTTATATTTAGTAGATGGTCGTAGCCATTTGCGTGTTTAGAGGACGACCATGGCCATTTTATATTTAGGAGACGGCCGTAGCCATTTATACTTGAAAGGTGGTCGTGACCATTTATGCTTGGAGGATGTCAGTAGTCGTTTACATTTAGGGGACAGACTTAGCCTTTTATACTTAGAGGATGGCCGTAGCTATTTTTATTCAGGGGACGGCCATATCCATTTATACTTGAAACGGGGGGCGTATGATGTTTTCACCTGAGGTAATGTATTCCCCCAGGCGGCTGCCGCGGTTATGGGTGAACTTGATGTGCATTGCAATAGTACTCGGCTTATGGAGGCATACCGGACGTCCACCTGACATACCCTTGTCTCTAAACTCGCTTCGAAGGCGAAGTGTTGACTGGCGGCTGCAAATCTATTTCGTGATATCTGTCATAATGACACACGTTATTGTGGATTCGAAATGTTTTGCGACTGGTGATGCAGTTAATGATGGCTTTTGGAATTTGCGAAAGCCACTTTTGCAGGATAAATAACGAGTTATATTATCCGTTTCTCACTTTCCAAAATCTGTTTAAGTAAGATTTCTGCAGAAGTAACTTCTCTCACTCTTTTTATTTGTTAATTTGTGTTGTTCATTCTCTTCTTTCACTCAATCTCCATTTTTGCTCCTTCTTCGGTGAATCTTTTTCACTCATTTTCCGATAATCAGTAGTGGCAAGCAGTTCTCACGCAGAGCTTTCTCCGGCGACTCTTAGGCGGTCGATAGGTCTTCTGCGGTGGTGAGGGCCAGCAAATCGGCGGAGATCGATAGGAAACCGTCGGCAGTTGGTGTTCTTTCTTTTTCCAGAGGTCCGGCAACTGACTTCACCGCCGATGAGGGAGGGATCGGGTCAATGAGGCCTCAATAATGGGAGAGGTGGGCCTTGCCCAATTAAGGGAGCAGTGCGATATCCCTTGTTATGTTGATATCGTCCTTTCCAAGAGTTGGATAATGTGGTCGATTCTCACACTTATGAGATTTTTTTCTACATGAGGACCGACCATTTGGTCGTGAATGCTGTGGGGTTCCCGAAAACTTGGAATCATATACGTAAGTTTCCCATTCGTCGGATTCTGCCTTTCGTTCCTTCTTGTTCTTTGTTCCGATAAGAGTTGACTCTACCTTGTGTTTGTAGCTGAGCGGGCACCACCGGCTCCTTTATCCAGCATTAGCGAATGGGTCGACGACTTACTCCCTCAGAAAGTGGGGATTCGTACATGGCCATACTTCTGGGAAAGCCACGGCCATAGGCCCGCTTTTGGTGAGTGTTTTGAGTTATTGTGTCGTTCCCGTTCAGTCGTGCTGAGTTTTTCTCCTTTTAATTATTTTCTTTTGTTGATCAGCGGGATCCGCGGTGTGAGGGCTCCTCAACTTGCTATTCACAGGCCGGGCGCGACTGCTCGGCTAGTTATGGCGCTGCTACGTTCAGTTCTGAGGGAAACTTCACTTGAGTCGTCGGTGGCCCATTCCCCAGCACGGTCTACATCTCAGGTCGAGGCGTCTTGGGGGGTTGTTCTCCCCATGGCGGAATCACCTTTGAACGAGAAAGAGGAGGAGGAGGAGAGGTCATTGGTTAGGCGTAGGGTCGCCTTCACGTCTACTGCAGAGGTGGTACATTTGGACTCCCCGCCATCGAATGCAGAGGGGAAAAGAAGCGGTTGTGCTTTCCCTTGAGGGCAAAAACACGATAGGGGCTACCCTGGTCGACTCAGGCCGTAATAAAACCATTGCTTCGGTGGATAATGTGGTTTAGATGTTTGCGCCTTTGTGCTTGGATGAGGAGAGCATGTCGTTGGGGGACGTTACAGACGTCGGACTAATAATCGAGGCAGTCGTGATGGGTTTTAGGGTATATGTGATGATCTTCTTTTTCTTTTTTTCTTGCCCTGATTTGCCTCCTATTTTAACCGTTTTTTTCGCCTTGCAGACCTTCCTTTTGAAAGTAGAGAGCATGCGCTGAGTTAATGTTTGCTCGAGAATCTTTTTACGGGTGCTGACGAAGTATCGCCGCTACAAGGATAGGTGTCGCGTGATGCGCGAGAGTATGAGGGATGACCCCCACAGCCGGGAGTTGGTTGAAGAGTTTTCTAGGCGGGAGCTTCTAGTGCAGCAGGCTCAGAATAGGGTAAACACTCTCGAGGAGAAACTTCATCATAAGGACGAGGAGATGGATGCCGCGAGGAGTGCTGCAGCTGAGAGAGAGCACCGAAGTCAGGAGGTCTTGGCGGAGGCCTCTGAGGCCTTGCAGGTGGTTAAATTGAACGAGGAGCTTACTGCCTTGAGGCGGCAAGGAAGGGACGATTTGACGAAGGCTGGGGCGTTGGAGGTGGAAGTCTGCATTCGTGAGAGGGAACAGAAGCTGGAGAGATCTCCTACAGCTTTCAGAATGGCGAGGCTGGAGGAACGCATTTGCGTTTATCAAAGGGATGCCAAAATTGCAGCAAATCGGATTACGGCCTTGGAGGCCGAGAATCAGCGCCTGAGGAACCAGGCTGCCTCTTACGGCCCCACTTGTGATCTTTGGTCTTTTGTTGAGGCCTAGCTTGACGTGTATAGGAAACTATGGGAGGCCGGTGTTGTGCCCGAATGTGTTTATGAGGGGGCCCGCCAAAAGGCCTGTGACGCTCGTCTTGGTTGTAGATTTGACCCTGCCACTCCAGGGGTTAATAATGGCGCTGAGGACGCTGATGATGGCGAGGGTGCGCGGAGTAGAAGGTTTTTTCTTGTAGAGTTAATTTTATTCTATTTTGTTTTTTATTTATGTTTGGCCCTTACTTTTCTTTATTCGTCGTCCTTGGCCGTTTGGAAGCAGGGATGGACCATTGTAAATGAAGTCGTAGATATATATAAGTAATTTTATATTCCTTTTCTTGTTTCCAAGTTTTTGTTTTGCACTTTGTTCAAGGGGGCTTCGCCTTTAGAGTTTTTCTAGTGGGCATGTTGGTCCCCCTATGACTTTAGACGTGATAATGTCGATGGCCTTGGCCATGATGACGTTTGATGGTCTTGGCCCGTTAGATGACTTCGACTGTTGTCGGGTCATTTGCTTGCCCTAGTCAAAAACTAGGTGGGCTGCTAGCGTCAATGGCCTTAGCCGTGACTGATCTCACTTAGAGTTTTTTTTACTTGGTACAAGTAAGTTCTAGCCGTTATTTGGCGAGGGTGGAGTATGGCCTTAGTCCCAGTTCGGGTGTGGGTGACATGCTGACCGTGGCCTTGTAATTTGACTGGGGCCAAACTTATCGTGGTCTGAATCTTATTTTGAGTTAGGTGTACTTACGTTATTGGCGAGGGCGCTTGACTTGTCCCTTCATTCGTTGGGGAACTGGCCTTGCAGTGTCCAACTGGTGGGGGTGTTTAGCCTAAGTCTTTGTTCAGACGGGGTTGAAACCCTAGTTCAACTCATAGTTGAACTTTTGGGCGAGGGCACTTAGCCTGAGTTATCGTTCAATTGTAGTTGAACCTTCGCATTTTTTTATGGCGAAGGCACATAGCCTGGGTCCCAGTTCAGCTCATAGTTGAACTTTTGGGCAATGGCGCGTAGCCTGAGTTGTCATTCTACCGTAGTTGAACCTTTGCAATTTTTTGATGGCGAAGGCGCATAGCCTGCGTCTCAGTTCAACTCATAGTTGAACTTTTGGGCGAGGGCACATAGCATGAGTTGTCGTTCAATTGTAGTTGAACATTTGCAATTTCTTGATGGCGAATGAGCATAGCTTGAGTCCTAGTTCAGCTTATAGTTGAACGTTAGGGCAAATGCACGTAGCCTAGGTTGTCGTTCAACCATAGTTGAACCTTTGCAATTTTTTGATGGCGAAGGTGCATAACCTGAGTCCCAGTTCAACTCATAGTAAACATTTTGGGCAAGCGGACGTAGCCTGAGATGTCGTTCAATCATAGTTGAACCTTTATAATTTTTTTATGGTGAAGGCACATAGCCTGAGTTCCAGTTCAGCTCATAGTTGTACTTTTAGGCGAGGGCACGTAGCCTCATTTTTCGTTTAACTGTAGTTGAAACTTTGCAATTTTTTTTGGCGAAGGCGTATAGCCTGAGTCCCAGTTCAACTCATAGTTGAACTTTTCGGTGAGGGCACGTAGCCTGAGTTGCCATTCAACCGTAGTTGAACCTTTGCAATTTTTTGATGACAAAGGCGCATAGCCTGAGTCCCAATTTAGCTCATAGTGGAACTTTTGGGCAAGGGCACGTAACCTTAGTTGTCCTTCAACTGTAGTTGAACCTTTGCAATTTTTTATGGCGAAGGCGCATAGCCTGAGTCCCAATTTAGCTCATAGTTGAACTTTTGGGCGAGGGCACGTAGCCTGAGTTTTCGTTCAACCGTAGTTGAACCTTTGCAATTTTTTGATGGCGAAGGCGCATAGCCTGAGTCCCAGTTCAACTCGTATTTGAACTTTTGGGCGAGGGAGCTTAGCCTGAGTTTTCGTTCAACCGTAGTTGAACCTTTGTAATTTTTTGATGGCGAAGGCGCATAGCCTGAATCCTAGTTCAGCTCATAGTTGAAATTTTGGGCGAGGGCATGTAACCTAAGTTGTCGTTGAGCCGTAGTTGAACCCTTGCCTTTCCACCTGCCCCGTTATGTGAAGGGCGCCGGGGGGGTTAGGTTTTCGTTTGGGAACTTGTCAGATTTGTACATAGTCTTCTTGACTAGTTTGTAGAGGTCATCTCGTTATGGATCTCGGTTCAAGATGCCTTCGTGCCACTTTCCGTCAAGGTCTCGTATCGAGGTGATGATGGTATCTCGCCCGTGTTCTTCCGTAGGGGGGGTATCTGCTTTCTCTTCTTCTTCTTTCTTTTTCTTGAGAACGGGGGGAAGTCGGGGCTTCGGACTCCTGCCGGAGCTTTCAAGTTCCCTTCACCCGCTGTGCTACTTTGGCTCATTTGAGCTTGGTTGCTTTCCCCTTTGGGTATTTTCTTTCCTTTTGGTCTGAGGATGAACTACGTGACTCTGCTATGAAATCCCCACAGACAGCGTCAAATTGTTTAACTCAAAGTTCTCATATACTTTAGAAGCATAAAACAAGTAAAATAAACAAAGGACCAATCATAGCATATCGTAATAATCAAAAGACCGAAAATACAAGAGACAAGTGTTGTTTGTTAGGGAGAGAAAGATAGAGATCTTTTATTGATGATATTAGTTTGGTCTGCCTCTCCATGGAGAGGTTCAGAGCCTTACAAAGATATTCTCCCTTTTCCCGAGAATGGTCAGGAAGAAGAAGAAGGAGCAGCCCCCTCTTAGGGTTCTTTCTCTTAGTATTTATAGTTGTGAATCTTACCAGCTGTCGTTAGGCAGTCGCGGTCATATCGAGGGGACGCCCGTCGATAGCGAGTAGGTCGTAGCCTCGTTGATTAAGCTGGGTGATCTTCGAGTGCTTATTATTAGCGAATGATTGTGCCATTTGTTAACCTGAATATGCTTAAGAGAAAACTAATCTCATTAATAATCATGAATCAGGTTTTGACTCATACATTAATTAAATAAGACATTTAAAGAAAGTTATATATCGTTTAAATATTCTTTGATTAAGCTATTATGTTTCTTTAGGTTATATGCAGAAACATTTAGAGACAGAATGAAACGACCAGAGATAGTATTATTTTGGAAAAGTAAGCAGTAAGTTCTAAAACAAATACTATTTGTTGAGTCGGCATTTTTCATATTATGAATTTTTAAAAAATATATTTAATAGTTTAATTGTTAAAGTCGAATTTATTTATTTATATTAAGAGTAGACTTTATATTTATACAACAAAAGGCCCTGCAAATATACTGTACATATTTTTGGTGTCTCTCTCTTTCATGCCCGGGCTTTAGATTGTTGTGGCCTTGTCCAATTGACCGTCTCCTTCTTCTAAAGGGCAATATTACAGTATATGCTATATTATTCATGATTTATAATCTTTAATTCCTTGTGCAAACCATGTTTTCCTGCAAGCAATTATTAAAGTCATATATAGATTGGGATGAAAGGAATCTCTATTTATTTAAGCAACACCTAATCTGTCCTGAATTGTAGCGGTTCATACATTGCTATTTAGGATAATAATGGATGTTCGCGTTTATTGTTTCGCTAAGTACTTGTTAAGCTCAAGAACAATCAAAAAATAATAGGGGTTAATCTGAATCAAGAGTAATATAAACTAGAGAAAATCGTTTTTTTAAGATCTGTGATAATAGTGAAGGTAGCTTAAAATGTAAGAACAATAAAGCAAGTAATGAACTTTTCGCAAGAAAGAGAGAAATAGAGAGAGAGAGTAATATATTCTTAATAATAAGATACGCATGAGTCCTTTACAAAGGGAAGAACCCTTTTATATATTAAGGGACCTTCCTCGAATTAATCAAAGAAAAGTAAAGGGGTTGGTGGTCTCAGTGTACGGGAAAGTCAAAACTTTAAGTGACGTCGTCTTGAGTCATGTCGCTTGGTTCGTCCACTTACTGGGGCCGACCTTATTCGAGTCGGACTCAATTAGGTCGTTCTCTACGTCGAAGGCGTGCATAGATAACCTAAGAACATAGGGAACCAAATTGCCCAATACGGATAGTCCCTCCGTTTGTTGGGGACGTAGCTGAGAGACGTCTTCAACGAACGGATATGCGTGCTCGTCCTTTCTACAAATTTGGCCGTTCCCATCAATACTGTAAAAAGGGTGTGTGATCATATGCGGAGGGGTTACGCCGCTGACATAAAACCTCCTTTTAGGCTCCTTTTTAAAGATGACATCATCGATCACGTGCATGATCATTACCTTTTCTCTCGAGGCAGTCCAGGACATGACGTGACATTTTGGTTTCCCATGCTGGTTTTTGAACCAAGCCTTTTTGATTTTCGTGCACCTTTCCTTATAAATAGGAGAGAGGTTGAATCCGAATCATCTTTCGAACTTATTGGATAGCACTTTCTCAACCTTTATCTCGTCTTTCTATGGAACTCGTTATCTTTTATTTTAAAATATTCGTTCCTGGGAATCGAACCTTTTATCCTTAAAACACCTTTCTCTCATTACTTTCATCATGACTAAATGTCGTCACGATAGTACCAGGACCAAGGGTGATGCCCTCTCTAGGGCTTCGTCGTCCTCAGATGATGGGGAAGCCGAGGAGGTTCTCATTCCCCTATCAACGGCCAATATTCTTCCACTGGATATGGCTGCATGGAAATATTTTAAGAACCAATGTAAACTTTCCCCTTGGGAACTCACTGAACTGACGCCATCTCATTTGGCTATTCTCAGGGAGTCATATAGTATCCCTGACTACATCGAGATGGCTCCCACCGGGATGGACTATGCCAACAAGAATATGCCCGGGTATTGCACCTTCTACGAGTATGCTTTTCGAATCGGGTAAAGCCTCCCGCTTTACCTTTTGGAGGAGGAGTTTGTCTCTTGTACGGGGCGTGTCCGGCCCAACTCATTCCATATGCCTTGAAGGTGTGTAGGATTCTTACCACCTATGCGGCGAAGGCTGAGAAAGAGGTTACCGTTCACCACCTCTTGCAAATGTTCGGCGTGAGCTTTATGAGAGGCTCAATGCTCCAGTTAGTACGTCGAGGCAAGAAGAGTTTTGTGTCGCAAGCGGACGACAAGGCCAGCCGACAAAATTTGGATGATGTGACGAAATACAGGGGTTCTCCAGGATGATGTATCATTGCGGCGTACTTTTGGCATTGTTCGCATCGGCGGACATACTCGGCTGCCTTGTTTTTCATAGTGGGCCAGTAGTAGCCAGCGCATATGATGTACCGTACGAGGGCGTGATGTCCGGTGTAAGCGCCGCAATGGCCTTCGTGCACTTCTTCAAGTAATGGCCTTGTTTGGTGCGGCCCTAAGCACTTGACTAGGGGGCCACCGAACGTCCTCTTATAAAGGTCGTTGTTGATCATGCAGTATCGGGCAGCCTGTACGCGAAGATTTTTTGCCTCCTTTTTTTATCGGGGGCCAATGTCCCGTCCAGCAAATAAGATATGAACTAGTTGTGTCGGTCCCAAGTCAGGTTTAAGGAAAGTACCTCGGTGTGGTCGATAGGTGAGTGGAGGAGCGTGACCACACTTTCTTTGTTGAAGTTTTTGGTGGCTGCAGCCAACATTGCCAGGCCGTCCGCTTCGACGTTTCGTGCTCGGGGAATTTCGAAGCGGCATTCGTCGAACGTAGCCATCAGCTTGTGGATTTCTGTCTGGTACTTTTGTAGCCTCTGCTCTTTGACTTGATAAGTCCCAGTGAACTGGTTTACCACGAGTTAGGAGTCGTACTGGAGGAGGATTCAGCAAGCCCCGTATTTGGTGTCCAATTTCATGCATTCTATAACGGCCTCGTACTCGGCCTCATTATTAGTCATTTTGGGCATTGTATAGACTGACAAATTGTTTCTCCCATGGAAACCTCGAGAACGAATCCCAGTCCCGATCCCGATGCATTGGCGGCGCCATCCGTATAAAGGACCCATAGGTCATTATTGGAGGATACGCATTGCGCCTCAAGTTCTGCCTTTGGCAGGACTTCCGCGCTGAAGTCGGGAATGAAGTCGGCAAGGACTTGCGATTTGATGGCGGTCCTTGGAAGGTATGTGATGTCATGCTCGCTGAGCTCAATGATCCATCTGGCAATTTGTCCAAAGAATTCGGGTTTGTGTAAGACGCTCCTTAAAGGGAAGGTCATTACTACCCTTGTGGGGTGGCACTGGAAATAGGGCCGAAGCTTTCATAAAGCTACTACGAGCGCCAATGCCAGCCTCTCAAAGTGTGGGTACCGGGTTTTGGCGTCCACTAAGGTTTTGCTAATGTAATAGATGGGAGATTGTGTACCTTTATTTTCGCGCACCAGGACGGCGCTGACTACAACTTCCGATACAGCCAAGTACACCAACAGTGGTTCACCTGGGTTGGCTTTGACCAGTAGGGGTGGTGATGACAGGTATGCCTTCAAACTTCTCAGGGCGTCGACGCATTCTTCATTCCATTGTAGTCCTTGTTCTTTTTTCAATACACCAAAGAATTTGTGGCACCTATTGGAGGAGCATGAGATGAACCTGGAGAGGGCGGCTATTCGGCCTGTCAGCTTCTGCACTTCTTTTTTGCTACTCAGTATTTCTGGGATGGCTTCTATGGCTTTGATCTGGTCTGGGTTGACTTCGATGCCCCTTTGGGATACCAGAAACTCCAGGAACATTCCCGAGGCTACGCCAAAGGCACACTTTTCGGGATTCAGCTTCATACCGTATCTCCTTAGTATTTTGAATGCTTCTTTCAGGTGGTCGAGTTGGTCCTCTTTTTTTGACGACTTTACTAACATGTCTTCGATATAGACCTCCATCGTCTTGCCGAGTTGATCTTTGAACATTGTAGTCACCAGCCTTTGGTATGTAGCCCCTGCATTCTTGAGCCCGAAGGGCATTACCATGTAGCAATAAGTCCCTTGGTGAGTGATGAAGGTCATTTTCTCCTGATCATCCTCGGTCATCATGATCTGATTGCAGCCGGAGTATGCATCGAAGAAGCTCAGCAGCTCATGTCCTACCATGGCGTCTATCAATTGGTCGATGCAAGGTAGCGGGAATGAGTACTTTGGACATGCTTTACTTAGGTCGGTGAAATCTACGCTCATCCGCCACTTCCCATTGTTATTTTTGACCATTACGATTGGTTTCCCTAATGGATCCATTAGCCAACAGCTTGTTTACTTCCTCACTCACTGCTTCGTTGATGGCGGCATTGAATTTTCTCCTCGCCTGCCGCACGGGAAGGTGCAGGGGATTAATGTTTAGTTTGTGGGAGGCAATTTCTTATGGAATTCCTGGCATATCTGCATAGGAAAGAGCAAACGGGTATGCGTGCTTAAATAGAAACTCACAATACTTACTTGGGTTTGAAAGACCGTGGCTTATGTAAGCCTTCTTTGTGGAATCAATGTTGCTCAGCTGGATGGGGTCGAAGTCTTTGACCGTGGCCTTGCTAGCTTCGATGTTGTCAGGATCTTTGATGGCGTCTTCTGTCGGGTGGACCTCAGTCCCTGACAGGGCTGATTGCTATGCCTCCATGCTTTCTCCTTTGAGCTGCTTGGTGTGAGTGTAATCTTGAGCTATTTTATAGCACTCTTGGGCGGTGTGTGGCTCGCCCCGTATACTGTTCACTCCCCATGAGGTTAGAAATTTGATCGCTTGATAGAAACTGGAGGGGACTGCTCTCATGGCATGTATCCATGGACGTTCTATAATGGCGTTGTATGTCGTTTCTTAGTTCATTACGTGGAAAGTGGTTTCCATTGTAACTCCTCCTGCTAGGACGGGCAGCATTACCCCGCCAGAGGTTCTTTCAAGTGCATCGTTAAAACCAGTTAGTGTTATGCAACACGGAATCATTTTATCCTCAAGTCCCACTAATGCATGGACTCTTGGATCAATGATACATGCATCGATGCCATTGTCGACCATGATCCTTTTTACATCAGTATCTACTATGTGTAAAGTAATAGCTAAGGCATCATAATGGGGGGAAAACAAACCGTCGGTATCAGACTTATCGAAGGTGATACTATCTTCGAAGTCATCATACCGTTCGTGAGCAATGGTTCGCTTTAATTTGTGAGTGGTGGTGAATTCGAAATGGTTGATCGTTGAGTCATTGCCATCCTCGATGATTATGTTGATGGTGCGTGTTGGTGAGGGCAGCCTTGGTGGGCCGTGAGGTTGTTCCCGCCTGCGTGCCAAGTTGAGCTTTCCTTTGTTGCTGAGCAGTTCTTTCAAGAACCCTTGGTTCAGCAGCCGGACCACCTCCTGTTGGAGACCTAAGTAGTCTTTAGTCTTGTGCCCCTGTTCCTGGTGGAACTCACATAGGGCGTTAGATTTTCTTGTGGCGGGGTCGGACTTCATCTTCGCTAGTCATTGTACTCTGTTGCCCAGCTTCTCCAGTGCGTACACTACTTATGAAGGAGACACACAAAAGTTATGTGCAGATAATGAAGGAGGCATACCTCTGTCGTTCCTTAGTGGGGCGACATATCGTTGTAAGGAATCCGCGTGCCTTGGTGGTTGTGAAGATCTGAAGTAGGGTTGATGTCTCTCCATGTTGAGGTGTGGGACTTGTTCCCATCGTCCCTCATTGCGTTGGTCTCTTCATATTTCTGGGTTTCCCGCTATTAGCTGCCTGGTCGGGCCATTGAGGTAGTCGTCATCTCCACGTACCTCGGTGCAGTAGGCATTTTGGATTTCTTCCCAGGTTGTGGGGGGGTATCTCATAAGACGGCTAAGAAGTTTTTTGGTCGCCCGTGAGCCGTCCCTGCTGAGTATGTTTTGAAAAGTTGTGACTGGCATGCCTGTGGACACGTTTGGTAGGCTCATCTTGACCCTGTTGAACCTGGCTAAGAATTCTCTGAGCCCTTCTCATGAGACCTGTCGGACAACAAAGATGTCGTTGACCCGAGCTTCTGTTTTTTTGGCTCCCGCGTCGGCGGTGACAAATTTATCTGCCATTTCCTCGAACATGGAGATTCTTTTATCCGGCAACTGGAGTACCATGTTAAGGCCCCTCCTATTAGTGTTTCGCCGAACTTCTTCAGAAGTACAGATGATACTTGTTTCTTTGATAATTCATTGCCTTTGACCGCCGTAATGTAGTGAATTAGGTGGTCCTCGGGATCCAATGCCCCATCTATATACCTTCAAATAGGGGAGCATTATGAAGGTCTTTGGGATGGGGTAAAGTGCAGCTCCTTCGGTGTAGGGTTATTCAACGAACCTCCCCACGTCTCGCTTTGGCAGCAACTTAGGTGCACCCAAGATCTTGTCCACTCTTTCTTGATGCTCCTTCATCTGATAGCGAAGCGATCTATTTTCGTTTTCCATTTATTCCATCTTTTTGAGGATGGCTGTGAGCGTCCCCCCATGAGCTGGAGTATCGGCGGGCGCGTTTTTTGTTCGTGTGACCTCGAGTTCATCTTCGATTATGGCATGGTCCGTCACTAGTGTTGGTGTGCATTTGGTGTTGGGTGGTTTTCCAGTAAGCTACTCAGAGCACTTGTCAACCATTCTTCCAATAGCCTTTTTATCTCTGGGGGTGCTTCTTTGAATGTAGATGTAGAGGCCTTTTTTTTCCGTGGAACCGCCAGATCTTCAGAAGGGGAAGGAAGGTTTTCCACGCTTACCAGGGTACTAAGGGTTGCGTGTGGAGCATCCCCTTCAGTGGCCGCGTTGAAAGGGCCCATAAGATCGGCTCTAGCATCCATGATAGCTTTCATTCTTGCATTGTTTTTAGCCAGTCTAAGTTGTAGAAAGTGGTTTTTTGAAGGATCTCTAGTAGCAAACTACAACTTTGATTCACGAAATCCCCACAGACGGCGCCAAATTGTTTGGCTAAAAATTTAAGTACTTGTTAAGCTCAAGAACAATCAAAAAATAATAGGTGTTAATCGGAATCAAGGGTAATATGAACTAGAGAAAATCGTTTTGTTAAGATCTGTGATAATAGTGAAGGTAGCTTAAAATTTAAGAACAATGAAGCAAGTAATGAACTTTTCGCAAGAAAGAGAGAGATAAAGAGAGAGAGAGAGAGAGAGAGAGTTGTCTATTCTTAATAATAAGATACACATGAGTCCTTTACAAAGGGAAGATCCCCTTTATATATTAAGGGACCTTCCTCGAAATAATCAAAGAAAAGTACAAGGGGTTGGTGGTCTCAGTGTACGAGAAAGTCAGAACTTTAAGCGATGTCATCTTGAGTCATGTCGCTTGGTCCATCCGCTTACTGGGGCCGACCTTATTTGAGTTGGGCCTCAATTAGCTCGTTCTCTACGTCGAAGGCGTGCATAGATAACCTAAGAACATAGAGAACCAAATTTGCCCAATACATTTATGTCAACCTATGTCTTTTATTCAGCTTCAATTAATTTATTCCGCCTGCTTTTTGATAACTTTTGTATAAAACTTCAAAATAGTACATGACATATTTATTAATCTTATTGTAACAGGGAGTCCCGATTTATCAGATTTTGGAGAATTTGCTTGATCAGGACCCGAACAACCTCCAACCAGTATAGTTATTAAGAAAAGTTTAAAATGCAAATTATTTATCAAATCCGTCCCCTTGAAGTAAATATTGCTTCACTTCACCAGCATTGTAAATGAAACCAACATACATGTCATTTTTGACATTAGTTTCAACAACAACAACAATAACCCAGCATAATCTCACTTAGTGGGGTCTGAGGAGGGTAGTGTGTATGCAGACCTTACCTCTACCCTTGGGTAGAGAGGCTGTTTCCAAATAGGCCCCCGGTTTCATTCCCTCCAAGAACTTCCCACCTTACTCTTGGGGAGACTCGAACTCACAACCTCTCGGTTGGAAGTGGGGGTTGCTTACCATCAGAGCAACCCCTCTTGTCACATTTTTGACATTAGTTTCATTTGGTTTTAATTAGGATTCAACATTAGCGGCAATGCTATTGCGACCAGGACCAATTCAAGCGTTACAAAGCGCGCGATTCAAAGAAGGCGGCGAGGGAGCAGAGAGGGTGCCTCGAATATACTTAAAAACAACATATGATCGAGTGATGAAGCCGGAGCAGCAAGACGCAATGATCAGAAAATGGCAACGGCAATATATATGCCTTGGAAAGTGATCATAACCCATTCTTCTATGCTCCTTTCACGCTATTCACTTTGCTTGTCAAGGTTGCTGCTTCTTTTTATTGCAGTTACTGTGATATAGTCTCATCTCTATCTCTTGTTCTTGGCTTATAGTGTTGAATTCAACAAATGACATTCAAATAGGTTACCTGGAAACTGTACTAGTATTTTTGTCACCATCCCAACCCGGTTGTAATGGCGCCCAGCACACTACTAGGCAAGTCCGACCATTTATAACAATTACTCCAATTATTTAGACAAGTAAAGATAAAGCTACGGAAAATCTGAGAAAATACCGAAACATCCCAACTAGGACCCGGTGTCACGACCATAAGCCTCTAATGACAGAATAAAATTCTACTACAAAGTCTATCTAACACTGATTATGCGGAAATAAAGGATAAAGATAGAGGAGAGAATCATCGGTTGCGGAAGCCCTGGAGCTACCTCAAATACTCCCGGAAAGAACTCTGGATCAGCTGCAATCACTCAGCCTGAGACTGCTCTGGATCTGCACACAGGGTGCATGAAGTAAAGTGAGTACTTCCAACTCAGTGGTAATAGACATAACTATAGTCTGAAGGTAAGAAAACGCAAGAAATGCACAAAGTACTCTATATCTAGCAGTTCATATCCAAAGCAGTGAAAACAATATACAACAAATAATACAGTTAAGAAATAGTGCATGAAAGAATGCAACACATATAACGGTACACTTCAGTACCCGCTACGGTGTGCAGCCCGCTCCACTTATATAACGTCGACGGCGCTCACTAGGGATGTGTACAGACTCTGGAGGGGCTCCTACAGCCTAAGCACAATATCAGCCAGGTGTTGGCATAAAACAGGCTCTCGGCCTCAATATCAATATATAATAATCGCTACAGCGTGTAGCCCGATCCATATCAAGGAAACATCATCACCACTGGGTCCCCGACCCATCTCAGTCAAATAAGTCCACAGCCAACCAGGCGGGATATACTACAGGGATCTCAGCCCTCGTATCCTTTTCATTTAAGGTTCATGTATAAACAAACTTATTATATTATTTTTAATATTTGAAAACATGACTGAGAAATTATGTTATGCACACAAGTGAAGAAAACATATAAAAATCCCCTAAGGATACTACAGGTCGGCACAAGGCCCCAAACACGGGAATAAGCCCAATTCACAATAACAAAGTATGCGTTTCAGTCGCCAAAATAGTAGAAATTAACACACGGAACGGACTAAGTCTCTGTCCCAACAGTATATGTCCCCGCACTCATCCTGTAATGCGTGTCACGCCTCAATATAGCGTTACGATGTGAAATTCTGGGGTTTCAAACCCTCAGAGCAGCAGTTATATCAATTACTCACCTCTAGCCGGCTGAAAACTAGCTAGCAATACCCTTGCCTTCCGAATCGACCTCCTCGCGCATCGAATCTGCCAAAAGCACAATGAATATATTATAATAGGCTAAGGGAATATAACTCAATCGAAAAGACTCGAAAAATATCAAAAACCACAAAATTTGCAAAACCCAAGCCACGGGCCCACTCTCGAAATCCAGAAAACTTTATATCAAAACAATCCTTATCTCGCCACGAGTCTACACATATCAAGCTCACAATAATCGGAGTCCATTTGACTCCTCAAATCATCAATAATAGCTCTCTTAAGTTTCAAGCCCTAACCCACATCTTTTACCTTTATTTCCTTGGGTTTTCAGTATTAAACCATGTTTTAAACACCATAATTTCGTAATTTAATTCCAACAATCCATACCTGATGATAGCCCTTGAAATTCTCTTAAAAAATTGCCCAAAACCCTCTTGTTCGAACTCTAAAATATTTGTTCTTTCAAATTTGCGAAGAAGACTTAACTTAAATTTGTCCAGTCATTTCTGCTTATCAGTTCACGCACTGCACCTGCGACTATCGTTTTTTGCGGTCATAACACCGCTTATGCGTTTTTCTCCCAACCGCTCAAACCGCTTCTGCGGTTAAAAGATTGCATATGCGATCTCCGCTTTTGCGGAAGATGCCTAGGCCTCAAGGCCTGCTTACGCGACCTCCCTCACCACATCTGCGGAATCGCTTATGCGGCCCCTTTTTCGCAGATGCGAGAATACCAGGTACCAAAACTCCAAAACATGGCAAAACTCCAAAACACTCCGTTTAACCATCCGAACTTGCCCCAAGGCCCTCGGGACCTCATCAAAAAGTGCCAACCATCCTAAAACATCACACAAACATGTTCCAATCATAAAAACACATCCAACAACACAAGAATCATCAAATTACCATAGATTCAAGCCTAAGTTAAACTAAAACTTTCGAAACTTGCATTTGATCAAAACCCCGACCTAAACACCTCCGAATCAACAACTTGCTAACTCACTCAATTCAAGCCTAATTTTACACCGAGCCTCCAAAATTACTTCTGATTACTCACCTAAGCCTCAAACCATCCCCCACAGCTAACCGAATCAACGGAAATCCATTCTGAGTCTTGTAACTCACAAGTCAACATCCGGTTGACTTTTCTAAACCAACTCTTCCTTAAAGAGACTAATTGTCTCATTTCAAATCAAACTCTATCCGAATTACTTCAAATTCACCAACCACATAAAATGAAATATGTAGAAGTATTTAACGGAGAAAATAGGATGTAAATACATTAGACGATGGGTCGGGTCATAAAAATTTTCAAATTAAATAAGTCCAAGTGTCAATATGCATGTAAGTGATTTTACATATGGCAAGTCTTCTAGAAGCTATGGATAAATGGCTTACTTTGTCCAAGTTTCGTTCATGCAAGATGTGTGGCAATTTGTAAAGAAAATTGAGGACAAGTGTATGGACACTTGACTATATTTTAAACTAATTATATGCCTATAAATAGGCACTCATTCCATAATGATGAAAAACAAGAATTGCTTCCAATTTCTAATTCTTCTCTCCCCCACGCCTCTGTTCATTCTTTCCAATTTAGTTGTTTTATTTTTTAATTGCTGGATTTAATAATTAATATTTTGCTAATTCATGTATCCTCCTTAATAGAGGTAGGCTTGTTTAATCATGGGGAAATTTTTTACATTGCTGAAATAGTTTCTTAGGATAGTGCCTAGCACAACTTAAGTAAGTTGGAGTATTTCCACTTATAAATAACTCTATTGCAGTATTATTATTGTTGTTATTTTTCGGTGTTATTTCCCTACAATCTAAGAAACTATGGCAAGTAATACTACTGCGGAAATTTTCGATAGTGCTACCAATTCTGGTGATGTCTCCGCTGCTACTGTTCCAGATGTCCTGCCAGATATCCATGGTTTTGCAAATACGTTATTGCATCCACAGCCTTGGCAGACACTAATGTCAAAACACAGGTATATAAATAGACATGGTTACATATCCAATGCTAATATTAAAACCTTCAAGAAAAATGCACCTCAATGCGATAGAAGAATTGGAATAAATGACAACCTCTCTAAGTCAAAATTAAATTTGACTAAAGCGGATAATATAATTACTGCGGTCATTTCTCAAATAAATGATGTGGCCAGTGTGAGAGATTGGGTAATAGACTCTGGTGTCACTAGGCATATTTGTGCAAACAAAAATGAATTTTTGTCTTACACCCAAGTTGAGGAAGGAGAAGAATTTATTTATCTTGGTGACTCAAGAACAATTCGCGTTCTTGGGAAAGGAAAAATTCTTCTCAAACTCACATCTGGTAAAACTCTAGCATTGAGTGATGTATTACATGTTCCTAATATCCAAACCAATTTGACTTCTGTGGGGTTATTAGGAAAAGTTAGAGTGAAGGTTTCATTTGAAAATAATGAGATCGTATTGATCAAAAATAATATTTTTGTGGGCAATGGATATTGTAACCATGGTTTATTTGTGCTTAATATTTTTTGTACTAGCAATGAAAATCCATCTTCTTCTCCTTATATGGTTCAGTCAATTTCTTTGTGGCATGCTAAACTAGGACATGTTAATGTCTCGTATATAAAGAAAATACAATTGCTAGGATTAATATCTAATTTAGGCACAAATAATATTAACAAGTATGAAATATATGCTGAAGCTAAAAGTATTAATAAGACTTGCTTTTATGTAAATAGAGAAACTGAACTGTTATCCTTGATTCACAGTAATTTAGGTGACTTGAAGCAGACTATCAATAGAGGTGGTAAAAGATATTATCTGACTTTTATTGATGATTTTTTTAGATATACTAAGTTGTATATGCTTAGAAATAAAGATGATGCTTTTAATGCTTTTATTTCTTATAAAAGTGAGATTGAAAATCAACTTAGTAGGAAAATCAAGAGAATTAGATCTGATAGAGGTGGAAATTTTTTATCTTTAAATGAATTTTGTGAAAATAATAAAATTATTCATAAAGTAACTCCGCCTTATTCACCTAAGTCAAATAGAGTAGCTGAAAAAATAGAACATTGAAATAGATAATGAACTCTATGTTAGTTAGTTCTAATGCTCCTGATAATTTGTGGGGCGAAGTTATTTTATCTGCATGTCACTGACAAAATAGAATACCACATAGAAGAACAGGCAAAACTCTTTATGAATTGTGGAGGGGTTACAACCTTAATTTAAAATATTTAAAAGTGTGGGGGTACCTTGCTAAAGTTCTTTTACTTGAACCTAAAAAGAGAAAAATAGGTTCTAAAACTCCTGATTGCATGCTAATTGGATATGCTGAACATAGTGCTGCATATAGATTTTTTGTTTTAAAAAGTGATGTGCTTGATTGCAATACTATAATTGAGACAAAGAATGTTGAGTTCTTTGAAGATATTTATCCATTATCTGATAAAATTTCTCATACACCTATTGAAACAAATAATGAAATTACCTTTAATGAGGAACTGAGAAGGAGCAAAAGGCCTAGGAAAGAATATTTTTCTTATGGAAATGATTTTTAAACTTTTCTTGTCAATAATGAACCATCAAATTATTTTGAAGCCATCTTCTTCAGATGCTAAATATTGGAAAGAGGCACTAAAAGTTGAAATTGATTCTACTATGAAAAATAATACATGAATTTTAACTGACTTACATCCTAGTGCAAAGCCTATTGGTTGTAAATGGATTTTCAAAACGAAATTTAATCATGATGGATCTTTAGATAAATATAAATCTCGGTTAGTAGCAAAAGAGTTTTCTCAAAAACAAAATATATATTGTTTTGATACATTTGCACCTGTGGCTAGAATTTCTTCTATTCGAGTTTTAATTACCTTAGTTTCAATCCGTAAACTTTTTATTCACCAAATGAATGTCAAAAGTGCTTTTTTGAATGGTGATTTAGAAGAAGAAATTTATATGGTTCAACCTGAAGGTTGTGTCATTCCTGGGCAAGAAAATAAAGTTTGTAAATTGATTAAATCTCTTTACGGCCTTAAACAAGCTCCTAAGCAGTGGTATGAGAAATTTGAACAAGTCTTATTGGGAGACGGATTTTCTTCAGTTGAATGTGTTTATGCTAAAATGGTAGACAATGATTATGTGATAATGTGTCTATATATTGATGACATGCTTATATTTGGTACAAATTTAATTATTGTACAAAGCATAGAATTATTTTTATCTACTAATTTTGATATGAAAGATATAGGTGAAGTAAATACAATATTGGGAGTTAAAGTTATAAGGAGTGAAGATGGAATAATGTTATCACAAGAACATTATGTTGAGGCTCTTCTTAAGAAGTTTGAATATTTTAATGTCAGATCTGTGGGCACTCCTTTTGATGCTAACTCTAAATTGAAAAAGAAGAATGGTGACCCAGTTACTCAGTCTAAATATGCTCAGATTATTAGGAGTCTGATGCATTTAATAAATTTTACAATGCCTAATATAGCCTATGATGTGTGTAGACTGAGTAGATATACTCATAATCCCAACCGAGAGCATTGGTCTTCATTAGATAGACTAATGAAATATCTGAGAGGAACCATGAATTATGGTATCCTATATAATGGATTTCCTTCTACTTTAGAAAGGTACAGTGATGCAAACTGAATCTTTGATTCAGATGAGACAAAATCATTAGTGGATATATATTCACCCTTGGTGGTGGTGCAATATCTTGGAAATCAGCTAAACAGACGATCATTGCTAGATCGACTATGGAATCAGAGTTTGTAGCACTGGAGTTAGCTGGTTCTGGGGCTGAGTGGCTAAGAAACTTCTTAGTAATATCCTTTTAATAAAGGACGTATTGCCTCCTGTGTCTATACACTTTGATTGTCAAGCAGCAATAGCTATAGCAAAAAAATAAATCTTATAATTGTAAAAGTAGGCACATAAAATTGAGACATGATGTCATACAATATTTGTTGAGAGATGGAATAATTTTTATTGCTTATGGGAAGTCAGAGATAAATTTGGCTGATTCTCTGACTAAACTTGTGGGAAAAAAATTAATTCTTCAAACATCAAAAGATATGGGGTTAAGGCCGATATGTTATCAATAGAGATGGTAACTCAACCTATGTGATTGGAGATCCCATGAAGTAGGTTCATGTGGGTAATAACAAGTCAATATTGGCAGTGATGCACTAAAAGAGAGTGCTTGACCGCTACTAATTGAGAGACTGAGTTATTACTCTTAATGAAATTCATAGTCCTTAATGGATGGTGCATTTAAAAGCAGTATAAGCTTGATGAATTCACCAATATGAGAGTGGAGTGGGCCGCTCCTATGAGATTTTGGCCTAGTCTCTAGAGCTCTCATGAAAATCAGGCACGCGCATGGCCTATTGGACGCAAAACCGCGTTGAACCAGTAAAATTATCGGGGGTCAAAATGTGATTGATAAAATCTCAGACTTACAGTAATAATTATTGATTCATTGAAATATAATATTTCACCAGTAATTTCGTGAGTTAAATTTTTTTGATTTAAGTTTGGTTCATAGTCCAGAAGACACCAAACCTATTACATTTGGACCATATAAATCCAGCAAAATCTTATTATTCTCTCTTTTTTTGTTTTAGATATGTGAGGATTGTAGTATTATTTTCAAATTAAATAAGCCCAAGTATCAATATGTATGTAAGTGATTTTACATAGGGCAAGTCTTCCAGAAGCTATGGACAAATGGCTTACTTTGTCCAAGTGTCCTTCATGCAAGATGTGTGACAATTTGTAAAGAAAAATTGAGGACAAGTGTATGGACACTTGTCTATATTTTAAACTAATTATAAGCCTATAAGTAGGTACTCATTCCCTAACGATGAAAAATAAGAATTGCTTCCAATTTCTAATTCTTCTCTCCATGTTCATTCTTTCCAATTTAGTTGGTTTTATTTTTTAATTGCTGGATTTAAAAATTAATATTTTGCTGATTCTTGTATCCTCCTTAATAAAGGTAGGCTTGTTTAATCATGGGGAAACATTTTACATTACTGCAATAGTTTCTTAGGACAGTGTCTAGCACGACTCAAGCCAGCTTATAAATAACTCTATTGCAGTATTATTATTGTTGTTATTTTCCGGTGTTATTTCCGTACAAAAACTTTCTCCCAACGAGGCCTATTAGCTCAGCTAGTTAGAGCGTCGTGCTAATAACGCCAAGGTCGCGGGTTCGAGACCTGCATTGGCCATTTCGTTTTTCATTTTTATTATTAAATGGTGTATATTTATGAGCCCGCCAGGATGAGTGGTTCAATGTATATGGAAACAAAAACTAAAATATAAACAGAAGAGAATTAGCAACAAATTAAGTGTCTGCCGGTTTTTATATTATTTCCCCCTCTCTTTCTCTCTCTTTGTTTTCCCCAGTTGTCTAGATAGAAGTCTTGCTTCTCACTCAGCTCTCCAAAAGTTGATTGGACGTTGTTGTTAGAATATACTCTTAACGCTAGAGGGGGGGTGAATAGCGTTATAATAAAAAACAGCGTAAACTTGCGGAATTTAAAAATTGCAGGAATGAAATAAGTGCGATAAGTAAATAATAAGGAACAAACGCACCGATGTTATCCTGGTTCACCACAACCCGTGGCTAGTCCAGTCCCCGAGAGACTCTCTCGAGATTTCCACTAACTTCGTTAAGCTTACGGGTGCTTAACAAACCGTTACAAACTGAGAACTTGAGTCACACAAGCCTCAACAACCTTTGCTCAAAGATACAACACTTCAAGACTTCAACCAAAGGAATCACAACGTTCCTTCTTACAATACAAAGGATTAACACTTCCCTTCAAGTGTATAAAAACACTTTGCACTCAAAACAAGACTCTCCTTAAGAGTAGATATGAGTAAAATAAATACGCTCAAGAACGCAACAACTTTCGTCAAGAATTTGGCTCATAAAAACTTATGTAATGAATAGAAAATGATGAATAAGAGAGTATGCAAGCTTTAGCAATAATATGATCAGTTGTTGTGTTTAGAAGACTGATTTGAAGATGTATTTATAGTGTCAAAAACATGCATAACCGTTGCCTAATTGCCAATTAAGAATTACTGATTTTGTGCTACGAAAATCAATTGTCTAATTGGCACAATCGATTGTTTTCCAATCGTTCCAAAAATCATTCCCAGATTTTACGCAGCATAATCGATTATCTAAGACGTATAATCGATTACTGGCAACGTTCAAAAAATCATTTCCAGATTTTACTTAAAACAATCGATTATCAGAAATATACAATCGATTACTTGGCAACGTTCAAAAAATCTTTTCCAGATTTTACTTAAAACAATCGATTATCAGAAATATACAATCGATTACTTGGCAACGTTCAAAAAATCTTTTCCAGATTTTACTTAAAACAATCGATTATTAAAATCCTATAATCGATTATCTGACGAAGTTTGAAAATATTTTGGCAACGGTCATTTACATAATCGATTATGCTATATGGACAATCGATTATTTTTCAGTCTTGAAAAATATAATAGACACTGCCTCAACACAATCGATTGTCATATGGTTCACAATCGATTATTTTGTATCTTTGAAAAATCTGATAGACACTGCCTCAACACAATCGATTGTCATAAAGTTCACAATCGATTATTTTGTAGCTTTGAAAAATCTGATGGACACTGTCTCAACACAATCGATTGTCATAAGGTACATAATCGATTGTCTTGCAGCTGCCTTAACATAATCGATTATCATAAGTACATAATCGATTATCTTTGTCCAGATTTTAGAGGCATGTTTAAAAATTATTTTGCTAAAATAAATATGCATGATTTAAAATCATTTTGCTCTAAATTAAATATGCATGATTTGATAAAAATGTTTTTACGAGAGAAGCCAAGTCTTGAGTTAAATTGTCGGATCAAGATCACAATTAAAGAGCGACTCATGTATAACTTTGTTTAATCTTGATCTTTGTTTGTCTTGTGCTTGAACTTCGTTACGTGAAATTTGCGCGCTTGTGCTTGGACCTCGTCATATGTCAATTGCGCATCGTTTGTCATTTATCAAAACCTACAAATATGAACACACGTTTACTTTAGTGCCTTGAAAATGTGTTTCAACAATTTCCCCCTTTTTGATAATGGCAAACCTTAATCGGGATATGCATATTAGGTAATTCATAATGACGATCCAAGACAAGTATATATATATATGCAATTAGTTCCCCCTCAACAATGAATTCCCCCTCAATTTGTGCCAATAAGTATTAAGTGCATAGCCCTTATTCTTTTTTGATAAATGACAAACCTTAATCGGGATATGCATATTAGGTAATTCATAATGACGATCCAAGACAAGTATATATATATATATGCAATTAGTTCCCCCTCAACATATGAATTCCCCCTCAATTTGTGCCAATAAGTATTAAGTGCATAGCCCTTATTCTTCCGCCTTTTGACATTAGCAAAAAATTGGTAAATAACTTGTTTATTGATTAATCAAAAATTTCAACTTCATAAAAGGGATAATAAAGCGAATAATGTCAACATAATCGATTATTGATACTTGATAATTGATTATATACTAAAGAGAAATCGATTATTCTAAAGAGGAATCGATTTATTCTGCACCAGTCTTTATAATTCCCCCTGCTATTAGGGCGATACCTGCAAAAATACGTTAGACGCCTCCGACGCTCAAGTTAGTAATCATGTAAAAGGGAAAATGCAATGCATGACTTAGATCAATGTGGAGTCAAGAATCCCGAGTTCACTACGAATTCGGAAGAAGGACTCTTTCTCTAAAGGTTTTGTGAAGATGTCGGCCAATTGATCTTTGGTTTCAACAAATTCAATTTCGACATCACCTTTGAGAACGTGATCTCTTATAAAATGATGCCTAATTTCAATGTGTTTTGTTATTGAATGAAGAATGGGGTTCTTCGTCAAGCATATGGCGCTAGTATTATCACATCTAAGAGGGATATGATCGATACTTAGGCCATAGTCCAAGAGTTGCTGTTTCATCCAAAGGATTTGAGCGCAACAACTCCCCGCGGCTACATATTCAGCCTCGGTTGTGGACAACGCAACACTTACTTGTTTCTAGCTAAACCAAGAAACTAGAGAGCTACCGAGCAAATGGCAAGTGCCACTAGTGCTCTTGCGGTCCAATTTGCATCCAGCGAAATCGAAATCGGAATAGCCAACAGTTGGCATGAAGAACCTTTGGGGTACCATAGACCCACATTTACAGTACCAACAAGATACTTCAATATCCGTTTCACCGCAGTTAGGTGAGACTCCTTAGGACATGATTGAGCGCATAAGCACACGCTAAACATGATGTCCGGTCTACTAGCAGTAAGATAAAGGAGAGATCCAATCATACCTCGATACTTCTTGGTGTCGACTTCCTTACCTTTCTCATCTTTGTCTAGATGGTCGGGTGTGCTCATGGGAGTGGCCATTGCTTTTGCGTTGCTCATTTCAAATCGTTTTAGCAATTCCTTGCAATATTTAGCTTGACAAATGAAGGTTCCTTCTTTCATTTGCTTTACTTGCAGCCCCAAAAAGAAGGTTAGCTCACCCATCATAGACATTTCAAATTCGCTTGTCATTAAATCAGAAAATTCCTTGCACAAAGCATTGTTAGTAGCACCAAAAATAATATCATCCACATAGATTTGAACTAATAAAATATCATTGTTTTTATGCTTAACAAATAGAGTGGTGTCAACTTTTCCCCTAATGAATTCATTTTCCAAAAGAAATTTGCTCAATCATTCATACCAAGCTCGGGGAGCTTGTTTGAGACCATCAAGCGCCTTTTTAAGTTTGAAAACATGATTGGGAGATTTAAAAACTTCAAAGCCCGGGGGTTGTTCTACATAAACTTCTTCTTGAATAGCACTTTTTACATCCATTTGATATAAATTGAAATTCATAAAAGAGGCAAAAGCAAGCAATAAACGAATAGCTTCTAACCTTGCTACGGGTGCATATGTTTCTTCATAGTCAATTCCCTCTTCTTGATTATAGCCTTTTGCTACAAGCCTAGCTTTGTTTCTAGTGATTACGCCATTTTCATCTATTTTGTTTCGAAAAACCCATTCGTACCAATTATGGTATGATTTTCGGGTCTTGGCACCAAATCCCAAACGTCATTTCGTTTGAATTGGTTAAGCTCCTCTTGCATTGCCAAGGTCCAAAATTCATCCCCAATTGCTTCGGAGATGGTTGAAAGGTTCAATTTGAGAAACGAAAGCAGTATGTCCTAAGGTGTTCTTAAGAGTGTTTCGAGTACTTACCTGCTGTTCAATATCGCCAATTACCTGTTCGAGAGGATAGTCTTTGATTGTCCTCCTCGCGTTAGGCAGTTTCGTTTCTTTTTCCAGTTGTGGCGCTTCCTTCGATAATTGTTCCAAGATTTCATCTTTAATTTCCTTAGGAGTTTCCTCTTGTACTTTTTCTTGAGGACTCATTGAGTTAAAACTACCTGCAAGTTCAAAACCAGAATCCTTTCTCGCCAAGCGAGCATTATTTTCGGAAAACACAATATGAGGGGATTCCTCAACAGTTTCGGTTCTATTATTGAATACTCTATATGCTTTGCTACGTGAAGAGTAACCAATAAAAATTCCTTCATCGGATTTGGCATCAAACTTTCCCAAATTATCTTTACCATTGTTATGAATAAAACATTTACAACTGAATACTCTATGATGGGAGATATTTGGTTTCCTTCCCTTGTAGAGTTCATAGGGAGTTTTCATGAGTATTGGCCTTATGACTACTCTGTTTAAAACGTAGCATGCGGTACTCACGGCATCCGCCCAAAAATGTTTGGGAATCTTAGCCTCATCGAGCATGGTTCTAGCCATCTCTTCGAGACACCTATTTTTCCTTTCCACCACTCCATTTTGTTGTGGTGTGCGTGGAGCTGAGAAGGTGTGCTCGATACCGAGTTCGTCACAAAAATCCGCGAAGAGATTGTGATCGAACTCTCCCCCATGATCACTTCTTATTGAAGTGACGGTTGTGTCCTTTTCATTTTGAACACGTTTAAGAAAACATTTAAAATTATGAAAAGCTTAACTTTTATGAGCAAGAAATAGTGTCCATAAAAATCTAGAATAATCATCAATAATAACAAAAGCATAACGATTTCTACCAAGACTTTCAATGCGAGATGGTCCAAAAAGGTCCATGTGAAAAAGTTGCAATGGTCTAGTAGTTGAAACAATATTTTTTGATTTAAAAGATGCTTTTGTTTGCTTCCGTTTTTTACAAGAATCGCAAATGGAGTCTTTTTCAAATTTCAAATTTGGAAGACCAATAACTAAATTTTGTGAAACCAATTTTGTTTAAAAGATGCATGTTGATGTGAACTACTCTACGATGCCATAACCACATATCATCTTCTTTGCTCATAAGACAATTCACATACTCAGATGAAGAATTTTCGAGATCAACCATATAGATGTTATCCATTCTAAAACCACGAAGGATAATTTTAAAATCGCTACGGCGAAAAACTAAGCATTCATCCGAATCAAATAAAACAAGATTTCCCTTGTCACATAATTGACTTATGCTCAAGAGATTATGTTTTAGACCTTTAACTAGCAATATATGCTTAATGGAAGAAGGTTCATCCTTACCGACCGATCCAATGTCGATAATTTTTCCCTTGTTGCTATCTCCAAAAATAACACTTCCTCCTTCCTTGTGTTCTAGTTGAAGGAACTTGGATTCGTCTCTGGTCATGAGTTTGGAGCATCCACTATCAAGGTACCAAAGTACACTTGATCCCTTCAAACATACCTACAAGACAAATTAATGAGTCTTTGGTACCCAAGCTGTTTTGGGTCCTTGAGAGTTAGGTGTAACATGCTGTTGTGCTTGACATGCAGTTAAGTGTCTATGTCTAGTGAAGCAAGAAGGAGCAATATGTCCAATTTGATTGCAATAATGACAAATGACATTAGGATTATGCATTCGTCTAGGTTGATAGTAGTTGGACGGACGAAATTTGTTTACTCTATTTTCGACAATATGACTATTGCGCATTTCATGAAAATCATTTCTCCTACTATTTGTTCTAGGATATGCAGCATTTCTAGAATAGTTATTTCTAGGTTGAAAGCCATTTCTAGGTGTCCTAAAATGTTCAAAGTTTCTTCTAGTGTTTGGTCTAGGATATGCATCATTTCTAGAATAGTTATTTCCAGGTTGAAGGCCATTTCTAGGTGTCCTAAAATGTTCAAAGTTTCTTCTAGTGTTTGGTCTAGCATGCATGTTGATTCTAGGATTGTTATTTCTAGGATGAACATTTGTTTTATTTATTCTAGGTTGAGCCTTAGGTGGTTGGGGATTGGCTTCAACTTTTTCTTTAGGCTCGTTTTTAAAACCTATCCCATGTTTGGTCGATTTCAAATTAACAAGAACCTCATTCAAATTTTTATGATAAGAATTAAACTTATCTAAGGTGCCCTTAAGTATTTCTACCTCATCTTTTAGATGCATGCAAGAAGTACAATTTTTACTAGAACTCTCGGGTTTGTCGGCGCTTCTTTTGCCGAAAAAATTGTTTTCTCCTTTCAACTTCTCATTTTCCAAAATCAGTTTTTCCAAATCCTTTTCTTTCAAAGAGAGTTGTTTTTCAAAATCTTTTTCTTTCAAAGAAGCATTTTCCTTAATGTTTTTAACAGTTTTGGAAGCTTTAATGAATTCACTATACAACTCATCAAAGGCATTTTGCATTTCCTCAAGAGAATAGAAGTTTTTGGAAGAAATTTGACATACCTCTTCTTGATTGTTTTCGTGAGCCATGAGACAAAGATTTGCGGTTTTGTCTTCTTCTTCCTCACTCGACTCGTCTCCGGAGTCGCCTCCCCAAGATATGTATGCTCGTTGTTTCTTGAAGGGTTTCTTCTCCTTTTTGACATTTGGGCAATTTGATTTAATGTGCCCGATTTCTCCGCACCCATAGCACTTTACTTGATCTCCTTGTTGTTTGCTTTTTCGTTCATACTCTTTTCGCATGAACTTTTGAAATCTCTTAATAACGAGTCCGAACTCGTTATCTCCGTCCTCGTTATTTTGAGGTTGGCTTGTGCTTGCCTTGAGGGCGATTCTTTGTTTCCTTTGATCATTAACAAGAGGGTTAAGTATAGTAGATTCATAAGCTTTAAGATTACCTCTTAATCTATCGATGGTGACATTGAAATGCCAATAGATTCTTGAATCGCGTCGGACTTGGAGCGCCATTCCGGAGTGAGACTTCGGAGAATTTTTCGGACAAGTTCCTTATCCGTGAAGGTCTTCTTAAGAGCATGTAAGTCATTAACGATTTTTGAAAATCGTTCGAACATGTCATCGACCCTTTCGCCTTCCTTCATGTGAAACAGTTCATATGCATGGGTTAGAAAATCAACTTTAGCCTCTCTTACCTGGTCCGTACCTTCGTACGTGATTTTCAGCTTATCCCACATTTGCTTCGCCGTTGTGCAACATGATACTTTTTTGTAATCATCAGCGTTTACAGCACAATATAATAAGTTGATGGCTTTAGCGTTGTTCTGCACTTTTCGGATATCATCCGCATCGTATTCATCTTCGGATTTTGGAACCCATTCATTTTCAACCTTTTTTGGTTGGAATTTGTTCTTCCTTCATTATAACCTTCCACAGATGAAAACTATTCGATTGAATGAATATTCTCATCCTTTCCTTCCAGTACGTATAGTTTGTGCCATCGAATAGTGGTGGTCGGGTGGAGCATTGTCCTTCACCTATTCCTGCAAAAGAATCACGAGTAGAAGCCATGGATTGTTTCTCTCAAACGGTTAAGTTTTTCAGAGAGTTGGGCTCTGATACCAATTGTTAGAATATACGCTTAACGCTAGAGGGGGGGTGAATAGCGTTATAATAAAAAACAGCGTAAACTTGCGGAATTTAAAAATTGCAGGAATGAAATAAGTGCGATAAGTAAATAATAAGGAACGAACGCACCGATGTTATCCTGGTTCACCACAACCCGTGGCTAGTCCAGTCCCCGAGAGACTCTCTCGAGATTTCCACTAACTTCGTTAAGCTTACGGGTGCTTAACAAACCGTTACAAACTGAGAACTTGAGTCACACAAGCCTCAACAACCTTTGCTCGAAGATACAACACTTCAAGACTTCAACCAAAGGAATCACAACGTTCCTTCTTATAATACAAAGGATTAACACTTCCCTTCAAGTGTATAAAAATACTTTGCACTCAAAACAAGACTCTCCTTAAGAGTAGATATGAGTAAAATAAATACGCTCAAGAACGCAACAACTTTCGTCAAGAATTTGGCTCTCAAAAACTTATGTAATGAATAGAAAATGATGAATAAGAGAGTATGCAAGCTTTAGCAATAATATGATCAGTTGTTGTGTTTAGAAGACTGATTTGAAGATGTATTTATAGTGTCAAAAACATGCATAACCGTTGCCTAATTGCCAATTAAGAATTGCTGATTTTGTGCTACGACAATCGATTGTCTAATTGGAACAATCGATTGTTTTCCAATCGTTCCAAAAATCATTCCCAGATTTTACGCAGCATAATCGATTATCTAAGACGTATAATCGATTACTGGCAACGTTCAAAAATTATTTTCAGATTTTACTTAAAACAATCGATTATCAGAAATATACAATCGATTACTTGGCAACGTTCAAAAAATCTTTTCCAGATTTTACTTAAAACAATCGATTATCAGAAATATACAATCGATTACTTGGCAACGTTCAAAAAATCTTTTCCAGATTTTACTTAAAACAATCAATTATTAAAATCCTATAATCGATTATCTGACGGAGTTTGAAAATATTTTGGCAACGGTCATTTACATAATCGATTATGCTATATGGACAATCGATTATTTTTCAGTCTTGAAAAATCTAATAGACACGGCCTCAACACAATCAATTGTCATAAGGTTCACAATCGATTATTTTGTATCTTTGAAAAATCTGATAGACACTGCCTCAACACAATCGATTGTCATAAAGTTCACAATCGATTATTTTGTAGCTTTGAAAAATCTGATGGACACTGTCTCAACACAATCGATTGTCATAAGGTACACAATCGATTGTCATGCAGATTTCAAAAATCTGATGGACACTGCCTCAACATAATCGATTGTCATAAGGTACACAATTGATTGTCTTGCAGCTGCCTTAACATAATCGATTATCATAAGTACATAATCGATCATCTTTGTCCAGATTTTAGAGGCATGTTTAAAAATCATTTTGCTAAAATAAACATGATTTAAAATGATTTTGCTCTAAATTAAATATGCATGATTTGATAAAAATATTTTTACGAGAGAAGCCAAGTCTTGAGTTAAATTGTTGGATCAAGATCACAATTAAAGAGCGACTCATGTATAACTTTGTTTAATTTTGTTCTTTGTTTGTCTTGTGCTTGAACTTCGTTACGTGACATTTGCGCGCTTGTGCTTGGACCTCGTCATATGTCAATTGCGCATCGTTTGTCATTTATCAAAACCTACAAATATGAACACACGTTTAGTTTAGTGCCTTGAAAACGTGTTTCAACAGTTGTACCTTAGTTTAATTTATGCAAAATACAATATTTCGCACATAAAATCATAGAAGATAAACTTATTAGAATTTGAATCTGTACATGGCATTAAGAGATCATATTACTATTCAATAATCAGATCTTGTGATATAAGGGTAAACGAAACAAATTTTAAGGTTATGACATACAAAGCAGGACAACTTATTCACCCAAACACTTTTAATCTCAACGATGAAAAAGTCACAATTTGTTAGAAAATAGTTGGAGTTTTTCCGAAAAGAAAAAAACAACTCAAAAAGTTTTATAGAATAAGCACAATTGTTAATTTAAAAAGTGGTGAGAAATCTGAAAGGAAAAATGAAAATTCCTTTTTTTCCCACTAAAAAACAATGAATTCCATATTCTAATCCAAAATCTTATCAACCTTTAGAAGAAAAAAACCAAAGCAAGTGTATAGTCCAAAAGCCATCAAAATTCAATTTGAAGTAGAAAATAGAGAACTCGGTAAAAGAGTTATTCTTTCTTCTGTTACGCACATAAATAAAAAAAAGGGTTATGCTGGAATATGCCACAAATCTAACAACAATAACAACAACTATTCAGTAAAATCTCACATAATAGTGTATGAGAAGGGTAGTGTGTACGCAGACCTTACCTCTGCCCCGAAAGGACAGAGAAGCTGTTTCCGATAGACCCTCGGCTCAGAGCGACAGAAATATAGGAGAACTGTGAAAACACGAAAAGAAAGAAAGGAAAGGAAAAATCATTAGTAACTCCAGTAAAAACCATTATAGTAACAGAAGCATAAAAAAATAAAAGATGAATGACATGCAGTAATAGTAACCAGAGTCTAAGGCATCTAAGATAAACCTAAAGGATAGTGTGTGTTCATCATGAACTATAAGTCATCTAAGATCAACCTTAAACCAACCCCACGTCGCCCCCGGTATGCATAAAAGGAAGCACCACCACCCCTATCCTGCAACTCTAATGTTTGTCCCCCATGTCTTCCTATCAAGGGTCATATTTTCGAAAATCTGCAGACGTGCTATGTCCTGTCTGATCACCTCTCCCCAATACTTCTTAGGTCTCCCTCTACCTCTTCTCATACCCACCACGGCCAGCCGCTCTGACCTCCTCATCGGGGCGTCGATGCTTCTCTTCTGCACGTGCACAAACCATCTGAGCCTCGCTTCCCGCATCTTGTCCTCCACAGAGGCGACGCCCACCATCCTCCGAATATCTTCATTTCTGATCTTGTATATCCTAGTGTGCCCGCACATCCACCTCAGCATCCGCATCTCTGCTACTTTCAACCTCTGGATATGTGAGTTCTTAACCGGCCAGCACTCAGCCCCATACAACATAGCTGGTCTAACCACAGCTCTTCAAAACTTATTTTTGAGTGGCGATAGCATTTTCTTATCACATAAGACTCCAGGCGGAAGCCTCCATTTTATTCATCCGGCCCCTATGCGGTACGACACGAGGGTATTAAAGTACGAATATAAAGAATAATCTACATTCTCCACTAGAAGCGACGCGAGGGTATTAAAGTAAATATAACTCTTTAAGATTTCCGTGAAGAAGTAATCCATTGTTGAGTTGGCATGCCCCTCACGTTTCCAAACACGAAAAGAAGAAAAGGTTTTTTTTAGAAGCAAGCCTGTCTTGACTCGGATTCAAATTCGAAGAAACCACTCAAAAAGTGCCACGTAATCCACAACCGCATTTTAAATTAAATTATACTCCAGTTCAAAGTTGGTTATAAGCGGCCACGCGACCTTCATCATATATATTCTCTCTCTTTCCATTCCTTCCGCAATTTCATTCTGGTAAATTTCCTTCCTTTTCTGAATAACATGATATGATATGATTTTTTTTTACTTTCTTTTTTCATTGCATGTTAAGTTAGTACTGTTAGGGTTTCCTCTAGTTGTACTTTTCATTGTTATTTGAACTGTTTTATCAGTTTTTTTTTTTTTTGTATTTTTCTGTATTCCTTCCATTAATTTCTTGTGTTTGTAGTGAATTAGTGATTTATTTGTTGAAATTGGAAACTTGATCATCTATTACGATATTTATGTCATTTCTTTTGTTACTTAAGCTAAATTTGAACTTTGATGCATTTTGCAACGTGATTTCTATTTAGAAATCGTGATTCAGATTGGGAATCAGGAGCTGTAGGGTAAGATCTTTTATCAGTTTAACGGCTTGTATTGCGTGGTAAAGTGTGTACCGTGATCAGATTAGTTAATCAACTGATACCGTATTTAAACTTTCTGGTTGTTCATATTGAGCTATCAGCATATGTAGGTCTGATTAACTGTTAAGATAGTTTTGACTATGGGTTCAGTGGCAAAATCAGGAATTTTTCCAAGGGTATTCAAGGATAATCATGATCTTTGAACTTGAATCCACAATCTAATTTTCTGGCAAAGTGTGATCATTGGAGTTCCGCCCCTGGGTGTTGCAATATGATCTCCCAGTTGAAGGATTCGTTTTGTGTACATAAGATTGTAAGAGATTGTAATGTGTTCTTTTGCACTTGATACAGATTATAATTGTTCTACTTTTAAAAAGGTGGAATTGCATTTAACTGAGTCTGAATCATTGCTAGCGCTATTATTTTATCCAGATGCAAGGGCTGCTTTAGTTTTTATCTTTTCCCCCTTTTACTTATGAAGATTGAAGCTTTGTCTTTTTTTCTGCCTACTCTGAACAAGTGAAAGAAAGTTCTCTGCCTACTACTGATTGACTCTACTTTCCTTCGATTTCCTTCCTATCTTGTTCTTCTTTGTTTTAACGTTCAGTGAAGATTTTTTAAAAGTTAGGTTTCTAGTCAATGTTGTAGACGCTGACAATTTTCTTTCATCTTCCAGGGGTCTTAGGCGCAATAAACACCTCCTAGTTTGCATGTTCTTCATGAATTCGAGAAGCACTGCTGCAGCCACTCTTTCCTGTAAAGCGGGAAACAAGAGCAGCTCCCTTTTCTGGATTCTAGTCTGCCACTTCCCCAGATTTTTTGGAGCACTTGTTGCATTTGAGAACTTCCTTCTTTTCAAGGCTATCGTGAGGTGTCCTTCATCCATTTTCATTTTCGGACCTTCAAGGGTAGTTCTCTTGTAGCCGCACAGCAGTCGGGGTTGATCTGCTTACTCCCTCCCTCCTTGTGTAACTTTTCGTAAAAATGGTTTCAGCTCAAATTTCGCAACCAACTGGGAAGCCTATCCACAACCACGTGCTGCTTCCATTGCAAAACCCCAATGTCATATCACTGGATGATGTTGATTTGGATTTCTCCGACATATTTGGTCCAGCTCCAGCTCAAGTTTTGAGCTCTGAGAATGTTGCAGTGTCAGAAACAAATGGATTCATATATGAAGAACCAGCTGTAATTTATAGCCGCTCCCATTCCTTTGTCGGTCCAACAAACTATGTCAGTCAATCATTGAAGCTTAGCAAACTCACACTCTGTGAGAATGAGCACTTTCTGGAGCTTGTGGAGGGAGATAGTGGAGAGACCAAAGATCATCTTGAGGAAGCTACTCTTGAGACCGCTGTTACTGGTAAATCTGAAGTTCATGCTGATGTTAGTATCCCAAGTTCTGTGGGACTTGATGATTTTGAAGTCTTAAAAGTTGTTGGGCAAGGTGCATTTGCAAAGGTATATCAGGTGAGGAAGATTGGGACTTCTGAAATTCTTGCAATGAAGGTTATGCGGAAGGATAAGATTTTGGAAAAAGATCATGCTGAATACATGAAAACAGAGAGGGATGTATTGACAAAAATAGACCATCCATTTGTTGTGCGGCTCAGATACTCTTTCCAGGTGATTGTGTTGCTACAACTTTATGTATATTGATCTTTATAATAGAATCTGTTTGGAGTTGCATACATTTTATGCAACTCGAGCCTGCTATGAGGAGGAAGGTCAAACCTCAAAGTTGGCTCTTAACTGTGAACTCCATCCTTTGTTTGCTTAATATAAACAACAACAACCCAGTATAATCCCACTTAGTGGGGTCTGGGGAGGGTAGTGTGTACGCAGACCTTACCCCTACCCTGGGGTAGAGAGGCTGTTTCCAAAATAGACCCCCGGCATCCTTCCCTCCAAGAACTTCCCACCTTGCTCTTAGGGAGACTCGAACTCACAACCTCTCGGTTGGAAGTGGGGTTGCTTACCATCAGAGCAACCACTCTTGTCCTTTGTTTGCTTAATATATATATATAAAACACACTTCCAAGTATTATTGATTTATTTTTATGTATTTTCTCTTACCGCAGACCAAACACAGAATATATCTTGTGCTTGATATATGTATATATATAAAACACACTTCCAAGTATTATTGATTTATTTTTATGTATTTTCTCTTACCGCAGACCAAACACAGAATATATCTTGTGCTTGACTTTGTTAATGGGGGACACCTTTTCTTTCAACTCCATAGGCAAGGGCTATTCAGGTATAATATGCCTTCAGAATAATCTCGGAATTCTCTGGTTCAGGCAACTAGCTAACTTGCTTCTTTTCAGGGAGGATTTGGCGCGCATATACACTGCTGAGATTGTTTCAGCTGTTTCTCACCTCCATTCTAATGGCATAATGCACCGGGATCTTAAACCAGAAAATATCCTTTTGGATGCTGATGGTCATGTAAGAAAGATACCCCTTTTTTTCCATCTCCCTTATTTAGCACTGCACCCTGCTTTTCGATGGTTTCTAATTACTTTCTTTAATTTCCACTGAAAGACCATCAACTAGGTTTTAGTTCTAGTAGTGGATAACTGAAAGAAACTTTTTTGTCTTTGTTTCACAATTATTTTGAAAAACTTCTCAGTTGTCCTCCATTGACCTTATGTAATACTTTTGCGGCAGGTATTACTGACTGATTTTGGCCTTGCGAAGCAATTCGATGAGAACACGAGATCCAACTCTTTGTGCGGAACAATTGAATATATGGCACCTGAAATTGTTCTTGGTAAAGGTCATGACAAGGCTGCAGACTGGTGGAGCGTGGGAGTTCTATTGTACGAGATGCTGACGGGAAAGGTTTGTTATTTTGTTCAATATTGCAATAGTAACTAAAATTCAATGATTAAGTAATCAGCGTGTTAAAAGATAGGAAAATTATTGAACTAATCTGATAGGCTCGTCATCTGAAGTTTGGAGTTGGCCAGATATAACTGTAAAATCTGCCGGGTACCAAATCATCATGCCACTTTTTACTCTCTTTTGCACCTCGTCCTTGCGAATATTTTATACCTTGGTTGTCTATTTTATTTTGCACTAATGCATTTGTCTGGCTTTAATTAAATTTTCCTCTACAACTTAATTCAGAATCTATATTACTCGCTTAATATGACATCCTTTTTATGCTTAACTTTGTATAAGTTGCATTTCATTAATCTAATCTTTTTCTCATGTGACTTTTTTCAGCCTCCATTTGTTGGTGGGAACCGACAGAAAGTTCAACAGAAGATTATCAAGGACAAGATTAAGCTGCCAGCATTTTTGTCTAGCGATGCACATTCATTGTTGAAAGGGGTAAGCTACATTTTCATTCTATGATATGAAAGTGTACCATCTTACTGATAATCATCAATGGTAGACACTTCTTATAAGATAATAGACACTGTATGTCTTGATTGTCCCTTTAAATACTTCAGATTGCATGTCACATAAGTATTATGTTATTTATTACATATTTGTTTATGCTATAAGGATGAAGCTGTTAATTATATTAAGAAGGTGCGTCATGTTTTGTTTTTCCAGAAAAATGAAGAGGTATCTTAAGAGGAAAAAATGTTATATGTTGATATTTCCTTTAAAATACTGAGATAAGTTGCAAACTAAAGTAATGCCCTAAAGTAGATCTCTAATTAGGATAATTTCATCAAAATAGTGCTACATTCAAGTCATTTCTAGTATAAGAAAAGTAACTACGAAATAAGAGTTTAATAGTGTACTGTCATGATTTAGTTAGGATAATTTGGAAGCCCTTACTGCTTAGATAGTGTTTTGAATCAATTAACGTATAACACCATTCATCATGCTATATTCTATCTATCATATAGTCAATGGCATTCAAAACTTGGAAAGTGGAAACTAGACGATTCTTATGGTTGTGTTTGTATTTCTACAGCTGCTACACAAGGAGGCAAGCAAGCGCCTTGGGAGTGGATTAAGAGGTTGTGAGGAGATAAAAACTCACAAATGGTTCAGGTCTATCAATTGGAAGAAATTAGATGCTCGAGAAATAAAACCAAGTTTCTGCCCCCAAGTATCGGGGAAGCTGTGTGTTGCCAATTTTGAGGAGCAATGGACCAGCATGCCTTTGCTAGATTCTCCTGCTGCTAGTCCAAAATCTGGTGAGAACCCATTCAAGGGTTTCAGTTATGTGAGGCCTGCAGCTGAATAAAATCATCACGCTAGGTATCTTTCTTAGCTTATGGTTTCCAAGGCGTTGTACATTTTCTTTAATTCCCCTGCGATTTATTTCTTGACTATGCTGTACGTCAGTAGGCTATAAGGAATGTGCTCATACCCTGTTCTCACATTGCAGTGGATATTTAAGTATGTGGGAAATATTTGCTTGTACAAGAACCCTACCAGGGTTTACAACTCTATGTTTGTCATCTATCTTTCTGCAGCACCAGGAAGTATTGCTTTAGAAGTGTCTATATTTTAATTTACTTGCTGGTATGTATATAAACGAATGACATCAATAATAAAGTTTGTTCTGCATTGACTTGTTGAAGTCATAGCCTATTATTTCATCGTTCCTTACTGAAAGCCACATATCCTTTCCTCATCCTGTGTTCCTTTGTCTACTCGCTTGCTTTGTCGAAGACTGATCATCGGTCTTCTCCTGAGATATAACCTTTCAAAGAGGAAAACATCAGTGATCTTCCACGCTAGAACCTTGGATTTGAGTATGTGGTAAACACCATGATACATAGTTTCTGTATGGATCTCTGCCCATGCGGATGAAGAAATCCCAGCAGTAATAGGTTCTCATTTATTCAGATTTCTTAAATTCTGGAGAGTAAACTACAGATTCAGGACAAGTAAAACTATAGCATATATGTTTCTCTTAGTAACTGTATCGCCATTTACTTACACGAGTTTCCTTTCCAAGCTGCAAAGTTTACTTCCTTTAAATATCCGAGTACTTTGCTTAATATGCATAGAAACACGTAAAAATGTTGTTGGAGCATTAAAACGCAAAATTAAAGTGACAAAACCAGAATTCTTATAATAGCATTTTCGCTTTCGCGTTCATATTTTTCCTACTGCAGTGAAGCAACAGTAAATCAACCCGGGGACCTTGTAGACTCGGCGATATTCGCCGTCTTCTTTTGAAGCTCTTGCTTATTGCCACCTACTAGTTTGTCCACTTGCCGTCCATCTCTAAAGAAAATGAAGGTTGGAGTAGCTTTTATGTCCCAGGAAGTACTTAACTCCTGCATCAAACCATAACCAACAATTTACAGTTTGCAAATATTTGTCTGTAATTAGAGGAGATCTCTGCTTCCAACATGTTTTGCAGGAGATGGATATAACAAATCCATACCTTTAAATAAGTTGAAATATGAAAACCACTGTCGTAGTTATCATAACTAAGGACGCTAAAACTGAGATCATGCAAATAAAAGACAATGATTAGAAGGAACCGGACACTTACAGCTAACTCATCGACATCCACGGTTAGAAATATTATTGAAGTGTATTTATCAGCAAGTTCATGATAGGCTGGTGCTGCTGTTCTACAGGGGTTACACCATGACGCACTGAAATTTACCACCATCTGTTGGAAGATAGAAGTAAAGGATAGTGTTATTCGACGAGAGCAAAATATTCTGAAGATTAACCAGGTATTCACAACAAATATACACAACTAACCAGTGAAAGGGAAAAAGAGAAGGGTGATTTTGATTTGACATATTTGCAGGTTTTGTGTAGAAATTATGCTTTTGCTAAGAAAATAGCAGATGAAACATGATGCTGAATCATGAAACTGAGGATGTAACTGAATTTTGGAAAAAAAGATTTTGTGCTGCTATGGCTAAGCATAAAGCCAAAATTGATAAAGAAACTTACGATCTTGCCACTGTTACTAGCTTCAGACATCTTCTCTTCCCACTTCTCCATGGATTTCACAAGGCAAACATTTCCACTAGCAAGCCCAAAAGTGGGAGGGACATCTTCCTTTTCTTGACCGCATGCCTGCAATAATCACAAATTTAAGTTAGCCATATCAGCGCAGAGATAATTATCTTCCTTATCTTTCTCATGAATAAAACAAATAAAAGCGGTGATCAGGAAAGAAGGGTGACAGCATTACTCTAAGAAACAATTCAAGAGATTCCAATTAAGGAAAGTAATTTGCCAACTGAACACAAACATAGAACTCTCTCCTCCCCACCCCCCCCCCCCACCCCCCATGCCAGGGCATAAAGGAAGAAAAAAGGAATGAATCACGACCAATAGGAGATGGATATCTGGAAACTACTGGAAATCTAAAAAGGCAACTCCCCGAAATTCTTCTCTTGTCACTAGATGTATCAAGTAGTTCATATCCTTGCAATGTAAATGCAAGTGAAAGAAATGTAAAGCAAAGAGTTATGTACTTCTTCCAATTAGATATCATCGATCATGAATGGATAAAAAGTTAGCATAAATTTCTCAAAAGACCAGAAGAATATTCAATATCTTAATTGGATTTAAAATTCAAGGCAGACAAATACAAGCTTAGAACTCATAACCACTTTTGGAGAATAAATTTATCCGATGACCAAATTGTTGGCTCCAAACAAATGCAGTTCAATTTAACTCTGAGCCTCCCATTTTAAGATCAGCAAGTATCCTCCTGGGAATGGAGAATCTTCAAATCAATCACTAATAAGTTACTTGACCCTACTCTTTTCTTTTTAATTCAAATAATGGTAGTGCTAGGGTCAGCTGCACACGCCTTGACCAGATCAGGTTCCTGTACATCAAGGTTTAGGCAAATGGGAAGACTTCCATCTGATAAAATTTTATGGAAATTTCCATAATTTAGACGTGTCTAGGACTTATTAAAGATAATTTGGTGTTCAATGTTCACAAGTGTGTTTTTTCATAGGATTCAATGGTCTAATTACTACAAAAGTGAGGCAAGGCTACTACAAGAACAAGGTTGTTTTGCTAAAATTAGCACCTTAAACATTATAATGATGTATTAGTCACCTAAAGTGCCTGGCCAAGTTTTAAAGATACACACACACGCATATGTTTCCGTTGATAGTGGAAGAGCATAAAAAAAGAAGAAGAGACAGACAAGGATGATAATGAAGCACATGTAACGGCCATTCAAACAGAGGACTAGGAATAAGTTATCAAACAAATAGGGGGGAGAAAAGAAAAACTGAGAAAAAACAGACCAACAAATATAGTAATGAAATTATCATACATTACCTTAGTCCAGCACTGTCCCATAGAGGGATGGGAAACTGAACCGAAGCGAAAGAACTACAACAGTGACCTACAAGTAGGAAATCCTGTGAGTAAATGGAACGTGATGCTTGCACAATGTTGGAAAAACAACTCATTTATAGACACCAATGTGAAAATATATGTCCACTAAGTTCATAATAAGCCACAATATAGATATAAGATAATGAAAGAAAAAGAAGTAAGTTTCTAGTGAAGCCTTGAATTAAGACAACTCGCTTTCATCAACTTATCAGGTTTGGCTAAACAAAAGATCGTATTAATTCGTTAAGCTACTAATCAGCTCAAGAGAATTTTAGAACTTCAAAATGCAGCTATCATTCATTGCCTCCAGCATTTTCTAAAACTGCTCAACTATTGTTTTGATAACTGAGAACTCTAGAGTGCTAGTAGCACACGGTTCTAAACTTGAATAATGTGTACATCCCTCTATCTTTCTCCACTTAAATACTAGGCTTTCGTTTGCATTAGGGATCAAATCCGTGACGTGCGGCTAACCCACACATCACGCGTTGACTCTTATTACTAGACCAAAGCCTGTGGCTTCCAAATTTGCTTAATTACATGATACAAAATCACCTGACCAACCAATGAGTCAATTAGTTATTCGATCATCTTTTAAAATTTTGTAGATTCATATTTCAAATTAGTGCCAGTTACACATGGCAATATCAATCTGTTAAAAAATGATCATATTCATTATTAGGTTACGTTCCTAGTTCACCTCGATTCCCACCAAAATGGATGAATTCTTGTGGAGGAGCTGCTGGATGCTTCTGATTAATAGGAAGAGAAGTTAATTTCAAACTAATATGCATCCTCTGCTTCCTTTTCTTTTTAATCCAGAAATTTAAGTGTATTGAGAATAAAAGGGCATTAATTGTCACATGGAGACACATGCATGGGGAAATGCTCATACCCTATACCCAGAAAGAGGAGAAGAGGAATATATTAGCCCCTGCAGACGATAATCATAACCCAAATAAGCTTTCATTGTAGCAAGAGTTCTAAAGATACCAGATAATTGTTAGTATTGACAAGAAAGTGGAATGAGAAAGTTTTGGGTTACCTTGGGACCAATGAAAGCGGAAGTCTCTGCTAATTCAACAGTTTGCGGCGAAAAATGATGATCAAAAACAGAAGACCCATATGAAAAATTTGCGGAGAATGTAAGAAAACCATTGCTCTGTTATCCAAATGGAAAAATAATAGAACAACGGCCTCCCTGAGTTGGTGGTTTTGAACCATAACTAACTCGTGCCAAAATTGCAACAATTCAACCTCTTTTTTTAATCTTAGCGCACCTGTCAACTTAGACAAGCAAAGGGATTGTTTGCTTTTTCTTTTAATAATAATAATAGTCTTAAAGTGATTACAATTGTTTTAGTAAATAAAGATAGACATCATGCAATATGGACTACTTATATAACAAGGATTATGAATAAGTTTTAATTAAATTATCACAATTATACTAATTACTTAGTACCCCTTTTGTTCACTTTTACTTATTCATAATGGACTTTGGCACTTTATACTCCCCTTAACAAATAGTATAAAGTACATATTTTATACTCTCCCCGTCCCAATTTATGTGAACATGTTTGATTGGGCACAGAATTTAAGAAAAAATAAAGACTTTTGGAATTTGTAGTCTTAAATAAGTCAAAAAGGGGTCTAGCGTATTTGTGTGACTGTAAAAGCTTCTCATTAAGCTAAATTGTTTCCAAATTTAGAAAGGATGAATTCTTTTTGGAATAGACCAAATAGGAAATAGTTTCATATAAACTGGAATGGAGTGAGTAATAATACTCATAATAGTGATAACATTCCAAAAAGTCTTGGAGAATTAGTAGTTAATGATAAGGGTAAAATATGAAATAAAATTATCTTTCACGTTATTTGCTAAAATGGAGAGGTAAAAATAAAAATATATTATTACTCCAACAATTTATGGTGGATGTCTACTCTTCTTCCATGATCTTCATCTCAAATGGTTTATGACATATTTTGTATGTTGAATGACATATTCCATGACATATTTTCTTCACTTTTTATGCCTATATAAAGGCCTTGTAATAGATAGAAAAACACACAATTGAAGAAGAAAATATCTTCCTTCTCTCTATCCATATTTCTTGTTCATATTTCACTAAGTTGCTTATATTTCTTGTTCATGTTTTACTAAATTGCTTTCATTTTATAACACGTTATCAGCACGAGTCTCTAATCTTCTTTTAAAGTTCTCGACTCTGATTTAAAATTATCAGGTACAACATGTTTCTCTCTTTTGTAAGAATAATGATATGTTTTGTTGGATACTTAGTTTTTCTCAATTATGTAAAACAAAAATAGAAAGAGAAATATCAGGTATAACATGTTTCTCTCTTTTGTAAGAATAATGATATGTTTTGTTGGATACTAGTTTTTCTCAATTATGTTTAAAAACAAAAATAGAAAGAGAAATATACTCATACTTCACCATGATCTCTTTATTTATGAATAGATGTAATGATATTAATGAACTGCTTCTTAATTGATTTGAATTATTAAAATATAAATATAAGTAATCAACAATAGACTTAGATAACAATAATATTTTCTTGACAGTAGTACGTATCCAAAATATGAATATAAATAGTGTTTGCATCATTAAAATATTACATCCTACTTTGACTAAATTCAAGAAGTTTTTATTGATTATTCATCTTCTTCTGTGTAGAAATAAAACATGTTAGTAATAATGAGGTTACTTGAAAATTTTTTTTGTTTTCAAGTCTATTTTCTTATTGAATTCAAGTATATCTAGTTACATGCTTAAGTACTTGGGTACACCTAACATAACGTGTGATTATACATTATTGTGTAGTATAACATGATATACTACACTAGCTACATTTAACTATTTATTTTGACAAGCCTACATACAGAATATTAGTATACATGGAGATACTCTGTAGGTATAGATTTTAAGATATTAAAATTTTTATATTCTTTAGGTGCACATATAATTCTTTTATATAGTCAATCTAGAAAAGTAACAATACTAATTATATAGCATGTCAAGTCACTTAGCCAAATTATTACTAAAATTTCTTGATAAAGATCTTAGTGCAATAAGGGTATTCATATTAGCCGGTATTGTCCTACACATATTTAGTACACTTTAAATCATGCTAATTAACTTGAATAATTTAATGATGCATGCACTAACTAGACATACAAGATTAAGTATGGATATCTCATAAAACAAACTTGGATCAAAATTCAATTGTAAAAATATTGTTTAATTGATTCATGTACCACACATACAATATTCAAAGAGAAGAAATATTTCTCTCATTTAAGCATGTGTAAGGCAGATGTGACTACAATTTCTGGTAGTAGTAAATTAATTGAAGGCTCTGGAAGAGCTACTATAACTCTGCCTAAAGGAACAATATTTATCATAGAGAATGCAATGTTCTCCTCCAAGTCCAAGAGGAACTTGTTGAGTTTTAAAGATATCCTTCAAAATGGATATCATATTGAGACAATCAATGAGAACAATCTTGAATATCTCATCATTACAAAGAATGTCTCTGGCCAAAAGAGGGTTATTGAGAAGTTCCCTTCTTTATCTTCTGGCCTGTATTGGACAAGAATTAGTGCAATTGAGGCACATTCTACCATAAACCAAAAGGTTACTGATTCCAATACTTTCGTACTTTGGCATGATCGATTGGGACATCCTGGATCAATTATGATGAGACGGATTATAGAAAACTCAAAGGGGCATCCATTAAAGAATATAAAGATTCTTTTAAATAATGAATTTTCTTGCACTTCTTATTATCAAGGCAAGTTAATTATTGGACCATCACCAACAAAGGTTGGAATTGAGTCACCTGCGTTTTTGGAACGTATACAAGGGGACATTTGTGGACCTATTCTCCCACCTAGTGGGTCGTTTAGATATTTTATGGTCTTAATAGACGCATCTCTAGATGGTCTCATGTGTGCCTATTGTCATCTCGCAACCTTGCGTTTGCAAAATTAATGGCACAAATAATTTTATTACGGGCACAATTTCCCGATAATCCAGTTAAGTCTATTAGACTAGATAATGCTGCTGAGTTTTCATCCCAAGCATTTAATGATTATTGCTTATCAATTGGGATAAAAGTGGAACATCATGTAGCTCATGTTCACACTCAAATGGTCTTGCAGAGTCTTTAATTAAACGTCTACAGTTGATATTAAGACCGTTACTCATGAAAATGAGGATGCCCACTTCGGTTTGGGGTCACGCCACTTTGCATGCAGCAATGCTAGTTCGTCTCAAACCGACAAATTATCACAAATATTTCCCGTTGCAATTAGTTTTGGGTCATGAACCTAATATATCCCATTTAAGAATTTTTGGATGCGCAGTATATGTGCCTGTAGCACCGCCATATCACACCAAAATGGGTCCGCAAAGAAGGTTAGGAATATATGTTGGGTTTGAATCGCCCTCCATTATTCGCTACCTCGAAATATTGACAGGGGATTTGTTCACTGCACGATTTGCATACTGTCGATTCGATGAGACACTTTTCCAAAAATTAGGGGGAGAAGTTGGTGAAACCAAACGGGAAATTTTGTGGGAAAATCCATCATTATCTCATCTTGATCCACGTGCCTCTATTTTTGAAAAAGAGGTGCAAAAGATTATCCATTTGCAAAGAATAGAAAATCAAATGCCAGACGCATTTACGGACTTGAAAAGGATAACAAAATCACATATCCCGCAGAGAATGTTCCAATCCATATTGATGTCCCTACTGGACAATCTTCTAGTGTCATAGCTAATGAGTCGAAAGCACGCCTAAAACGTGGACCATTAGGTTCCAAAGATCGAAATCCTAGAAAAATGAAAACAAATGATCAAAATGACACTACGAAAGAATCTCATGAGGAAATTCACGATTTAATAAATTCTGAGATTCATGAAGAATACATTGAGCCCGAGATTCAAGAAAATAAGGAACTATCAATAAATCCAATCGCTATTGAGATAAATTTTAATCGAGTGGATATAGTGGTAGATTATGTCTTTGCATATAATGTTGCATCTAGCATTATGCAAGAAAGTGAGGATCTTGAACCTCAATCTGTTGGAGAATGTCGACAAAGACTTGATTGGAGAATCAAACATATATTGCGGTATCTAAAAGGGACTACCGATATGTGCTTATTTTATAGCAATAATTGCAGTCCTGATCTTGTTGGTTATGCTGTTGCTGGATATTTATCTGACCCACACAAGGCTCGATCTCAAACAGGTTATGTGTTTATCTGTGGAGGCACTGTCATATCTTGGCGATCGACTAAGCTATCAATTGTGGCTACTTCATCTAATCATGTTGAGATAATTGCTATTCATGAAGCAAGTCGAGAGTGTGTGTAGTTGAGGTCTATAATACATCATATTCGAGAGAAATGTGGTTTGAAATGTGACAAACTACCCACGATTTTGTATGAAGACAATGCAACATGCATAGCTCAATTGAAGGGAGGATTCATAAAAGGAGATAGGACAAAGCATATTTCACCAAAGTTATTTTTCATACATGATCTCCAAAAGAATGATGATATCAATGTGCAACGGATTTGTTTAGGTGATAATATGACTGATTTGTTCACAAAATCTTTACCGACGTTAACTTTCAAGAAGCTATGCATAAGATTGGGTTGCAAAGGCTCAAGGATGTGAATTGATGCTCTCTTCAAGGGGAGTTAATGCGCGTTGCACTCTTTTTCCTTTACAAGGTTTTGTCCCACTGGGTTTTCCTTGCAAGGTTTTTAACAAAGCAACAAAAGGCATATTTCTATACATGTGTACTCTTTTTCCTTCACTAGAATTTTTTTTCCTATAGGGTTTTTTCCTAGTAAGGTTTTAATGAGGCACATTATCTATGGACATCCAAGGGGGAGTGTTATGATAAATAGCAATTTATGATGGATGCCTACTCTTCCATGATCTTTATCTCAAATGGTTTATGACATATTTAATGACATATTTTGTATGTTGAATGACATATTCCATGACATATTTTCTTCACTTTTTATGCCTATATAAAGGCCTTGTAATAGATAGGAAAACACACAGTTGAAGAAGAAAATCTCTTCCTTCTCTCTATCCATATTTCTTGTTCATATTTCACTAAGTTGCTTATATTTCTCGTTCATGTTTTACTAAATTGCTTTCATTTTATAACAATACCCCTTTTGTTCACTTTTACTTATTCATAATGGACTTTGGCACTTCATACTCCCCCTAAAAAATAGTATAAAGTACATATTTTATACTCTCTACGTCCCAATTTAAGTGAACATGTTTGATTGGACACGAAATTTAAGAAAAAATAAAGACTTTTGAAATTTGTAGTCTTAAATAAGTCAAAAAGGGGTCTAGCGTATTTGTGTGACGGTAAAAGCTTCTCATTAAGCTAAATTGATTCCAAATTTAGAAAGGGTGAATTCTTTTTGGAATGGACCAAATAGAAAATAGTTTCACATAGATTGAAATGGAGTGAGTAATAATACTCATAATAGTGATAACATTCAAAAAAGTCTTGAAGAATTAGTAGTTAATGATAAGGGTAAAATATGAAATAAAATTATCTTTCACGTGATTTGCTAAAATGGAGAGGTAAAAATAAAAATATATTATTACTCCATGTTGGACAAATAAAAGTTAACGGAGAGAATAAGTTCCTTCTTGCATTTGGTATTGCGAATCTCTATTAACAAACAATTGGTGTTTTATTATTCATTGAATAACTATTCACGTGTATTATTCTTTACATAACAACAATACTACTATTATGGCAATATTAGTACCCCTTATTTTCACAGTGCTGCATTGCCTTGGCAAAATCATCTAGCTTTTAGCTCTTGTTCTTGCCAACTTGATGGAAAACCAAAAAAGAAAAGCCAAAAGAGAGTTGAAAAAATTATAAAATGAAAACAAAGGTTCTCATTTATAATGAGCTGATATAGAATCAACATAAAAAGCACTTATATGTCCAAGAACATGCAAAAGCTGGCAATGGAGATAAATTGCATTCTTAAATTACTCTAGAATCAAAAAACTAACTTATTAAATTACTAGGTTCAAATCAGGGATTTGTGCATTAGTCTTTAGACCTGTTGTCCTCAGAGGAAGGCCTTGTCTCTCCTTCTGGTTGTCGAATTTCTTCAATCATTCTAACCACTTCTCCCATACTAGGTCTCATATCAGGTACCTTTGCTACACAAGCAAGTCCAATCTGAAGCATCTGCACCATCTCTTCTTCAATATTTTGGTACTTCAACAGCTCTACGTCGAAAACTTCAGCAGTCCATTCCTCTCTAACAACCGACCGCACCCACCTAGGCAAATCAACTACCTCATCATGTCCTGATAATGGGATAGGGGATTTGGCTGTCAGCATTTCAAGGAGCAAAACTCCGAAGCTATAAACATCGGATTTTTGTGTCCCTTTCCGCGTTTCAATCACTTCTGGAGCGCGGTAACCAGCACACCTATACTTAAATGGTATGTAGTTCATTAGAGGTGTTAAGCCGAAATCAGAAATGCATCCATCTTGGTCTCTTGTTAGAAGTATATTGGAGGACTTGATGTTCCCATGAGTAAATTTGACACCATCTTCAGTGTGGATGTGGGCAATTCCTTTCGCTGCTCCTAGAGATATCTTCAATCTTGTATCCCAGTCTAGTGGAGTTATTCCAATACCTCTATTGCCTGTACTCATTATCAAGATTATGTAAAATTAAAGCAAAAAGTATTGATAATCAAAATCAAAGCTTGAAGTAAAGTATACCATGTAAGGCGGCTGACAAGCTACCAGAAGGCATGTATTCGGTAACAAGAAGTTTCTCATCCTTGGAATAATAATATGCGCGGACGGGGACAATATTAGGGTGCCTCCCAACCCTTCCAACAACCTCCATATGTTGTTCAAACTCCTTTTTAGCAGCACCTACTTCCCTCAGTCGTTTCACCACCACAATCGTCGCCTCATCCAAGACAGCTTTGTAAGCTATTCCGTAACTCCCTTTACCAAGAACCTCTGCAGAAGCCCTAAGAAGATCCTCCAGATTGAAGCTGTAAGTGCAACCTTCAAAGAATACCAACTTGTTCTTCTCAGCATCTGGCACCCCACTTCCAAAGTCCTCAGTCTTCTCGCTCCTTCCCCCATTAGTCAGTGCCACCTTCTCTTTAATCGTGCTAGTGTTGTCAGTTACTTTCTTTTTCAAACAGCACAAGGAGATCACTAAAACTAGGAGAAAAATCAGCGAAGAAGCCACAACTGCAATAGCAATGATGGTTCCAGTACTTAGTTTCCTAGAGTGGACAGTGTTCTGTCTATTGGGTGGAGATAAGCTATCAGCTGCTGGAGACGGTGATGGAGCATTCAAGGAGCAGCTCGTTAGAGGTGTCCCACATAAACGAGAGTTTCCCACGAATGATGAAAGTGGAAACTTCTGGAGGGAGTTTGGAACTGAACCATTTAGCATGTTGTAACTCAAATTCAAGTGGTTTAACCTGAGGGCGTCAAGGCTGGGGATTTCTCCTGTCAATGAATTGAACTGTAGGTTCAACACAGATAATCGCGACAAGCTCTTGATCGTGGTGGGAATTTTTCCAGTAAAAGAGTTGAACGATAGATCTAGTACACCAAGTCGAGGAGATAAAGAAACAGGAATATCACCAGAGAAGTTATTATGCTGAAGGTAGACAGATTGAAGGGAAGGGATGGAAAGGAGATCAGAAGGAAGACTTCCATTAAGATAATTGGCTCTTAGACTTAGGACTTTAAGAGCGTCTAGCTTGCCTATACAGTTGGCCGGTATAGGACCAAAAAGTCCAACAGCAGGTACATGGATTGCAATGACTCTGGTTCCATCTTTGTTACAAGTGACACCGCCCCAAGAATTGCAAATAGGGAGCGCCAAATTCCAGTTGAGTTTTCTGATATGAGGAACAGAGTTTGCAAACTCGAGTAGAGCCTGTCTATCGGAATCAAGATCAGCTACAACATGATGAAAAATCGATAGCAAGGGAATAAGAAAAGCAACAGCAGCCAGTAAAGACTGGAGCTTCATTATGTTTTTACGGATCTGGCTGGCAAACATGCTAAAGCAAGATTCAAGTTGCCGCAACCCGTCACTTCTTGACTTTACAAATTAGCTGGTTCCTGTTAGAGGAAGCAAGATTAATCAGTTTGCTACAACAACTTGAAGAAACATTAACATATTCAGTGCAAGAAAACTATATAATGAAGAATCAGTATCAGCTAAACAAGTACAAAGAATGAGAATGCCAGAGTAGGAATTACTATGAAAGAAAGAACAAAACCAAGATTATAGTGGCTTTTAGTTCTAAACATAAGGCACCTATATATGATATGAATGAAAGGGAAACTTCAGTTGGTTTACATCTTCATATTGAAAATGGATCAATCAAGGAGGCAAGAATCATGACAAATACTGATTGAACTACTCACTGAAGACAGATTTTGAAAGAGGGTGGGAAGAGAAGATTTATTGCATACTTTGGCAATAAAGTCATTCTTTTTCTATTGTTAGCCCACTAAAAAGTAATATGCCTATAAGCTGTTCATTATAAAGTAAGAGCAGAAAACATGAAAGTCTTTCTCTAAACATGGACTATCAGAATTTCTTATAGAATGAATTCACTCTAGATTTTACTCTTTATCCAGTATTTTATGTGTATAATTGCATTGCCTTTAGTAATGGACTCGGAATAGTTCCCGCTTATAAAAGATTAACAGAATCAGAAGATTTAGGAACATAAAGATAATATATTACAAGATAATAAGGAGTTGATAGTGTACATATAAAACAAATGTAGTATCAAGTCAAAAGTTGAAGCTTCGTTATTTAAGCAAATTACCAAAATTGAAAGACCTCAATGGTGCTCATGACCTTTTCAATGTGGAAAAGTAAATTTGGCATATAACAGTGATAGACTACTGTCAGGCCCAGGTAACCAGCTAGCAGAGCAAATCTTGTATATTTATGCATTGGAAATTATGTTTTGTTGATACAATTATCAATTTTTAAAAAGAAAGTATACTAGACTAAGGAAGTGTAATGCTAAAGAGTGTCACAAAAGAGAAAAAGAAGAAGTGATCCCCACATTTTAAAGTGATCCCCAGGAAGCAAAAAAGATTGTAAAAGCAAAAGTTGAATGGTTCCTCCTTTTCTCAAAGAAAGAGATGGAATTCTATACTAAAAAGCATTAGGTACCACTGATGACAACATAGAGTCGCATTGAGGATTTAGGTTCAAACTTTTAAGATTTTTAATATTGAATCCTTTATATACTAAAGTTATGAGTTCATATCTATTATTTTTGCGATTCTGACAAAAAATTTATATGTAAATTTATACTTCATTTCGAAAGTTATGAGTTTAATTGAACTTGTAAGCACCCCTCATTTTGTGGCATTAACAAAGGGGCCTTGATAAGCAACATGCCTATAATTTTGCATTTCCTAATAAAAAGACCATCAACAAAACCAAATTATGTGATGCCAAAAGCATGAAACCATATTGCTATTGGTAATAACATGTAAAAGCAGAGAATTATTAGTTTCATCAGAGTTTGAAGCATAATGGGGAGCCAAAATTTGAAGCTTATATGTTTGGGATTCTATATCTTTTAAGTTATTGGATTCTAAATTAATAAATTATATATATTCAAAGAATTTCTTATGACAAATACACCGTTTAGACTTAAACTAGTGTTCGACCGAACCCGTAGCTTCCTCTCTCCCTTCACCCCTGAGTTTCAAACTCCCATACTTCAAATTGATATACGAAACAGCATTCTTCTTTCACGACCACATGAGATTAAACAAAAATCACACACAAAAAAGATAACACGTACCCATAATTACATAGTTTGGCATGTTTGTTTGGCCAAGTAATTACTTGGTTAGCATGAAATTCAGTGTAATTGGAGGGGTGTAATTACACTCTTCAATTCTCAAAGGGGAGGTAAAAAATTACACCGTGTAATTAGAATATTTCTTTTTAGTTTCTTTCCTTTTTGTTTTATGTTAATTTATTTTTTATAACTTTTTGTTTTTGTTATTTTAATTTTTAATTTCATTTTTACTTTTTAATTTCTTTTGAAATTTTAAAATATATTTTCTTTTTACATTATTTATCTTTTATTTCTCTATCTTTACTTCTTGTGTATTGTATCATGCTCCATTATGGTAGTTACTACTCGATATTATTGCATGTCATTTTATTTATGATTTTGATAATTATTTATATGATTTCTGCTGGAGTTACTAATGCTTTTTTGTTTTGGTTTTTCTTTTCCTTTTCCTGAGCCGAGAGTCGATTGGAAACAGCCTCTCCGTCCTTTCGGGTAGGGGTAAGGCCTATGTACGTATTACCCTCCCCACTTTGTACCATACTGGGTAGTTGTTATTGTTGTTGTTGTTTAAAATACACTTCCTAATATTAGAAATAATGAGTCATTAACAAACTTGACATATAATGAGTGATGCAATTAAAGTGGTTATAAACTTATCATGTTTCTTAATTATTAAGTTGCATTGGAACTTACTATTATTATGTTACAATTTGACATAAATTAAACTATTTTATTATTTTTTGAATTTTGAAATTGTGTTATATTCATGGTTCCAATTTACTTGTTTTCGTATTATTGACTCTCACTGCAGTAAATATTAATTTATTTTATAAAACATGAATTTCATGATGTTCTTACGAAATGTTTTTTTAAGTGTTTAAATTAAATATTATAATTAAAGAAATATATAAATTATTTTTACAATATTAGTTATAAATAAATGATTACTAAATTAATGTATATTCACAAAAAATATACATCTTAGATATAAAATATAATATCATTTATACTTATAAAAATTTTAGGTATATATTTAATATATTAACTTTTAAGTTTTGATAATTACTGAATTTGAAATTTAATCTAATTGTGTAATTATACTTGTGCAACCAAACAGTAAACTTGTAATTACACTGTAATTACGCGATGGCAAACAAATAAGCCTACATAATTACATAATTGTGTAATTACTAGATTGTGTAATTACTATCCTAGTAATTACACCAATTTCAATTACAGGGTGGCTTCCCAAACAGACTCTTAATGAGAAGCTTTATGTAACCACACAAATACTCTGCGACCCTTTTTGATCTATATAGGATTAGAAATTCCAAAACTTTTTATTTTTTCATAAATTTTATGCTCAATCAAATAAATTCACATAAATTAAAACGGACAGAGTATATTAGGAAATACGTCCGTAAGGGTCATCTTCCTACCGAACGTTATTAATGCAGGACGCGGTCAAGGTTAACGTCGGGTATTAACGATGCACTTCCTTTCCGTTTTGTCGTTGTCGTAACCTCTTGATGTACAATTGCGCCACCGCTAGCTGTTTAAATCCCAACGGCTGTAATTTTATTTTTATCTTTCGTAATAATTTCCCTATTATCTTTTCGTACTACTCCTAGTAGTTGGTAAATTTGAATCTTATTCTAAAGTAAAAAGATTAAGCTAGCGTTTAGCCATAGATCTCAAATTTATTTTAAAAAATTTGATTTGTGTGAAGTTTTATTTGAAGATAAAAATGTGTTCGGACATACGTTTTCTTTCCAACTTTATTTTGGAAAAACATAAATATAATTCGCAAGTTTTGAAATTTTGGCCCAAAATCAGCTCAATAGCTCATTTTGGGATTTGAAATTTATAATTTGGAATTTGGACAAAATATGGACAAAATTTATGACCAAACACGAGTTTTGACAAAATATATGACCAAACGGGGCCTAAAATAAAAAAATTAATATGTTGAAGTGTAAAAATTAAAAACTATTATAAGTATTAACTACTCGAGCAGATAAATCAATGGGAACATTACTGAAAATCATTGTTTCAATGGATTATTGATTCTGAGACGGAGTTAGGATTTGAAACTTGTGATTTCAGTATTTTAAATATTTTAAATTATTGGATTCTAAATTAATAATTTGTATATAACTTTATAATTTTTTAAAACAAATACAGAATTAAGATAAAAATTATTGGATTTTACCGAACCCTTAAAAGAATGGATCTTGGGCCTAACTCAAACCCAAAAGCTAGCTTATGAGGCGAGGATTGCCCAAGCCCTATAATGAGACCAAGGACCTCAAATCCCTCCGATGTGGGACAACTCAACATCCCCCCCCCCCCCTCACACGCAGATCTCTGGAGCGTGGACAACATAAATGGGGGCCCAACATCGGTAACAATAATTGGGATGGGTCTGGCTCTAATACCATGAAAAGAATGGACCTTGGGCCTAACTCAACCCCAAAAGCTAGCTTATGAGGTGAGGATTTCCCAAGCCATATAAGGAGACCAAAGACCTCAAATCCCTCCGATGTGGGACAACTCAACATCTCCCCCCCCCCCCCCCATGCCCAGATCTCTGGAGCGTTGACAACATAAATGGGGGCCAACATCGGTAACAATAATTGGGATGGGTCTGGCTCTGATACCATGAAAAGAATGGACCTTGGGTCTAACTCAACCCCAAAAGCTAGCTTATGAGGTGAGGATTGCCCAAGCCATATAAGGAGACCAAGGACCTCAAATCCCTCCGATGTGGGACAAGTAAACAAACCCGTATCTGAAATGCTAGCTCCGCCCCTACGTTAAGCATTCAGCTACACGACGTTAGTGAAAATACACAACATAAGAAGTGTTATTTTAATATCTCCAACGGTCACGCTTTTTTTGCAAATAATTTCACAGAAAAGGCATAGTTATAAAACTAAGCACTATTTGCTATCGGCGCACAATAGCAAGGGTACGATTGTGCCGAGAAAAATGGCGCGTCGTCGGAAAACTGCACCTCCCGTGCCTGCGCAGATCATCACACCTGCTAATGGGGTTACAAAGGAACTAGAACCGCTCACTTTTGGTAGCTTTCTTCCACAAAAGTTCCCAATCAATTGAGGCGAATCATGACGATGGTGGTGCTGAGGATGATGTGCCTAAACAAGTGAGTAAACTGGAAGGAAATTCATACTCAACTGTTACTTCCTTACATTTCTCAGAATCTAGTGGTTCTGAGAAACCTACTCCATCTGCTGCTGATATTGTTAGAGGTAATCGAAGTTTACAAATGGTGAAAACGCTCTCGTTTGTTCCCCCTACTGAAAGGGATGGTAAGAAAATCGTCAAATTAAGTGAAGATGATTTGAATTCTCAGACTGATTACTGGAAGACTTCTTTAATTGGGTACATAATTGGTGAGACGCCATATGAGAAGACTATGGACAATTTTGTGTTGCATGTGTGGAAGTTCGTCTCTAAGCCTCATATACTGATTCACTCTGAGGGTTACTGCATTTTCAGATTCAAAACTATCGAGGACAGAGATCTAGTTATTCAATCTATGCCTTATTCTATAGGAATAAGCCAATGGTGTTGAAACCTTGGGAAATTGATTTCTCTTTCCAGGAGGACATGCTAAGTACAATGCCAGTGTGGATTAGATTTCCGGGACTACCTGTAGGATATTTGTCAACTGATGCATTGAGCAAGTTGGCTAGTGCAATGGGAAATCCTTTGTACACAGACAAGTTCACAGCCCATTATGAGAAAATATCTTATGCTAGGGTTCTAGTGGAGGTTGATGCTGCATACCCTCTACCTGATCAGATAGAGGTTGACACTCCTTTTGGGCTGAAAACTCAGTTGATTCAATATGACTGGAAGCCTATCTATTGCAATCACTGTCTGAAATTTGGCCATGATACTATAGATTGTTGGTATAATTCTAAACTTGATGAAGACCAGGTGCTGGATGAAGAGGGGAAGCCAAAGAAGCAGAGGACCAGAATGAGGAAGTATGTAAAGCCAGCAAAACAAGAATGGCTGGTTAAAAAGGATCGAGATAGAACAGAATTAATTCCACAGGAGGTACTACTAGAGCAATCAGATAATATGGAAGCTGGGGGGCTTGGGGAAATCACTATTACAATGGTGCCTTCCCAACAGGATGCACAGCAAATTAATGACATACAGGAGCAGAATGTAACATTAAATAGTGAATCTATTTACAGCATTGATGAAATGGAAGTAAATATCAGAAAAGGAAAGGCAATTGTTGAAGTGCTAGATGCTGGTAGAAGGGTTCAGCAGATTGACCCTGGGCCTTCTCAACACCTAAATCCCAAGTTGATATGATTATTGTCACTTGGAATATTAGGGGGCTAAACCTAGCCCATAAGCAGAAAGAGTTGAAGACCTTTCTTGCTTCCAATAAAGTAGATATACTGGGTTGTATAGAGACTAGAGTTAAGGAACATAAAGCAAAGCAAATACAAAGAAAGATTGCAAATGGATGGAATGTCCAATGCAATTATTCAAAGGCCGTTAATGGGAGAATTTGGCTTCTTTGGAAACCTCATATCCAGCTTCAAGTTTCAAAAGTAACTGATCAATTCATTCAGTGCTTCATTGAAGACTCCAACAGTCAATTCAAAACTCATTTCAGTGTCATTTATGCTCAGAATGATGGCAACCAAAGAGAGCATTTGTGGAGTAATCTGAGGCAACTACATATATCTGGCCAGGACAATTGACTGCTGAGTGGTGATTTTAACAATGTCTTATGTACTAAAGACAGAATTGGGTCACCTGTAACTGATGCTGAAGTGAGAGGTTTCAGAAGTATCATTCATGACTTGCAGCTTACTCCTCTCAGGGCAAAAGGATTGCATTTCACTTGGACAAACAAGCAAGATGTTTTATCAAGGGTATATAGTAAGATTGACTGGGCATTAGGTAACTATCAGTGGATACAACAGTATGGGTACATTGAAGCTGACTTTATGAATCCATCAATATCTGACCACTCTCATATACTTATCAAATGAGCTGGCCAGAAATTGCTTCATCCAAAGCCTTTAAGATTGTTTATCAATGCTATGGGATCCCCTCAGTTTCATGATATTGTACAACGTGTTTGGAGGCAGAATTTTGTGGGTGAACCTATGCAGAAGATTTGGAGTAAATTAAAGAATATGAAACTGCAGCTAAAGGAGATTAATACTTATATGGCATCATGAAGGAAAAAGTTTGCACATGCTAGAGAGAAATTAGAAATTATCCAAAATCAGTTGCAGCACACTCCATTACAGCAAACCTTGTTTAATGAGGAAAGAACAGCACTTGAAGAAATCCAGAAATGGAGTAGTGTGGAGGAACAAATACTGAGACAAAAATCCAAAGCTTGCTGGATTGATTGTGGTGATGCAAATACAAAGTACTTCTATGCTCAATGGAAGATCAGAACTAGTCAGAACAGCATAACCTCCATATATACTGAAACAGGTTTAAAACTGACAGATCTTAAGGTAGTGGAACAGGATTTTATCAGTGTTTTTCAATCATTAGTGGGAGATAGTGCTGGAGAATTGCCATGTGTAAACTCAACTATCATAAAGGAGGATACATGTTTAACTCTACCACAACAAAAAATGTGATACAGGAGGTTACAATGAGGGAGATCACAGAAGCAATAATGGAGATGCCTAATGACAAAGCACCTGGAGTGGATGGATTCCCTGTGGGAAATTTCACTAAGAACTGGGAATTAGTCAAAGATGATATTCTTGCTGCTACAACTGACTTCTTTGCCACAAACAGAATGCCTCCAATGATTAATACAACAGCAATTGCACTGATTTCCAAAGTTAAAACTCCTGCAATTGTTAAAGATTATAGGCCCATAGCTTGCTGCACAACCTTGTATAAGATCATATCCAAAGACCTCAAATCCCTCCGATGTGGGACAACTCAACACCCCCCCCCCCCCTCACGCCCAGATCTCTGGAGCGTGGACAACATAAATGGGGGCCAACATCGGTAACAATAATTGGGATGTGTCTGGCTCTGATACCATGAAAAGAATGGACCTTGGGCCTAACTCAACCCCAAAAGCTAGCTTATGAGGTGAGGATTGCCCAAGCCATATAAGGAGACCAAGGACCTCAAATCCCTCCGATATGCGACAACTAAACAAACCCGTATCTGAAATTCTAGCTCCGCCCCTACGTTAAGCATTCAGCTCAACGACATTAGTGAAAATACACAACTTAAGAAGTGTTATTTTAATATCTCCAGCGGTTCTTGCAAATAATTTCACAGAAAAAACATAGTTATAAACATGAGCACTATTTGCTCTCGGCGCACAATAGCAAGGGTGCGATTGTGCCGAGAAAAATGGCGCGTCGTCGGAAAACTGCACCTCCTGTACCTGCGCAGATCATCACACTTGCTAATGGGGTTACAAAGGAACTAGAACCGCTCACTTTTGGTAGCTTTCTTCCATAAAAGTTCCAATCAATTGAGGCGAATCATGACGATGGTGGTGCTGAGGATGATGTGCCTGAACAAATGAGTAAACTGGAAGGAAATTCAAACTCAGCTGTGCATTCCTTACATTTCTCAGAATCTAGTGGTTCTGAGAAACCTACTCCATCTGCTGCTGATATTGTCAGAGGTAATCGAAGTTTACAAATGGTGAAAACGCTCTCGTTTGTTCCCCTTACTGAAAGGGATGGTAAGAAAATCGTCAAATTAAGTGAAGATGATTTGAATTCTTAGACTGATTACTAGAAGACTTCGTTAATTGGGTACATAATTGGTGAGACTCCATATGAGAAGACTATGGACAATTTTTTGTTGCATGTGTGGAATTTCGTCTCTAAGCCTCAGATACTGATTCACTCTGAGGGTTACTGCATTTTCAGATTCAAACCTATCGAGGACAGAGATCTAGTTATTCAATCTAGGCCTTATTCTTATAGAAATAAGCCAATGGTGTTTTAACCTTGGGAAATTGATTTCCCTTCAGGAGGACATGCTAAGTACAGTGCCAGTGTGGATTAGATTTTCGGGACTATCTGTAGGATATTTGTCAACTGATGCATTGAGCAAGTTGGCTAGTGCAATGGGAAATCCGTTGTACATAGACAAGTTCACAGCCCATTATGAGAAAATATCTTATGCTAGGGTGCTAGTGGAGGTTTATGCTGCATACTCTCTACCTGATCAGATAGAGATTGATACTCCTTTTGGGCTGAAAACTCAGTTGATTGAATATGACTGGAAGCCTATCTATTGCAGTCACTGTCTGAAATTTGGCCATGATACTATAGATTGCTGGTATAATTCTAAACTTGATGAAGACCAGGTGCTGGATGAAGAGGGGAAGCCAAAGAAGAAGAGGACCAGAATGAGGAAGTATGTAAATCTAGCAAAACAAGAATGGCTGGTTAAAAAGGATCGAGATAGAACAGAATTAATTCCACATGAGGTATTGCCAGAGCAATCAGATAATAAGGAAGCTGGGGGGGCTTGGGGAAATCACTATTACAATGGTGCCTTCCTAACAGGATGCACAGCAACTTACTGACATACATGAGCAGAATGTAACAGTAAATAGTGAATCTATTTACAACATCGATGAAATGGAAGTAAATATCAGAAAAGGAAAGGTAATTGTTGAAGTGCTAGATGCTGGTAGAAGGGGTCAGCAGATTGACCCTGGGCCTTCTCAACACCTAAATCCCAAGTTGATATGATTATTGTCACTTGGAATATTAGGGGGGTTGCTCTAAATTATAAGTTACTAATTCTAAGTCTTGGTTTTGGTTAGGTAGTATATATAATTGTTCTTTCCTAGGTATTTCTTTTAGGATAGGTTCAAAGATTTTACTTATATGTGTTAATCCTTTTCTTTTATTTTTATTTATTCCTGGTTTATTACTTAATACGTATAATTGTTTTGCTTTGATAGTTAGTACTTTACTTCCTGGTAGCATTTCTATTCCATTAATTTTCCAATAAATCGTTAATGGTTTATCTATATTTTGTTCCGTCATGCTTATATTAAAATCAGGTTTAAATAAAAATTTAGCTTTTTGGTATATTAGATTTCCGGTTAATTGTGTTAATATAGATTGTTCTATAGGATGAATTATTCTATCATCTGCTAAATATATTTCTATTGGTGTATCTATACCTTCTTTAAAATGTGCATATAACATAATATGTATTCCTCCAAAATAGCAGTATCTTAAATTATGTTTATTTTTAATACTTTTAGTTTCTTCTTCAATTAGATGTTTAGATACTAAAGGTATCATTGTTTTTCCATTTAAATGTTTTATGTCTAATACAAATTCCTTTTTAGTGATTATATAATAATTTTATTTTTTAATTTTTAATGTTTCATTCCAAAATTGATTTTTAAAAACTAAGTCTGGTGTAAGGTCTAATTCTTCTTTCCTAATTTTCTCATAAATTTTTTCATCAAATATTATCTGTTGTTTCTCATAATCTATGTCTTGTGTATAGTTTATTATTATATCTTTGTCACTTGTTTCTCCTATTTTAGTCTGACTCATTTTCTTCTTCACTTGTTATATCTGATTCAATTATTTCATCTTCACTAGAAAAGTTATCCGTATCTATTTCTTGCTTAACTATATCTATATCTATAAATTCATCATTATCTAACTGAATTTCTTTTATTTGTTTTTGTCTATGTTCTTTGCATTCTGTGGATATCTGTCCTATTTTTGTCTAGGTCCTATTACCATAAGCAGAAAGAGTTGAAGACCTTTCTTGCTGTCAATAAAGTAAATATACTGGATTGTATTTAGACTAGAGTTAAGGAACATAAAGCAAAGAAAATACAAAGAAAGATTGCAAATGGATGGAATGTCCAATGCAATTATTCAAAGGCCGTTAATGGGAGAATTTAACTTCTTTGGAAACCTCATATCCAGCTTCAAGTTTCAAAAGTAACTGATCAATTCATTCAGTGCTTCATTGAAGACTCCAACAGTCAATTCAAAACTCATTTCAGTGTCATTTATGCTCAGAATGATGGCAACCAAAGAGAGCAGTTGTGGAGTAATCTGAGGCAACTACATATATCTGGCCAGGACAATTGGCTGCAGAGTGGTGATATTAACAATGTCTTAAGTACTGAAGACAGAATTGGGTCACCTGTAACTGATGCTGAAGTGAGAGGTTTCAGAAGTATCATTGATGACGTGCAGCTTACTCCTCTCAGGGCAAAAGGATGGCATTTCACTTGGACAAACAAGCAAGATGTTTCATCAAGGGTATATAGTAAGATTGATTGGACATTAGGTAACTAGCAGTGGATACAACAGTATGGGTACATTGAAGCTGACTTTATGAATCCATCAATATCTGACCACTCTCATATACTTATCAAATGTGCTGGCCAGAAGTTGCTTCATCCAAAGCCTTTAAGATTGTTTATCAATGCTATGGGATCCCCTCAGTTTCATGATATTGTACAACGTGTTTGGAGGCGGAATTTTGTGGGTGAACCTATGCAGAAGATTTGGAGTAAATTAAAGAGTATGAAACTGCAGCTAAAGGAGATTAATACTTATATGGCATCATATAGGAAAAAGTTTGCACATGCTAGAGAGAAATTAGAAATTATCCAAAATCAGTTGCAGCACACTCCATTACAGCAAACACTGTTTAATGAGGAAAGAGCAGCACTTGAAGAAATCCAGAAATGGAGTAGTGTGGAGGAAAAAATACTAAGACAAAAATCCAAAGCTTGCTGGATTGATTGTGGTGATGCAAATACAAAGTACTTCAATGCTCAATGGAATATCAGAACTAGTCAGAACAGCATAACCTCCATATATACTGAAACAGGTTTAAAACTGACAGATCTTAAGGCAGTGGCACAGGATTTTGTCAATGTTTTTCAATCATTAATGGGAGATAGTGCTGGAGAATTGCCATGTGTAAACTCAACTATCATAAAGGAGGATACATGTTTAACTCTACCACAACAAAAAATGCTGGTACAGGAGGTTATAATGAGGGAGATCACAGAAGCAATAATGGAGATGCCAAATGACAAAGTACCTGGACTGGATGGATTCCCTGTGGAATTTTTCACTAAGAACTGGGAATTAGTCAAAGATGATATTCTTGCTGCTACAACTGACTTCTTTGCCACAAACAGAATGCCTCCAATGATTAATACAACAGCAATTGCACTGATTTCCAAAGTTAAAACTCCTGCAATTGTCAAAGATTACAGGCACATAGCTTGCTGTACAACCTTGTATAAGATCATATCCAAAGTCATTACCAACAGAATGAAAAGTGTTATTGGTGATCTAATTGGACAAGCTCAATCAGCATTCATTGAAGGAAGAAGCATAGTAGATAATATTCTACTTAGCCATGAAATCTTCAAAGGATACTCTCAGAAAGGTGTGTCTCCCAGATGTGTATTGAAAGTAGATCTGAGGAAGGCCTATGATACTTTGGAATGGAGTTTTCTGAAGCAGGTTCTTATTTATTTAGGATTCCCTGCTAAATTTGTCCAATGGATTATGGCCTGTGTTACTACTGTCTCTTATTCTCTTGTTATGAATGGGGGTTTAACAAAGCCATTTAAAGCTAAGAGGGGTATTAGGCAGGGGGACCCTATGTCACCTTATCTATTTGTGATTGCTATGGAGTATTTAAACAGAGAACAAGAATGGTGATTTCAACTTTCATCCTAAATGCAGGAAGTTTAACAGTATTCATGTGTACTTTGCTGATGACTTGTTAATGTTCTGTAGAGCTGATCTTATCTCTATTAGAATATTAAAGAAGGCTTTCCACAGATTTTCTGAAGCATCCGGACTGTAGGCAAATGTTAACAAGAGTGCCATATATATGGCTGGAATAGACCAGAAGATCATAGAGGTAATCCTGGGAACACTGGGTTTCATTGAAGGAGAACTGCCATTAAGGTATCTGGGAATACCATTAGATTCCAAAAAACTGGCTATCTGTCACTATTTGCCACTGATTGAGATGATAACAGCCGAGATAACATGCTGGTCTGCAAAATTACTCTCCTATGCTGGAAGATGTCAGCTGATCAAAGCTGTCATTTTTGGAATGCAAACCTACATGGCTCAAATCTTCATTATGCCTAAGAAAGTGATGAAAACTATTGAAACTATCTGCATAATATTTCTGTGGACTGGAAGGGCTAATTTATCTAGGAAGGCATTAGTTGCTTGGGGGAAAGTATGCAGGCCTAGTATAGCAGGTAGATTGAATATACTTGACTTGAAGGTATGGAAAAAGCAGATATATGTAAGCATCTTTGGGATTTAACTAGGAAAAATGATTGTCTTTGGATCAAATGGGTGCACAGCGACTACATAAAACAGGAAACTATTGAAACAATGACTACTCATAATACTGCTTCTTGGGTAGTGGGGAAAATACTGGACAGTAGAGCTACCATATTGGGAAATCAGTTGCTCCAGGGGACACTGTTAAGCAGACTACAAGGTATGTGCAAACTGGACAAATTTCAGGTTAAGAAGAGGTATCTCACACTGATTCCTATTTACTGCAAAGTTGAATGGAAGAATTTGTTGTTGCTTGCCAATGTTCATCCTAGACATCAATTCACTATGTGGCTAGCTGCACATCAGAGGCTGCCAACAGTGGACAGATTGCAGAATATTGGCATCCAAGTGCCTGCAACTTGTGTATTCTGCCAACAGAATGTTGAGGCTTTCAAACACTTATATTTTGAATGCACAATTATGAAACATCTGTGGACTAGACTTTGTATATGATTGGGACATCAACGAACAGTAGGAGAATGGGACACTAAGCTACAATGGGTAAACAACAAAGCCAAGAGCAGACTGGGATTAAATTCTATAACAGCTGGAGTGTTTATCATTACTGTTGCATTAATATGGAGGGAGAGGAACAGTATCAGATTTGAAAAGAAAATATATGAGGAAATTCATATTTGTAGAGAAGTTGCTTTACATATCCATATTCGTGGAAGGAATTGTCGTCGCTGGCAAAATGGATTGAGGCAGTTTAATAGTTTTCCATTGAATGGTAACTTCTATACTTAGTTGTAATTAGTAAAGAGTAGTTAGTTATTTAGTACTAGAGCTCTACCTTGTACATGTTATTTTCGAGATTAATGAATACAAATGTTTAATAAAAAAAGGCATAGTTATAGCTAGGTTATTGATTGAGAGTTTTTGTTTTTATCTTGCGTCTTTTCATATGGTGATGACGAAAAATGAACATATTCTAGGGCTTTCCACTTTGAGGTAATAATGTTTTTGTTTTGTGCTTTAGCATGGGATGATCAATTTCCAAGTTTTTTTAGCATCAACAAAGATTGGAGCGCTGTAATCGATTAATACTACTAGCTAGATGGCAAAACCATAATTGTGTTTTTGAGATCCTATAGTTAACACTTCTAAAATTATTTATCCACCTGCCTCTATGTTATTTGACCATCTTGTCTTATTATAAAATGTCAATTTCATCCTCTCTGGAGACTGAAGTCTTGTACATTTTGTTTAAAGCTACCAAAAGGCAACAAGAATAAAGGTAACATAATAAACAGGATTTGACGTATACTCGGTGAGTCCGAAACTTAATTAATGATATTTTAGATATAAAATATATTTAATGTTAAAAAAAGTTATAAAAATAAGTAATTTGTAGTACTTTATTGTGAATTACTTTAACGAAAATTTAGCTGTTAAAGTAATTTCCAGTACAGTACTGAAAATTATTAAAAAAATTAATAATTCATAGTATTTTACTGTGAATTATTAATTAATGATATTTTAGATATAAAGTATATTTTTAATGTTAAAAAAAGATATAAAATTGGTAATTCGTAGTATTTTACTGTGAATTACTTTAACGGAAATTTAGCTGTTAAAGTAATTTCCAGTACAGTACTGTAAATTATTAAAAAAAATTAATAATTCGTAGTATTTTACTGCGCATTATTAATTAATGATATTTTAGGTATAAAGTATATTTTTAATGTTAATAAAAAGTTATAAAAATAGGTAATTCGTAGTACTTTACTATGAATTACTTTAACGGAAATTTAGCTATTAATGTAATTTCCAATACAGTACTGTAAATTATTTAAAAAAATTAATAATTCGTAGTATTTTACTGCGAATTAGGTAAAAAAATTAATAGTTTTTTTAATTTTAAAAGTATTTTATTTAAATAATTACCTAATTCGCAGTAAAATACTGCAAATTATTAAAAAAAATCTTTTTTATTTTAAAAAAAATTATAGATCGTCAAATTCAAAAATTTATAGATCATCAAATTTATTGGGAATATTGAATATGTTCCCAATAAAGAAGTGGATGATTGTGTCATTGGGAACTGACCCACTTTTCACACAAAATACATTTATCTCCCTGCATGAGAATACCTCATTCCTTTCTCATTTTATGTTTAACAATTTTCCTTTTTAAACTGTCAAAAAATACAAATTTTTTTTATTTAGAAAACTTTAAATAATAAAACAAAAAATTTTAAGACTTATTTTAAGTGATAAATTTAATATAATAACAATAACAAACCCAACATAATTTTACAAGTGGGATTGAAGGGAGTAGAGTGTACACAGTGTCCCTAGAGGAAGGAAAAAGGGAGGGGTAAAAGTTATAAATTTAAGTATTTTTTATAATAAAAAAATTATCTAGATAAACAATATTGCTAGTCACCTTAGAGCTTCTATGTGTAATTTTGTCCTTAAACAAGAGTATTATTCCTCCCTCGCAAGTAAGGACAGAGTAAAAACAACAACAACAATAACAACTACCTAGTACAGTCCCACAGAGTGAGGTCGAGGGAGAGTAATATGTATGCAGGCATTACCCCTACCCGAAAGGGCAGAGATGCTGTTTCCAATCAACCCTCGGCTCAGGAGACATAGTAAAAATAGTGATATTTAATAAACATGACGGATTGTGGTCTTTTCGAATTTGACGATCTATAATTTTATTTTTATTTTTAAAAAATAATTTTTTTATAATTCGTAGTATTTTACTGCCAATTAGGTAAAAAATATAATTTTTTTTAAAATTTTAAAAAAAATTACCTAATTTCCATTAATATAATTTGCAGTAAAGTACTGCGAATTACTTATTTTCGTAACTTTTTTTGCTAACACTAAAAATATACTTTGTGTCTAAAAAATTATTAATTAAATTTCGGACTCTATACTTGGTTGTTGCAAAAACATACCAACTCTTTGTATGACAAGAGTGAAAGTTGAAATGGAGTAATCTATATCTATAATCTATAATCTATAATCTATAATCTATATCTATAATCTTTTAAGTCAAAAGTTAAATTACCTTTTTCCCTTTTTAAAAATCTAATTTCAGCAACAACTCCTAAATTTAAAAGTTAAAATATCAATAAAAATACATAACTTCTTAAAAACCTAATTAATCCACTTATTGAAAATAACCTAAAGCCAACGCTTCTAAGAAGAAAAAAGCAACGCTTCATAAAAAGCCTGCTTCTAACGTATCTCTCGGCCAAAGAACGAACACATCAATCGTTAGGCAACTGTTTTTTACAGTATGTTCTCTCCCTGGTTTACTCCTTTTATTTATTATCTATACCAATAATATAAATATGTCATACCGAATTAAATCAATTCTTCTCCGTTTTCTTAAAGTTTTTGTTGATAACCCCTTATGTGATTGGTTTAATTTTTCCATATATGCTGTCAATATTGGAAGTTTCCCCTGCTGTAGATTGTATATCATATACTTAGTTATTTGTTAATTCAATATTTTAGATTTCTCTTTATTTTATTTCTTTTTACAAATAAGTTTGGGAATTTAATTTTAGTGGAGTGTTAACGTTTCATTTGAAATCACTCGCTTTATCTATTTGTCCTTATTATGTGACAGTAAACCGTCGTATTGTTATAAATAGAGAGATTTTACACTTCTATTTAAGGTGAATATCTTTAATTAGAGAGATTCTAGAGTCCTATTATTAGTAGCTAAATCTTCCCACTCCCTATAAATAAAGGGGTCTTCTACCATTGTAATACATCCCTAACAATCTCTAAGTATCAATAAGAATACTTCTCTCTCTCTATTCTCTCTATTCTTGCATTATTGTTCTTGTCTTTATATTATTTTATAACACGTTATCAGCACGAGACTCTACCGTCTCAAGAACCATTCTCGAAAAATCTAAGGTATTTCCCTCTTCCTAATTTAATTTTCGATTATGTCTGACATTACGAAAAGAAAGTTCGTTGCCCTTGAAATTTCGGGCAAGAACTATATGACATGGGTGTTGGATGCTGAAATCCACTTAGATGCTATGGGTCTCGGAGACACCATCAAAGATAGAGAAAAAGCATCCACCCAAGACTGTGCGAAGGCCTTGATTTTCTTGCGCCATCACCTTGATGAAGGTTTGAAGATTGAATATCTCACAGTCAATGATCCACTCATCTTGTGGAACGGCTTAAAGGAGAGATATGACAACCTGAAGTTGGTCACTCTGCCACAAGCACGATATGATTGGGCTCATCTGAGGCTCCAGGACTTTAAGTCCGTTTCTGAATATAATTCTGCAATGTTCAGAATTACTTCTAAATTGAAGCTATGCGGGGATAAAATCTCCGATTATGATATGATTGAGAAAACGTTTACAACGTTTCATGCCTCCAATATGGTACTGCAACAACAGTACAGAGAGAAAGGCTTTACAAAGATTTCTCTTCTACTAGTGGCTGAGCGAAATAATGACCTGCTCATGAGAAATCACGAAAATCGACCCACTGGGTCTACACCACTGCCTGAAGCAGATAAGGTGCACTCTCATTATGCCAAACATGAAAAGGGCCATGGTCATGGTCGTAAACGGGGTCATAGCCAGGGACGTAGACAAGGAAGAAATTTCAATAAAGTCCGTCAACCCCCAAGGAGAGATAACCGCCGAAAGCAGAAACGGGATCATGAAGATCCTAAGGCAAATGGTTCAGAAACTATATGTTATCGTTGCGGTGGGAAAGGGCACTGGTCAAAGACTTGCCGTATACCAAGACACTTGGTTGACTTTTATCAAGCATCTCGAAAGAGTAAAGGCCCCGAAACAAATTTTGTCTATGACAACAACTTGGACATCACCCACCTGGATGTAGCAGACTTCTTTGAGCAACCCGAGGGGAAAATAGACCACCTAATCGGTGATGGGTCCGTGATGAAAGAAGATGGAGTTATTTGATTTTGTTCTACTTATTTGTATTAGTTAGTGAATAAACTAATAGTCATTAGTATTAGCTCGTATTAGTTAGTTCATGATGCAATGTTAGCAGCAGTTCTTTAGAATGTCTTCAATATGCTCAAATATCAATAATATTTTTATTTTCCAGTAGGGGTAATCGACTAGCCTGAAAAACTAGTCGATTATCTAATATTTTCGCATTAAAGCTGAAAAACAATTCATCCACAATCGATTTTCTATGTCTAACAATCGATTGTCGTTAGACAGTGTAATCTGGAATTTTTCAAAAATCATCCACAATCGATTGTCTATGTCTAACAATCGATTGTCGTTAAGACAGTGTAATCTGGAATTTTTTCAAAAATCATCCACAATCGATTGTCTATGTCTAACAATTGATTGTCGTTAAGACAGTGTAATCTGGAATTTTTCAAAAATCATCCACAATCGATTGTCTATGTCTAACAATCGATTGTTGTTAAGACAGTGTAATCTGGAATTTTTCAAAAATCATCCACAATCGATTGTCTATGTCTAACAATCGATTGTCGTTAGACAGTGTAATCTGGAATTTTTCAAAAATCATCCACAATCGATTGTCTATGTCTAACAATCGATTGTCGTTAGACAGTGTAATCTGGAATTTTTCAAAAATAGTCAACAATCGATTGTGTGTGTTTAACAATCGATTGTTTTATGAAAAATGCTTAAACTGAAAATTTTCAAGCTGCATAGTAATCGATTATGGATAACATATCTGATTTTGTTAGTCAACTGTTAGCAGCAGATTTTGAAAATATTATGTGACACAAACGAATTGAACTTATTTATTCTTATGTTCGTGTATCTCTTTTGTATGTCAAACTATGGGATAGCAAATATGGATATCTCACAAAGCGAACTTGGATCAACGTCCAACTGTAAAAGTATTTGCCTAGTTGATTCATGTACTACACATACAATACTCAAAGAAAAGAAATATTTCTCTCAACTAAATATGTGTAAGGCAAACGTTACTACAATATCTGGAAGTAGTAAATTGATTGAAGGCTTCGGAAGAGCAACTGTAACTCTGCCCAAAGGCACGACTTTAATCATAGAGAATGCAATATTTTCCTCCAAGTCTAAGAGAAACTTGTTGAGTTTTAAAGATGTACGCCGGAATGGCTATCATATTGAGACAATGGATGAAGATAATCTTGAATATCTCGTCATCACAAAGAATGTCTCCGGCCAAAAGAGGGTTATTGAGAAATTCCCGTCTTTATCTTGTGGCCTGTATTGGACAAGAATTAGTGCAATTGAGGCACATTCAACAGTAAACCAAAGGGTACTGATTCCAATACCTTTGTACTTTGGCATGATCGATTGGGACACCCAGGATCGGTCATGATGAGACGGATTATAGAAAGCTCATATGGGCATCCGTTAAAGAATTTCAAAATTCTTTCGAATAATGAATATCCTTGCACTTCGTGTTATCAAGGCAAGTTGATTATCAGGCCATCACCAACAAAGGTTGGGACTGAGTCACCCACGTTTCTGGAACGTATACAAGGGGACATTTGTGGACCTATTCACCCACCTAGTGGGTCGTTTAGGTATTTCATGGTCTTGATAGACGCATCCTGTAGATGGTCTCATGTGTGCCTGTTGTCATCACGCAACCTTGCGTTTGCGAAATTAATGGCACAAATAATTCGACTACGAGCACAATTTCCAGATAATCCAATCAAGTCCATTAGACTGGATAATGCTGCTGAGTTTACATCCCAAGCATTTAATGATTATTGCTTATCAATCGGGATAAAAGTTGAACATTCTATAGCTCATGTTCACACTCAAAACGGTCTTGCAGAATCGTTAATTAAACGCCTACAGTTGATTGCAAGGCCATTACTTATGAGAACGAGGCTGCCCACTTCGGTATGGGGTCACGCCATCTTACATGCAGCAATGCTAATTCGTCTCAGACCGACGAATTACCACAAGTATTCCCCGTTGCAATTGGTTTTGGGTCATGAACCCAATATATCCCATTTAAGAATTTTTGGATGCGCAGTATATGTGCCTATAGCACCGCCATCCCGCACCAAAATGGGTCCGCAAAGAAGGTTAGGAATATATGTAGGGTTTGAATCGCCCTCCATCATTCGCTACCTCGAAACATTGACAGACGACGTGTTTACTGCACGATTTGCAGACTGTCGATTCGATGAGACACTTTTCCCAAAATTAGGGGGAGAAGTTGGTGAAACCAAACGGGAAATTTTGTGGAAAAATGCATCATTATCTCATCTTGATCCACATACCTCTATTTGTGAAAGAGAGGTACAAAAGATTATCCATTTGCAAAGAATAGCAAATCAAATGCCTGACGCATTTACGGACTTGAAGAGGATAACGAAATCCCACATTCCCGCGTAAAATGTTCCAATCCGTATTGATGTCCCTGTTGGACAATCATCTAGTGTCATATCCAATGAGTCAAATGCACGCCTGAAGCGTGGCAGACCATTAGGTTCCAAAGATCGAAATCCTAGAAAGAGGAAAAAGAATGATCAAAATGACACCACGAAAGAATCTCATGAGGAAATTCATGATTTAACAAATTCTGAGGTTCATGAAGAATCCATTGAGCCCGAGACTCTGGAAAATACGGAACTATCCCTAAATCCAATTAATATTGAGGCAAATATTAATCGAGTGGATATTGTGATGGATAATGCCTTTGCTTATAATGTCGCATCTAGCAATATGCAAGAATGTGAGGATCTCGACCTCAATCTGTTGAAGAATGTCGAAAAAGACAGGATTGGCCAAAGTGGCAAGAAGCAATTCAATCAGAATTGAATTCGCTGGCAAAACGTGAAGTTTTTGGCCCTATAGTTGAAACACGTAATGGTGTTAAGCCTGTCGGCTATAAATGGGTCTTTGTACACAAAAGAAATGAGAAAAACGAGGTACAAAGATATAAGGCATGCCTTGTTGCACAAGGTTTTTCTCAAAGGCCTGGTGTCGATTATGAAGAGACATATTCGCCTGTAATGGATGCGATAACCATTCGTTATCTCATAAGTTTTGCTGTCCATGAAAAGCTTGACATGCACTTAATGGATGTGGTTACTGCCTATCTTTATGGCTCACTTGATAATGAGATATACATGAAAATTCCCGATGGACTCAAGATGCCAAACGCGCATAATTCAAAATCTCGGGAAATGTTCTCAATTAAATTGCAAAGATCCTTGTATGGTCTAAAGCAATCTGGACGAATGTGGTATAATCGTCTTAGTGAGTACTTGTTAAAAGAAGGCTATATAAATGACGCCATTTGCCCGTGTGTTTTTATAAAGAAAACAACATCGGAATTTGTTGTACTTGCCGTATATGTCGATGACATAAACCTTATTGGAACCCCTATAGAACTCCAAAAGGCAATTGATTATCTAAAGGATGAATTCGAGATGAAAGATCTCGGAAAGACTAAACTATGTCTTGGTTTGCAAATTGAATATTTGGCAAACGGAATTTTTGTTCATCAATCTACCTATACAGAAAAGGTATTGAAACGGTTTTACATGGATGAAGCACATCCTTTAAGTACACCGATGGTTGTTCGATCACTTGATGTGAACAAAGATCCATTCCGACCACAAGAAAGGAATGAAGAGCTACTTGGTCCTGAAGTACCATATCTTAGCGCAATTGGCGCACTAATGTATCTTGCAAATACTACAAGGCCTGACATATCCTTTTCAGTTAATGTCTTAGCAAGATTTAGCTCGGCTCCTACGAGGAGACATTGGAATGGGATCAAACACATATTGCGGTACCTAAAGGGAACTACCGATATGGGCTTATTTTATGGCAAGAATTGCAGCCCGGATCTTGTTGGTTATGCTGATGCTGGATATTTGTCCGACCCACACAAGGCTCGATCTCAAACGGGTTATGTGTTTACCTGTGGAGAAACCGCCATATCTTGGCGATCGACTAAGCAATCAATTGTGGCTACTTCATCTAATCATGCCGAGATAATTGCTATTCATGAAGCGAGTCGGGAGTGTGTGTGGTTGAGATCTATAATACATCGTATCCAAGACAAATGTGGTTTGAAGTGTGATAAACTGCCCATAACTTTGTATGAAGACAATGCACATGTATAGCTCAATTGAAGGGAGGATTCATAAAAGGAGATAGAACGAAGCATATTTCACCAAAGTTATTCTTCACACATGATCTTCAAAAGAATGGTGATATCAATGTTCAACAGATTCGTTCAAGCGACAATATGGCTGATTTGTTCACAAAATCTCTACCAAAGTCAACCTTCAAGAAGCTAGTTCACAAGATCGGGATGCGAAGACTTAAGGACATAAATTGATGTTCTTATTAGGGGGAGTTAATGCGCGTTGCACTCTTTTTCCCTTACAAGGTTTTGTCCCACCGGGTTTTCCTTGCGAGGTTTTTAACGAGGCAACCAATAGGCGCATATTCAAACATGTGTACTCTTTTTCCTTACTTTAATTTTTCCCATTGGGTTTTGTTTTAAGGTTTTAACGAGGCACATCATTGAATAGACATTCAAGGGGGAGTGTTATAAATAGAGAGATTTTACACTTCTATTTAAGGTGAATGTCTTTAATTAGAGAGATTCTAGAGTCCTATTATTGGTAGCTAAATCATCCCACTCCCTATAAATAAAGGGGTCTTCTACCATTGTAATACATCCCTAACAATCTCTAAGTATCAATAAGAATACTTCTCTCTCTATTCTCTCTATTCTTGCATTATTGTTCTTGTCTTTATATTATTTTATAACACGTATATAATTTTCCTTATTCACTATCTTCTCTCGAAATTCCAATAGAAAATACTTCTATTTGATTCTTAATAATTGGCAAACTGAGATAAAATTTGATTTGCTTAAGATTAAACATTATTTTGCTTTTAGTGTGGTGTTTGCAAGACAGGAATAGTGTCCTGACTCACAAAATCTTGTGCAATCTTAAAAGAAAGATTGCCGAATAAGGCTACAAACTGCATTTAGTCTTATATATTAATTATTTATTACTATTAACAATAATCAACGAAGTAATAGTTTTTTTATGTAAGTTCATCCATACATATTTGTGTAACAATAAGATTGTATTAATCCTAATTAATATTCATAACAAACAGAATGAAAGCAATCAAAACCTTGATAAGAGCCGAATTAAAAAGAAAATTTACTTATCTGGTACAAGATATATTTACAATAAAAAGAGTTAGTGAACAATAAATAAACATTCATTTTGTTATGAAATAATGTAAAAGACAAGAACAATAACTCAAGAACAAGAGCAAATAGAGAGAGAATAGGGAGAGAGAGAAGTATTCTTATTAATACTTGGGGTAATTTACAATGGGGTAAGACCCCTCTATTTATAGGAAGAGGAATGACTTAGCTTCAAGCTAAAACTCTTAGACATTCACTCAAAATAGACTTCTATTTTATAACACTCCCCCTTGAATGTCTATTCACCAATGTGCCTCGTTAAAACCTTAAAACCAAAACCCAATGGGAAAAATTAAAGTAAGGAAAAAGAGTACACATGTTTGAATATGCGCCTATTGGTTGCCTCGTTAAAAACCTCGCAAGGAAAACCCGGTGGGACAAAACCTTGTAAGGGAAAAAGAGTGCAACGCGCATTAACTCCCCCTGATAAGAACATCAATTTATGTCCTTAAGTCTTCGCATCCCGATCTTGTGAACTAGCTTCTTGAAGGTTGACTTTGGTAGAGATTTTGTGAACAAATCAGCCATATTGTCGCTTGAACGAATCTGTTGAACATTGATATCACCATTCTTTTGAAGATCATGTGTGAAAAATAACTTTGGTGAAAAATGCTTCGTTCTATCTCCTTTTATGAATCCTCCCTTCAATTGAGCTATACATGCTGCATTGTCTTCATACAAAGTTGTGGGTAGTTTATCACACTTCAAACCCCATTTGTCTTGGATATGATGTATTATCGACCTTAACCACACACACTCCCGACTTGCTTCATGAATAGCAATTATCTCGGCATGATTAGATGAAGTAGCCACAATTGATTGCTTAGTCGATCGCCAAGATATGGCGGTTTCTCCACAGGTAAACACATAACCCGTTTGAGATCGAGCCTTGTGTGGGTCGGAAAAATATCCAGCATCAGCATAACCAACAAGATCCGGGCTGCAATTCTTGCCATAAAATAAGCCCATATCGGTAGTTCCCTTTAGGTACCGCAATATGTGTTTGATCCCATTCCAATGTCTCCTCGTAGGAGCCGAGCTAAATCTTGCTAAGACATTAACTGAAAATGATATGTCAGGTATTGTAGTATTTGCAAGATACATTAGTGCGCCAATTGCGCTAAGATATGGTACTTCAGGACCAAGTAGCTCTTCATTCCTTTCTTGTGGTCGGAATGGATCTTTGTTCACATCAAGTGATCGAACAACCATCGGTGTACTTAAAGGATGTGCTTCATCCATGTAAAACCGTTTCAATACCTTTTCTGTATAGGTAGATTGATGAACAAAAATTCCGTTTGCCAAATATTCAATTTGCAAACCAAGACATAGTTTAGTCTTTCCGAGATCTTTCATCTCGAATTCATCCTTTAGATAATCAATTGCCTTTTGGAGTTCTATAGGGGTTCCAATAAGGTTTATGTCATCAACATATACGGCAAGTACAACAAATTCCGATGTTGTTTTCTTTATAAAAACACACGGGCAAATGGCGTCATTTATATAGCCTTCTTTTAACAAGTACTCACTAAGACGATTATACCACATTCGTCCAGATTTCTTTAGACCATACAAGGATCTTTGCAATTTAATTGAGAACATTTCCCGAGATTTTGAGTTGTGCGCGTTTGGCACCTTGAGTCCATCAGGAATTTTCATGTATATCTCATTATCAAGTGAGCCATAAAGATAGGCAGTAACTACATCCATTAAGTGCATGTCTAGCTTTTCATGGACAGCAAAACTTATGAGATAACAAAAGGTTATCGCATCCATTACAGGCGAATATGTCTCTTCATAATCGACACCAGGCCTTTGAGAAAAACCTTGTGCAACAAGGCGTGCCTTATATCTTTGTACCTCGTTTTTCTCATTTCTTTTGCGTACAAAGACCCATTTATAGCCGACAGTCTTAACACCATTAGGTGTTTCAACTATAGGGCCAAAAACTTCACGTTTTGCCAGCGAATTCAATTCTGATTGAATTGCTTCTTGCCACTTTGGCCAATCCTATCTTTTTCGACATTCTTCAACAGATTGAAGTTCGAGATCCTCACATTCTTGCATAATGCTAGATGCTACATTATAAGCAAAGGCATTATCCACCACAATATCCACTCGATTAATATTTGCCTCAATATTAATTGGATTTAGGGATAGTTCCGTATTTTCCAGAGTCTCGGGCTCAATGGATTCTTCATGAACCTCAGAATTTGTTAAATCATGAGATTCTTTCGTGGTGTCATTTTGATCGTTCTTTTTCCTCTTTCTAGGATTTCGATCTTTGGAACCTAATGGTCTGCCACGCTTCAGGCGTGCATTTGACTCATTGGATATGACACTAGATGATTGTCCAACAGGGACATCAATACGAATTGGAACATTTTCCGCGGGAATGTGGGATTTCGTTATCCTTTTCAAGTCCGTAAATGCGTCAGGCATTTGATTTGCTATTCTTTGCAAATGGATAATCTTTTGTACCTCTCTTTCACAAATAGAGGTATGTGGATCAAGATGAGATAATGATGCATTTTTCCACAAAATTTCCCGTTTGGTTTCACCAACTTCTCCCCCTAATTTTGGGAAAAGTGTCTCATCAAATCGACAGTCTGCAAATCGTGCAGTAAACAAGTCGCCTGTCAATGTTTCGAGGTAGCGAATGATGGAGGGCGATTCAAACCCAACATATATTCCTAACCTTCTTTGCGGACCCATTTTGGTGCGGGATGGCGGTGCAAAAGGCACATATACTGCGCATCCAAAAATCCTTAAATGGGATATATTGGGTTCATGACCCAAAACCAATTGCAACGGGGAATACTTGTGGTAATTCGTCGGTCTGAGACGAATTAGCATTGCTGCATGTAAGATGGCATGACCCCATACCGAAGTGGGCAGCCTCGTTCTCATAAGTAATGGCCTTGCAATCAATTGCAGGCGTTTAATTAACGATTCTGCAAGACCGTTTTGAGTGTGAACATGAGCTACAGAATGTTCAACTTTTATCCCGATTGATAAGCAATAATCATTAAATGCTTGGGATGTAAACTCAGCAGCATTATCCAGTCTAATGGACTTGATTGGATTATCTGGAAATTGTGCTCGTAGTCGAATTATTTGTGCCATTAACTTCGCAAACGCAAGGTTGCGTGATGACAACAGGCACACATGAGACCATCTACAGGATGCGTCTATCAAGACCATGAAATACCTAAACGACCCACTAGGTGGGTGAATAGGTCCACAAATGTCCCCTTGTATACGTTCCAGAAACGTGGGTGACTCAGTCCCAACCTTTGTTGGTGATGGCCTGATAATCAACTTGCCTTGATAACACGAAGTGCAAGGATATTCATTATTCGAAAGAATTTTGAAATTCTTTAACGGATGCCCATAGGAGCTTTCTATAATCCGTCTCATCATGACCGATCCTGGATGTCCCAATCGATCATGCCAAAGTACAAAGGTATTGGAGTCAGTAACCCTTTGGTTTACTAGTGAATGTGCCTCAATTGCACTAATTCTTGTCCAATACAGGCCACAAGATAAAGACGGGAATTTCTCAATAACCCTCTTTTGGCCGGAGACATTCTTTGTGATGACAAGATATTCAAGTTTATCTTCATCCATTGTCTCAATATGATAGCCATTCCGGCGTACATCTTTAAAACTCAACAAGTTTCTCTTAGACTTGGAGGAGAACATTGCATTCTCTATGATTAACGTCGTGCCCTTGGGCAGAGTTACAATTGCTCTTCCGGAGCCTTCAATCAATTTACTACTTCCAGAGATTGTAGTAACGTTTGCCTTACACATATTTAGTTGAGAGAAATACTTCCTTTCTTTGAGTATTGTATGTGTAGTACATGAATCAATTAGGCAAATACTTTTACAGTTGGATGTTGATCCAAGTTCGCTTTGTGAGATATCCATATTTGCTATCCCATAGTTTGACATACAAAAGAGATACAAGAACATAAGAATAAACAAGTTCAATTCTTTTGTGTCACATAATATTTTCAAAATCTGCTGCTAACAGTTGACTAACAAAATTAGATATGTTATCCATAATCGATTACTATGCAGCTTGAAAATTTTCAGTTTAAGCATTTTTCACACACAATCGATTGTTTAACATTGACAATCGATTGTTGATTAATTTTGAAAAAATCCGGATCACACTGTCTAACGACAATCGATTGTTAGACATAGACAATCGATTGTGGATGATTTTTGAAAAATTCCAGATTACACTGCCTAACGACAATCGATTGTTAGACATAGACAATCGATTGTGGATGATTTTTGAAAAATTCCAGATTACACTGTCTAACGACAATCGATTGTTAGACATGGACAATCGATTGTTGATCAATTATTTTTCAGTTTTAATGCGAAAATAGTAGATAATCGACTAGTTTTTCAGGCTAGTCGATTACCCCCACTGGAAAATAAAAGTTTTATTGATATTTGAGCATATTGAAGATATTCTAAAGAACTACTGCTAACATTGCATCATGAACTAACTAATACGAGCTAATACTAATGACTATTAGTTTATTCACTAACTAATACAAATAAGTAGAACAAAATCAAATAACTCCATCTTCTTTCATCACGGATCCATCGCCGATTAGGTGGTCTATTTTCCCATCGGGTTGCTCAAAGAAGTCTGCCACATCCAGGTGGGTGATGTCCTCATTGTCGTCATAGACAAAATTTGTTTCAGGGCCTTTTCTCTTTCGAGATGCTTGATAATGGTCAACCAAGTGTCTTGGTATACGGCAAGTCTTTGACCAGTGCCCTTTCCCACCGCAACGATAACATATCGTTTCTGAACCATTTTCCTTAGGATCTTCATGACCCCGTTTCTGCTTTCGGCGGTTATCTCTCTTCGGGGGGGTGACGGACTTCATTGGAATTTCTTCCTTGTCTACGTCCCTGGCTATGACCCCGTTTACGACCATGACCATGGTCCTTTTCATGTTTGGCATAATGAGAGTGCACCTTATCTGCTTCAGGCAGTGGTGTAGACCCAGTGGGTCGATTTTCATGATTTCTCATGAGCAGGTCATTATTTCGCTCAGCCACTAGTAGAAGAGAAATCAGTTCAGAGTACTTTGTAAAGCCTTTCTCTCTGTACTGTTGTTGCAGTACTATATTGGAGGCATGAAACGTTGTAAACGTTTTCTCAAGCATATCATAATCGGAGATATTATCCCCGCATAGCTTCAATTTAGAAGTAATTCTGAACATAGCAGAATTATATTCAGAAACGGACTTAAAGTCCTGGAGCCTCAGATGAGCCCAATCATATCGTGCTTGTGGCAGAGTGACCAACTTCAGGTTGTCATATCTCTCCTTTAAGCCGTTCCACAAGACGAGTGGATCCTTGACGGTGAGATATTCAATCTTCAAACCTTCATTAAGGTGGTGGCGCAAGAAAATCAAGGCCTTCGCACATTCTTGGGTGGATGCTTTTTCTCTATCTTTGATGGTGTCTCCGAGACCCATAGCATCTAAGTGGATTTCAGCATCCAACACCCATGTCATATAGTTCTTGCCCGAAATTTCAAGGGCAACGAACTTTCTTTTCGTAATGTCAGACATAATCGAAAATTAAATTAGGAAGAGGGAAATACCTTAGATTTCTCGAGAATGGTTCTTGAGACGGTAGAGTCTCGTGCTGATAACGTGTTATGAAATAATGTAAAAGACAAGAACAATAACTCAAGAACAAGAGCAAATAGAGAGAGAATAGGGAGAGAGAGAAGTATTCTTATTAATACTTGGGGTAATTTACAATGGGGTAAGACCCCTCTATTTATAGGAAGAGGAATGACTTAGCTTCAAGCTAAAACTCTTAGACATTCACTCAAAATAGACTTCTATTTTATAACATATTTGATTTTTTTTCTGGCATATTTTATTCGATGTTAATTTATTTTATATTCTTTTAACATGTTTCTTGAATTATATAATCACGTTATTAGTAATACTTTTTTTTGGGTACTAATTAACATTATTTTAACATAATAACTAGAAAGCATGTTTGGATAAGCTTCAAAATTGCTTATTAAGCAACAAAAGTTTTAGCTAAAAATCTTGGACTTCTAAGCTTTTTCTTTGAACATTCAACTGCTGCAAACATAGTCCTTAAGGCAAAATGAGGCTGATCGTTTTTTGCTCATTATCTGTTAAAATTGGTAATGAAAACTATTGTAGGAGTCCTACCACCTAATCTAATTTCCATTAAATTAAGTTCCTGCTTTTGTTAATTTCTTTTGTTGAGCTTGGCAGTTTAGGTGTCTTGCCTCTTAGAAATACTTGTTCCAGTTGTCTCAGTAGAATATTTTTTTTTTTTAAAATTTAATAAAATAGTATTTTATTTCAACAACAACAATAACTATCCACTGAATTCTCAATGTGAGGGCTGGGAGAGTATTATATATGCAGATTTTAACCCTACCTTATGAAGGTAGAGAAGTTATTTCCGATAGATTACTTTGTGAAGGTAGAAGAGTTACACTTTATTTTATATTTTGTACCATATAAAATGAAACTAAGTAAAATAGAATCACATATATCTAATTAAACTTTGATGAATTATATCCGTAGATTCAGATAATATTTGTTCATTTTGACCTCGATAAACATGCCACTATACAACAATCCACATTAATGATCTAAAAAAAATTATACTTTGTTCTATTTATAAATATTTACTTAAAATTTATTTTAATAATATTGATATTATTTAAAACATCACATACTACATGACTTAATATACAAGTGCAATGCACGTGTCGAGAAACTATTTATTATAAAAGCATAAATATAAAATTTGTGTGGACGAAAATAGCCTAAAATACCTTCAAATATATATTCTATATTGGGCAACAATGTAATTTTAATATTCTTTTTTTTTCGATACCTACAAGGATTCAAAGATAAAAATTCGAACTTAAATATAGCAGGAGAGGTCTTCTGGTGGGGTAAGTATTCCTTTTTTAAGCAGCTAAAAGTAAATATTAACAAATAAAAAAATAGAGGATGTAGTCAACGTCACATATATATATGCTTAATGAGTATAACTCTAATTCAAAAGTTTAAGTGAAAAAGACAAATATGTCCCTTTTATTTTTTATATTTTTCCTTTTTGATTAGTATCTTGGTTTGAAAATCTTAAATTGCAACTGGGAAAGTCATTAATTTTTTTTTTAGAAGAAATTTGTTTTTATTTCAACTATTTGGCAAATTTACATCATATGTTCTTTTGGACTCTAGAACAGATCTCAAAAGTACAATCATTTTGAAACTCTACAACTGTGGTTGTTAAGCTAATATCCTATTACAGAGAAAAAGATGCTACAATTGTGGATACTCACACAAAGGATAGTTGTTAATGTTCTGTAACACGGGCGACCATTTAGATAGCTTTACGCCAGTAAAGTGCACTTGAAGTGTAATCTCCTTTGCTCGATCTTTGGCGTCTCTGCTTGATTGTTGAAACCTTCTGTTGTTCCTTTCCATCCAGATGTTGTAAACTACTGCTGCAAACACCACACCTAGGATGGTTTTTCTGGGATTTCTGTTGTTAACATTAGCAGTTAACCATTGGACTTCTGTTTCACATGTGCTTGTCGTTCTTTGATACTTCAACCATTGTAACATACCTTGCCATAGTGTTTTGGAGTATAAGCAGTCAAAGTATAAATGATCGTGAGTTTCTGCAGTGTCTCTTCCACATAAAATGCAGGATTGATTAATGTGAATTCCCCATTTAGTTAATCTGTCAACTGTCGCCAAGCGTCTATGCAGCGCCATCCATAAGATGTATTTCTGTTTCTGGAGCATGCCAGTCACCATTAATAATTTCTTCCATCGAACCTTGGGATATTGAGGAGTGGTCTGAATGTATGCCTTCTTGATACTAAATTGCCCTTTTTTTGTTCATGTTTGCATTCCTGTACCATCAGTTGTCCACCATTCTCTTGCGCCAAACAATTTCCTAACGAGCCAGCTAGCTTGTTTAGGAATTTCCATTGTATTAATGTCTTTTTTTTTATGTAGTGACAATGTATCCATTTGACCCAGAGTTTTTTTTTTTGCCATTAAGGCCCAGAGAAGTTTTGATAGAGCCACTTTATTCCATCTTTCATAGGAGATAATGTTCAACCCTGCTGCTGCCATTGGTTTACATAGTGTTTCCCAGGCGATTGGATTCCTATGACTAGTTTCATGACTACCAGTCCACAGGTAATTTCTGCAAATTCTATTTACCAGTTTTATAATTTTTTTTGGAATGAGGAATACCTGGGCCCAATAAGTTTGCATTTTAAAGAAGACACTTTTGATAAGTTGGATTCTGCCAGCATAAGATAGGAGTTTTGATGTCCAGCTTCTAATTATGTCCACTATCTTCTCTACTAGGGGCATACATTGTGATATTGTGATCTTTTTTGTGGATAAGGGTACTCCTAGGTATTTGAAAGGAAGGGTGCCCTCTGTTAGGTGGAGGTCAGAGCATATGTTCTCCCTGAAGTTAGTTGATGCACCTGCTATATATAAGGAGCTTTTATCCATATTGTCTTGGAGGCATGAGACCACTGAGAAATGTTCAAATTCATTCATCAGCCCTACAACACATCAAAAGGTCGTCTGTAAAGCATATGTGTGTGATTTGTAGTTTGGAGCATTTGGGGTGGAAATTATAGTGTGGGTTTCAGTGTAGCTTTTTTAAAGATCTAGTTAGGTACTCCATGGCTAGGACAAATAAGTAGGGGGACATTGGATCCCCCTGTCTTAGTCCTTTCCTTGCGTCAAATCTCTTGGTCAGTTCTTCATTTATCAAAAGGGAGTAACTGACTGTGGAGACACTTCATTATTAGTACTACTATTTTATAATGAATTCCAAACTCAAGTAGTACTGCCTTGAGAAAGTCCCATTCAACAGAGTAGGCCTTTCTAATGTCAACTTTAATCATGCATCTAGGGGATACTGTCCTGCAATTATAGCCTTTGATTAGCTCATGTCCCATAATAACATTATCCAGTATGTTTTTTCCCTCTATGAAGGCCGATTCGGACTGCCCAACTAGATAATCGATAACCAGTTTTAGCCTGTTTGTTAGGATCTTAGAGATGATTTTATACAGAGTTGAACATCAGGCAATGGGTCGATATTCTTTGATATAGCTGAGATTTTGCACTTTTGGAATTAAAGTGACAGTTGTGCAGTTAATCTGTTTCAACAGTTTCCCAATTTGGAAAAACTGTTGCACTGCCTGTGTAACTCCCCCCCCCCCCCCCCTCCCCACAATAGGCCAAAATTCTTTAAAGAATTCTGTAGGATAGCCATCAATACCTGGAGTCTTATCTTGAGGAAGCTTATGCACAATTTGGTGAATTTCCTGTTCTGTTACTGGCGACAATAGTTGTTGCTGTTGTAGGGTGAGGTAGGGTCCATCTCTGGCCCCTTTATTATTTTAGTAAATCAGTGTAGCATCTAAAAAAAAGGAAAAAGGACCTTTCAATAAGGAAGCAATATTTTTTCTATAATAAAAACTAAACTAAATGAATGAAACAAGAACCCATTAATAAGGAATAAAATTCTGCAATCAATAAATTCTTTAAAAAAAAAAAATAGCTTTTCAAGAAGTATTCTCTAACTTAAAAAGAAATAAGTTATTCTACCAATAAAGAAAAAATATATAGGTATTCCTAATGTTCTAGAGAAAGTAATTATTCTGTTAGTAAGAACTAAAGACATTCCAATATTTTGACCCAAAATAAGGACGTGAGGTTTAAAAATAGATCACTGAATTCTCTAACCTATATATTCATAAATAAAAATTGAGACTTTTTTCTTCTTATATTATATATGGAACTTTATTATAAAAAATATGCATAATTTCATATTTACCTATCATTTTTATAGTTTTTCTATAATTATTATACTATACATTAAATATTAATTATGAGGAGTTGATTCCTTCCTAATTAGACACGGTACAAATCAAGAACAGAATATTCTAATTGATTTAGCGACCTTCAGATCAAATTTGAAATATATATCCTATATATATCTACAATTTAAAATCAAATTATATAGACTCTTTTTGCAAAAGCTTTATTCTTTGATATTTTTCCTTAAGCCATAAATCAAAAAAAGATAAAATTGTCAACAAATTTGAATCAAATTGTAGAAATCAGTTTTGCAAAAGCTCAGTTCGTCGACATTCTCTCTACATCTCTTTAAATTTCTCAATCGCAAATTTCAATAATACAAAGCAAAATGAAAAAAGAACAGCAATTCTACCATTGACCGCCATTAAAAAGATTGAAAGTTTTGACTTCGAATTTAGGTTTTCAAAAATCATTATTTGTTTGGATTGGATGTTGTTGAAAATAATCTGGAATATGGTTTGGAGTTTATATCTCAATTTTGAGGGTTATTGGTGAAAATTAGACTTAGTTTTGACTGAATTTCAGATTTAAACTCGAGGAAGAAGAAGAAGACATATTTGCAAAAATTGTAGATTATTTGTATTCTGATAGTAGATGCTTTATTTTCTGTTTTCACAAATAAAAAACGGTTAAAACTCTACAAATCTTCTGAAAAATACAATTATGCCAAAAATCCTAATTATGCTACAATTGAATGGAAATTGGGATATGAAGATTCAATGCACCCGGTTTATAGATAAATTATAAATTATTTTTATTCTAATTGTAGATTCTTTGTTTACTGTTTTCACAAATCAAAAAGGACTAAAACTTCTACAAATCTTCTGTAAAAAAATGTAATTATGTCAAAAATCCCAATTAAACTACAATTAAATGGGAATTGGGATATTAAATTCAATATACCCAGTTTATAGATATTTTATTGATAAATTGTAAATTATATGTATTCTGATTGTAAATGCTTTATTTTTTTGTTTTTCACAAATCAAAAACGACTAAAACTTCTATGCTAACTACTTGATCGTGTAAAGAAATTAGACACGTATGTCATCATTATTCTTTTCGAAACCCATTTTGATATACAATTTACCTGATTTATTTTTGAAGATCATGGAGCTCGACCGGTTGCTTGATATCGTTTTCTGCAAATTTTTGCAAGGTACATACTTCTGTTGGGCCTCTTCAGCAGTCAGCCCAATAGTCCAAGCTGCAGCCCAAGACAATAGCAGCCCAAGGGTAGCTGCTATATTTATTTGTCGTATTGGTTTGTATAGGAGTGAGGGGCACACATGTAATTTCACACACACACATTACATTTTTTAATTGTTTTGTATATAGAGAAGCGGAAGCTTCGAGACAAAGGGTAGAAAATTATTTTTCAATACATTTCAGATTTTTCTCTCTTCTCTTTCCTTTTACACTGTTCATATTCTTCTTCCTTTCTTTCTTCAATCCGACGAGCTACAATGTTGACATGGTATCAGAGCAGGTATATTCTTGCTCTCCTCGTCATCAGCTTTCGATCGATGTTACCCTCGTCGATTTTCATCCGTGCTTCTGTTGAATCCCAAATTCTAGGGTTTTTGTTCGGTTAGTTTTTCGACTAAATACTTACATTTTTTGTTTGTTAAACTTGTTGTCTAGTGTGTTTACATCATATAGTGTAATTTTGTTGTTGATTTTTCTGTATTTTTTTGATAAGAAATTAGTTGTGGTTCTGTTGAGTGTAAACATCATCTGTAGTCAAAAATGGTGGATGTGGTTGATGATTCCTCTTCTGCTCCTACTAGTTTTGTCCCTAGCCCCACAAATCCTCGGTTTCTAATGTCATCCGATGTCCCTGGTATTTCTTTGGTCACTAATCCCTTCTCAGGGATTGGTTTTGGGGGTTGGAGGAGAAATGTAATAGTCTCCTTGTCCGCTAGAAACAAAATAGGTTTTATTGATGGTTCTGTGCCTAAACCTTCTGAGGATTCCCCACAATTTAGACAGTGGGATAGGTGCAATAATATGGTCATTTCGTGGCTCACAAATTCCCTTACTCCTGAAATAGCAGAGAGTGTCCAGTACTCTGACACTGCTCATAGTATCTGGGTTCAACTCAACAATAGGTATGGGTCAGTTGATGGTACGAAGATTTTTGAAGTAAAACAACAACTTGCTTCCACTACTCAGGGTCCTTTAGACATAGCTTCTTATTTCAATAAATTGAAGAAGTTGTGGGATGAATTGAGTTTTATGAGAACCTCGAGGAGTGTTGTATCTACTTGTGGTGTTGCATGTAGTGCTGGAGCTGAAATTCAAAAGGAAGATGATGAAAATAAGTTGCACCAGTTTCTTATGGGGCTGAATGACATATATATATAGGTGTTAGAAGTAATATCCTCATGATGCAACCCCCTCCCTCATTGGACAGTGCTTATAACATACTCCTTCAGGATGAGAGGCAAAGACAAGTCACCCATTCACCTTCCCAATTCCATACTGAATCCAGTGCCTTTAACACTCAATCTCTGAAAAAACCCTATGGAACATATTCAAACCCTAAACATTTCAATCAGAAAATTAGATTTGACACCAATAAAACAGACCTAATGTGTAGATATTGCAAGAAGCCAGGTCATCTAATTGAGAAATGCTACAAGCTACATGGTTTTCCCCCAGACTTCAAATTCACTACGGACAAAAGAACTGCTGCAACTGCTAATGTACAGAAGAGTATAGATACTGCTGTCAATGTTGATACATCTGATGTGGGTGAGAATGGACAAAGTTCTTCTACTTCAAACTATGGTCTTCCTGGGTTGACAAAGGAACAATATTCACAGCTCTTGAATCTGCTCCAACAAACTCAACTTTCTGAATCTCAACATCAGTCAACTGTGATGGGTTCTGCAAACTTTGCTGGTACACTTTCTTCTTCTATACAACCTTTAAAAGATGTGTCTTATGGTGCTTGCATGTTGACTAGAGTTAATACATGTATTTGGATTATTGATTCTGGTGCCACTGACCATATGACTTCAAATAAATCCCTTCTCTTTGACATCAAACCCCTAGTTATACCATACTTAGTCACCCTTCCTAATGGTTACAAAGTTAAGGTCAAATGTACTGGTTCTCTTAAGTTTCTTTGTTTCACTTTGCATCATGTACTATACATTCCCAGTTTTCAATACAATCTTATTTCTGTTTCCAAGCTTGTTCAACAGTTGAATTCTATTGTCCTATTTACCAAATTTTCTTGTCTAATACAGGCCCCTTCTCTGAAGAGGCCACTGGAAATTGGTAAACTGGATGATGGTCTTTAGAGGCTTGTACAATCATCTCTTTCCACTCCTCAATCTCACCATTCCCCATTAGCTGTTAATTCTCCTTCTCATTGTACTTTTCATACTGAATTGAATAAAATGGAAATATTGTGGCATAATAGACTTGAACACATCCCCTTTGTTAGAATGAAAGACATATCCTCTATTCCATGTAAATTTGCAAATAAACAACCTTTTATATGTACTATTTGTCCATTAGCAAGGCAATCAAGGCTGTCCTTTCCTGACAGTTCTATCAAAACATCCCAACCTTTTCAAATTATCCATTTGGACACATGGGGGCCTTATGCCACCCCTACTTACAATGGTTGCAAATATTTTTTGACCATAGTTGATGACTATACAAGGGCTACTTGGACTCACCTTATGGGGTCCAAGAGCAATGCTTTTTCAGTTATCCAAGCATTTGTTGCCATGGTAAAAACACAGTTCCAGGCTGTTATCCAAACAATTAGAAGTGATAATGCACTTGAACTTGGGTCCAGTCATGCTGGAACCAAATTCTTCACTGACAATGGCATCCTTCACCAAACATCTTGCTCTCACACTCCACAACAAAATGGTGTTGTTGAGAGAAAGCATAGATACCTTTTAGAAACAGCCAGAGCTTTGCTTTTCCAGTCCAAACTGCCTCTCAGATTTTGGGGGGATTGTGTCCTTACTGCCACATATCTAATCAATAGATTTCCCTCTAAACTTCTTAATAATTCTTCTCCTTTTGAATTACTGTTTGGAAGGAGTCCCTCTTACCTCCATCTCAAAACTTTTGGTTGCCTTTGTTTTGCTTCTGTTCCTAAGCCACATAGAGACAAGTTTCAGCCAAGGGCTGATCCTTGTGTGTTCATAGGCTATCCCCTGGGAAAAAAGGGTTACAGATTATATAACTTGAAAACTAAACTTACTTTCATCTCCAGGGATGTTGTTTTTCATGAAGAGATTTTTCCTTTTGCTTTTCCTTGGAGTACTTCCTCTGTTCCATCTTCTATCCCTTCTCCATGCCATGATTATCCTCCTTCTGATGACACATCTGTCACATATCCAGACTGTCCTCCTTCTGGTGATGTTCCTTCACTAAACTCTTCCCCTTCCATCCCTACTTCTACCTCTCCTTCACCTCCTTCTGATAATATACCTTTGTGTACTCCTGATCCCATTCCTCCTCCTGCAGCCCATCTACCTGCTCCTAGGAGATCTGGCAGGCAACACACCACACCTGCCCATCTTCAACAATATATATGTGACCTACCCCCTTCCATTTCTGGCACCAGTTCATTTTCCACTTGCTGCACTAGCTCTGTTAATTCTGCACTAGTTGAGCCTACATCTTACCATCAAGCAGCTTCTAATCCTGCTTGGCAGGCTGCAATGACCAAAGAGTTTGAGGCATTAGCAGCCAATAATACATGGTCTTTGGTCCCACTTCCTTCTGGGAAGAAGCCTATTGGGTGCAAATGGGTTTACAAGATCAAGTATAGGGCTGATGGGAGTGTGGAGAGGTATAAGGCTAGATTGGTGGTCAGAGGTGATACTCAAATTGAGGGAGTGGACTACACTGATACATTCTCTCCTGTTGTGAAATTTTCTACTATCAAAACCTTGGTTGCAGTTGCTGTGAAACAGTCCTGGCCTTTGTTTCAACTGGATGTTAATAATGCATTTCTCCATGGTGATCTCAATGAAGAGGTATATATGAAATTGCCTCCTGGTCTTACAGTTTCTTCCTCTTCTTCTTCTTCTCCTTCTTTTTCTTCTTCTCCTCCTATTGTCTGCCTTCTTCAGAAATCTTTATATGGCCTAAAACAAGCCTCTAGGCAATGGTATGCCAAACTTTCCCAAGCCTTATGCTCTAAAGGCTACTCTACCTCTCTCAATGATTACTCTCTTTTTTATAAGAAATCTGGTGATTCTACTGTTCTCTTAGCTGTATATGTTGATAATATAATTCTAACTGGTAATGATCCTGAGGAAATCTCTGCTTTAAAATCCTTCTTAGACTCTGCTTTCAAGATAAAGGACCTGGGCATTCTCAACTATTTTCTTGGCATTGAAGTTGCCTATTTAGCTGATGGGCTTCTTCTTCATCAGAAGAAGTTCATCACTGACCTTCTTTTTACCTACAACTGTTCTGGTGTTACTCCTGTGACCTGTCCTCTCAATCTTTCTGTTAAACTAAAGCATGACATGGGCATCCCTCTTTCCTCTCCTGAATCTTACAGAAGCCTAGTTGGCAAACTTAACTTCCTCACTCATACAAGGCCTGATTTGGCCTTTGCTGTGCAACATCTTAGCCAATTTCTTCAGAAACCTACTTCAGTCCACATGGATGCTGCTTTACATACTCTTAGGTACCTCAAAGGTACATCTGATCTTGGGGTGTTTCTCAATAACAATCCTGACTTGTCTCTGACTGCATATTGTGATAGTGACTGTGCCTCTTGCCTAGACACTAGGAGGTCTATTTCTGGTTTTAGCATATTTTTGGGGGGTTATTTAATTGGTTGGAAAGCAAAGAAACAACAAGTGGTATCCTTGTCCTCAGCTGAGGCTGAGTATAGGGCCATTAGCAAAACTGTTGGTAAGATAACTTGGCTGGTCAGATTATTCTCTGATTTTGGTATCACTGTTGCTTCTGGTGTGCCTGTTTATTGTGATAACCAAGCTGCCATACACATAGCCAAAAATCCAGTGTTTCATGAGCGGACTAAACATATTGAAGTTGATTGCCATTTCATTCGTACCAAGCTTCAGGATGGCCTCATCTCTCTACATCATGTTGCTTCTGGTGGCCAATTAGCTGACATTTTTACTAAGCCATTAACAGGAATTCTTCATCATCATTTTTTGTCCAAGCTGGGTGTTTGTTCACCCTCCAGCTTGAAGGGGGGTGTTAGGCCTCTTCAGCAGTCAGCCCAATAGTCCAAGCTGCAGCCCAAGACAATAGTAGCCCAAGGGTAGCTGCTATATTTATTTGTCGTATTGGTTTGTATAGGAGTGAGGGGCACACATGTAATTTCACACACACACATTACATTTTTTATTGTTTTGTATATAGAGAAGCGGAAGCTTCGAGACAAAGGGTAGAAAATCATTTTTCAATACATTTCAGATTTTTCTCTCTTCTCTTTCCTTTTACACTGTTCATCATCTTCTTCCTTTCTTTCTTCAATCCGACGAGCTACAATGTTGACAACTTCGTCGACATATTTTTTGAAGGACCAAGAAAAGAGTTCCTCTGAATGCAAATAAGAACTAAAGAATTTCTCTTAAATATAATTTTAGTTACATGACTCTTTCTATGTTTAATAATAATATAGAAATGTGGGTGAGTGTGAGGGTGAGGGTTTGGGAGAGTGAAACGTGGGAGGGGTAGGATATACGGTATTTTGAATTAAAGAGGGATATACATTGCATTAATTGTACCCTTAAAATATACTATGGTATAAAATTGATAATTTGACATATTAAGTATAATTAAATCAAACCTTAAATATTGAGGGTGATAAGGTTTTCTATGTGTATAGGAATATAAATATTTCATAAGAATTACTTGTGTATTATAAAAATTTTGGGCGGATTTATGACGATTAGGCGCAAGATCCAATAAAAGCAAACACCATATAGTTGTGTGTTGATGAGTCAGAAAAATCATGCTATTGATAATGCTAAAGCTTTTATTGCGTGATTCCTGCAATACTAAAGATGTTAATGTTTCAGTTGCAATATTACACTCTTTTATTTTATCTTTGCAGATTTTAGTTGAGTTTTAACTTTTCAATTCTAATTATAGTCCTGCTATACTTTTATTTTCTACTAATCTTATGACGTGTTTTGCGCGTGTACACTATCTTAATAGTATTTTAGAAAAAATATTATATAAATTATATATTAAAATATTATATTTGAGTGATAAAATAAATATATAATATTATGTATTTGTAGCTCATTCTGTATAATCAAATTACATAATTATACGAAGAATAGAAGTTCTTAAAAAGAAAAAGAAAATAAGTAATACTAAACCTAAAACTTTATAACAAAAAAAAAAAGTTCGTAACCTAAAAGTGGAATTTAAATAAAAATTTTACAACAAAAGATAATATTCCTAAACTTATAAAATACTTTTAACTTTAAACGGATTTGATAGTGAAGGATTCCTAGAGTCGGAAGAAAACTAAAAGAATTCTAATTAAATAATTATATAATTTTTCATAACAAAGTCCTCAATATTAGGAAAATAATTAAATGATTGGCTTTAAATATTAGAAAAATAATTTTATGACTATTCCTACATATTAGACAAATTAAATGATTGCCCCAAAATATTAGGAAAATAATTAAATGACATTTCATATATATTAGGAAAATAACTAAAATTACTACTTTGTCCATCTTAAAGTTATTCTTAAATGATAAAAAAGACGAACGACATTTCGTTATGGCCTTTCATGCTTTTAATATAATATAGATATAGATAAATATATATTTTACATGTAAACAGAGTTAACTTTATGGCGTAGAAAGAAAATTAAAAATGTTAAACATGCAGTCTAGAGTTTAGACAGAATGAACGAGTCATGCTCACTAAAAGAGAACCTAACATTTTTTCTTGTATTTATTTATTTACTGTGCTTTTATGTAACGTCTATTCGAGATTAAATAAATATAATAGCGATCTATATTACTTCTTTGTCTCTTCATGATTTTCATTTTGATTAATGTTAAATTGTTTAAATTTTATTAAAGGATTATTTGTTTAATTAAATTATAATGTTAACCCTTTTTCTTCTTTTTTTGATGAAAGAGTATATTATACCTTTTAGGTAAAAATTAAGTGGTATAAACAAATTACTGAATGTAAGTGTCCATAACAAAGAAAATAAATCAATATGAATATGAATACGACATAAGAGAAGAGGATGAGAAAGAAAAGAAATAGCCATCATAAAGTTAAATAATTATATTTTACAAGTAAATAAATATGTAATCTATGAAAAAAGAAAATAAAATTGTTGAAATTCTTCCCAATACATATGAAATTTCATTGCAAAACACTATCATGAAGCGAGAAAAAACTTATGGAGATGGGAAGACTATATTTTTTTAATTTACTAAATTTATTTCTAATTATGTTATCACTAAGAAAAACAATTTGTCACAGAAGCAACTATTAAAATAGAATAGTAACATAACGTGGAACCAAAAGTGTTCGCACAAGAGTTTGACTTCGTACGCCCAAAAACGATTGATATCCTTCTAATACTTTTGTAATTACAATTAATAACAATAACACAACATACGATCACGACCTTAATTCAATTATTTTAGTCATAAACTATTTTCTTCCCACAAGGGTAGCAGCAATAAAGGGAATAGCCTTGAAGCATTGATCAATAAATAATTTAACTTTACTTAATATCAATTGAACGAGAATTATGTCCACTTAGAATTTGGATAAAAAATTGTGGATTGATATAACTTTTACCACGAACACATCACTGTTACATTAACCATGTTGGATGACAAGGTAATAAAAAGATTTGGTAAAAATAACATACAAAGAAGAGAGTTCTATGTACCTAGCTATTAAGCATTGCGGTCTTTGAACACTGATTTGGTGCCCAACAAATAACTACTACTAAATGCTCAATAAAGCTTTACCTATTTATAGAATGAAAATAATATAATTAATTAATCTGGTATTCTTTTTTACTAAGCTAAGGAAATAACCTATGTTAATAATGACCTTTCTTTTGAAAATTTAGGATGACACTCTATCAATTACTATCATGCTAATCATGATCTAAGCTAAGCACGAACACAATGTTAGTTTACAAAAATAACCTTATAATTAATATTAAGCATAATAAATCACAATGAAAGAATATAATCGAAATTCTAGATGTTAGCCTTGTAATCTTATTAGATTTAGGACATACATGAATACTATACATTAGCATGTAAACCTAATACCTCTAGGAACATGTTAGGTTTCCTATTAGTATAATTACTTTCGAGACATATTTTTAGTCATGTATTCTTTTACTTTTAAGATATACTTCTTAAAAATTCCTATTACTAATTTAATTTGAATATTTATTTATTATCCTATTACTAAATTAATCTGAGAAGGTATTATATTTTCCAAATTTATTTAAAAAAAGGAAAGCATATATTTATTATAAAAGCACGAATACAATACTAATAGAACAAATTAGCCCTAAAACATTCAACACAAGAACTCATACGGAAATGACATAAATGTAATAACCTATTTCTTTGGATTGCATAACTTTCTATTTTACTTTTTTAATATTTAACTTTTAAAATTAATAATGTTTGTCTATTAAATTCTTTCTTATTAAAAATATGCAGGAATCCAATTTCATAAGAATCCTCCGTATTTGCGATACATTATCCAACATCCAAAAAAGATTAATGTTAAATGAACTGCATAAAGTATTGAATTGAGAAAATAATATCCTCGTGATAATATATTTTTATATTGTATTAGAATTTTGAACTGCTTTCCTACTCAAATATTTTTATTATTATTAAATTTTCATATAACATTAAAAAATATACCAAACTATTAAAAAGCAACTATGAAAATATTTAAAAATTAAGTGTGAGAAAAAAAAATGGTTGGCAAAAGTATTATTATACATAAAATTTCTTCTATTAATTAAATTTTGTTATTGCTTCATATAACAAATGCTAAATCATCGCGTACCATTATTAACGTGCAATGCACACTAGTTTCCTAATAATCATCAATAGATATCTGGGATTCAATATTGAATTAATCCTAACGTCGTAAATTATTTCAATAATAAAAAATTTTATTGAGTTGATTTCATCTCCGATCCTTAGTCGTATTCCATTCAGTAGGAGCTTGCTAGTGTACATTTACTCGGAGAACTCATTCATTTATCCAAACCTTTTTTCTTATTTTATGTCATCATTTTGGTTTTGCAGTATGGAGTTGTAACCGTATGATGAATTCAGCTGGAACCCAAAATATGACAATGATGAATTTGTAACATGAAATTCAAACTGCTACTCCTCATCCATCTAACTTCACATGGCCGGGTCCCAAAGCTCACCTAGAATGTTTTTGGGCCCTAATGTGGGAAGGAGCATTGAGCCCATTATTTTGCCAGAAAAACCCAATTACTTTGGCCCACAATTCAATTGGACTCTGAAGTCCAAATAGGGGGAGGGGGGGCATTTGCATCTATATTCGTTTTTTGTATTATATTTTAATTTGTATTCGCTTTGCAAAAAAAATTACAAGCGTACCCGCTTTTTCGCATAACTTCAGTACACAGGGCTGAAGTAGCAAAGACAATCACGAAATGGATGCATCCATGGTACGGGCCGCTCGAGCCTCTGCAGTGCACAAATTTACATTTCTGTTGGAGCGGGCCGTCGCCTCGGCATGATTTGCGCATTTTTGTGCTGTTATCTTGAACTCATTTGAGTTGTTTCATGTCACATTATGGCTCGAGATCATTTATTTAATAATAACAAGAAAACTAAGGAAATTTTCCATGAAAGAGTTGTATGACTACCTGTTTTCCCTTATCTAGATTAGAATCCTGTTTATTAAACAAATTCACTGCTTGGATATATTTTTAAGGATAAATAGTAATTGGACTGCTAGTGAGTGTCAGGATTGACCATCTCGTCTGTACTCCTTCGGGATTAGGCAGGACACTCATTGGGTACATGTTGTTTTTGCACTCATCCTACACTTGCTATGCATTTTGTTGCATAGGTATATGTGATTTTATTATTCTACTGGACGTAGCAGCACGGATGATTCTGGGGACTAGAGAGCTGCATCATTCGAGACGGCCGCATCTAGGGTAGTCCCTTTCCAGTACTGTTTTTATTTTTCATCCACTGTGTTTCGGGCAGATGATGTATTTTTATTTTTCTCTTATCATTAGATGCTTATGCACTTGTGACTCTAGGATGGTTTGAAATATTGTATTAATTGCTTAACTTTAAAGGAAATTTGACTTGAAAATGACATTCTTTAGAATTTTTAAATATGAAAGAAAAATCATGTTTTTCCAAAAGTGTTAAAATGAGGTTTGATTAAGTAATCTGGTTGGCTTGCCTGACAGTAGTGTCCGGCGCCATCACGATCCTTATTGGGTTTTTGGGTCGTGACAACATGGTATCAGAGCACTAGGTTCCTGTCGGTCTCACGAGTCATGAGCAAGTCTAGTAAAGACTCACGGATCGGTACAGAAACGTCTGTACTTATCCTTGGGAGGCTACAGGGCTGTTAGGAGTACTTCCCTTCTTGATTTCCTTATCGTGCGGTTTGATTTCTTTGAGGCTTATGCCATTGATTCCTTCCTACTCAGTCTTACGCGATGCGTGCGCTTGCTAGGAATTGAAAATTTGAAGAACTGCAATGGCACTACAGATGTGGTGCGGGATGTTTCTCCCGGTATAGTTCATCGAACTGTTATAGTCGCTCTATGGAAGGACATCATATTATTTCGGCTCAGCAGCGGTACTCTAAGGGCCTTGAGGCTAGGACAGATTGCCATAATGCTTATAAGCTATTATTCCGCGGTGTGGTTGTGATGGTAGGATATTTGGCCACGTGTCGGGGCAGTAGATGAATTGAAGGAAAGTTTACTCAGGGTTTGATCAAGAGATTCAATATTTTATCCCTTGCAAGGGGAAAGGCAGTCGGACTAAGGATGGTCAGATTTGGGCTGGTGGACGTAACGAGACTGGTATCTACAAGCGTGGTTGAGCTTTCTATTATGAGGGGGTGTTGTGGCTATTACGAAATGTACTAAGTTTGTCAATATTATAATCCGCTACAATTCGCCTTATGGTAGGATATTGTGAAATAGGATTGGAGATACAACTGTCAGATATCGCATGGTGCGGTGGTTTAAGATCGAAGCAGAATTTTTTTAATGTTGATGGATCGATAAAGATGGCCTTTGGAAAGGTTCGAAAGTTAGCAGCAATGGTGGATTCCAGTGCCACGAAGATAGATTTCATTTAAGGCAACAATTGAGCAGTGAAGTACGAGGAAGGACATGTGGGAAATGTCAGGCGGTGTTTAAAATTTCTAGAAGGCCAAGTATGAGAAGCAAGGTCGAGTGACCGATTAAGGAGATGAGTTCTGCCAAAGTGGGAGAGTGGCGGGGGTTACATATGGTCTTGGTAGTAGGATGACTACGCGTTTTAAGGATAGTTTAGAATAATCGGAGAACTTCAGAGATTAGTGATTGGGGCCTATGGGGCAAACTTGAAGCATGGGCCATTATGCGGCAAAGATTTGATATAGCAGAAAGGAGTTGGTTGTCGTGAAGGAAGATGTAATGTAATTCTTAATTGGGAGGATATTGCTGCACATTTAATTAATGTCCGCGAGGGGTGAAGGGACTTGTGCAACTGGAAGGCGAGCTCGGACTCAGGATGGGTTATTGGTGTCGTAGTGAAAGCACCCTGTGTAGCGGCGTGGGAAGATGTTGGGAGGTGATTCCCCCATATGGGTTATTCCTCGTAAGAAGGTTATCGGTCGCGTGGTTGGCGAAGCTTCCGCAAAGAATTATATTGGTTGCTCCACAAGGAGATCGGTCGCGGGAATGTGGATGAGGATTCAGATTATGGAAGATAAGGATTTGCAGGAAGATTCCGAGAAATTTGACAATTTATGGCGCAAGGTTATGTCAATAAGAGGTAAAAAGGATCGGGCGAACTCAAGGGTTGTGAAATGATGGCTTCAAGCTAAGTGGGAGAATCCCGCCGCCTAATATTGGGTTGTATGATTAGCTACTTGCGTGATTTCTGGTTAGTAGCATATTGATGGGTTATTTCAACTATGAGAAAAGACCATAAGTGGTAATTCGAACAACTGAATTGTTGGAGGCATGCGATGGTTAGCCTTATTGGCTCGTGTTCGGACTTGGAAAAAGATTCAGGATTTATGCCTCGTATAGATGTAGGTTTGAGAGGAAGTGATTTTGCCGAGTGCTTCACTAAGAGGGTATTCGTAAGTTATAAGAGCTATGGAGTGATTTATATTCAGGACCAAGGCAGAGTGGGTGGCTCTCAATAATGGTCCTAGTGAATCCAGGAGTTCAAGTGTGGTCCTCAGTAATTTCGAGCCTATGGTAATGGTATATCAGCTTATGAGAAGGTACCCAGAATGTTCTATGATATTTTGACTTACGGCTAGCATTGAGAAATATGAAATGGTTCGTGGGATTCGATACAACATGGTCTCGTGATTCATGGTCACTCGAGGTGAGTGCAGATGGAGAATATTATGTATTGAATGAAGAAGCATTATTTCTAAGGCAATCATGAATTTAGTAGAAGGAATTAGATTGGTTAGCCATGGTTAACTTGGCATATTGGTAATGGTGATCAGTTCATCCAGCATGATCAAGTCATGCATGTGAAGTGTGGCGGTGCGTGTGATGCTTGTCGGCTGCACTGATTGATGTTATTCAGAATCATTCTTCTGTTATAGCCTGTTATGAGTAGGCGGATCTTGGAAGGGTTATGGTGGCTTGGACCACTACTTAGAGATTGACATATTCAATGGTTATGAGAATCCACCTGTATGTTGCTATAGTTCTCCCAAAGTGGGTTATATGAAAAGTTTTATACGATGAAGTGTTAGTCTATCAGTGGTTCCGGAGTAGATATAGAAATCGTGTTCTATCGTAGGTAGGCACATTGGGTGCAGCGAGTAGCATGGAAATTCGAAATGAAGATCAATGTTGCAGCTTGGGCTGGCAAGGATATCATGGGCTCGGGTGAGCAAGGAAGTGGTTGAATGATTAAAGTAAATTGGTATTGTCTTCAGCGTGATTGCTTTTCAGCACTAGTGTATCCTAAGCCTAAAAGGTACAGACTCGATACTTAATTCAGAAGATTGTGGGAGCGTGTCCCACGGGAAGATTGTGTAATTGTGACATGTAGTCATTTGATTGACTAAAGATCTAACCAAGTATAAGGATTTTGGTAATACCATCGATTTGATAATTTAGGCCTGGAGGGCACTTTATTTACTGGGATATGAATGGAGGAGGTTGCTTCGGTTGTAATGGTTGTTCCTATATGTTATGAGGAAGAATGAGTTACTATGAACCTTGAAAGGTTATTATCCAAGTTAGGGGTGTTCAAAACCGATCCGAAACCGAAAACCGATCCAAATCGAAGCTTAACGGCTTATTGGTAACGGCTTAATGGCTTAATGGATGGGGAACGGATTGAATTTCTTTTATTAACGGCTTATCGGTTTGGGGATGGATTATTCAATTTTCTTAACGGCTAATCCGTTAACCCGTTAAGAATATATAAATATATATATATATATATATATATATATAATTTAGTGATAGAATTGAGTTGTCTAATACATATATGGTTCTATGTGTGTCATGGAAAAAGAAGAATTGAAAGGTTGGTTATGACTAGAGGAACGACACCCCATGAAATAAATTTATGCATTTTGGATGATTGCTTGTGGAAATGGAGAACGATAGTTATTTATAGAAGAGGAGTGTAGAGAGTAGAATTTACCAGAGCACTTCAGTTTTTAAAAGTTCATTGTGGGAGCTGAATGGAAATTTGCGCGACAGATTTTTTTGGCTATATCCGAAGCTTATGAGTACACATGTAGTGTGGCCTCTAACAGAAGATAAGTTCTGTTTTATTTTTCTCGGTACTGAACTAGTAGTGAATTTATCTATTTTATAATCTACATGCAGATGGCGATTGTTTCATTAGCTACATCATATTGCCTCTAAAATATTATTTTTTATGGCAATTCATTATTTCTAAGACGAGGAGAATAAGAGATATTTAGTGAACATGTATGTTAGGCCGATAAACCGCCCATTAACCGCCCTATAAGAGCTAACCCGATACCAATCCGCCCGATATCTTATCGGGTGGCTAACGGATTAATACATTTAAAAGCCGATAACCGTTAAGCCAAACCGTTAAGAGTAAAAGCCGCCCAATCCGCCCGATGAACACCCCTAATCCAAGTTGGTGAAATCAGAAATCAGCTTGAGATTAATGGATTGATTTATTTTGGAGAGGGCTTTATATCAGGCCAGTTGTGTTCGTTTCAGCGAGCGTTCCCTATGGAGGAACAGTCGGGGTGTTATTTTGTCATCAGCTATTCCAGATAATGATATATTGCACCGTATGGGTTGTGAAACGACTTGGTAAATTTCTTATGTGTTGAGGTTCGGCGTAGCAGTGATATTATATGAGCAGGATGGCTCTTGAGATTCAGATCGTGTATTGAACCTCAGTTGTGCTTAAGTTCTATAGCCTATAGCGCTAAATGGTTCCTGGGGATGGTATTATACACCTTAGCGTGTCTATGACCAATATTTGGTATTTTGATGTGATGAGCTATTTAACTCAATGAATATCTTCTTATGTGAGCCTGTATGTGGATCGGGTGGCACGCTGCCACGGGTATGTTATTTGGATCGGGTGGCACACCGCCATAGTTATGATGTGTGGATCGGGTGGCACGCCGGCATGGTTATGCTGATTGGGTTGCACACCACAACAACATGATATTCAGTACAGTTCCCCTTAGTTTGTTTTATGTGTTTTGTTTCCCATTTTCGGAGGAAAATATGTATAAGTTGTTAGCCTGTGTCGCGTGTATGTTTCGCGGGCGGGGTTATTAGATGTCTATTTCAGAGTTTGTATTCTCCTTGTATCATATCCTAATCAACGGTCTATTGGCACATGATGGCATTATATGGGACTCTTGATTGTGTCCGATGTGGCTTATTGCCTGAGCAGTTCGTACTGGGTGAGATGAGATTATGGAGTTTATGATTAGTGCAATATGAGCACATGAAGTATATTAGAGAGCAGAGATCCTTATTTGGGTCAGAATGTGGTAATGGTTCTGTCAGAGGGATAGACCCAATGACTTGTTGATTCAGCAGTTGGTTATGAATTTCGGCACATCTCTTCCATCGTGTCAGTTTGTAAAAGTTTGAACAAGACCTAGGTAGGTCATGAGGTGCAACGGGAGCATCTGATTCGTTGAATTTTTGGCTAAGTTGATCATAAGATATTATCGTGGTCCTGTGGATTTTGTATTGCAAGGTAAGCATCCAGCAAAGTTATGCAGTCATATTTGAGGATGGCGTGTAGTGAATAATTGGGTGATCTCTTCATGAAAACATGCCTGACATAGAATTTCGGATGTGGGTATTGGGGGCTCTCAGACATATTTGTTGGAAAAAAAGGGAATATCTTTAGAATATATCGGGCTAACGTGCTCAGCTAAGTTGTGGCAGCACGGGAAGGTGCATAAAATGCTAAGCAATAATTTAGGACTACTTCAGCACATTTCTCAGCACGTTCAAGGACAAACGTGTGTTTAAGTAGGAGAGAATATAACGACCCGAGCTCTCGTTTTGAGTACCGGCACTCCGTTCAGCAGTCGGAGGCCTTGAACAGCTTCATTTCGGGTATTATGACTTGTTCGCATGGTCGGAATCTAAATTCAAGGGAGATCGGAGTTAAATTTAAATGAAAATTCCTATTTAAGAAACTTTAAGTTGAAAAGAATGAACTAGGATTGGAGTTTGAGTAACCGATCTTGAAATCAGGAACTGAAGGGTCCAACAGGTTCGTATAATGATATCGGAATTGGGCGTATGCCCGGTTCGGGTTTTGGATAACCCGGGAGCATTTTGGCGCCTATTGTGGAAGTTAGCATTTTGGAAGAATTTCATAAGTTTGGCTGAAGCGCATTTCAGCATTATTGTTTGTTTGGAATTCCGAGACTGGAGTAGCTCTCTATGGTTATTCTGGAGTTGGGAGCGCAATCAGAAGAGTATTCGTCGGTCCGTGGGTCATTTTGAAGCCATTTGCCTAAATATAGCAATTTTAAGGTTTTTGAAGAGTTTGATCGGGGGGTTGACTTTTTGATATCGGGGTCGGAATCAAATTTTGGAAGTTGGAATAGGTCCGTAATGTCAAATATGACTTGCGTGCAAGATTTGAGGTCAATCAGACGTGATTTGATAGGTTTAAACATCAGAAGTAGAAGTTAGAAAGTTCTAAGTTCATAAAGTTTGGATTGGAGGTCGTTCAATGATTTTTGTCGTTGTTTGATGTGATTTGAGGCCTCAAGTAGGTTCGTAATGTGTTTTGGGATTGGTTGGTATGATTGGTTGGGGTCCCGGGGGCCTCGGGTGAATTCCGGGTGGTTAACGGATCGAAAATAGGATGTTTGGAAATAGCGAAGCAGCTGGTACCTCGCATTTTCGCTTTTGCGGAAATGGGAGTGCAGAAGCGGCCTTGTAGAAGCAGAGGAGAAGCTGTAGAAGAAGAAAAGAGTGGGGGCGTCCAGGACTGCAGATGCGGCTCCGCAGAAGCGGAAACGCATCTGCGGTGCAAAGATCGCAGAAGCGGAAGTGGATGTTTGGCCAGGAACCGCAGAAGCGGATTTTGTTCCGCAGAAGCGAACTCGCTTCTGCGACGGGTAGAACGCATAAGCAGTTGGTCGAATGAGTTGAGGGACCGCAGAAGCAGCCGAGATTTTTGCAAAAGAAAAACCACAAGAGTGTTCCCTGGACCGTAGAAGCGTAAAACGCTGGGCAAAATGTTTTAAATTCGGGGTTGAGTCCATTTCACTCATTATTCTTCACCTCTTGTACGATTTTTGCAGAGCTTCAAGGAGGGATTTCGGCATCAATGTTAAGGTAATTTACTCCTACCTATTCCCAAGTTATATACAAGATTATACCATGGATTTATGTAAACTGGTAGAAAATTGAGGGTTAGGGGAAGACCTAGAAAACTAGGTTTCTTGGATTTTATCCACGAATTTGGATATGGAATTGAGAGAAAATCGTATATTTGAGTTTCTAAGGTCATAGGTAAACTTTACCTTCAATAAATTTCGGATTTTGGGCACGTGGGCCCAAGGGTATTTTGGTCGTTTTACAAACGGAGTTGGGAAATTGTGTAATTTGAATTGTTAGCAAGTATTTGAGTATATTCTCATTAGTTTGCCGTTGTTTGGCTAGTTTTGGAGCTTTGCACGCTAGTTCGAGCTTTCGGAAAGATGTGAAGCACCGGTAATGAGTCTTCGAAGCGAGGTAAGTCTCATTTCTAATCCTGTGAGGGGGAAATTACCCCATAGGTGAATTAAATTGATTATGTGCTCCTATTTGTGGGGGCTACGTACGCACGAGGTGACGAGAGTACGTGCGTAGCTACTATTATGCTATTGTCCGGGTAGTCTAGGACCCAAAAGTATGCTATACTCGAATCATTTGTAAATCATTAATGGTTTGAAATGCTTTAATCATATTAAATTAATAAGAGGATTTCTAAAAAAATACTAAAGCTATGTTTTTCTCAAATTATTAAAAGGGAATGGACCTTACTTGGATATTTGCTCTACGCTGACTGTTTGACTAATTATCTGTCTGCGTGTGATTCCATTTTTGTTGGAACGGGACGATCGCCTCGGTGAAATGGATGCATCCATGGTACGGGCCGCTCGAGCCTCGGCAGTGCACAAATTTACATTTCTGTTGGAGCGGGCCGTCTCCTCGGCATGATTTGCGCATCTTTGTGCTATTATCTTGAACTCATTTGAGTTGTTTTATGCCACATTATGGCTCGAGATCATTTATTTAATAATAACAAGAAAACTAAGGAAATTTTCCATGAAAGAATTGTATGACTACCTGTTTTCCCATATCTAGATTAGAATCCTGTTTATAAATAAAATTCACTACTTGGATATATTTTTAATGATAAATAGTCATTGGACTACTAGTGAGTGTCAGGATTGACCATCTCGTCTCTACTCCTTCGGGATTAGGCGAGACGCTCATTGGGTACACGTCGTTTTTGTACTCATACTACAGTTTCTATGCATTTTGTTGCATAGGTATATGTGATTTTAGTAGTCTACTGGACGTAGCAGTACGGATGATTCTGGGGACTAGAGAGCTGCATTATTCGAGACGGCCGCAGCTAGGGCAGTCCCTTTCCAGTGCTGTATTTATTTTCCCTCCACTGTATTCCGGGTAGATGATGTATTTTTATTTTTCTCTTATCAGTAGATGTTTATGTACTTGTGACTCTGGGTTCTGGGATGGTTCGAAATATTGTATTAATTGCTTAACTTTAAAGGAAATTTGACTTGAAAATGGCATTCTTTAGAATTCTAGATATGAAAGAAAAATCATGTTTTTCTAAAAGTGTTAAAACGAGGTTTGATTAAGTAATCTGGTTGGCTTGCCTGACAGTAGCGTCTGGCGCCATCACGACCCTTAGTGGGTTTTTGGGTCGTGACACTTTTGAACTTAACTTCAGGACTACTAGCTTGTTTGGCCAAGCTTTTTTTGGGGCCAAAAATACTTTGCTTTTGGCCAAAAATTGAGGTGTTTGACCAAGCTATTGGAAGAAAAAAAGTGCTTTTAAGGAGAAGCAGAAGTAGTTTTTGAGAAGTAGAAAAAAGTAGCTTCTCTCCAAAAGCACTTTTTTGAGAAGCACTTTTGAGAAATAATACACTTTGAAATAGTTTTCAAAAGCTTGGCCAAACACTAATTACTGCTCAAAGTGATTTTCAAATTAATTATCCAAACGGAAACTGCTTCTCACCAAAAGTACTTTTTTTAAAAGTACTTTCGAGAAAAACACTTCTCAAATAAAGCTGATTTTAAACGCTAGGCCAAACATGATATACATGTTCTTAACTTTGTCACTTGTAATTCTAAGTTTAGGACTTCAGGATTACATGTCCTTAAATTTTGAACTTGGAACTAAAACCAAACAAAATAGGAAAACTATCCCATATAAATAAATAGCGGGCATTAAAACAAAGTTCGTTGTGACTTGAGGAGTTCTCTGTTCTCTCACATTCTTTTACCCAAACAAAATCCTAAAATAATACCAAAGTTCATCTTATGGATTGGGTTCCTGGTGAAGATGTTTGTCATGACCCAATTTCCAAACTCGGTTGTGATGGCGCCTCTCGTAAAGACAAAGCCAGCCAACTAATCCAAATCGTCTCTTTAACAATTGTTAAACGTAAAGAAATATATAAATACAGCTTAACGAAAATAATAACCAGTATTTACAACCCGACCGAGGTGTCACAAGTCACGAGCATCTAAGAAACCTGAACAAAACTACAGGGCCAATAATATAAAAATAAATTCTGGAATTCTAAAGACAACGTCAGGTGCCGCGAACGCTGGCGGTCACCTTACTCAGCTACATTAATAATACCTTCAATCAACTAACAACCCGCTACCGACTGAACAATACCTGCAACTGCATGCAAGGTGCAGGGAGTAAAGTGAGTACTCCAACAGTGAGTAATAAGAGTAAACAATAACTGAAATGTAAGAAAACACGTAAAGCACTCCATCATACTATATAGGGTAGTGCAAATCTTTGGGAAAAACAGTAAAACTATGAAAATCCTTTAGAAAATGTCTGGGCTCAGTTAAAAACCTCTTTGAAAAAATCCTTTCCAACAGTTAAGCAAATGATGCGTAATCAGATAGTGCAAGTCAGCACATAAGTCAGCCCCTCGGGCACAAACAAGTATGCATAATTGAGCTCATAAAACTCGCCCCTCTGGTAATATTCTTGTTCCTGGTCAGCCATTATTACCTGACCCGTTTACATCATACAGAGTCATTGTTATCACTGTCTAAAATTTATCCTCTTTAAAAGTGATCCGACAATACCAGCACAGCAAATAAATATCTCAAGAAATAACACAAACAACGAATAGTGAACAAATGTATGAATGCAATACAATACATATGACGGTACACTCCAGTACCCACTGTCGCGTGCAATCCGATCCATTTAACATCGACGACGCTCACTGGGGGTGTGTACAGACTCCATAGAGGCTCCTACAGCCCAAGAGCAAAATCATCCATATCGTGGCATCAAACAAGCTCTCGGCCTCAATATCAATATATCATCATTGCGGCGTGCAACCCAAGCCAACCATATATTTAAAAATCACTATAACACTATTACGGTGCACAGGGTGATCCATGCTCAGTCCAGAAATGCACATAAGCCACTTGGGAAATATTAACATGATAGTCCTCAACTCAAAACGTTAATAAAATATTGCTCAAGTTTTAAATCTTAGAAAAATGGCTGAGTTTGCAAAACAATATTTAAAACCTTGGACCGAAATTAAATAATATGCAAGTAATGCAAAAACAGTGATATCAATCCTCGAAGGATTCACATAGTTGGCACGAAGCCCTAAACATGCAAATCAGCCCAAATTATGATGATAACAAATAATTTCAGTCAAATACGCGGTAAAACTCAACAACCGGGACGGACCAAGTCACAGTCCCCAACGGTGCTCTTACTCACGCCCATATCTGGCATGCAAGTCACCTCAATACAACACTGTGATGTGCAAATATGGGGTTTCAAACCCTTAGGATACCATTTACAAGTATTACTCACCTCGAACCGGCAAACTTTCTTGACCACGATGCCTTTCCCCCTCAAACCATCCTCCTCGCGTGTCGAATCTAACCAAAATCAAAGCGAGTACATCACCATATGCTAAGGAAACAATACCCAATCAAGAAAATCAATATATAGCAAAAATCTCGAAACTAGCAAAACTCGAGCCTCGACCCACTTCTCAAAAATTACAAAACTTACATCACCGGGTTCCTTTTCTCGCCACGAGTCCGTACGTATTATATTTACCAAAATCGGAGTCCAAATGCTCCCTCAAATCCCAATTTAAATTCTCAAAATCCCAAGCCCTAATTCATCAATTTTTGGCTTAATTCCATGAAATTTCTAGGTTGATTTCACAGTAAAAATGAGTTTTAGGTTCAAAAATCTTACCTCCAATCGATTCTCCTTGAATCCTTCCTCAAATCGCTCTCCCAAGCTCCAAAATCGCTGAACAATGGAGGAAAAATGGCATAAGATTGCAGATGAAATATTTAATAATCAGCCCAGCATTTTCGCTTATGCAGTCCCCACCCCGCTTCTGCGGGACCGCTTTAGTGCCCTCCCTTTCCGCTTCTGCGGAAATCCAACCCTCGAACCAAACCGCTTCTGCGGTCACAACATCGCGGAAGTGATTCTGGTTCTGCGGCTACGCTAGCGCTTCTGCAAAACTAGGCGCTCCTGGCCTTCTCACCGCTTTTGCGGTCGATCCCTCGCTTAAGCGGCTCCGCTTCTCCGGTCCAAAAATTGCTGAAGCGGAAATATCATTTATCAGCAACATCTGCCACCTTGTTAACTTTGATTTCATCCCGTTAGCCATCCGAAATCACCCCAAGGCCCCCGAGACCTCAACCAAAGGCACCAACAAATCCTAAAACATTATTCAAACTTGCTCTAGTCATCAAAACACCTCAACTAACACCGAAATAATCGAATTACACCGGATTCAAGCCCAAGTTTTATTAAAACTTCCGAAATGCGCATTCAAGCAAAAGCCCAACCAGACGACGCCTGAATGATTTGAAATTTTCCAGACATATTCAATCACCTAACGAAGCTACTGCAACACTCAGAATTCCATTCCGACCCTCAGATCAAAATCTCACCTATCAACCGGATTTCGCCAAAATACTAACTTTGCCAATTCAAGCCTAATTCTATACCGGGCCTCCATAATCAATTCCGACCATGCTATTAGTTTACATATCACTTCCCGAAGCTAACCGAAACATCAGAAATCACATCCAACCCTTCTAACTCATAAGTCAATGTCCGATTGACTTTTCCAGAACAATCCTTCCTTAAAGAGACTAAGTGTCTTATTTCTTATCAAAACCAGTCCAAATCAACTCTAACACACCACTTACCGATAATGAAATATGATGAAGCATAAAATGGGGGAAACGGAGCAGTAACACATTAGACGACGGGTCGGGTCATCACATCCTCCCCTACTTAAAAACCGCTCGTCCTCGAGCGTACCTAGAGTTGTACCAGAAGCAACCCAATAACTGAATGACCTTACCAAGAATATACCGGGGGTGATCCCTCATCACCCTATCTAGCATAGGTCTGGCAACATAATTAGCTGAAATTTCACAGTCCTTCTAACCCATAAACCGTATGACAGCATTGCACTTTCGGAAATCATACACAAGATCAGAACCTCACATCTATACTCAGAATAAGCCTGAACCAGGTGTAATTACCCATATCTTCAACCTCATGTGCAATCATATGATATACTACATAACCCAAATACTTAAAACGATAACTTCTATTCACAACATTTGCCCACAACACCCGAATTACCGGTGGAAAAACCTCTTATCAACCAAGGTCTTATTCCAACACTTTCCTAAACTGCTAACGATAAATGAAACACGCAATAATCTGTAACAATTTCTCAGATCAACCATTCATGAAGTCACTTCCCTTTTAACTACTACCACAACATATTTCTGAGCCGAACCTCGATATTAACCTTCCAACAAGCTGAAACCAAATCCGTTCATATTCATTAATGACCTCCAACGATCACTTCGGGTCCAACACACCACTCTGGTGATATGACACCTCAACACCGGCCTAGGCCACAACTTGCAAAATACACGCACCAATAAGAGACAATCTAAACATACTCATATCATGAAAATGACTCAAACGAAAGAGTTGTACCTTAAGTTCATCAATACCATTACAACACAAGGTTGAGGCCCCGTCTCACATCATAGAAATAGAACACCTCAAGCTTCCCCGACAGGTCCTAAATCCACATAGCCTCACTACAATGCGCGATCCTATCCAAACATTGTTAGACATGAAGTACCTTAAGTCGCCATGCTCAAAATCAACAGCCATGCACAATTTTTGATGCCTGAAATCAAAGAAATGCATTACATCCATGGTAAACAAATAACATACAGCTCGCAACCCGATAGGCCATAACCAATATTCCATTTACCGAGCAACACTCAATTACTCTTACCGCTTGACTTTCTGTATGAACCTCAATAGAACCGCACCACATGTGCCCATATCCAACCAATCATGACATCTCAAAATACCGAGAAACAACTCATAACTCTCCTTAGATCACTAGCAAGCTCAATGACAATCGAATCAACCTAGCCCTCATCAACACAATTCGGGACCATCCAAGCTAACTCAAGCCAAATACATAGCCACATCGACCTGCCCACGAACTCGACTCCAAGAAGCTTGGAGCTGCACCTTCCACTACTATAACTCCTATTGGAGCCGTGCGATACGGTGCCCGGCACCAAATAAATACTGATATTCACAATCTCGCCCGATGACATGCCCGACCTCAAGGAACGCATCCGAAAAAGTCCCTCAATACTGGAACTGGATCAATGGTAGAAACCTCTACACTAACACCCTCAATGAAGGCCTAATTAAGAAAAGTAATCCTTCCTAGCCATCCGCTGATCTTTGGAATACAACCACTCTGCTAGAACATAATCTGATGCACTCTACCACGCAACCTGTGGAATTTTCTGACATAGCCCATAGCGCAATAGTCTAGAATAACCCAACACTGATACAACCAGTCTACACCTAAATATCATATCCAAAATCTAATATACCAAGCAAAGAAAGATCCACTCGAGCTTCCAAATCCCAATAACCGCTAACGGTACCAATACACACGACCCACAACTGCTACACAGTCTAAACCTAAGAACTCCCAGTCTCCAACTCCATATAGCACACGAACCACTGTACCTAATCCCAAATTCTGCAGTATGAATACATATTACACCTCGAGTACCCAATCATTCCACGAAAGATATTCTAAAATTCTCTTGTGCCATCAAACAAACTTAGATGTCAGCAGTAGATTTAGCAAGAAAGTGTCGTAAGACTCTCGAAGTAACATCAATTTAATCACATTACCCTTTCCTGAAACATATACTCTTGTTAAATCACTTCCAATTAGCAGTATCATTTCCTTGGTCATCTGAGGCTACCCATTGCCTAGGGGTTTTATGAACTTCCTTTCAGAACAAAACCGAAACCTTGCACACGCCAGTCTCGGCCCTCTACAACATACCGCGTATACCATACCTTCCAAGGATAACATGTGAACTTTTATCTCCCTTCCGCGCCGCGTACAACGATGCACTCAACTAGCCAAGAACGTTCATTGATCCCATTTAGAAAAAAAAATCATTACACACACCATACTCTGCTTGTCCATAGAAAATATACATCTCCAAACCACGATGACACCCAACAAGAATTCTCTCCCAATTCCATTTGCACAGGCTAAACTGTCAGGATTGAGTCCTTCTAACTAGACCAAGCTAATCAAGTTGTCAGAACTCAAGAGCTTTGCTACAAAATACCTATACGAACCCATTGCCTCAAACACACACAAAGAATTAATCATATCTTTACCATACTGATTCGGTCCACTAACAAGCTACTTCATTTATCTAGGTTTCCTTCTAATTCATTTTCAACTTGATATTCCCTCTTGTTGTAGCACCATAGTTCCTCAACTCAAGCTCACTACACAAGACCCAAGCGCAAGACCACATTGTCTAAGACCCACAAGCCACTGAATACTCTCTCAAATATTTCCAGGAATACCACATTCCCAAAATAATCTACTAGGAAGAACTTCCTGTGGATCCAACTCCGTTACCTTTATTTTCATGATACTAATGCATATAATCCCATAATTAACATAAAAATACCACAAGTCTTGACATTTCCAATGAAAATACAGTCTATAACCACATACACAAACTTAAAACACTTGATCATTACATGTAAAATCTTGAACACATTAGAATCATCCTCGAAGTCATTCACTCTTATTCAACCGCAAATTACCTGATCTCAATGAACAGAACCACTCGTGCCTTATTAGCACTCTAACACCGCAGGACATGATCTAATTCAGATACAGACAACATTTTCCATCTCAAAACACTGGGTGTTCTTTATCAACAATAGCTCAAGACGTCATATTATTTCCACACATGTATGAAGTACCATATAACCTTTGGCAAAATCTTGCTTCACTCGTGCCATCCTCGGCTCAATTTCTGCAACCAAAACTCACCCGCCAGCATATCTTGAAACGGAACCAATATAGCACATGACCGTGCAACCAGCTAATCAACAGTAACCTCCCCAACTTGGCTCGAAGCCATATATCAGGACACACACAACATCTCATACCATTTTTTACTCTAATTATGCCACAATATCATAGTGAGATTAAACTCAAATCATCTACCAGTTCGTGAAAAGACAGATCATTTCGTATTATAATCCTCTATACTTTTCACATCCATCTCTACATCAGTTGAGTCCACTCTCTTAAGCAATCCGAATTTTCAAATTTCAACATGTACCCTTCAATTACTTGAGATCCTCTAACATACACATAAGGATAACACCACTTAAGAACACTCCACATGAGATATCCCACCTGCTTCGCCTCAATTTAGTATTTCAGCATGCCTTCCACCATCATATACGTTACATAGTCATTTAGTCTTCCTGGGTTTGAACTCATTCCGCCACATGTAATGCACTTCACTCCCCAAATAGAAGACATAAAAAATATTCTTCATGCACCTATATCCGGCTACACGTCAAATCACAATAGGAATCGAATCACTTAACAATTCATCTATTATCCAGCAGACTTCTTCGTCACTACCAAGTCATATAAATACATGTTGCAGTACTAACATACTCATCACATGAATACCAAACCGCCATTCAAGCTAATAGTGACAATACCGAACATATTAGTTCAAAACACTTGCTCACACAATCAGCACCTCGGTGCTCAAGCCATAGGCACAGATCCAGCCTCAAGTCCTCCAGATTGGCCCGATATCAAACTTACAGAGATCACATCTCACCCCTCTATCGGGGAATCACAAGCCATCAAGGCATATCTAATACTGAGCGCTCAAATGCGCATACAATTACGTGGAAGGAATTTCAAGAGTTTTCTTTTCGAGCTGAATCAAGGACGCACGATAAGAATTCAAGAATGTAGAGTTTTCCTAAAGGTTCTACAACCTCTAAAGGATAAATACAGACGTCTCAGTACCGATCCGCGAGACTCTACTAAACCTGCTCATGACTCGCGAGACCTTGTTACCTAGGCTCTGATACCAACTTGTCACGACCCAATTTCCAAACTCGATTGTGATGGCGCCTCTGGTGAAGACAAGGCCATCCAACTAACCCAAATCATCTCTTTAGCCATTATTAAACATAAATAAATAGATAAGTACAGCTTAAAGACAATAATAACCAGTATTTGCAACCCAACACAACCCGACCGGGGTGTCACAAGTCACAAGCATCTAAGAAACCTGAACACACTACAGGGCCAATAATATAAAAATAAATTCTGGAATTCTAAAGACAACGTCTGGTTCCATGAACATTGGCGGTCACTTTACTTAGCTACAATAATAATAACTTGAATCAGCTAACAACTTGTTACCGGGTGAACAATACCTGCAACTACACGCGAGATGCAAGGAGTGAATTGAGCACTCCAACCCAGTGAGTAATAAGAGCAAACAATAACTGAACGGTAAGAAAACACGTAGAGCACTCCATCATGCTATATACGGAAGTGCAAATCTTTCAGAAAAACAGTAAAACCGAGAAATCCTTAAGAAAATATCTAGACTCAGCTAAAAACCTCTTTCAAAATATCCTTTCCAATAGATAAGCAAATGAAGGCGTAATCAGATAGTGCAAGTCAGCACATAAGTCAGCCCCTCGGGCACAAACAAGTATGCATAATTGAGCTCATAAAACTCGCCCCTCTGGCAATATTCTTATTACTAGTCAGCCATTGTTACCTGACCCGTTTACATCATAAACTGTCACTGTTACCAATGTCTAAAATTTATCCTCTTTAAAAGTGACCAGACAATATCAGAACAACAAATAAATATCTGAAGAAATAAACAAACAACAAATAGTGAACAAATGTATGAATGCAATGTATATGATGGTACACTTCGGTACCCACTGCGACATGCAGTATGATCCATTTAACGTCGACAACACTCACTAGGGGTGTGTATAGACTCCGGAGGGGCTCATACAGCCCAAGCGCAATATCAGCCATATTGTGGCATCAAAGAGGCTCATGGCCTCAGTATCAATATATCATCATTGTGACGTGCAGCCCGAGCCATCCATATATTCAGAAATCACTATAACACTGCTACGATGCGCAGCCCGATCCATGCTCAATCCAGAAATGCACATAAGGCACTTGGGCAATATTAAAATGATAGTCCTCAGCTCAAAACATTAATATAATATTGTTTAAGTTTTAAAATTTTAGAAAAATGGCTGAGTTTGCAAAACAGTATTTAAAACCTTGGACCGAGATTAAATAATATGCAAGTAATGCCCGAAGGATTCACATAGTTGGCACGACGCCCCAAACATGGAAATCAACCCAAATTATGATGATTACAAATAATTTCAGTCAAATATATATACAACCTGGACTGACAGTGTCAACGTCCCCAATGGTGCTCTACTCCATGCCCATATCCGACATGAAAGTCACCTCAATACAGTACTATGATATGCAAATACGGGGTTTCAAACCCTCGGGATATCATTTACAAGTGTTACTCACCTCGAACCGGAAAATCTCTAGCCCGTGATGCCTTTGCCCCTCAAACCAGCCTCCACGAGCGTTGAATCTAACCAAAATCAAAGTGAATACATCACCCTATGCCAAGGGAACAATATCCAAAGAAAATAATAAAAATATAACAAAAATCTCGAAACTAGCAAAACCCGAGCCCTAGGCCCACTTCTCAAAAAATTACAAAACTCACATCAGCGCATTCTTCATCTTTCCACGAGTCCGTACATATCAAATTTACAAAAATTGGAGTCCATACGCTCCCTCAAATCCCAATTTAACTTCTCAAAATCCCAAGCCCTAATTCATTGATTTTAGGCTTAATTCCATGAATTTCTAGGTAGATCTCACAATAAAAGGAGTTTTAGATTAAAAAATCTTACCTCAAATTGACTCTCCTTGAATCCCTCCTCAAATCACTCTCCCAAACTCCAAAATCGCTCAATAATGGAGGAAAAATGACATAAGCTCGCGGATGAAATATTAAATAATTAGCCTAGCATTTTTTCTTATGCGGTCCTCGCCCCACTTCTGCAGGCCGCTTCAGTGCCTTTCCTTTCAGTTTCTGAGAAAATCCAACCCTCGAACCAAACTACTTCTGCGATCACAACATCACAGAAGCGATTCCGCTTCTGCGGCTACGCTAGCGCTTCTGCGAAACCAGGCGCCTAGGACTCCTCACTGTTTGGCGGTTGATCCCTTGCTTAAGCGGGTCCGCTTCTGCGGTCCAAGACTCTTAGAAGCAAAAATATCAGATATCAGCAACATCTGCCACCCTCTCAACTTGAATTTCATCTCGTTAGCCATCCGAAATCACCCCGAGGCCCCCGGGACCTCAACCAAAGGCACCAACACATCCTAATAGATTAATCAAACGTTCTCCAATCAACAAAACACCTCAACTAACATCAAAATCATCGAATCACACCGGATTCAAGCCCAAGTTTTCATAAAACTTCTTGGGACGACCCCGCCCGTCATCACGTGAGTTACCGCCCCGTTTCCCTCATATTATGCTTCACTATGTTTCAATATCAGTATGTAAGTTGATCGGGTAGAATTGGATTGGTTTGAGTTCGAAATGAGACACTTAGTCTCTTAAAGGAAAACTTATTTTTGAAAAGTCAATTAGAAGTCAACTATTTAGTTAGAAGGCTCGTATGTGAATTCTGATGATTTGGTTAGCTTCAAGGGATGGTTCATGACTTAGGAGTGAAATCGGAATTGAATTTGGAGGTCCGGTGTAGAATTAGGTTTGAATTGGCTAAGTTAGAATTTTGGCGAATTCCGGTTGATAGGTGAGATATTGATCCGAGGGTCAAAATGGAATTCCGAGAGTTTCAATAGCTTCGTTATGTGATTTTGGATATGCATTCAAAGTTTTAGGTCATTCAGAGGTGCTTAGGTCGAGTTTTTTATCGAATATGCAATTCAGAAGTTTTTAAGAAATTTAGGCTTTTATTTGATCATAATTGAGGATTTCGAAGTTAAAGTTAGCGTTTTGATGATTCGAGCAAGTTTGAATTAAGTATTAGATCATGTCCGTGTTTTTGGTTGAGGTCCTAGGTGCCTCGGGGGAGTTTCAGTTAATCAATCGGACCAATTTTGGCACTCAGATGTTGCAGATTTTTCCAGCTTGGTGTTGCAGAGAAATTGTTCAATGCGATCACATAGTGAAAATTGGTGAGGCTGGATTTTTGTTCTGTGCATTCGCACTAGCAGGAACACGATCGCATAAGGGAAAGTGAGGACCCAGCTCAGATGCCCTATGCGATCGCATCAAGTGGTCCACGGTTGCATAGATCTGGACAGTCATTCATTGCGTTCGCATGGGTTATGGTGTGTTCGCGTTGTGCATTTTTTAGGTTTTGCAATTTTGTTCATTGTGATCGCAAGGCTTCGGCCGCGATCGCATAGAAGGAAAGTTCTGTAGTGGACATAAGGGTTTCAAACATTTCATCCGTGACCCATATCATATTTCCTCCATTTTTACTCCACCTCAAAAGCTTTTTGGTAGATTTGAAGAGGGTTTTCGATGGGTATTGATTGGAGGTAAGTCTCTTGACTTGGAAACATAATTTTATTGAAGAATCATCACTTAAATTCATGAAAATTGGTTGAAAATGTGAAGAACTAGGGCTTGGATTTTTAAGTGAGAAATTGTGATTTGAAGGGTCAAATGGACTCCGATTTTTAAGAATTTGGTATGTATGGACTCATGGCGAGATAAGAAACATTTTGATGTAAAAATATTTCTATTTCAGGACATGGGCCCAGGCTCGGATTTTGCAAATTTAGTGAATTTCAATATTTTTTCGAGTCTTTTGATTGGGTAATATTTTCTTAGCCTATTGTAATGAATTCATTATGGTTTTGACTAGATTCAACACGCAAAGAGGTTGATTCAAGAGGAAAGGGCATTGCAGACTAGTCTACGACCGGCTTGAGGTGAGTAAAAGATGTAGATAATGACCTGAGGGTTTGAAACCCAGTATATCACAATGAGACACTGTATTGAGGCGAGACACGTACTCTACAGTGAGTGCGAGGTCATTTATGGATGGGGACTATGAATTAGTCCATCCGAGTGATGTCCATGCTGTGTAATGACTAGAAATTGATTAGTAAACATCTTGTTTTGATCGTTATCAGTATACTTGGGCTACGTGCTGATTATTTGGATCCCTTAGGGATTACTATCATTGTTTCTAGGATATTCAACATGTTTTCACGATATCAGTCCTGAGTTAAATACTGTCAAGAAATGATTAGTAAACTTCTAAGGTTTTAAACACTTATGCAATAATACCTGATAAATGGAGCTGAAAATGGTAAACTTTATTGTGCCCTTGTTGCTTTCATGCATATAATTGGACTAATTATGGACCGGGCTGCACGCCGCAGAAAATGCTACGATGATATTGCACTTGGGCTGTAGGAGCCCCTCCGGATTCTGAACCGCCATAGTGAGCACGGGTACCCAAATGGATCGGATTGTACGCCGCAGCGATCATGTGCATTGCATTGCATTCCTACATTAATATCTATTTGTATATCCGTCATTGATTTACTGTTGTCTTATCATTAAATGTGCTAAATGGTAAGTTTCAGCTTTACATTATGGTATTTCAGGTTTTCTTACTTTCAATCATTATATATGTCTATTACCACTGAGTTGGAAGTACTCATTTTACTCCCTGCACCATGTGTGCATATTCAGGTGCCTTGGAGCATAGTTGAGCTATTTGATGCTTTAGAGCTTCTCAAGAGTTGTCGAGGTAGATGCCTGACGTTCGCAAGACCCGACTCCTCCCCCATCCCTTTATTAATTCCGCATTTGTGAACCTCAGTATTATTGAGAATCTATTATTTTGTTTCCGTAGAGGCTCTACACTCATGACCCAGGTCTTTGGGAGGTTTAGAGGTAGTTGTTATGATTTTTGTAATACTCCTATATATTATTACTGGTTGGACCTATATTATTTGATCATTTAATACTATAAAATTTGAAATGGGTTGTGTGGTTGAGTTATGAGTGTTAATTGGCCGGACTTGCCTAGCAATTCTGTTGTGCGCCATCATGACCGGGATTGGGGTCATGAGAAGTTGGCTTCAGAGCCTAGGTTACTAAGCCTCATGAGTCATGAGCCGGTTAGTAAAGTCTCACAGATCGGTACAGAGACGTCTGTATTTATCCTAGAGAGGCTGCAGAACCTTTAGGAAAAACTTCACTTTCTTGGAATTCTCATCGTGCGTACTTGATTTAGCTTGGAACATAACTCTTCAAAATTCCTTCCTCAAGTCTGTATGCGTGCATGAGCGCTCGGTTATATATGTGCTTTGATGGTTTGTGATTCCCCGGTGGAGGGGCGAGATGCAATTTCTGTGAGTCGATGTTCGGCCGGTCTGGAGGACTTGAGGTCAAATCTTCTCTTATGGCTTGAGCACCGAGGAGCTAATTTTACGAGATGGTATTATGAACTTATATGTTCAGTATTGTCACTAAAGGTGGGAATGGCACTGGATAGGTGCGTGATGAGTATGTTGGTGTTGTGCGATGTGTCTATATGACTTGGAAGTGTCGAAGAAGGTCTACTAAGTAATAGATAAATCATTAAGTGTTTGATTTCCACTGTGATTGGATGTGTCGCCCGAGTTATGGGTGCGTGAGGAATCTTTCCAGATCTCCTAGTGGGAGTGAAGTAAATAACATATTACGGTACGAGTTCCGACTCAAGAAGACTAAATTGACTTTATGCGTATATGATGGTGGAAGGTATGCTAATGTTCTAAATTGAGGCAAAGAAGGTGAGTTATCTCCCGCGGGTTGTTCTTAGGTGGTATGATCCTTGTGCGTATGCTAGAAGGTCTCATGTGCAACTAAAGGGTACATGTTGAAATTGAGAATATGGGGTCACTTAAGAGTGTTGACTCAACTAATTTGGGGACGAATGCGAGATTTGTAGAGGATTATAATAGTAAGATGATCTGTTTTTTCATAAACTAGTAGATGATTTGAGTTTAATCTCACTACGACATGGTGGTATCATTAGAGTAAAGGTATTATGAATTGTTGAGTGTGTCCTGATATATGGCTTCGAGCCAAGTTGGGGAGCTTGTTGTTGATTAGCTGGTCGCACGGTTATATGCTATGTTGTTTCCATTTCGAGGTATGCTGACGGATCAATCCTGAAAATGAGCCGAGGAGGACGCGAGTGGAGCAAAATTTTGATAAAGGTTACATGGTGCTTCGTAGATGGGAGAAAAAAATACTAGGATGTCTTGAGTTGTTGTCAATAATGACCTTTTTTGTATATGATAATCAAAGGGAGTGGGAAAGAAGGTTATGGCTCTTTACCAGTATCATAGCTGGGAGAATGAATGTTTGGTGTATAGAGAATGAAGACGGTTGTTGGTATGGGAATGAGATCATGTCCTTCGGTGTCAGAGTGCTAATAAGGCACGAGTAGTTCTGTTTGTTAAGTTAGATAATTTACAGTTGAATAAGAGTGAATGACTCTCGAAAATAGTGTTACTGTATACAAGATTTGGCAGGTAAAAACCGGGTGTCTCCTGGTTGTGTATGTGGTCAGAGACCGTATTTTCATCAGAAAATGTCGAGGCTTGTGGTATTCTTATGCCGATTATTGGGATTTTATGTATCGGTATCTAGAAGGTAATGGTAACGAATTCGGATTTCACAGGAAGTTCTTCAAAGTAAAGTATTCTAGAATGTGGTATTTCTGGGAACGTTTGAGAGAGCATTCGATGGCCTATGGACCTTAGGCAGTGTGGTCTTATGTTCGAAGCTCCTATGGTGAGCCTGGATTGAGACATTGTGATGCTACAGCGAGGGAGAAATATCCAGGGTATGATCAATAAAAAGGACAATTTTGATAAACAGAATAGCTTGATAATAGACCGAATCAGTATAGTAAGGGTATGATTAATCCTTTGTATGTGTTTGAGGTAGTGAGCATTTTCAGGCATTTTGCAGTAATGCTCTTGGTTTTTGACGGCTTGCTCAGCTTGATTTAGATAGAAGGATCCAGTCCTCATACATTAGCTTGTACAAATAGAGTCGACATAGATGTTCTAGTTGAGTTTTACCGTGGTTTCAAGATGAGTATATTTCTGTGGGTATGCGAAGCATGGAGTGCGTAAGGATTTTTCTTCTAAATGGGATCAATGAAAGTTCTCGACTAGTTGAGTGTGTCGATGTCTATGGCGTGGAAGGGAGATAAAAGTTCTTATGTTATCCGAGTGTGGTATGGTAGATATGAAATGTTGTGGACGATTGGGATTTGTGTGTGTAAGGCTCGGTTCAGTTCGGAATGGAAGGTCATTAAATTGTAAGTAGCACGGGTAGCTACAGATGATTTGAGAATCTTTCTTCAGATGATTAGGGTGAATGGTCCTCATACGACCAAGGAAATAGTGTTGCCAATCATATTGATTTGACGAGGGTATATGTTTCATAAAAAGGGCAATGTGATTAAGTTAATGACGCTTCAGTAGTGTAGCGGCATTTTTCTTGATAGATCGATTGCTGATATTTTGAGTGTGTTTGATAGCACAGGAGAATTTTAAATATCTTTCGGGGATGATTGGGTACTCGAGGTGTAATATGCATTTATACTGCAGAAATTGGGATCATGTACAGTAAATGGTGTGTTATGTGGAGCTGGAGACTGGGAGTTCTCATGTTCATACTATGTAGTGGTTGTGGATAGTGTGTAATGGTACCGTTAGCGGCTATTGGGGATTTGGAAGCCCGAGTGGATCTTTCCTTGCTTGGTATATTAGATTCGAGATATGATATTGGGTTATTCTAGACGATTGTGCTATAAGATATGTCGGAAGATGCACAGGTTGCGTGCAGAGGTGCATCGGATTATGTTATAGTTGAATGGTTGTGTTCCAAAGACCAGCGGATGGCTGGTAAGAATTGCTTTCCTTAATTGGGGCCTTTGTGATAGATGTCAGTGTATATGTTTCTACCATTGATTCAGTTCCGGTATTGAAGGACCTTTTTGGATGTGTTCCTTGTGGCCAGGCATGTCGCCAGGCGAGATGGTGGATTTCAGTATTTATTTGGTGTCAGGCTTCTTGGCAATGAGTTTGTTGGTAAGCTGATTGAATACGTGTTTAGCTTGAGTTGGCTTGGGTAGTCCCGAATTGTATTGGTAAAGGACGGGTTGATTCGATCGTTATTGGACCTGCTAGTGATTTGGGAAGATCTATGAGTTGCTTTTCTGTGCTATGAGGCATTACGATTTTCGGACGGAGGGCACATATATTGCGGTGCTATCGAGATTCATAGTGGAAGCTGAGTTTTGTAGCTTATAACGCTATAAGTAGATATGATTATGTACTCAGTATGCTTACGACCGATACTCGGCATTATGCTATTATGAGCAAAATTTGGCTCGATGAGCATCTCCCTTTGTGAGATATTTGTGTTAATTGGGTGGCACGCTGCCACGGGTATGTTATTTGGATCGGGTTGCACGCCGCAATAGTGTGATGTTGAGAATAGTTTTCCATATGTTACTTTGTATGCCTTGCTTATTGGGTTCTGAGGGAAGTCCGTATTGGGAGTTGCTCGATGAATGGTGCATCGGTTGTGTCCTTTCAGGATTGGATGGTATATTGCTTGCTTCACCATAGGTGTGATAGATTGCTTGGTTTTAGGCATCAATCTGTACATGGCTGTCTACTTTAAGCGTGGTGACTTGAGGTACTTCAGGTGTAATAGTGTTTGGATAGGATCGCTCGTTGTGGCGAGGCCACGTGAAGTTATGACCTTTCAAGGAGGATTCATGTATTATGTTTCTATGATGTGAGACGGGGTCTCAGCCTTGGGTTGTGATGATACTGATGAGCTTGAGTTACAACTCTTTCTTCTGGATCAATTGCCATAATTTGAGTATGTTCGGACCGTTTCTTGTTGGTGCGCGTATGATGCAAGTTGTGGATTAGGCATGTGTTGAGGTGTCATATCACCAGAGTGATGTATTGGATTAGAGGTGATCGTTGGAGTCATTAATGAATACAAACAGATTTGGTTTCAACTTGTTGGGAGGTTAATATCGAGGTTTGGTTTGGAAATCTGCTGTAGTAATAGTCAAAAGGGAAGTGACTTCATAAATGGTTGATGTGAGAAATTGTTACACTTTATTGCGTGTTTTAATTATCGTTGGCAGTATATGAAATCGTTGGAGTAAGGATTTAGCTAATAAGGGGTTCCTAACGGTAATTCGAATGTTGTGGGCAAATGTTGTGAATAGAATTTATCGTTTCGAGTGTTTGGGTTATGTACTATATCATATGATTGCACCTAAGGTTGCATGTATGAGTTATAACTGCTGGTTCGGGTTTATTCTAGGTATGACTTCGAAAGTGCAATGTGGCTATATGGTTTATGGTCTATATGGGCGGTGACATTTCAGATGTGTTGTATTATCGGCTCCTATGTGAGTTAGGGTAACGTGGTATCACCCCGAGTATATGTTTGGTAAGGTCATTCAGATATTGGTTGGCTTCTAGTACACCTCTGGGTACGCTCGAGGACGAGCGATTGTTTAAGTTGGGGAGAATGTGACGACCCGGCCCATTGTCACGTGAGTTACCTTCCCATTTCCCTCATATTATGCTTCACTATGTTTCAATATCAGTATGTGAGCTGATCGGGTAGAATTGGATTGGTTTTAGTTGGAAATGAGATACTTAGTCTCTTAAAGAAAAACTTATTTTGGAAAAGTCAACTGGAAGTTGACTATTTAGTTAGAAGGCTCGGATGTGAATTCTCATGATTCAGTTAGCTTCGGGGGATGATTCGTGACTTAGGAGCGAAATTGGAATTGAATTTGGAGGTCCGGTGTAGAATTAGGCTTGAACTGGCTAAATTTGAATTTTGGCAAATTCCGGTTGATAGGTGATATATTGTTCCGAGGGTCGGAACAAAATTCCGAGAGTTGCAGAAGCTTCGTTTGGTGATTTTGGATATGTGTGCAAAGTTTTAGGTAATTCGGAGGTGTTTAGGTTTGGTTTTTTGATCGAATATGCAATTCGGAAGTTTTTAAGAAATTTAGGTTTTGATTTGATTCCCAGACCCCACTTTGTGGGACTATACTGGGTAGTTGTTGTTTTATTTGATCATATTTGAGGATTTTGAAGTTAACATTAGCGTTTTGATGATTTCAGCAAGTTTGAATTAAGTATTAGATCATGTCCGTGTTTTTGGTTGAGGTTCCGGGGGGCCTCGAGGGAGTATCGGTTGATCAATAGGACCAATTTTGGCACTCAGATGTTGCAGATTTTTCCAGTTTGGTGTTGCAGAGAAATTATTCAATGCGATTGCATAGGTGATGTTGCGATTGCATAGTAGAAATTGGTGAGGCTGGTTTTTTGTTATGTGCATTTGCACTAGCAGGAACGCGTTCGTATAAAGGAAAGTGAGGATCCAACTGAGTTGCCTTATGCTTTCGCATCAGGTGGTACGCGATCGTATAGATCTGGCCAGTCGTTCAATGCGCTCGTATGGGTTATGGTGCATTCGCATAGTGAAATTTTGAGGTTGTGCAATTTTTTTCAATGCAATCGCAAGGCTTGGCCGCAATCGCGTAGAAGGAAAGTCTTGTAGCAGACAGAAGGGTTTTAAACATTTCATCCGCGACCCATATCATATTTCCTCCATTTTTACTCCGCCTCAAGAGCTTTTTGATAGATTTGAAGAGGGTTTTCGATGGGTGTTGATTGGAGGTAAGTCTTTTGACTTAGAAACATCATTTTATTAAAGAATCAACACTTAAATTCATGAAAATGGGTTGAAAATGTGAAGAACTAGCGCTTTGGTTTTTAAGTGAGAAATTGTGATTTGAGGGGTCAAATGGACTCCGAAATTTTGTGAATTTGGTATGTATGGACTCGTGGAGAGATAAGGAACATTTTACTGTAAAAATTTTTGAATTTTAAGACGTGGGCCCGAGGCTCAGGTTTTGTAAATTTCGTGATTTTTTATTTTTTTTCAAGTCTTTTTGATTGGGTTATATTTCCTTAGCCTATTGTAATGAATTTGTTGTGGTTTTGACTAGATTCGATGCTCGAAGAGGTCGATTCAAGAGGAAAGGGCATTGCGGACTAGTCTACGGCCGGTTTGAGGTGAGTAATAGATGTAGACGATGACCTAAAGGTTTGAAACTCTGGTATATCATACTATGATGATGTATTGAGGTGAGACACGTACTCTACGGTGAGTGCGTGATCGTTTGTGGATGAGGACTATGGCTTAATCCGCCCGAGTAATGTCCATACTATGTTAATGACTAGAAATTGATTAGTAAACATCCTGTTTAGATCATTATGAACATACTTGGACTGCGTGCCGATTATTTGGATCCGTTAGGATTACTATCATTGTTTCCAGGATATTGCGCATGTTTCCATGATATCAATCCTGAGTTAAATGCTATCTAGAAATAATTAGTAAACTTCTAAGGTTTTAAACACTTGAGCAATAATACGTGATAAGTGGAACCGAAAATGGTAAACTTGATTGTGCCCGTGTGGCTTGCATGCATATAATTGGACGGATTGTGGACCAGGCTGCACGTCGTAGTGAATGCTACGATGATATTGCGCTTGGGCTGTATGAGCCCCTCTGGAGTCTGAACCCCTACAGTGAGCGCGGGTACCCAAATGGATCGGTTTGTACGTTGCAGAAGTCATGTGCATTGCATTGCATTCCTACATTGATATCTATCTATCTATGGGTCATTGATTTACGGTTGTTTCATCGTTAAATATGCTAAGTGGTAAGTTTCAGCTTTACATTGTGGTATTTTGGATTTTCTTACTTTCAGTCATTATACTTATCTATTACCATCGAGTTGGAAGTACTCACTTTACTCCCTGCACCAAGTGTGCAGATTCAGGTGACTTGGAGCATAGTTGAGCTATTTGCTGCTTTAGAGCTTCTCAGGAGTTGTCGAGGTAGTTGCCTAACGTTCGCATGACCCGACTCCTCCCTTATCCCTTTATTAATTCCACATTTGTGAACCTCAGTATTACTGAGAATCTATTATTTTATTTTCGTAGAGGCTCTAGACTCATGATCCAAGGTCTTTGGGAGGTTTAGTGGCAGTTGTTATGATTTTTACAATACTCCTGCATATTATTACTGGTTGGACATATATTATTTGATAATTTAATATTATAAAATTGAAAATGGGTTGTGTTGTTGAGTTATGAGTATTAATTGGTCGGGCTTGCCTAGCAATTGTGTTGGACGCCATCACGACCAGGATTGGGGTCGTGACACTTCCGAAATGCCCATTAGAGCAAAAACCCAACCAGACGACGTCCGAATGACCTGAAATTTTGCACATATATCGAAAATCACCTAACGAAGTTACTGCAACTCTCGGAATTCCATTCAGACCCTCTTATGAAAATCTCACATATCAACCGGATTTTGCCAAAATACTAACTTCGCCAATTCAAGCCTAATTCTACACCGGGCCTCCAAAATCAATTTCGACCATGCTCCTAGGTCACAACACTTCCCGAAGCTAACCAAAATACCGAAAATCCGAACCTTCTAACTCATAAGTTAATGCCCGGTTGAATTTTCCAAAACAGGCATTCCTTAAAGAGACTAAGTATCTTATTTCTTATAAAAATCAGTCCGAATCAACTCTAACACACCACTTACTGATAAGGAAACATGATAAAGCATAAAATGGGGGAAACAGAGTAGTAACACATGAGGCGACTGGTCGGGTCATCACAACGTTGATCAAGACAGTTTTGGAAAAGTCAGTTTTGCAATACCCACAAAGTAGAGTACTCAAATTCTTCCATTGATGGTAGTAAAGTCATCTTGAGTTTCCCACTCTGCTACTCTTAGCAACGAGAAGAAAAACGTATTTTTGGGAAAGAATGGGTAATATTGTCTTTTCATATTAATTTTAATAGACTAGAAGATGTTGGTCAAGGAAGTTTTGGAAAAGTCAGTTTTCAATACCCACATAGCAGAGTACTCAAATTCTTCTATTGATTGTAGTAAAGTCATCTTGGGTTTCCCACTCTGCTACTCTCAGGAACAAGAAGAAAAGTGTATTTCCGTTTGGGAAGGAAGCGGTAACACTCTCTTTTCATATTAATTTTAGTAGACTAGTGGTTACTTTTGTTCAACATTTTTAATGTTGGATAAAAAGTAAATACCACTTTAAAAAATACCCCACGCAACTTTTACCCGAATAAACATGGAATTCTTCGTATCGTCGTTAACAATTCTGTTTTGCGTATTATTACGTTAGCTTGTTGGAAAACTAATTTGAAGTTGCATAAGATTTGATATTTGAAAGTTTACTTAATTTATGCCTAAATAAAATTTGTAACCGAATTCATGTAGGAATATATTTTCATATTTTGAGTTAGAGTAGGTTTTTCTTTATTACGGCTTTAGATAATATTTAAATTATAAATAATAGTTAGAAATTTTAAATATTATTCCCTCATGACTGATAATTATTCATCAACCCATCCAATTCCATCCTTCAAAAAGACCGCTTCCGCTTCCGCTTCCGCTTCCGCTACCTCAGCTCGCCGCATTTTCAGAGGTAATGCCACCGATACTGTCGAGTCCCCGTCGTATTCCGCCACTGGCGGCGGATATGACACGCGTAAGCCGCTGCTCCAAGTGAAGGTAGCTGAATCGAGACAGCCCATTCTCAAAGGCGTTAACATCACTGTCTACGAAGGCGAGGTGTTTAATCTCGTCTCCTCCCTCTATTCTTCCAAATTACTCATTAACTACACTCTTTTTTATTTGGAATAGTTAATGTGGTACTATTTCCTTATTAATTCGTTGTATAAAGAATGGCACATTACTAGGCAGATCTAGTATTTCTACAATATGCATGCATCACTAGAAAAGTATAAAAAGAAAGTATTAAATATGACTTGATCTCTAATCCTTTGGGCTAATGACTCAACATTTAGCCAAGTGCATCATTTAGATTTCTTGGAGCAAAAACCATAGGTTTACGTGCACCATGTGTACATTCCTATGTTTAGAACTAGTTATGCTCTAGCTAAAAACCTTTCCGTTTAATGAGAACAACACACAAATATTATGATATGTTTGAAAACACAAATTTTGAAAGTCTTAGATCCACACAAATATTATTGCATGAGTAATACCACAAGTTTTTTATTTTTTAGTTTTCATGTTAAATCAAACTATATCATATAAATTAGAACTTACATTTCATTTCTTTGCAGTTTTCACCAGTTCTTGGAGGGAAGGATGCCAGGGTCTATTTGGAAACAGCCTCTCTACTCAAGGGTAGGGGTAAGGTCTGCATACACACTACCCTCCCCAGACCCCACTAAGTGGGATTATACTGGGTTGTTGTTGTTTATCAATCATTGGTCTAGTATTTTTTCCGCCATTACTAATATAATATAAACCCTATATAACCTCTTAAACTCATATAAAATGGTAATTTTAAAATTTTGGTTTTGATGGAATTAATTCAGTACTTTTGTTGGACTCCTTAACACTTGAAAAATGGGAAGAAATGTATGTATTTCGGTTTTGTGGAGATGGTAATAATTAGATGTTATAACAGAACAAAATAACAAGGATAACTGAAATGTTCCTAAATTTTGCAGTTCAGTTTAGTAACCAGTATATTCCAGCAAACTGTTGTGACATGGTTGCTAGCTGCTTGGAATGCCTTAATTCTGATGTGGCTATTATTATTTGAACTAGGTACATGCTATAATGGGGAAGAATGGTTCTGGAAAGAGCACATTTGCCAAGGTTAGTGCTTTTCTATAATTTCTTTTTGTTTTAGATTGTAATCACCTAGTTCTTTTATTACTAAGATATGGAATTGAGTATTTTGTTTTTATTTTGGATGATAATATATGATATCCACCTTTTTCTAGGCCTTAAATTTGCAACTACATTCATTCTTGTACTTTTTCTCTAAGTTCCAGGAACAATATATAAAAGCTTTTGATTCTTGAATTGGCATTAGCCAATGCTTTGGCTATTTTTTGTCTACAAAATCGTGGTTTCCAGCTTATGTTCTCTGAAACTTATATTACTTTATGTATCTTGTAAATGTATCTCACTAGGATACCTCTTTGATGTTGAAGTCAGTAACTACCAGCTGACAACAACAACAACTATCCAGTATAATCCCACAAAGTGGGGTTTGGGGAGGGTAATATGTAGACGAGCCTTATCCCTACCCGAAAGGGCAGAGAGGCTGTTTCCAATCGACCCTCGGCTCAGTGAAGGAAAGGAAAATCAAAAACAAAAACAAAAACAAAAGAGCATTAGTAAGTCCAGCAGAAATAGCGTAAATAATTATCTAAACATAAGAACCATAAATATAATAGCATGCAATAATATCATACAGTAACTACCCTAAATAACTACATAAGGGAGACACAATCCAAAACACAAATCATCTATGGATAACCCTGCCAAGCCTCACCCAACTCCGGGTGAGTAGTACGAAAAACTCTAGGGCCCCTATCCTACAACCCTGATACTAGACCTCCAGACTTTCCTATCAAGGGTCATGTCCTCGGAAACCCGCATTCTAGCCATGTCATGCCTAATCACCTCTCCCCAATACCTCTTAGGCCTCCCTCTGCCTCGCCGAACGCCGACCATCGCCAGCCGTTCACAACTCCTCACCGTTGCACCAGGACTTCTCCTCCGCACATGCCCGAACCACCTCAGCCTCGCTTCTCGCATCTTCTCATCCACCGAGGCCACCCCCACCTTCTCTCGAATAACTTCATTCTTAATCTTATCTAACCTGGTGAGCCCGCACATCCACTTGAGCATCCTCATCTCCGCAACCTTCATTCTCTAAACATGAGAGTTCTTCACTGGCCAATATTCCGCCCCATACAACATTGCAGGTCTAACCACAGCTCTATAAAATTTCTCCTTGAGTTTCTATGGAACTCTCTTGTCACACAGGACTCCTGATGCAAGCCTCCACTTTGACCACCCCGCTCCTATACGATGAGTGATGTCCCCGTCAATCTCTCCGTCCCCACCGACCCAAGATATCTGACACTATCCCTCTTGGCGATGACCTGAGATCCAATCATCACGTCACTGCCTACTTCGCTCAGCTCGGCGCTAAACTTGCACTCCAGGTATTCTGTCTTAGATCTGCTTATTTTGAAACCCTTAGATTCGAGAGTCTGTCTCCATACCTCTAACCTCTCAATAATACCGACTCTCGTCTCGTCTATCAAGACTATATCATCAGCAAATAGCATACACCAAGGCAGATTCCCTTGAATATGTCGGGTTAGAGCATCCATCACCAAGGCAAACAAGAGAGGGCTAAGCGTCGATCCTTGATGGAGCCCCATAACCACTGGAAAATGGTCTGAGTCGCCACCCACCGTCCTAACCCTAGTCTTAGCTCCATCGTACATGTCCTTGATTACTCTGATGTAGGCTTCCGGCACGCTCTTCGCCTCCAAGCACCTCCCTTGGGACCTTGTCGTACGCCTTCTCCAAGTCGATAAGCACCATGTGCAGGTCCTTTTTCTCATCCCTGAACTGCTCCACCAGCCTCCTGACAAGGTGGATAGCTTCTGTAGTGGAGCGGCCCGACATGAAACCGAACTGGTTCACCGATATAGATGTCATCTCCCTCACCCTCGCCTCGATCACCCGCTCCCAGACCTTCATGGTGTGACTTATTAATTTGATGCCCCTATAGTTGTTGCAGCACTGGATGTCCCCTTTGTTCTTGTACAAGGGCACCACTATACTCCACCTCAACTCATCCGGCATCCTTTTGGTCCTGAAGATCGCATTGAACAACCTGGAGAACCACTCCACTCCAGACCTACCCATGCACTTCCAGAACTCCACCGGGATCTCGTCAGGCCCGGTCGCTCGACCCCTACTCATCTTACGCAAAGCCCCAATGACCTCCTCCGCCCTAATGCGCCTGCAGTAGCCTAGGTCTTTATGTTGCTCTGAATGCCCCAACTCCCCTAGCTCTATGTTACGATTCCCCTCCTCATTAAGTAAGTCTCGAAAGTACGCCTGCCACCTTTGCTTGACTTGAGACTCCCCCATCAAAACTCTATCATCCTCGCCCTTGATGCACCTAACTTGGTCAAGATCACGCGACTTCTTTTCCCTTGCTTTAGCTAACCGGAATAACTTCCTGTCCCCGCCTCTCTCCCCTAGTTCCTCGTACATGCGACCAAACGCCGCGTTTTTAGCTTCCGTAACCGCCAGCTTTGCTTCTTTCCTCGCCACCTTGTAGATCTCCCTGTTCGCATTGCGTCTTCCTCGCTTGTGCTCCCTGCCAACTTAGCAAACGCCGCCTTCTTCACCTCCACTTTTCCTTTGACTACATCGTTCCACCACCAGTCATCCTGATGTCTGCCTGAATAGCCCCTGGCTACCCCGAGCACGTCCCGTGCTACCTCTCTAACCAAGTTTGCCGTCTCTGACCACATAGCGTCCGCTTCCCCAGAACTTCTCCAAGCTCCGCCCTCAGCTAACCTCCTCTCCAACTCATGTGCTTTCTCCTTAGTCAAAATACCCCATCTAATCCGATGTTGTCCCCGAGCACCCCTCATCTTCCTCTTCACCCAGAGACTGACATCCATTACTAGGAGTCTATGAAGAGTCGAAAGGGACTCTCCCGGAATAACCTTGTAGTCCTTGCACATACCGCTATCGCTCCTTCTGAGGAGGAGGTAATCAATCTGAGTCCTCGCCGCCGAACTCATGAAGGTGACCAAATGCTCCTCCCTCTTCTGAAATGTCGAGTTCGCAATCAGAAGCTCAGAAGCCCTGGCCGAATCAAGCAGTGACGTGCCTCCTCCGTTCCTAACCCCAAAGCCAAAGCCACAATGCACCTCACCATAACCACCAATATCAGCCCCAATATGACCATTAAAGTCCCCTCCAATAACTAACTTCTCAGATTGGGGAATACCACTCACCAGATCATCTAAGCCCTCCCAAAAGCGCCTCTTAGCCTCCTCTTCTGAGCCCGCTTGCGGCGCGTAAGCGCTGATGACGTTGAGGACGCAACCCCCAATAACCAACTTAATAGACATTAACCTATCATTCACTCGCCTAACCTCGACCACAGACCCTTAGATCCCTATCCACCAAGATGCCCACTCCATTCTTACCTCTCACAACCCCAGAATACCACAACTTAAACCCGTCTACATTCCTCGCCTTCGACCCTTTCCACCTAGTCTCCTGGACACAGGCTATGTTAACCCTCCTCTTCTGAAGAACCTTCGCCAACTCAATGGACTTACCTGTCAGAGTGCCTATGTTCTACGACCCAATCCTTAATCTATGAGCGTCCGCTACCCTCTTCCCACCCTTACCTCCCGCCCTACCCGCAGGACCACTCCCTGCCCCCTACTCACCCCCGCCACCGCCCCCACCCCCCGAGGACATGACCTTACACTATCATCCCCCGCCGCGGCCACTATCCCTCCAACCGACTATGGAGAATAGTGACGCACACACGCACTATAGCGGAATACCGCAAAAAGAGGCAAATTAGATAGCACCAGAGTAAACCTCACACGGAATGCTAGGTAAAATATGTAAAAAGGTGTACAAAGTAAACAAGAGAGCGGGAGGTACCAACTCCCGGTGAAAAAACCTGAAAGTAGGCTTTGATGCGCCCAAGGTCAACTGCTACCGACTCTTGCACGTCCCGGCCGTTGTTGCTTAGCTCTTCACTCCCAAACGCCGCGAATTGGCCTCGCCGCCGCGACTAGTACCTGGGGTAAGTTCTCCTGAAGCTTATCGGAACGTGTAGTTCTGTTGCGTCCTGCCAAAAGTCTGAACGGGAGTCGCCGGAAGTACTGTAGCTTGCCGGAAATCCTCGCCGGAAAAATAAGGCACATGTCCAAGAAAACAGAACACACCCACAAAAAGCAGAAGAGATAATAGGAAGAAAAGAGCAGGGGTCGCCGGAAAAATTGCCGGCGAAAAGCAAGAATTCAAAAAAAAAAAACTTATTGGAGAATCTGTGGTGTGGCAGCTGAAGCAAGAAAATGGGAGATGAGATGTGAATTACAATTTGCAGGGGTAAGAGTTGGAAAAATCAGAGAGAGAGTTCTAAAATTTCCTTTCTCTTTCGTCGAACTGAAAAATCTTTCGGACGGGAATAAATAAATAGGAGTCCAATTATTTAACGAATATAGGTCGCCGGTAGGATAGTAACTACCAGCTGAGATTAAAGGTAATGCTGTTCTTAGCCATCTATTTATGTTCAATTTTTATAGGTTCTTGTTGGGCATCCAGATTACGAAATTACTGGAGGCAATGTGTCATTTAAAGGTGAAAATCTTCTTGAGATGGAACCTGAGGAAAGATCTCTTGCTGGGAGTTTTTATGAACATCCAGTCTCCCGTTGCAGTACCTGGAGTGAACAATATAGAAGGAAAAAACTTGGACAGCCAGAGCTTGGACCAATTGAGGTAGTTATCCTTCCGTTAGAATAAAAGTATCAAGGTTTGTCACTAATTGATTAACATATAGAGGCCATGTTTTCTCCAACAATGGAGGTCTGTTGGGCTCATGAAGGTGCCAATGGATTTAGAGAATTGGACCATGAATTTAAAATGCTTACACTAATTAGCCTTAGTCCAATTGAGGCCCAATAATTTCAAGAAATTGAAGAAGTCTAAGAATCCATTCAAGATTAGGATTTCTTTTCCTTAAAGATTAGGATTTCTTATTTCTTGTTTCCTAGGAATTTAATTTTTGTTTACCAGAATTCTTTTTCCTATTTTAGTTAGGATATGTTTTCTTAGCCTTATTCTTATTGTAGTCTAATTAGGAATAGTTTTCCTTAACCTTACCAATTTTACTCATTGTAAGGCCTATTTAAAGGGCTTAATATGCTGAAAATAAATATTGGTGATTAGTTTTTCTAAGCTATTGTTTCAAAAACATGATTTAATTTATATTTCATTGTTCTTCCTTTATTCAACTCTTCTTGCTATCTTGCGGGACTGAGGAACGTGTGGGTGAGGTTTCTTTCCATCTTACATTCTTCTAACGTGAGTTTGAAGAACACTTTCGCTAGTTTTGTAAAAAACTTTAGCGGTGTGCTTTTGTTTTTCTCTCTTCTTTGTACTTGAGAGGTGCAAAACCTTGAAAGTACATCAATTTGGTATCAGAGCTCAAGTTTGGATACGGATTTTTAACTTGTTATCTTGTTCATCATGTCGCTAGACAAGCAAATAACAAGCTCGGAATCCTCTTCACTTGATGAACAACTTGAGAATGAAAAGATAAAAAATTACAGCCCTTGAACGAGACAACGAAGAAATTAAAGTGCAACTAGATGACTTAAGGAAATCAATGCAGAATTTGACTAGATTAGTTGAAGGTATAGCGGTTCAAAATCAGCCACCAAATCTTCCACAACGTCTACAACCTCCACTGTAACCAAGACACAACATACCAGTGCTACCGCGACGTCTTCCACTTCGAGATCCACCAATTCAACCGCGGAGAGCAGGACATATTGAGCAAGTGGAAGAAGTTATAGCTGACCAAGACATGAAAATACCGAGGCGCCATGCTCACTAGGATAAAAATTCAGATTCGGAATATTCCGATAATCAAGGTAGTGAAGAGTACGACTATGATGAAGTTCAATATCAACATGATAGAAGGAGATTTCAGAGAAGGACACACAATAATAATCGAGAGACGTATCAATATTAAGCTTGAGATTTCGGAGTATGATGGCAAACCTCAAAGGCGATTGAATTTATTGATTGGCTTATAACAATTGAGCGTGTTTTTTATTATAAAGAATACTCTAATGAGAAGGTCAAACTTGTTGTTGTAAAACTTAGAGGTTATGCATCACTATGGTGGGAAAACCTCAAAAAAGAGCGAGAACTTGAAGGAAAAACACGAATTCGCACTTGGGAGAGAATGAAACGAGAATTGCGCAAACAATTCTTGCAAGAGACATATGGAGAAGATTCGTACTTGAAGTTTCATTCTTTTAGATAAGGAGCTTTATCCGTGGACGAGTACACAAGAGAATTTGAATATCTTAGGCTCAAGAGAGACATTAAAGAAAACCAGCCCGCCTAATTGCTCGATATTTGGCTGGATTAAATGTGATATGATTGCAGCCCCATTGGCCTTTGGAGATGTTGTCAAACTAGCCAAGGTCGTAGATTCACAACAGAAGGAAGCCAAAGCCACGTTTTCATCAACTACTATAAAAAGGCCTAACACTTTCAACCATGGGAGTGCTAATTTGAGCTTTACAAAGCCACAATCGTCTACAACAAAATCAAGTGTCCAGAAAGTTGAAGGGAAGCCAATGACTTCAGAAGCAATTTTTAAAAAAAGATGCCATAAATGTGGAGGACTTGGGCATATATAAGCTGATTGTCCTAACAAAAAGGCATTCACTATCCTTCCTTGAAGGAGAAACTTATGAAGAAGATTATAATGAAGAGCAACATGATGAAAACTTGGAAGAAGTACCTGAATATGGAGATGATGGAGAATACCTTATGATCCAACACGTTCTTCATTCAGATTCTAGCAAGGAAGAACCATGGTTGCGACACAATATTTTTCATACACGTTGTACATCTAAGGGAAAGGTTTGTACACTCATCATTGATCTGGGAAGTTGCACTAATGTAGTTTCTGAAGAAATGTAACAAATTGGGGTTTGAGACAGAGCCATTGCAGAAGCCATACCGCATGAGGAGGTTGGATGAAGGAAGGAATGTACAAGTTAATAAACGATGCCTTATTCCTTTCTCTATTGGTAAGAATTATCAAGATAAGGTCTGGTTTGATGTAATGCCTATGGATGCTTGCCACTTACTGCTTGGGAGACCATGGGAATATGACAGAAGGGCAATTGATGATGGCTTCGAGAACACTTACTCTTTCGCCAAGGATGGAAAGAAGATCAAATTGCTCCAATGAACCCTGAAGATTTAAAGAAGTCAAATCCTAAAATGAAGGAGACATACATTACAAGATCTAAGGTAGAAGAACACTTGAAGGAAGGAGAGGAATTGCTTATTGTAGTACCTAAGGAGGTGGATTCTATCACCAAGAAAGAGTCATTAGAAGTCAATGACCCACGACTTCAAGCAATATTGGATGAGTTTTATGATATTGTTTTTGATACTACACCTTCTTCCTTACCATCAATGAGGTCAATACAACATCAAATTGATTTAATTCCAGGTGCACCGCTTTCTAATAAAGCAGCATATTGAATGAATCCAACACAGCTAGAGGAACTTCAACGACAAGCCGAGGAACTACTAGATCGTGGACTAATAACAACAACAACAACTACCCAGTATAATCCCACAAAGTGGGGTCTGGGGAGGGTAATATGTAAACGGGCCTTACCCCTACCCGAAAGGGCATAGAGGCTGTTTTCAATCGACCCTCGGCTCAGTGAAGGAAAGAAAAATAAAAACAAAAATAAAAACAAAAGAGCATTAGTAACTCCAGCATAAATAGCGTAAATAATTATCTAAACATAAGAACCATAAATAAAATAGCATGCAATAATATCAGACAGTAACTACGATAAATAATTATCTAATAAGGGAAAGTTTAAGTCCTTGTGTTGTACCTGCCTTGCTTGTTCCTAAGAAAGATGGATCTTGGCGCATGTGTGTTGATAGTCGTGCTATTAACAAGATCACCATCAAATATAGATTTCCTATTCCTTGGCTTGATGATCTTTTTGATCAATTACATGAGGCCAAGATATTTTCTAAAATTGATTTGAAGGGCAGCTACCATCAAATTCGAATGAAAGAGGGTGATGAATGGAAGACTGCATTCAAGACTAGCAAGGGGTTGCATGAATGGCTCGTTATTCCATTTGGTCTATCTAACGCTCCTAGCACATTTATGAGGCTCATGACCCAAATTTTTCAGCCATACATGGAAAATTTGTTGTTGTTTATTTTGATGATATACTTATTTATAGCAAGGATGATCAACAATTTGAAGCACTTGAGGACGATTTTTGAAGTTTTAAGGGGGCAAACACTTTATGCCAGCCTGAAGAAGTGCAAGTTTTTTTCTGAGCAAATCTCTTTTCTCGATTATATTGTCTCTAGTGAAGGAATTCATGGCGACTCGGGAAAGATTGAAGCTATTGCTAACTGGCCTATTCCAAAAAGCTTAACTGAGATTCGCAACTTTCATGGTATGGTTTCTCCCTATCGGCGTTTTATAAAGAATTTTAGCTCTCTTGTTGCTCCTATTAAAGAGTGTTGGAAGGGAAGCTCGTTTAAATAGACGGATGCTGCCCAAAAGAGTTTTGAAATGATTAAGACAAAGATGACTCAAGCACCTGTGCTTGCTTTGTCCAACTTCGATGTAATCTTTGAAGTTGAATGTGATGCTTCCGGAGTTGAGATTGGAGCTGTTCTTGGTCAAGAAGGTAGACCTATTGCTTATTTTAGTGAGAAGCTGAATGATGCCAAGTTAAAGTATTCTACTTATGACAGGGAGTTCTACGCCATCGTCAGAGCTCTATCTCATTGGAATCACTATCTTTTACCTCGAGAATTTGTGCTTTATTCTGATCATGAGGCCTTGAAGTATGTGAATAGCCAACAAAAACTCAACATTAGGCATGCTAAGTGGGTAGAATTTTTGCAAGCATTTCATTTTGTTATTAAACACAAGACTGGAAAGGTCAATCAAGTAGCTGATGCATTAAGTCACAAGCCTTATTTTGTTTCCGCCATGCAAAACTCTATTGCGGGTTTCGAACACATAAAGGAATTATATGAATAGATCCAGACTTTGGAGCTATTTGGGGTCAATGCTGGGAGGGTCCTCAGCGTATGTTTGTGCTTAGGGATGGCTATTTTTATCATGGTAAGCAACTTTGTGTTCCACAAGGAAGTTTGCGTGAATTTATAATCCGTGAGTCTCATGAGGGAGGGTTAGCTGGCCACTTTGGGCAAGCAAAGACTCTACTTCTAGTTCAAGAAAACTTCTATTGGCCTAAGATGGTTCAGGATGTCAATAAACTGGTTGCAAAATGTGAAACTTGCATAAAGGCAAAAATGCACAAAAGCAAATTCGGGTCTTTACACTACTTTGCCAATTCTTACTCAACCTTGGGAAGATATTAGCATGGACTTTGTGTTGGGCCTTCCGAGGACTCAAAGAGGTAAGGATTCCATCTTCGTTGTTGTCGATCGATTTTCGAAGATGGCTCACTTTATTCCTTGCAATAAGACTTCAGATGCAACAAATATTGTCGATCTCTTCTTTGATCATATTGTAAAATTGCACGGAATTCCCAGAACTATTGTTTCAGATAGGGATTCGAAGTTCCTAAGCTATTTTTGGAGGACTTTATGGGCTAAACTTGGTACTAAGCAAACACCTAGCACTTCTCATCATCCCCAAACCGATGGGCAAACCGAAGTTGTCAATCGAAGTTTAGATGCTTTGCTTCGTGGGTTAATAAAGAAGAATCTCAAAGGGTGGGAATCATTACTTCCTACTGCTGAATTTGCCTTCAAAAAGTCAACCAACCGCACTACAGGAAGGAGTCCCTTTGAAGTTGTTTATGGTAAGAATCCTCTTGGACCGCTTGATCTTTCCCCTCTTCTGTTTACTCATTCTTTTAGTGGAGATGCTGCTGATCGAGTAAAGCAACTTAAGAAACTACATGAGAAAGTTTGGGCACATATCGAGAAGCAAAATGCTAAATATAAAGAAAAGGCTGATACACGTAGGAAACATGTGGTGTTCAAGGAAGGCGACCTAGTTTGAGTTCATTTGAGCAATGAGAGATTTCCCAACCGCAAGTTTTCGAAATTACAGAAGCGAGCTGATGGACCTTTTAAGGTACTGCAAAAGATTGGTGATAATGGTTATCGCTTGGAGCTTCCCAATGACTTTGAAATGTCACCTATCTTTAATGTAGCAGATCTTGCTCCCTATTATTCTGATGACTCGAGGGCGAGTCCTTTTCAAACAGGGGAGAATGATGAACATATAGAGGCCATGTTTTCTACAACAATGGAGGCTTGTTAGGCTCATAAAAGTGCCAATGGATTTAGAGAATTGGGCCATGAATTTAAAATGCTTACACTAATTAGCCTTAGTCCAATTGAGGCCCAATAATTTCAAGAAATTGAAGAAGTCTAAGAATCCATTCAAGATTAGGATTTCTTTTCCTTAAAGATTGGGATTTCTATTTCTTGTTTCCTAGGAATTTAATTTTTGTTTACTAGAATTCTTTTTCCTATTTTAGTTAGGATATGTTTTCTTAGCCTTATTCTTATTCTAGTCTAATTAGGATTAGTTTTCCTTAACCTTACCAATTTTACTCATTATAAGGCCTATTTAAAGGGCTTAATATGGTGAAAATAAATATTGGTGATTAGCTTTTCTAAGCTATTGCTTCAAAAACGTGATTTATTTTATATTTCATTGTTCTTCCTTTATTCAACTCTTCTTGCAATCTTGCGGGATTAGGGAACGTGTGGGTGAGGTTTCTTTCCATCTTACATTCTTCTAACGTGAGTTTGAAGAACGCTTTCACTAGTTTTGTGAAAAACTTTAGCGGAGTGCTTTTGGTTTTCTCTTCTTTGTACTTGAGAGGGGCAAAACCTTGAAAGTACATCACTAATAGGGAACTTGTTGTCTTCTTATTTCCAAAGCTAGAAGACTAGCAAAAATAATCATTTGTTCTTGTGCAGTTCTATGGGCATATTGCCCCAAAGCTTGAACTTGTGAATATGAAGATAGACTTCCTGAACAGAAATGTCAATGAAGGATTTAGCGGTGGAGAAAGGAAGCACAATGAGATTTTGTAATTAGCGGTATTCCATGTTCCTGTCTTTCCTACTTTGTCATTAACATGGGGTAAATGTTTATTCTTGGGGCTGCAATATATAGTGAGAATCTAATACTGTCAAGGTTCTATATTGTGTCCATATAATCGTCTGATTTTGACTGTATTTCGAATTTTTGAATGATATTTTGGTCTATTACTGCCTAAAACTCGCATATTATGAGAACTTTCTCTTTTGATTGCATAGGAAAGGTTGTTCCAGCTCATCTCTAGGATGAAGCATTTTACTAACAAATGCTTTATAGCTTTCTAACTTTTGTTGGTTTGTCTGCAGGTTCTTGGAGCAGACTTAGCAATACTCGATGAAATTGATTCCGGTTTAGATGTTGATGCACTTCGAGACGTGGCAAAGGCAGTAAATTGCCTGCTGTCCTTTAAGAATTCTGTGTTGATGATCACACATTACTTGAGATTGCTAGAGTTTATCAAGCCTACCTATATTCATATCATGGTAAGCAATTAATTGCTACTGAACGGAGTTGCTAAGCTATACAAAAAATAATAAGGTAGACTATACAAGTTGGATGTCGATGAGCTGAAAACAGGAAAGTTGAGACTGTAACTAGGAATCTATCACCTTTTACGCATATTGCTATATACTTCAAACAAGTAAAAATGTTTGGCTATATGTGTATATGGTATATTTAGGCAACCGGTACATGTTTCTTCATATATCTGCATTCTACTAATTTCACTTACTTTTTTACGCTCAGAATTTGGATCATGCAGTGTATATGTGTATCTCTCAAGATTATGGGTTTACATACTAATGATTAGTTGCTACAAACTTGTTTCTGTTCTCTTCTTTACTTACGCACCCTTCAGTTTTTTAGTTTACAGTGGTTAATATCGATCATTTTTCCAGGAGGATGGGAGAATTGTCAAGACTGGAGATATTTCGATAGCTGAGTTCTGGAGAAAGAAGGGTACAAGGCAATTTCTGGTACATAGGATATGTAGTAAAGAGAGGCCCTACATACACCATTTCTTGCGTTTCTCATCAGCCCTGAGTAAATTTCGCATTGGGATATCTTGTGATAGCATCATCCACTCCCATCTTGTAAATTTTGTTTCCTAATCCAGTTATACTTGTTGAGACTTGCTTTTTGGCTAATTTATATGTCAGAGATTAGTCATTTCATCTTCTCAAACACACTACTTACATGATATTCTAGTTTATGATACCATAGGAAGAAAAGGATACCTTTTATTGAAATTTTGAGTTTTGCCAATTTGCTGATTGCTTCTTAATTTGAGTTCATTTAATGCAAAAATGCTTGAAGAAGAATCAAAGATGGTAAACACCTTTTAGCTGAGGATCAATTGTCACCACTATACAATGTCCATTAAGAAAACCATTGTGGTATTCCTATTAGACAGCGATTTGGTTTTCATTGCTCTCTATATCTAGTTCTAATTGGCAGATCAAAAACTAGAAAGAATTAAAAATACATATGGCTTTACCCCATAACAAAAAATGGCCCATGTTTTTAAGTTTTACATGACCTAACCCATATTATACATATTTTGAAAGCACTAGCAAATTCAAAATTTGTGTTTTTACAATCATTGCTTCTAAAAGCTATGGAGTTAAATTTGTATTCTTACAACTATTGTTTTCACTCTCTCTTCTTCTCACATCTTCTACATATGCTTCAAGGGACCGTATATTTTCTGCTCCTCTTGTATCAACTGGTTGCAATGTAAGAAAATTGAAGAGTAGAAATTACCATTGAAGACCATTCAAAGCTTAGCTTTCGAAAATAGGTTTTTTGAGGTTGTTAGTTGTTTAGATTGGGTGTTGTTCCAATTGATTGAAAATATCAAAAGAAGTTCAAAATTTAAATTTGAAGTGATTTGGAGTAGATTTGAGCAAGATTTGAGTTAAATTTCAGAAAAGACGCAATGAAGAAGACGAAGTCAGTTTTTTGTATAATTATGTATAATCTTGTATAATGGTGTATATGAGTATATAAACACATCTTATACACTATTATACACCTTTATACAAGCGCCTGTAGATGAAGTTCTTTCACGATTTTCAGCTCCAATTCTTGTTCAAAACCAGTTCAAATCTCCATGAAATGACTTCAAATTTTATGCACAACCTCCTTATACTATTTCCAACAAGTCTAAATAACACCCACTCCAAATTTCTCAAAAAATTAAATTCGAAATTTAAACCCACATATTTAAGCTTTTAAAAATCTAATTTTCACCACCCAAATGGATGTGGTTTGTTGAACTATTATTTGAGTTACATTTACTGATTCGAAAAGTAACTTAAAACTTTGAGGAATCTTTTTTAAAACTTAAATAATAATTTTGAAAACCTATTGGAGATGAATATTAAATCTTAGCCTATTATTTTTGGATTAGTTGGTTGTAAATTGAAATATGAACTACAAATTAAAAAGTAAGGAGCCCAGTTGTATTTATGTGAAATTGTCCCTAAAAACTAATGGAACTTGTCATTTGAAGAAGTTGCACTTGGCTCCACAGAAGGAAATATGCAGATTGCAACGAGTAGCAAAGCTTTGATACAAACGTTACTCAAAAGTACCTGTATATCTTACCAAAGATTGAATTTGCTCTCTTCATTTACTTTAGCAAGGCTTGAAGTCTTTAGGATCGTGTTGGTCGAGCAGTGTTCAAAATAGTGTGAAGCGATAAAAAGTGACAGCCCATTTCACAAAAAACGAGGAGCGAAGCGCCTACCTTTTTGAAGTGAAGTGAAATTTAAAAAAAAAACTAAATATGACCTAGATAACACATGTAATTGTATACTTTGGCAGAAATTTGGGAAGAAATTTGGCCAGATTATGGGCAGAAACGGGACAGAAACGGGGCATAAAATTTTTAGAAAAAATTCGCCAGCATTTCGGCGCAATTTGGACGTTTAGAAAGAAAAAGAAGAAGAAGATTGAATAAAAACAAAAACATACCTCTTGAGTCTTGAAACTTGAAAGTTGTCCTCTTTTTGTTGTAATGTTGAAGAAGAAGAAGAAGAAAAACCCTAGCTTGTTTGTTGTAATGTTGAAAAAGAAGAACCGAAGAAGAAAGACTGGTTGAAGAAGAAGAAGAAAGACTGCATAGGGCTGTTAATTTCAAGAAGCGCACGCTTCCATCGCTTCTTCCGCTTCACGCTTTTAGGGCTTCACGCTTTATCGTACCTGCGTCGCTTCTAACTCTTGAAGCGTTTGACCACGCTTTTAGGGCTTCACGCTTTATCGTACCTGCGTCGCTTCTAACTCTTGAAGCGTTTGACCAGTCGCCTCACTTCGCGTCTCGCTTTAAGCGAGAAGCGACCGCTTTCCTGAACACTGTGGTCGAGTCCAGACTTTTTGTAAATTTTCAATCTAAAAGAACTAAAGCAGAAGCATTGATCTAGTAATTTCTGTTTCTTGGTAGAAGCACCTATGCCGTTGGCACGATTCATTTGCAGGTGAAGAGCAATAAAAATGCCAGAATCCGCTCAAGTGAATTAGGACAGAAAAATAATCCCTGAAGGTGCTATAGAACAACTTGAAATTATGCAAATAACACTCAATTTTAGAAAATCAAAGATGTAGGTAAACTGGCCATCGCTTGATGGAAACTAAAGAACTTTAACAAGAACAACACTCAATAGGCAAATTGGCCATCGCTTGATGGCAACTAAAGAATTTCAATTGCAATCCCATATCTTCATGGTTTATATCAACCATTATTACTAGGGACAACTCTAAGTAGTTATTTTTGCTTCTGCCAGGAGGATCCACACAAGGTTGCACAATGGAAAAAACGATGTACGGATAACATTAAGGATTGATACTTCCAGGGATATCATACTTATTGTTGAACGACAAACCATTACAGAAAATTCTAAGGGTATGATCTATATTCCCTGTCCGCGGATGCCAAAGTAGCTGTTAACTCAACCAGAGGTAACCAAACTTGCAAACTCAACAGTTAGAGCATTGTTAGTCTTTGGATGCTCTACCTAGTACACTGCCTTTGTAAACAACTCCACTGTGAAACCAAAGAGGTGACTGATACAAAAAGTGCTTCAGCTTAATCATCTCGAATCACTTTTTTCAAGCTTTTCAATTTCTTCCTGGTGCCTTCTCTCCGCTTCTTGAAGTTCTCTTTCAGCATCCTCTTCATCCTCCAACTCGTCACGATCTTCGAACTCCTTAGTTGCTGCCATTGCTTTAACAACAGGATCTCTTAGCTCAGCGATTAGACCACCACCAACCCTGTATTCTTCTTCATCACCAATCAGGAACAGACGTTGGTCCGGTCCTGAGGCCATCGGTATATCTACTGCCAATAATTTCATATCATACTGCAGAGAGAAAAGCAGGAGACAAAAGGTTAGCATAAGCATGGCTAGAAGCATGGCCAGTCAGATTCTTCTGCTTTGTTTATTTAGCTGGTGTTAGCAACCAAATCGGGAAGCTTCAAGTTCTGGTGACCTTTCTTCTTCTTCTTCTTCTTCTTCTTCTTCTTTTTTGTGTGTGTGTGTGTTTGGGGGGGGGGGGGGGGGTTGTGGATATACTTCAAGTTCTGGACAAGTCTAGTGAAAGAGTATATTTCAGACATTTAGTTAGCAATACTACACTGTAAATGATCATTTGGCGAACTAATATCATGGCCTTATTTTTTCCAGAGTGAGAAAGGTAGGGCTCTAAACAATCCAGCTCAAATTGATTATAAAACCAATTAACCCGAAATTACGCTCACGGCACAAATATCTTGCTTCATTAAATTTGAAAAATCAGGATATAATGGGTAAAATCTGCAGCCAAGCCAAGTACTATGATGATTGAAATTTCATATGGATATCTTCTCCTTTTTAGGGGTCCTTTTCTTATTAGCTGGAAAGATGGAAATATAATGCTCAATAATACTAGTGTGAGGTCCTATATTTCTATTGACAAAGCTCACTAAAATGTCAGTGCAGGCAACCTTAATGCCTCATAGGCTGAGCTCAAGCCTATTTTTACCTTATTACTTGAGTTAAAATCAAACTCAACTCAACTATAGTTGAGCCGATTTAGCAGATTACATTTTACACCAAATTTTGATCTTGCCACCACATGCACTATAACCAATTCTGATCTCTCTCTCTTATTTATTTATTACTTATTGTTAGGTCTTTTAGTTCATAATGCGAAACTCTCCCTTATAAAACTTCAAATTTTCCACATAGGCACGATTAGTCAAAAAAAAAGGAAAATTACTGGCAGTTTTGAAGCTCATGATATGTGATATTCAGGTATTACGGGAAAATTGCAAAGACACACAGCTAGGCTTCACCATATAAAACAAAAGAAGAAGCTGATTTGAAATCAAACCTGGCCTTTCTTGTTCTTGACTTCAACACTCACTAAACCTTTTCGTTCTGAACCTCGTATTGGAAAAATCAGAAAACATCTTTTGCCCCTAAACCGGGGCTTGAAGTTCTTAAGGGTAACACCACCCCCTGACATCACATATGCTCTCAAGTCTGTTCCAGAGAGTGGAGCACCCATAACCTCAAGAATACCAGCTTCTGTGTTAAGTCTTCTCATTGCCATTCTGTACACCTTATCAGGATTGATGGTAAATCTTGAGCGAAGATACAATCCCTAAAATAACAAAGCAAAAGTTTTCTCAACTATAGTTTTGAAGAAAAAATACAGAGGATGCTCGTTCAGCAAGAATTTAAGACATAGAAAGACGAAGGAAAACTGGGAGACTTCGATCATAGACCATTCACTGTTCAAAGCACTAAAAAGTTCCTAAAGAGTTCCAAAAGTAATAACTAGTCCCAACTACCAAGCAGGTAGAAGGAGTTGGAGCTCCACAATGTGATGTTCAGGTTTGAATGTTAACTTGGATTGACCATTTCAGGCCTTGAAGTTCATGGCCCAAATATTAGATTTGCGAGGGTGACAAGTTCCTATCAGAGTCTATATTCTATTATTACCTAACAAAAAGGTCCTTAGCTAACAAACTAGTGGTTTTTTTTCTTCCTTTTGTTGATAAAGTAAGCATTTCATTTCTAACTCTGCCACCGTGAGCTTGCTCACATTGCTATTCCCAAGTCCGGATAAAGGAGAAGAGTTGCGGTAGGCTTGCAGCCAGCATAAAACTAGCCAATTTCATGATGAATCCTCATAATAAAGATATCCTAGTTTTTAAGCATTTCATTGGTAAGCATCCAGAAGATGCAAAGCAAAATACAAGTAAGATTAGCTCCAGTCCATGTAAGTTCCCAAAAAATGCTCATGGACTAGACATACTCGTAGTTTAACTTCTTTACAATCTACTAGTCCTAATAATTTTCCTTTTTCACAAAGAATCATTCCAATTCTCACATTATCTTCCCTTTTATAAGGCACATTATGACATTAATACCAGCTAAGTCACACTGAGGATACAATTAGAACATTCAAAACCCCACCAAGAACAACTCTTACAACGATATAATTTCTAAAAAATGCATGCTCATTTACGCATGGCATATATATTTCATACGCATCAACATCAAAGTGAAAACACTAACAAAAGAGTCCAACACAACCAACTACATTCAAACAGGAACTTAAGAAGAAACTCACAGCAAATGCGACAATGGCAGAGGAAAGAGCAAGGAAGCCATACTTGGCCATGCCTTCAGACAATCCAATGAACGTAGTAGCAATCCCAAACAGAACCCTCCAAAGCAAAATGCAAACCATAACACCCGCTGCGCCAAATAACACCAGAGAATTCCTCTTCCAAAATGCCTCTATCTGCAACCCCACAGCTCCCTTGTACCGTGTAGCCGTTTCCTTTGCAGCCACAACCGGATTCTTCAACACATTTTTCGCAAAATTCCCACTCTTAAACGAGAAGTACCTAAACCCTAATAATTTCCTCAAATTACCATCTGCATCCAACTTCTTAGTACTAGGGTTTTGCAAAATCCGGGGTGACGGGGAAGCCGAAAAATGGGCTCTTTGGTAATTCGAAACCCATGGGTTTATAACGGGTTTTCCGATTATTTTTGGATGATTAGCAAGGAAGTGAGAAATACCACTGGAAGTAGAATTGGGATTTGAAAATTGAGGGGGTTTTGATGAAATGTACTGATAAATATTCCTCAGGACGAATTTTGAAGATGATGATTTCGACATTTCCACAGCTGATACTAACTGGGAATAGATTTAGATTCACGTAAAGCACAAACTCAAGGAATATACAATAAGATAATTGTTCGGTACCTGAATATAGATAGAGAAAGTGGTGCTAAATATAGAAATGGAAAGTGGGTTTTGAAAGTTTACTTGCTGTCGAAGCGTCTCCAGGAGGGGCCAATGAACAATCTGTACCTCTGAGAAATCTCCCCGTCAGCGCTCAGCGGTATTGTCCTCGTCCGGGAATATTTTTGTTGATTTCATAATAGTACCTTGAAAAAGAAATGTTGAGGTTTCTGCCCCTTGTGGTTGGATAAATATCACTTCAGTCCTTACAGAAATGAAACTATATTTCTTGTACATCACTTTTACTTCTTTTTTCACTTTTAGCCCCCGGTAGAAACTATTCAATTCGCTTCGGAACACTTCCATTAAATTTGTGACATTTTAACTGTGAATATCATCGCATCAACGCGTATTATTTTCTTAAACTTTTCTTATGAAGTGAAGTATTTTGATGTTTCATAAACATATTAAATATGAGATAATTCACCTTCACACCTTGTTAAGTTTCATTGTTAAGGAGCAGCCTGAAGCAGTTATAGCAGCTTATGGGTTGATTAATTTTGAACCTCCTAATCTTACATAATAATAATAAAAATTAAGAAAATTAACTCTTTATTTGTTTATCTTGCCTTTCTTTTTTATTATTTTTGTCTTTTTAATTTTAGATGGTAAAAAAACTAAGATACATCTTATAAAAAATTAGGAACTAGGGAAAAAAGGACCAAGAAGAGAAGAATAAAATAATTGATTGGACACTCTAACTAGCATTAACCAAGACTTCAGAATTAGTAACATTTCAATCATCACCTTTTAGCTCTTGTATGCCTCTGCATGAGGTTGTCGTTTTCTATTTTTCGACTTCTCTTGTAACTTATGAGGGACAGTATTTTCATGCTTCACATAAATTCTGAATGGATATAAGTTATATTAGGATTGTTAATGGTTCGGTTCGATTATTTTGTAATATTTATACCATATTAATTTTTTAGTTAGTTTATGATTTATAATTAAAGTTGGACTTTTAAAAATCGTACTAATCATGTCGGTTTCTCTTCGGTATTGATAAAGTTGGTTAATTTTTAATATTTTTTTAAATGTCATTTAAAAGACACTAGTAGAAGCATATGTAATAACATACCTACTTTGATAGAACTTATCAAAACCCTCTAGACAATTTTACTATTAAAAAGTGATGAACTAAGAAAACATAAAATATGATCAGAGAATAGATCCATGAACTATTCTATAGTAACGTAAAAGAAATTAAGCAAAGACAAAGAAAATATAAATCACACGGGTGAAAAGATATTAAGCAAGTTGAGACTCAAGGATAAAGTCTATAGAGATTAAATATTTGAAAATATAAATTTAAATCATATGAAAATTCAATATATTGTGGTTTGCTACTCATAATCGCTAGATTATCTTGTGTCTTGCTAGTAAATATGCTAGAAATAATTTAGTTTCAATAGGAATAATATAATAGGTTTATGAAATTGAACTTTGAGTTTAATTATTTGTTGGCTTGTAACCGTTTTATAATTTCAAGGCCCAAGGATTGGGTATCCTTATAATTATCTTTAATTAATTTGATTGTGTATTTTTTACACCGTCAATACACAATACTTAAACTCATTTTGAATATAATTTCATGGTAATTAATCGTCGCACCTTGTTAAGTTTCATTGTTGAGGAGTGATCACACGTAACTATATCTTATAAAGAGGATTAAGCGGTAGTTGTAAATATAATTTGAAGCCTAGAGTCAAATCCACAGAGAATTAACTTACTAATCACGACAACTAATTTTGCAAAAATTCAAATAATTGACTTTCAAAAATTTTAAATAACTATTTGAGTGATTATTAACTAAGAGCCAAGTAATTAAAATGATTTAAACTAATAACTAGAGTAAATGTTGTAAACAAGATTAGAAAAGTCTAAGGTTATGATTTTTCTAATTATCAGGATTTCCCTGCTACATCACCTAGAAATTCGCCTAAGTATTTTTCTATCGGTCGTGAGTACTTTGGGTGTCATAATTCTCTTCTGAGCGATTGCTACAATTTTCTAGATGTATTCTTCTGAAATACGCCAGCTAGCCTTAATTCACCTCTCACTACAATTGCACGAAGGTTTCGTTATTCTTAATCCCACATTTAAACCATTTATATTGATTCCTCAAATTACGTTAGGAGTGATGTTGTTCAATAACTACCTAAATATACCCTTTGTTTAAGCAGTACACACTAAATAGACACAGTTAATTGAGAGCTCTTCGAACAACAACAAAAAAATGTAGTTGAACAAGTAGAGAAAAATTAACAGCAAATTTATATTAAACGCACTAAAAAAATAATCTTTTAATAGGTTCCATAGAAATCCTAGATGAGAAAGTTTAGTTGCTCACAGATGTATAAACAATCGATATAATATTCAAAAATATTAAACTATAAATTAAGGAGGAATGGAGGAAAAACTCGTTTTATTCCTTGCTCCAAAGTGTTTTGTAGCCTCTTTTCTTCTCCAATAATGTCCTACCCTTCCTCAACTCATTTAGGCAGTATTTATATGTTAAGGTCGAGGTCCTTGATTCCAAATTGAAATACAAGAAGGGAGGGGTGAATTGTGACCAATTTAAAAATCAGTTGACTAAAGAGAGAAATAGTCGACTCCTTTTGTAACGACCTGCTCGTTCATTTTGAGAGTTATAGCCATATTTCCCCATCTATGCTTATTTATGTGTTGTTCAACTGTGTTGAGCTGTATCGAGTTGATAGGTGTGGGTTCGGAGTAGTTTTGGAGTGAAATGAGATATTTTGCCTCTTAATTAGAAAGCTAAGTTAGAAAACTCAATCGGAAGTTGACTTATGAGTAAACAAATTCAGATTTAGATTTTTATGATTAGATTAGTTTCGTTGGGTGATATTAGACTTAGGATTGTGTTCAAAATGTAATTTGAGTCCACGGTAGAATTAAGCTTGAATTGGCAAAAGTTAGAAATTTAGAAGTTCTTAGACTTGAATTCGAGGTTGATTTGGTGTTTTGGTGTTGTTTTGGCTGTTCCGGAGGTTCGAATAAGTTCGGATAGTGATATATGACTTGTTGGAATCATTGGTTAAGGTCCCGAGGTCCTCGGGTGTGTATCAGATAAATTTGGGTTGTGTTGCGCTCGTTTTTCTTATGTTTCGACGTCGTTTCTTCAAGCATAAATGATATCATATTGAACAACTAAGCTTCGATTTCTTTTTGATTAAAGAATTAGATCCATATAATTATTACAGACCCGTAGCAAAAAGAATCATCGAATTTGGACATCATATGAGGATTTTATGGTTATTTTACTAAGAATTAGGTTGCTAGATTTTTCAGATTAACTACAAAATTGCCACTAGCAGTGTATTTAAAAATCTGCACAACTTGCAAATATTAAAACCTACATATCTCATTCATTATATGGTCAAATTGAGTGATTCAAAATCCTAATTTTACTTGAATTTTATAAGGAATCCATTAGAGGGATAAAATATGAGTTTCAGGATCATTTAGCATGAGAAACGAGGCAGAATAACTGGCAGAAAAAAATATAAAACTAGGGTTTGTTCAATCGGTCATATTTTGAGTTGGGGAGCTCGGGAGATTTTGGAGGCAATTTCACCATATGGATTGGGATAAGTGTTCTCTATTCGGTTTTAGTTATGTGTCATGAATCCATCATCGTCTTTAGGATTTGATTGATGATTTCAAAGTGAATTTGAGGGCGTTATGATTTGAGTTTTGGAGAATTTTAAATGAGGATTTGAGGGACCAAATGTAGTCCGATTTTGATAAATTTTGTATGCTTAGACTCGGGAAAGAACTAGTTTTATGATTATGCTATTTTTGACTGATTCCGAGATGTGGGTCCGGGGCAAGATTTTGGTCAATTTTGGATTTTTGGCATATTTTGTAGTTTTGTATTGTGAAATAACACATGGTGATGGTATTCATCTGACTATGGTTAGATCCGGAGCTTTTGGAGACTGAGTCCAGCGATGAGGGAATCCTGGAGTAGGATTTTATGCAGTTGAGGTAAGTAACAATTTTAACTCTTGTTTTGAAGGTATAAAACTGGAGAAATTGATATCATGTGATTGTTTGGTAGTGATACCCACGCTAGGTGACAGGCGTGTGGGTGTATTACTCGAGGGATTGAGACTTTGTCCGTCCCGTGAGGTTGCGAGGCCTAATATATTATCTGTGGTTATGTGTTTACTTGTTGTTGAACTTGTTTGCCTTCATGTTAAAGACCATGCTTAGGCTTTATTCATTCTCACATTATTTGTACTCAGTCATAAAAATTATTGTACATGTTTATCTCAGTCTCTATTATTTGTTAATATGTTTTGATACTTGATGTGGGTTGTGACCCCTTATTTGTTAATGATGGTGAGGCTAGCAAGGTACATGATTGAGTAAGGCCGATGGCCTAGTTGTGAGGATATTAATACCATAGCGCGTGAGTTGTCCGTGTAGCACGTGAGTTGACCATGCGGGTCCAGGTATTGATATCATAGCGTATGAGTTGTCCGCGTAGCACGAATTGATCGTGTGGATCCAGGTATTGATATGATGGCACGTGAGTTGTCCGTTCTTAGAGCTTGGCCTTTGGAAGCCCCTCCAGAGTCTATACACACCCCAGTGAGCACAGAGTGTTGAGTGTATTGAGTGTTGAGTGGTGAGTGCGAGTATTGAGTGATGGAGTGACATTGATGTGAAGTTGCATTTACTTTTGCTATTGCTGCATTTATATGTTAAATATCTTTTTGCTATTTACTGAGTTATGGAATTTACCTATTTATTCATTTTAATTTTTTTTAAAGTTGTGGAAATAAATAATTGGACTGGTTTACTTAGCTCGTCACTACTGCTCAATTCCTTAGTTATTTCTGTTATTACTGAGGTGGTTGTACTCATATTATACCCTGCACTTTATGTGCAGATCCAGGTGAGTTAGAGCGCGGATCGTTTAGTTCAGGCCGACTATCTGCGGAGATTGCAAGGTAGTTGCTAGTCTCTGCAGGACCTTGTTACTCCTTTTGTCATTTCTTCTTAGGACAGTTAGGCAGTTTATATATCTTAGTTCATACTTTTAGACGCTCATGACTTAGTGACACCTCGATGTTTGGGGATCGTTTCCGTATTTTATATTACTTATATTTAGAGTTGGTTTTGTTTATCATTAAGTTATTGGAAATATTTTATTAAATTCTTATAATCAAATTAGTAGTAATATTTTGGGAATAAGCTTTCCTTGTAACACGATATGCGCCATCACGACCATGGTTAGATTTTGGGTCGTGACACCTTTTCTTCCAAGGGTTAGAATTTAGCATAATCAAATTATGCAGGAGTATGAAAGCAGTAACTGGTTCAGTACCGATGTGGTACTTACATCCACTTCCCTTAGATCACAAAGGTTCTCTTAGATCTTTAATATATGAATCATTATAGCACTTGTGATTTTAGTTCGTCCACCACTAACGATATTTAGTAACAATGGGTCTTTACACTTGACACAACTTCTTCTTTGTTTTCTAATTCTTCCTATCTGCTGTGACACTCAAGAATACAGTATTTGCATTAAGAATTAAAAAGACATATAAACATGTATATAAAGTTATGATGATTTTCCTTTTGTCTTTCAGTTCTTCATATAGATAGGTCTTTTGATCTTCTCGTTGATGGAGCCATTGCAAATAGACCACTGATTGAGGCAACGGATATTCTAAGAGATTCGACCCAAGTGTTACCTCTGAATCCAGTTCACATGGAAGACTGGATTCAATGATCTTCTTCCTTTTTTGCGTTCCTGATTTCCATGAGCAATTAGCGTCACAACTTTATTGATCTTTGATCAATCTAAATTTCATCAAAATCTTCCGTTCTATTTCTCTAGAGATTCTCATTTATTCGCGAACCGATTGCTCGTTCTTATTTGCTTTAGACATCGCTTAAAACAGCTGATTGATTTTTTTTCTTTTAACATCTTCAGCAGTTGCATAGCTTTCCTTTCAAGTTCCTAATTTCTTGCAATCAATTTGAATTGGTTAGATTTATACTATTGTCATCATTAAAATAAGGTGTAACAATCTCTCCCTTTTTTATGATGACAATCATAATGAGTTTCAAAGCAGATGACATATCCCTTTAAATAATGCTCCTCTTAGGTATGTGCACTCCTGAATTTTGGTGATGATGCCCCATCGAGATTCTGCTATGCTTTGCTAATTTTCTCTCCCTCTAACACCAATCAAAAAGGAAAAAACTATGCAAGCAATAATGCGGTAGAAGATAACGAGCACATATAACGTAGCATAGCAGATAAAATAGAAGATAATATGCCTTCAGCAAAGGCATAGAAAAATGGTTCATACAAACCAATGCATAATAAACAGTACCAAAAAAAATTATTTTGTCACACGCACATAGAGTAGGCCTTAGTTTATCCCCAGAAAGTATGTCAAGATATTGATCACTTTGATACAGAAAGATTCATAGGAGGTTTTAACTTCTTTGTTTAGATTGTCCATTTTCTCATTATGGAGTTGCAAGCACTGATACCTTGTATCCTAGTGGCTCCCATGTCTATCCTGAGTTTAGCCACATTTGTACCTGTTTCTTTAGTGATATCCCTAATCATATCCACTTGTTCTTTCATGGCAGAGATCATGATATTCAGTCCTTCCAGTCCTTTTTGAGTTTAATGTATAGTGGGGATCAGTCGACTAAGTCTCTATTGGTTCAGCAGGTGGATCAACTTGCACTTGAGTATCTCCAATCTTGGCACGACTTAGCCATCAATCTTCACTTAATGTGTAGTCCATCATAGAAAAACATGTCTTATCATAGGTACTGGAGATGATTTTGGGAGAAAAAGGTGCCAGATCAACCTTCATTACTTCTAGTATATAAGAGATAAACATACCATAGGGTAAATAGGCAGCAGAGGACAAAACATCTTTAATACTTTCAAGCATGTACTGGCGAATCCATACAAACCAATCAAACCTTTTGCTGCGCAAAAGAAAATACAGAACAAAATATCCCTAGTGGTTAAGGTGATGAAAGAGCCAGTCCTAGGGAGAACGGTGGTTGCAATCATATGAGCTAATATAAAGTATTCACACTTTAAACCTTTGGAACCAATTTCAGGGGGATTTTCAGACAAGATTATTTTTGCCTCTTCTAAGGTCGCTTAGTAATCTTTGGGCCAAAAGTTTTGAACAAACACATTGTAACTATGATACTTAGCCGAAAATATTTTCTCAAATTGATATGCATCAAGCACAATACAAGTACCTAGTCCATTGACTCCAAATCGTCTTTGTCATTCACAAATAGATTTGCATAGAACATCCTCACATGTTCTTCATATACAATGTTTCCAATAGTGTCAAACATGGAGAAAGGCGTTGAAAGTCAAAAATAGAGATAACATCACAATGAAAATCTTTCATGAGAGAGAGACTTGTCGTACGCCCATATGGCATAAATTTTGACTTATTAAATGCAAATCTTGATTTTTCAGTTGGACCATAAAAGTTCAGCTCTCCTCAGGCCCAAACTAAATGCTTTCCACTTTCCCCTTTTTGTATGCAGGCCCTTTGGGGTGTTATCCATGGGTCTCTTGCCAGCTCTTTTAGCTTAGTTCTGTTAAAGCTAGTTAATGATTAAAGCTAGCTAAGTTGGTGTGAATGAGAAATGGAGGGAAGAAGACAATAGAAGGAAAATGAAGTTTCAAAGCAAAGTTCCTTTGAAAAGGAGCTTTGTACCACATTGGTGGTAGAAAGGGAAAGTTATGTGCTTATATTAGAAAGCACTTTTTCTAGCTCTTAAAGGGTTAAGAAGAGGGACTCCCCTCGCGCCGTCGTCGTCGCTCGGCTCGGCTTCGGCTTTGGATTTGGATTTGGATTTGGATTTGGTCAAATGATTGATTGATAATCTTTTTGGACCAAATTTATTTAAAATTCAATCTTCATTTTCTGAAATTATTTTTAATTCCCGCGGGAAAAATATTAATTTGTTAACTGTAAACTTCCCAACGTTCTTATTTTTCAGAAAAAGGCATGGCCTTTCCCGAACAGGCACCAAGCCTTTCCGAACAGTCACAATTCGAGGCTATACAAACTGAGGCAATGCCTCATTTTCGAGTACGGGAAAAAAAAAATATTCGTGCATTAAAAATTCTGCATTCTTTTCTGCAAACTGAAACATATCGAGTCATAGTGTGATTTCGTTCCCGAATTTGAGTTCGTCGAAGTCGTAGGCGTTTGAGGTACCGCCACTCCTACGACAGGTATATCCGTTATATCCTGGGAGGAAATAATCCACAACCTCGGGTACAGTGAGGGGGTTAAATTCCTTAAGGACACACAGTGAATTCTGTGGTCTCGGATTTCTTCATTTCTGTGATTTTTTTTTTTTAACGTTACATACGTTCTGTTGTTTTTTTTTTTGTGTCTCTTCTTCTTACTGGTTTCCAGTTTCTCGTTGCTTTGAACACGGACAATCGATAACAAGCTTAAGGAATTTAGGTTTTTATTTCCGTGTTCATCTGCTGTTGATTAAAACGTTACAGAACGATACAACAGTACAGGAAAAAAAAAATTCTTACATAAAACAGTGACTACATACAGTTTTTCCTAACATAAATTGTGACTGTCCAGAAAATAAAAGAAACTTGTAATTTTGTTGTTTGCATGTAACGAACTTGTATGTTGTTTGGAGACTAAATCTTCGGATTTTCTACTCCGGTTGAGATTAAAGTTTTCAGAACTTTCTACTCATTTGGGTACTTGATTTGAAGATATAAAAACTTCATCAAGTATACTACATACAGTTTATTACATTCTATTTGAAGTTTGTTTTAATTCTGTTTGTGTAAATTTGATTCGGTTTGAAGAAATAAAATCTTCACCGATTATTAAAGTGTTCTGTTATTTCCTACGACAGAAATGGGAGACCAAACTCCAAATTTGAATGCTACTGCTACTGTTACTGCCACACCAGCCCCCGTGGTTGGTTCTACGAGCAATGCTGCGTCCTCCAGTCGTACTGCACCAGCACCGGCTCCGGCAGAGAAGCCCGGAAAATTCACCGGGATTGATTTCAAACGATGGCAACAAAAGATGTTCTTCTATCTAACTACTTTAAGCCTTCAAAAGTTTATTAAGGAGGATATTCCGGTTCCGCCGGAATCAACACCTGAAAATGAACGATTTGTTGTAATTGAGGCGTGGAAGCACTCAGATTTTTTGTGCAAGAATTACATTCTTAGCGGACTGGAGGATGATCTTTACAACGTCTATAGTAATGTGGGAACATCAAAAGAACTATGGGATGCGTTGGAAAAGAAATATAAAACAGAAGATGCTGGCTTAAAGAAGTTTATCGCTGCCAAGTTTTTGGACTACAAAATGGTAGATGGCAAGTCTGTTGTCACTCAAGTTCAAGAGTTGCAGGTTATCATCCATGATCTCCTCGCTGAAGGTATAAATTTAATTAACCCTTTGTCAAAAGTATTCAGTGCCCCGTCACTTACATGTTGTTTGTTGTAGGTTTGGTGATTAGTGGGGCGTTTCAAGTTACGGCAGTGATAGAGAAGTTGCCTCCTTCATGGAAGGACTTCAAAAATTACTTGAAACATAAGCGAAAGGAGATGACATTGGAAGATCTCATCGTCCGGTTGAGAATCGAGGAAGATAACAAGGCAGCGGAGAAAAAGGCAAATGGGAGATCAACCATAGGGGGAGCACATATAGTTGAAACTGCCCCAACTAATATGAAAAAGAGGAAAAAGGCATCGGGACCAAGGAACTATCCCAACAAGAAGAAATTCAAGGGAAACTGCCATAATTGTGGAAAAATCGGACACAAAGCTGCAGACTGTCGTGCTCCGAAAAAGGAAAAGAAGAAGGGTCAGGCTAATATGGTTGAAACAAACGAGGAGGTTGATGACTTGTGCGCTATGTTGTCCGAGTGCAACCTAGTGGGAAGTCCGAAAGAGTGGTGGATTGACTCTGGCGCCACTCGCCACATTTGTGCTGTTAGAGAAGCCTTTGCTTCATATGCTCCCGCCGGGCCCGACGAAACAATATATATGGGAAATTCTGCAACGGCCAAGATTGAAGGTTATGGAAAGATACTGCTGAAGATGACCTCTGGCAAGGTGGTGACTCTCAACAACGTCTGTCATGTTCCTGAAATTAGGAAAAATCTTGTATCTACCGGACTTCTAGTGAAGAACGGTTTTAAATGTGTTTATGTTTCTGACAAGGTTGTAATAAGTAAGAACGAAATGTACATAGGAAAAGGCTACCTCACAGAGGGCCTTTTCAAACTGAATGTAATGGTTGTTGCTAATAATAATAAAGTTTCTGCTTCGTCTTACTTGCTTGAGTCAAATGATTTATGGCATTCACGTTTAGGACATGTCAATTATAGAACCTTGCGAAAAATGATTAGTTTGGAAGTATTGCCTAAGTTTGAATGCAATCAATCAAAATGTCAAATCTGTGTTGAATCTAAGTATGCTAAACATCCTTATAAGTCAGTTGAAAGGAATTCAAGTCCTTTAGACTTAATCCATACAGATATTTGTGACATGAAGTCAATTCCATCTCGCGGTGGAAAGAAGTATTTCATAACTTTTATTGACGATAGTACGCGGTATTGCTACGTTTATTTACTTAATAGTAAAGATGAAGCAATTGAAGCGTTCAGGCAATACAAAACTGAAGTTGAGACTCAACTTAACAAAAAGATTAAAATGATAAGGAGTGATAGGGGCGGTGAATATGAATCTCCTTTTGAACAAATATGTTTGGAATATGGCATTATTCATCAAACAACTGCTCCTTACTCGCCACAATCAAACGGAATTGCGGAAAGAAAAAATAGAACACTGAAAGAAATGATGAATGCCCTGTTAATAAGTTCTGGTTTACCCCAGAACTTGTGGGGGGAAGCCATTCTAACAGCTAGCCGAATACTCAATCGAGTGCCCCATAGCAAAACAAAATCTATTCCATACGAAAAGTGGAAAGGAAGGAAGCCCAATTTGGAATACTTCAAAGTGTGGGGGTGTTTGGCCAAGGTGCAAGTTCCTAAACCCAAAAGGGTAAAAATAGGACCTAAAACCGTTGATTGTGTTTTCATAGGATATGCCACAAATAGTAAGGCATATAGATTTCTGGTTCACAAATCAGAAAATCCCGACATTCAGGTGAATACGGTAATTGAATCAGATAATGCTGACTTCTTTGAAACCATATATCCGTATAAAAAGGAATGTGCGTCGTCTAGCAAAGAATCTAAACGACCTCGGGAAGAAATAAAGGAAAACATTCCTGATGAGGAAAATCCAAGACGTAGCAAACGTCAAAGGACGACTACTTCCTTTGGACCAGAATTTTTAACATTTTTGTTGGAAAATGAGCCTCGAACGTTCAACGAAGCTACGTCTTCATCGGAAGCTCAATTTTGGAAAGAGGCAATCAATAGTGAGATAGAATCCATATTGAACAACCATACTTGGGAATTGGTTGATCTTCCTCCAGGGAATAAACCTTTAGGTTCCAAATGGATTTTCAAGCGGAAAATGAAAGCTGATGGCACTATTGAAAAATATAAGGCAAGACTAGTTGTTAAAGGGTTTAGACAACGAGAAGGTCTTGATTACTTTGATACATACTCGCCGGTAACGAGGATTACATCTATTCGGGTGTTAGTAGCATTAGCCGCCGTGTACGGTCTTGAAATCCATCAAATGGATGTGAAAACAGCCTTCTTAAATGGAGAGTTGGAGGAAGAAATTTACATGGAACAACCCGAAGGGTTTGTAGTTCCAGGGAAAGAGAAGAAGGTATGTAGACTTGTTAAGTCTCTTTATGGACTAAAACAAGCACCAAAACAGTGGCATGCAAAATTTGACCATACGATGCTGTCAAATGGATTCAAGATAAATGAATGTGATAAATGTGTCTACATTAAGAACACTCCGAACCACGTCGTCATTGTTTGTTTATACGTGGATGATATGTTAATAATGAGTAACAACATTGCTAACATAAATGCTACTAAGCGCATGCTTGCTAGTAAGTTTGATATGAAAGACTTAGGAGTTGCCGATTTAATTCTGGGAATTAAAATCCATAAGACTCCTCAAGGTCTAGCATTGTCTCAATCTCATTATATTGAAAAAGTACTTGAAAAGTTCAAGTATTTGGACTTTAAAGTTGCAAAGACGCCAATTGATATGAACCTTGCTCTTGCAAAGAATAAAGGTGAAAGTCATTCTCAATTGGATTATGCCAGAGTGTTGGGAAGTTTGATGTATATTATGAACTGTACGCGACCTGATATTGCGTGTGCTATAAGTAAACTAAGTCGCTACACGAGTAATCCCGACCAAAATCATTGGCTGGCAATGAAACGAGTTTTGGGGTATTTGAAACATACTCAAAACTTTGTTTTGCATTATAACAGGTATCCTGCAGTTATTGAAGGATACAGTGATGCAAATTGGATCACCGGTTCAACTGAAACTAAATCCACAAGTGGATACGTTTTTACTATAGGTGGAGGAGCAGTGTCTTGGAAGTCATCCAAACAGACATGTATCGCCCGCTCTACAATGGAATCTGAGTTCATAGCTCTAGACAAAGCCGGTGAAGAAGCTGAATGGCTCCGGAATTTCTTAGAAGATATTCCATTTTGGCCCAAACCGTTGGCTCCTATATGCATACATTGCGATAGCCAAGCGGCAATAGGAAGAGCCGGGAGCGTTATGTACAACGGAAAGTCTCGTCACATACGACGAAGACATAATACCGTTAGACAACTACTCTCTAGTGGAATTATCACAATTGACTATGTTAAGTCAAGAGATAATGTGTCGGATCCACTAACTAAAGGCCTAACTAGAGAAGTGGTTGAAAGATCATCGAGGGGAATGGGACTATGGCCGAGGACAAGTCATCGTGGCGGTAACTCTACCTAGAAGACATGAGATCCCAAGATCTAGGTTCAAAGAGATCAAACAAAGTCATTGATGACGGTTCAACATTGTCACAATAACTTTTTGGTCCATTCTCGTGATGAGACAATGTTCAGTACCAGGATAAAGCATTAAGGCTTTTTAATGGTTTCTAAGTTTGATACGGGGTATATCAAATAGTGTATCTACGGGATGACACATTTAGGAATCACCTATGTAAGTGTGAAGTGTAAGACGCTTCAAGGAGAACTCTGTAAGGCCAGCTCTCTACGCACTTATGAACCAGGAAGTGTTCATGGCTGAAACGAACAAAACAATGAGAACCAAAAACGGTTAAAGGGTTAATTGTGTGACATGTGGTTGTCTAGGTATACACCAAAGCTCGACGGTTCAAAGATATCAAATCTACCGATTGACCGAGTATATCCGACATATGCTCACTACGGAAAGTTCAAAGAGAAATCTACTTATCCAGATGCAATTAATCCTTGCTTACGAATCACACAGTTTTTTTTTTTTTTTTCATGCATGTTTTTTTTTCATCATATAGCCATTCCCCATTCATGTGGGGGATTGTTAAAGCTAGTTAATGATTAAAGCTAGCTAAGTTGGTGTGAATGAGAAATGGAGGGAAGAAGACAATAGAAGGAAAATGAAGTTTCAAAGCAAAGTTCCTTTGAAAAGGAGCTTTGTACCACATTGGTGGTAGAAAGGGAAAGTTATGTGCTTATATTAGAAAGCACTTCTTCTAGCTCTTAAAGGGTTAAGAAGAGGGACTCCCCTCGCGCCGTCGTCGTCGCTCGGCTCGGCTTCGGCTTTGGATTTGGATTTGGATTTGGTCAAATGATCTGATTGATTGATAATCTTTTTGGACCAAATTTATTTAAAATTCAATCTTCATTTTCTGAAATTATTTTTAATTCCCGCGGGAAAAATATTAATTTGTTAACTGTAAACTTCCCAACGTTCTTATTTTTCAGAAAAAGGCATGGCCTTTCCCGAACAGGCACCAAGCCTTTCCGAACAGTCACAATTCGAGGCTATATAAACTGAGGCAATGCCTCATTTTCGAGTACGGGAAAAAAAAAAATATTCGTGCATTAAAAATTCTGCATTCTTTTCTGCAAACTGAAACATATCGAGTCATAGTGTGATTTCGTTCCCGAATTTGAGTTCGTCGAAGTCGTAGGCGTTTGAGGTACCGCCACTCCTACGACAGGTATATCCGTTATATCCTGGGAGGAAATAATCCACAACCTCGGGTACAGTGAGGGGGTTAAATTCCTTAAGGACACACAGTGAATTCTGTGGTCTCGGATTTCTTCATTTCTGTGATTTTTTTTTTTAACGTTACATACGTTCTGTTGTTTTTTTTTTTTTTTTTTTGTGGCTCTTCTTCTTACTGGTTTCCAGTTTTTCGTTGCTTTGAACACGGACAATCGATAACAAGTTCTTGATCTTCCAATGAGTCACTACTCTCATTGTCAGTGTTGAGAGGATCAGAGCCGAGAGATGACAGATCAACAATTTCTTTAGGGTTTTGAGTCTATTAGAATCGTGTGCTCTACGTTGTGACTATGAAGGAGGAGAGATTTTTCTTTTCCATGATAGAGAGGTGAGGTGATGAGTAAAAGAAAATTAGATAAGGGAGTACTTAAAAAGCCTCTTGGCAGCGTGGAGTATAGCATTGGTTAGATGAAGGGTAATGAATAGAGTGAAGTGACTGTTCTGAGGAGTCCCTTCTGCAGAACAAATGGAAGATAATAATTACAGTCATATCATAATTAATGAAGGCACTGGCATACACGTATCAAACATTATAAAAGAAATGAAAAAGGTCTAAATATACTCATATACTATGAGAAAATATTTAAATATACCCCTCATTATACTTTTTTGATCCAAATATACCTCTATCATTATACTATTAATTCAAATATACCCCTTGTTCATTAAGTTTTTTCAAGGTGGACATCCAATCCTACGTAGCACTGATATTTGATGAGGTGGATGCCATGTCAGAGACCCTAACCAATTTACCCCTCCCTTTTTTTCACTACTGAATTTCCTTCCTCTCTACCACCATTGTCACCATTACCGCCATTATGAACAATTCACCTCGATGTGCATTATGCACAATAAATATGGAATTAATGTTATTATGACTATATAATCCCTTCTCGTAACTTGTAGCTTAATTTAGTATGGAATTAATCTTGTTATCAAAAATTTCAAGAGCCATGGTGATTGGAAAAAGTATTGAAGAAAAGGCCCATTACAGGGACAACGAAAGAAGTTTCCCATAGTAGACATTGCCAGAAAGTGTCCAACGCTCCACCACTTTTCCCTATATTTTTCACGCCATGCCGATAATATTCTTTCAACTTTTTCAGCATACACATGTAGTGCAATTTGAGTCACCTCAGTCAAAATTGCCGAAAAAGGTTCATGAAAAGAGAATCCCCGACGAGGGTTCTTCTCACCACCTAGTCGCACTGTCTGCAATGTCTTTTTTCTGAATGTGATTTTCTGGCTGGCTGGGACCCACCAGAATACATGACATCTATTAAGTTTGGGGAACTGAGGTGGCATATCACATTATCACGTGTCATTCACCTCATCAAATATTAGTGCCACGTATGATTGGATGTCCTCCTTGGACAAACTCAACGGAAGAGGGGTACATTTAAACCGATAATATAATGATAGGAATATATTTGGACTAAAAGTATAATGAAGGGTATATTTTAATCTTTTTTGTGGTATAAGGGTATATTTGGACCTTTTCCGTAAAATAAATTACAATATTTTGCCAATCTTAAGAACGAGTAAGCAATAGAAAAATTTCCAATATACTATGTAGTAAGTAAAAGCGCTCTTCTAAAAGAGGGTTGTAAAAATATCAGCAGGTTGAGACTCGGTATTAATAAATTTTAGTACTATATCACCTTTAGCAACATTATCACGAATAAAATGATGCATAGTTTCTATATACTTTATCCGTGAATGATGCACATAATTTTTTGATAAACAAATAGCACTAGTGTTATCACATAAAATGAGAGTGGAAGTAAGATTAATATCATAGTCTAAGAGATAATGCATAATGCAGATAATTTGAGTGCAACAACTTCCAACAACTAAATATTCAGATTCAGTAGTCGATAATATAACATAATTTTGTTTCTTGCTATACGAAGAAAATAATGCATTTCCTAGTAACTGAAAAGTTCCACTAGTGCTCTTTCTGTTACTTCTATCACCTGCAAAATATGCATCTGAAAAGCCTTTTAGATCAAAATTGTTAGAATGAGGATACATAAACCTAACTCTATGGTGCCGATAAGATATCTAATGACACATTTTATCGCAATCATGTGTGATTCATTGGGAGCCGACTGAAATCTTGTATATTTGCAAATGCTGAACATTATATCCAGTCGACTAGTTATGAGATATAGAAGGGGTCCAATCATTCTCGTGTATATGGTTTCATCAATACTTTTTCCGTCTTTGTCTTTATCAAGAATCATCGATGGGCTCATGGTAGTTCCACTAGGCTTTGCATTTTCCGTACTAAACTTTTTTATAAGCTCCTTTGTGTATTTGGTTTGGCTAATAAAGATTTCTTTGGAAGATTGCTTAATTTGTATCCCAACGAAGAATGTTAGCTCACCCATCATGCTCATTTCAAATTTTTCTTGCATAGTAGAGGCAAATTTCCTCACATAACACATAGTTAGAACTTTCAAAAATAATATCATCTATATAAATTTGAGTAATAACATTACCCAAATTTGATCGCTTAATAAATAGAGTTGTATCATTATTACCGTGTTTGAAGCCATGATTTAACAAGACAGAGCTTAGTCTCTCATACCAAGCTCAGGAATCTGTTTGTGACCGTATAAGGCCTTTCATAACTTGAAAACATGATTTGGAAGACTATTGTTTACAAATTCAGGAGGTTGTTTTACATAAACTTCTTCAGAGATGTATCCATTTAAGAAAGTGCTTTTTGCTACCATCTAAAATAGTTTGAAACCTTTGCGAGGTAGAAAAGCAAGAGATATTTGAATGGATTCTAACCTTGCCACATCAATGAAGGTTTCATCATAGTCGATTCCTTCTTGCTTTGAGTAACATTGAGTGACTAGTATTGCCTTATTGTGAGCTACTTGATCAGACTCATTGAGATTATTTTTTGAATACCCATTTTGTTCCTAAAATTGTTACATCAGAAGGTTTTTGGAACCAGGTTCCATGCTTTATTTCTTTCAAACTATTCAATTTCTTCTTTCATTGCTTTGACCCAATTATCATTCTTGATTGCTTCATCCACAAGATAAACTTCGTCTACTTCACATGTAGAACTTAAGGGGACCTTTCTTACCCCAATGATATTTTCTTTGTATTTATCTCCAAAGTGAGTGATCCATCATCTAGGTTGGTGATAGATTTAAAAAGTTATTTGTCAGCGGTCATATGTTTGAAACACGCAATGTAAATATACTATTTTCCTTTTCTAATTTTCTTGCAGTGTTGCTACATAAAGCCACATCACTTTTTCTTACGTACCCAAGCTTTCTTGGGTCATTTTTGGTTAGACTTAGAGGTGGAAGCCTCATTAGTTATTTTGAAGTCTCGCGAACCATTGCTTTTTGTTCCTAAACCTGCAACTGTTAGAAAAATGACCAGATTTACTGCAATAAAATTAAGCAAGGTGACTCTGTTCATGGGATATGATAAAAGGTTCTCACCTGGGACCTTTTTGAGCAGTCGACTTATTTGACTTAACTGATCTATGACTGGTGGATTTTCGTAATCCATTTAACTGAACTGGAGCTCATAGACTTCTTCCTGAGGTATGTCTTTTTCATTTTCATAAACCTCCAATTTTAGTTCACAATTCGTTTTTAAATTTGAACTTTATGAAGTTCATGAAGGACCTTTTCAAGATCTATCATAGCTAAAATAATAAATTCTTGAATCTCAACGCATTTAGGACATGGACGTACCTCGTTGGTTTCTCCGATAGCCATAAGACTTAACTTTTCATGAAGTTCATTCTATGATTCTTCGTCATCACATTCTCCTGTTCATGAAGCATATGTTGGCTATTTCTTCACTTTCAGATCCTTCTTTGTCACTCCAAGCTCTGTATGATTTCTTCTTTTGAAAACCATTATTGATTTTCCTTTTTAATTCAAGAAATTCAGCTTGTATATGGCAAAAAATTTCACATCCATAGTACCTTTCATCATTTTATTTTGTGGCCTTCTTTTTCTGGCCATTTGTTTACCTTTTCTTCCTCCTTTGGATTTTCTCATCATGTTGGATACTACCCTAGATAACATCGCTATGTTTTCATCCTTCTCTTCTCCTCCCCCTTCTTCATCTTCATTTTCAGACTCGGCTGTTGCTATTTTGAAAGCAATATTTTAGTATTCTCTTCTATTGCGCGTCTATTTAGATGAGTCTTTTTGAAGGCTATACGATCTCGTAATTCATCGTATGACATTTTATCAAGATCTTGACATTCTAAGGCAATGACCTTAGGCTACCATACTATAGGTAATCTTCTGAGGATTTTTCTGACTTGTTCTCCAGTTTTCAAGGGTCTTCCGAACGATTTCAGATCACCAATGATCTTGCTAAATCTTGAGAAAATTTCTTCAACTGATTCACCCTCTTGAAACAGTTCATATTCATGAACCAGGAGATTTGTCCTTGTATGTTAGACGTTGTTCGTACCTTCATATGCGACTTTTAGTTTGTACCACATTTCTTTTGTAGTTTCATAGCTTGGTATAATTTCACACTCTTCTCCACTTATGGCATCGCACAGGATTTTTTTCGCCTTGGCATTCACTTGAACAATGTTTGCTTGTCCGTTAGTGTAATCATCTAAATCGAGAGGTTCGGATGATACCATAACCTCACCGTCATTATCCTTCCTTGGAGGAATTGGGAGATATTCCTTTTTGATCATACGCCATACCTTAATGTCGTATGATTTTGAGTAGGTTTCCCCTCGTACTCTCCGGTGTAAAAAGTATTGAAGATTAAAGTAGGGTGGTCTTACTTGAGAGGTTCCCTCTTGAAATAGTGCTCCAATGACTGTGTTTGATCCCATGTTCTTTTCCCCACTTGTGGTTAAACAATACTTATGAGACTTGCTCTGATACCAATTAAAACACAAGAGGGGAGGGGTGAATTGTGACCAATTTAAAAATCAGTAGACTAAAGAGAGCAATAGTCAACTCGTTTTCTTCCAAGAGGTAGAATTTAGCAAAAGCAAATTGTGCAGGAGTAAGAAAACACTAAAGACACAAAAATTTTATAGTGGTTCACTGTCATTGTGGTACTTATATCCAATTCTCTTGGGTCACAAGGGTTCTCTTAGATCTTCATTATGTGAATAATTACAACAGTTATGGTTTTAGTTCGTTAACCACTAACGATATTCAGTAACAATGATTCTTTATGCTCTACACAATTTCTTATTTGTTTTCTAACACTTTTTATATTTTATGACACTTTTAGACTCAAGAATACAATATTTGTACTAAGAACTAGAAATATATATAAACGTGTATATCAAGTTGTTTTCCTTTGTCTTTCAGTTCTTTACATATGAAGGTCTTGTGATCTTCTCGTTGATGAAGCCTTTGCAAATAGACCATTGATTGAGGCAAAGGATTCTAAGATATTCAACTAATTGCCTCTAAATCCAGCTTGCATGGAAGACTGGATTCAGGGATCTTCTTCCCTTTTTGTGTTCCTGATTTTCAAGAGCGATTAGCATCATAACTTGATTGATCTTTGATCACTCTAACTTTCATCAAAATCTTTTGATTTATTCCTTTAGAGATTCTCCTTTATTCACGAACCAATTTCTCATCCTTATTTGGTTTAGACATCACTTAAAACAATTGAAAGTTGATTTTTTTTCCTTTTGACATCTTCAGCAGTTGCATAACTTTCCTTTCAAGTTCCTGAATTCCTGCAATCAATTTGAATTGGTTCGATTTATACTATTGTCATCCTTAAAACATTGGTGTAGCAATCTCCTACTTTTTGATGATGACAAATAAAAAGAGTAACATAGCATATGACACATCCATTTTAAGTGATGCTCCCACTAAGTGTGTGCACTCCTGAATTTTGGTGATGATGCTCCCTCTAAGTTTCTGCTCTACTTTGCTAATTTTTCTCTCCCTTTGACATCAATAAAAAAGAAAAGAACTATGCAAGCAGTAATCAGATAAGGTTGGAGATAATGAGCACATATAACATAACATAGCAGATAAGATAGCAGATAATATACCTTCAGCTGAGGCATAGGAAAATGATTCTCACAACTAGTGCAAAATAAACAGTACCAAAATTTTTTTGTTTTGTCACAAACACATAAAATAGGCCTTAGTTCCTACCTAGAAAGTACTTCAGGGTATTGATCACTTTAGTGTAGAAAGATTCATAGGAGGTTTCAACTTCTTTGGAGAACTTGTCCATTTTCTCTGTCATGGAGTTGTAAGCCCTGATTCTTTGTCTCCTAGTGGCTCTCACGTCCATCTTGATTTTAGCCATAACTGTACCTGTTTCTGTAGAGACATCCCTGATCTTATCCACTTGTTCTTTCATGGCAGCGAGCATGGTCTTCAGTCCTTCCAATCCTTGTTGAATTTGATGTAAGTTGTTGGGATCAGTCAGTTTAGTATCTATTGGTTCAATATGTAGATCAACTCAACTGGAGTATCTCCAAGTTTAGCATGGCTTACATAGAAATCTTCACTTAATGTGTAGCCCATCATAGCAAAAGTTGTCCTATCATAGGTACTGGAGATGATTTTGGGAGAAAATGTGCCAGATTAACCTTCATTACTTCTACCATATGAGAGATAAGCAGACCATAGAGTAAATAGGAAGCAGAGGACGAAAAATTTCTAATACTTTCAAGCATGTATTGGAGAATCCACACAAACCAATCGAACCTTTTGTTGTGCACAAGACAATACAGAATAAAAATATCCCTAGTGGTTAAGGTGCTGAATGAGCCAGTCCTAGGGAGAAGGGTGGTTTCAATTATATGAGCTAGTACAAGATGTTCAAACTTTAAACTCTTAGGACCAATATCAGGGGTTTTTTTAGACACTATTGTTTTTTCCTCTTCTAGGGTCACCACTTCGAAACCTTTGGGCCAAGAGTTTTGAATAAACAAATCGTAACTATGAAACTTAATAGAAAATATTTTCTCAAATTGATATGCATCAAGAACAATACGAGTACCTAAGACCACTGACTCCAAATCGTCTTTGTCATTCACAAATAGATTTGCATAGGACATTCTCACAGATTCTTCATATACAACATTTCTAATAGTGTCAAATATGGAAAAAAGGCGTTGAAATTCAAAAATAGTGATAACTTCATAATGAAAATCTTTCATGAGAGAGAGACTTGAAGTACGCTCATTGCTTTAGATTTTGACTTATAATATTCAAACCTTAATTTTTCAGTTGGACCGTAAAAGTTCAACTTTTCCTCAGGCCCAAACTATGTGCTTTCCACTTTTCCCTTTTTGCATGCTGGCCCTTTGGGGGTTTTATCCATGGGTCTCTTGCCGGCTATTTTCTGGCTTAGTGTTTGATTTCTGATGATTCACTACTCTATTGTCAATTTTAAGAGGATCAGAGTCGAGGGATGACTCGGGATCAATAGTTTCTTCAGGGTTTTGAGTCTTTTAGAAATGTTTGCTCCGCCTTGTGACTGTGGAGGAGGAGAGATTTTGCTTTGCCATGATAGCTGGGTTAGGCGAGGAGCGAAAGAGAAGGAGAGAAGGGAGTAGCTAAGACGTCTCTTGGGAGTGTGAAGAGTTGTATTGGTTAGAGGAAGGGTTATGAACAGAGTGAAGTGACTGTTATGAAAAGTCGCTTCAGCGGCACAAACGGAAGGTAATAATTACACTCATATCATAATTGATGAAGGCAAACACTTATCAAACATTATAAAAGGAAGTCCAATATTTTTCCAATCTTATGAACGATAAAAAGTCTTTTTATACAAAAGACAAATATTTTGATTGTACTACGCAACAAGCAAAAACGCTCTTCTAAAAATGGTTTTGTAAAGTTATCAACATGTTGTGACTAAGTATTAATAAATATTAGTTCAGTAGGTTGTGATAAGTATTAATAAATATTAGTACTAATCAACCTTTAGCAAATTAATAAACTTTAGTATTATATCACCTTTAGCAACATTATCACGAATAAAATAATGATTAATTTCTATATGCTTTGCCCCGGAACGATACACATGAATTTTTGATAAATAAATAGCACTGCTGTTATCACATAAAATAGGAGTGGAAGTAAGATTAAGATCCTAGTCTAGGAGATGATGTATAATCTAGAGAATTTGAGTGTAGCAACTTCCAACAACTAAACATTCGGCTGCAGCAGTCGATACTGCAACATAATTTTGTTTCTTGCTATGCGAAGAAATTAATGTATTTTCCAATATTTGACAAGTTCCACTGGTGATATTTTTGTCACTTCTATCACGTACAAAATATTTATCTGAAAATCATTTTAGATCAAAATTGTTAGAATGAGGTGTCACTCCCCGAACCTGGGCCTGGACGTAACACAACACTCGGTACCTGACTACATGTGACTGAGCGAACCAACTGGCTGGCTAAATGAACATGTGGTATCGTAACATACTGAATGTGGAAGACAAACTAACACATTATGATATATTAAAAGTATGGATGATATAAATCAAATTGGGGAAATACTAATACAATTCTGAAACATATTTATAGCCAACATAGCTTAATATAAAAATTCCGTGACTCTGCCTAACTGTTACTCTAGTCTAAGAAGCCTCTAATTTGTATAGAAAACACTGAGTGTTTGAAAATACTAAAGACTGTAGTAATGATAATGCCTTGAAAGAATTGGGGATCACCAAATAGATGGTACGAGAATCCTAGCGCTCTTAATCGTCAAGATGTAAATCATTACCTGCATCGTGAGATGTAGACCCTGGGCAAAAGGGACGTTAGTAAATTTGAATTTCACTGGTATGTAATGCAACTAAAAGAAAGAATTATAAATGCTAAAACTAAAACTTAGCTGATAACTAAGAATTGATAATTGATAACTGAAATGATAACTATTAAAATTGAACTGTAATAATAACTGAAGTGATAACTGATAATTGATAATTGAACTAAATAAAGGAAGTAAGGATATGAATACTCCCTCTTTTGAATGATGAACAATCTGTTTATCTGAATAAGCTATGGCCTGGGGCCCAATATATATGTGCACAAGCTATGGCCTCAGGTCCAAGTATGCGTATACATAAGTACGGCCTCTTGCCCAAATATGCATAAAGCATAAACTACGGCCTCATTCTCAAACATGCATAAAGCATAAACTACGACCTCAGGCTCAAGTATGCATAAAGCATATAAACTAGAGAATTTTTCATAAAGTACTATCTTTTAGTAGTAATTAGTCATCTATAGATACAATTTGCTATATTACGGATTATAGATACCTTTTACGTGGTTATAAGATGTATTTGATATATTTAAGCTATTGTATTCATGAATACAATAGCAAAAATAGGTGTGAATCAGGGAAGTCCAGCTAATCAATTGTTGTATTCGAGTGTATTCGACTGTATTCATGGAGCGAAACATGGGATTACAGCTTGGCAAATTATTGTATTCACGACATCAAATATAGGATTATACTATTTTTAAAATGGAAAGAATCAGTTAATATAATAGACTCCTAATATAACTCAACAAAGTCAATTATAACACATAAAATTTGTACTATCAATTATGAAAAAGATTCTCAACCGAAAAATACCCCAAGATATAGCAATCTTCCGAGAAATTATATGATACATCTAAATACATAAATTATATTAATTAAAAAAACTTATGAATACATTCATAGCATACAGCGAGGCAGTGAATACAACAAAATACATAGAATACAGCGGAATACATTGAAATACAATGAGGAAAAAACCATAAATACAATAAAATACATGGAATATAACGAGATACATTAAATTATAATAAAAAATAATTAATATAATGAAATATATGAAAATACATTGAAATAGTATCTATAAGAACTGGTTAGACAACTGGTTAGAAAGATCACGACCACCGTATAAACAATAAGAACCCTAAGCATCTCATGCTTAGAAAAATTGCCGACCGAATAAAACCAAAGATCCGTTGGACAGAAAAGGTAGAGGAAAAGACAAGCAGCAAGGAGACCGGTGAGAAGAAATAGGGAAAATGGGTTTGTGATTAGGAAAACACGAGAACAATGGCGATGAGGGAAACGTAATTGGTAAGGAAATAATAGTTTTTGCAGATACAGAGTGTAGCATATAACGAGATGTATCAAAGTAGAGAGAGAAAAAAAAAATAACTTGGCGTATTCAATAGCTTAGGGCTAGGAGGTAACCAAAATTAAATATTTTGTTATAAATCTTAAAAGGTATCTATAGAATATAATTTTTTAAAAAGATATTTATTTAAAATAAATATGGTGTTAACCTTTGCTATAGGAGATATAAATTCCTATAAACTATGGCCTCGGGCCCAAATACAAGTGTTCAACATTCAGGAATTTAAAATCAAAAACTGAGAATCATACTGCAATACATGATAGTGAAATACTGAATCACATTGAGTTACATGATGCTGGAATACTGGATCATACTGGGTTACATAACACTGACATACTAAATGGGACTAGACTGAGACATGTATTCTTGAACTGATTATGAATACTGAAATTTCAACGGTATATGACATGTTGAGTAAGCTATACTGAGACTTAGGGCATTGAGCCCAAGTCTATATCGAATACGAGCTGAGCTCACAACATTAAGAATGAAATTCATGAACGAGCTATGAAGCTAGAGATAGAAGTTCTACAACTATTCAAGGAATTAGGCTTAACTATATTTTTGAGGCAATTGATACGTCGTAAAAGAAACGTAATGTATGGAGAATCATTAAAATTCCCAAACATAGAGAGTTATTTTCACCTACCTTAACTTCCTACTCTTGAGAATAATATAATATTCGCCAAAGCTTTCAACTTTAATCTATATCAATACAAGTCAAAGGGATTCCAAATTAGCAATAATAGTCATGTTTTGTTCACTTAAGCATTTTATCAAACACTCAGTGGCATAAAGCTTCATAGCCCTTACTAATGGTGTCTCTAACCTCTAACCCATTCCTTTGCTCCTAGATAAATTCTAAAGTCTCGAATGGTTGTAATCAACATTATTCTTTATCACCCATAAGTTAGTCAACACCCATAACCAATAATAAGCAATCAACAACCCAAACCTATCACCGTTCATTCTTGTCTATCAAACTCATCAACTCATTTCTCATGAGATAGAGTCTATAATCATTATTTCAATGATAGAATCAACTAGAGGGTGACGATATTACCTTTTTGACATTCAATTTTCATGAATTCGAGTTCTGGGGTTTCTTCTCTCAACAACAGTGTCTCAATCGAATATCTAATGATATGGAGGATTTACCCATGTTATTATGATGTTGGAAAAATTAAATAAACTTAGAATAACCATTAGAACCTACCTTGGATGGTGGAGGGACCTTTAAGGAGTTAGGTTTTTGAGAGTTTTTCTTTATAGAGTAAGTTTTTGTATTTTGGGGCTGTGAGGGGCGAAATAAGGCTAAAAAATGACAACCCAAGTCGTCCACCGCGTTCCAATTGGTTCGTTCATGGTCCTGACCACAATAAATCATTGGAACATTGCCCCACCACCGCGATCACGGTAAAACGTGATAGACTGCGGTGGTTGCATACCATTCTGTAAAACGGGCATAACTTTTTGCATAAAGCTCCGTTTGAGCTCCACAATATATCATTGGAAAGCTATTTCAAAGGCCTAAAATTGAATGCTTCGAGTTTTTCTATCATTACCTATTTTCACTAAGACCTACTAGAAGATGTGACCTTCTACAAACTTAGTCGAGTTTTTCAAATCTTATGTACCTCACTCTCCATCTTGATTCGAAAATAACTATTTTCATCCACAATCATCCTGATGGGACTTTGTATGTATAAAATATAAAATTATTACCCATTTAATTTGTCCACACCTAGTTTGAATGTATGGGATGTTACATGAGGATACCATAAACCTAACTTGGTGTTGCCAATTAGATATCTAATGATATGTTTTACCGTAGTCAGATGTGATTCCTTGGGAGCTGACTGAAATGTTGCACATGTGCAAACATTAAATATTATGTCGGTCGACTACTAGTGAGATATAGAAGGGATACAATCATTCCCCTGTACATGGTTTCGTCAACACTTTTTTCATCTTTGTCATCTTCTAGAATTGTTGATGGGCTCATGGAAGTTCCACTAGGGTTTGAATTTTCCATACCAAACTTTTTTACAAGCTCCTTTGTGTATTTGGTTGGGCTAATGAAGTTTGCTTTAGAAGATTGCTTAACTTGTATCCCAAGGAAGAATGACAGGTATCTCATCATGCTCATTTCGAATTCTCCTTGCATAATATGGGCAAATTTTACCACATAACACAGAGTTAGAACTTCCAAAAATAATATAATCTATATAAATTTGAGTAATAAGATTACTTGAATTTGATAGTTTAATAAATAGAGTTGCATCAATATTACTTTGTTTGAAGCCATGATTTACCAGGATGGAACATTGTCTCTCATACCTGGCTCGGAGAGCTTGTTTGAGACCGTGTAAGGCCTTTGCTAATTTGAAAACATGATTTGGAAGAATATTGTTTACAAATCCAAGTGGTTGTTTCATTATAAATTTCTTTAGAGATGTATCCATTTAAAGAAAACATTTTTTACATTCATCTGAAATAGTCTAAAACCTTTGTGAGCTGCAAAAGCAAGTAATATTCGAATGGATTCTAACCTTGCTACAGGAATGAAGGTTTTATCATAGTCAATTCCTTATTTTTGTGAGTAATCTTGAGCGACTAGTCTTGCCTGCTTGATCAGACTCATTCAACTTACTTCTGAATACCCATTTTTGTTCCTACAACTAATACATCAGAAGGTTTTGGAACCAGGTTACATACTTTATTTCTTTCAAACTCTTTAAGTTCTTCTTTCATAACTTTGACTCAATTGTTATCCTTGAGTGCTTCATTAACAAGATAAACTTCGTCTTCTTCACATGTAGAACTTAAGGGATCTTTCCTACCCCAATGACATTTCCTTTGGATTTATCTCCAAAAGTGACTGCTCCGCCATCTAGGTTTGTGATAGATATAAAATGTTATTTGTCACATGTAATATGTCTAGAACATGCACTGTCAAGATATCATTTTCCTTGTCTGCTTTTCTTATAGTGTTCCACCATAAAAAGTAACACAGTTTTTCTTAGGTGCCCAAGCTTTCTTAGGCCCTTTTTGGTTTGACTTAGAGGTGGAAGCCTTATTAGTTGTTTTGAGTTCCAGATTCATTGCTTTTTGTTCCTTGACTTGCAAGTGTTAGAAAAAAAACCAGATTTACCGCAATAGAATTAAGCAAGATGCCTCTATTCAGATCCGTCATGAGATCTGATAAAAGGTTCCCACCTGGGGGACCTTTTTGAGCATTCGACTTATTTGACATAACAGAGCTATAACTGGTGGATTTTCATAATCCATTTAATTGAAATTGGAGCTCATGGACTTCTTCCTGAAGCATGTCTCTTTCAATTTTACAAACCTCCAGTTTTAGTTCACTATCCTTTTTTTTTCTCTAAGAACTTTATGAAGTTCATGACGCTACTTTTCAAGATCTATCATAACTAAAATAAAAAATTCTTGAAGCACAATGCATTTAGGACATGAATGTACCTCGTCGGTTTCTCTGATAGTCATAAGACTTAACTTTTCATTCAGTTTATTCTCTAATTCTTCATCATCACCGCTATTTCATCACTTTTAGATCCTTCTTCGTCTCTCCAAGCTCAGAATAATTTCTTCTTTGGAAAACTATTATTGATTTTCCGTTATAATTTCGGACATTAAACTTGCATATGGAAAAGATTTCTTATTCATAGTGCCTTCCATCGTTTTCATTTTGTGACCTTACTTTTCTAGCAAATTGTTTAACTTTTCTTCCTCATCTTTTTTTTTCTCATCATATTTGATATACCCTAGATAACATCGCTATGTTTTCATTATGCACTCCTCCTCCTTCTTCTTCTTCCCCTTCTTCATTTTCAGACTCGGATGTTGTTACTTTCAAAGCAAATATTTTTCTTTTTCTCTTCTAGTGCATGTCTGTTTAGATAAGTCTTTTTGAAGACTATGAGATCCCTTCGTAATTTATCGTATGATATTTTATCAAGATCTTGGCATTCTAAGGCAATGACCTTCGGCTATCATACTGTAGGTACACTTCTGATGATTTTTCTGACTTGTTCTCCAGTTTTCAAAGTTCTTCCGAACAATTTCAGCTCACCAATGATCTTGTTGAATCTTGAAAACATTTCTTCAACGGGTTCACCCTCTTGAAACATTTCATATTCATAAACCAGAAGATTTATCCTTGTATCTTTGGCTTTGTTCATACCTTCATATGTGACTTTTAGTTTGTACCACATTTCTTTTGCAGTTTCATAGCTTGGTATCATTTCATACTCTTCTCCACGTATAGCATCGCACATGAATTCTTTTGCCTTGGAATTCACTTGAACAATGTTTGCTTGTTCATCAGTGTAATTATCTAAATCGAGAGGTTCAGATGATACCATAACCTCACCGTCATTATCCTTCCTTGGGGGGAATTGGGAGATCTTTCTTTTAGATCATATGGCATACCTTAATGTCGTATAATTTTGTGTAGGTTTCCATTCCCACTTTCTAGTATGAAAAGTGTTGAACATTAAATAGGGTGGTCTTACTTGAGAGGTTCCCTCTTGAAATAGTGCTCCAATAGCTGTGTTTGATCCCATGATCTTTTCCTCACTTGCAGTTAAGAAGTACTTGTGAGACCTTGCTCTGATACCAATTGAAACACAAAAGAAAAGGGGTGAATTGTGACCAATTTAAAAATCAGTTGACTAAAGGGAGAAATAGTCGACTCCTTTTCTTCCAAGTGTTAGAATTTAGCACAAGCAAATTGTGCAGGAGAAAGGAAACACTAAGGAAACAAATTTTTTATACTAGTTCAGTACCATTGTAGATCTTTTGATGGATTCGTTGCAAATAGACCACTGATTGATGCAAAGGATTCTAAGAGATTTGACCCAAGGATTGCCTCAGGATCCAGCTCGCATGGAAGACAAGATTCAATGATCTTCTTCCTTTTTTGTGTTCCTGATTTCCAGTTGCAATTAGTGTCATAACTTGATGGATCTTTGATCACTATACCTTTCATCAAAATCTTCTGATTTATTTCTTTAGATATTCTCCTTTATTCATGAACCGGTTGCTCATCCTTATATTCTTTAGACATCGCTTAAAATAGCTGCAACTTGATCTCTTATCCTTTTGACATCTTCAGCAGTTGCATAGCTTTCCTTTCAAGTTCCTAAATTCTGGAAATCAATTTTAATTTGTTTGATTTATAGTATTGTCATTATTAAAACATAGGTGTAACAATATTCTCTTTTTTTATGATGATAATCAAGTGATGACAATCAGAAGGAGTAACAGAGCAGATGACACATCCCTTTAAGTGATGCTCCCCCTGAGTGTGTGCACTCCTAATTTGGTGATGATGCTCCCTCTGAGTTTCTGCTCTACTTTGCTAATTTTTCTCTTCTTTTGATATCAATCAAAAAGGAAAGAACTATGCAAGCAGTAATGCAGACAAGGTAGCAGATAATGAGCACATATAACATAGCACTATAGATAAGGTAGCGGATAATATGTCTTCAGCTGAGGCATAGGAAAAAGGTTCTTACAGACAAGTGCAAAATAAACAATACAAAAAGAAAATTATTTTGTCATACGCACACAAAGTAGGCCTTAGTTCCTACCCAGAAAGTACTTTAGGGTATTGATCCTTTTGGGGCAGAAAGATCCATATGAGGTTTCAATATCTTTGGTGAGATTGTCCATTTTCTCTGTCATGGATTTGCAACCCATGATTCCTTGTCTCTTAGTGTCTCCCATATCCATTATGAGTTTAGCCACATCTTTACCTGTTTCTTTATTGGCATCCATGAGCTTATCCAATTGTTCTTTCATGGCAGTGAGCATGGTCTTCAGTCCTTTCAATCCTTGTTGAATTTGATGTAAGTTGTTGGGATCAGTAGACTGAGTCTCTGTTGGTTCAATCGGTGGATCAACTTGCACTAGAGTATCTCCAATCTTGGCACTCCTTACCCAACCATCTTCACTTAATGTGTATCCCATCATAGTTAAAGTTTTCTTACCTATACTAGAGATGATTTTGAGAGAAAAAATGCCAGATCAACCTTCATTACTTCCAGTATATGAGAGATAAGCAAACCATAGGGTAAATAGGAAGCAGAGGATGAAACATGTCTAATAATTTCAAGCATAAACTGGTGAATCCACACAAACCAATCAAACTTTTTGTTGTGCACGAGACGATACAAAGAAAAAATATCCCTAAAGGTGTTGAAAGAGTCAGTCATAGGGAGAAGGGAGGTTGCAATCATATGAGCTAATACATGATGCTCAAACTTTAAACTTTTGGGACCAATATTGGGGGGGGGGGGGGGGGGAGGGGTCAGACATGATTTTTTTGCCTCTTCTAGGGTCACTTCAAAATTGTTTTGCCAAGAGTTTTGAATAAACACATCATAACCATGAAACTTAGCAAAAAATATTTTCTAAGATATTGATTTGCATCAAGCACAATAGGAGTACCTAAGACTGTTGACTCCAAATCATCATTGTCATTCAATAATAGATTTGCATAGAACATCCTTACATGCTCTTCATATACAATATTTTCAATAGTGTCAAACGGGGGAGAAAGGTGTTGAAATTCAAAAACACACACAACATCACATGAAAATATTTCATGAGAGAGAGAGAGACTTGCAGTATGCCCATGTGCCATATATTTTGAATTATATTCAAACCTCAATTTTTTTGGTTGGACTGTAAAAGTTCAACTTGTCCTCAGACTTAAACTCAGTGTCTTCCACTTTTCCCTTTTTCATGCAGGCCTGTTGGGGGTTTGATCCATGGTTCTCTTGCCGGCTCTTTTCTGTCTTAATGTTTGATCTTCCGAAGAGTCACTACTCTTATGGTCAGTTTTGAGAGATCGGGTCAAGATATGACTCAAGATCAACAGTTTCTTCAAGGTTTTGAGTCTTTTACAACCGTCTGCTACGCCTTGTGACTGTGGAGGATGAGAAAATTCTTTTTCATGATAGAGAGGTTAGGTGAGGAGTAAAAAATAATGAGAGAAGGGAGTACTTAAGAAGCCTCTTGGGAGTATGAAGGGTTGCATTGGTTAGAGGAAATGTTATGAACAGAGTGAAGTAACTGTTATGAGGAATCTCTTCGACGGCAATAATTACAGTCATATCATAAATAATGAAGTCATACACTTATCAAACATTATAAAAGGAAGTACAATATTTTGCCAATCTTAATAACGAGAAAAAATCTTTTTGCACAGCAGATAAATTTCTAATATTATTGTGCAGTAAGCAAAAACGCTATTCTAAAAGAGGTTTTGTAAAGATATCAACAGGTTGAGACTCAGTGTTAATAAATGTTGGAATTATATCACCTTTTGCAATACGATGACGAATAAAATGATGTTTAATTTTTAAATGATTTGCTCTGGAATGATGCACGGAATTTTTTGATAAATAAATAGCACTAGAATTATCACATAAAATGATAGTGGAAGTAAGATTAAGATCATAGTCTAGGAGCTATTACATAATTCATAGAACTAGAGTGCAACAACTTCCAACAGCTAAATATTCAGCTTCAATAGTCAATAATGCAACACAATCTTGTTTTTTGCTACTTGAAGAAGTTAATGCATTTCCCAGTAGTTGACAAGTGCCATTGGTGCTCTTTTTGTCAGTTCTATGGTCTGCAAAGTCTGCATTTGAAAAGCCTTTTAGATTAGAATTTTTAGAATGAGAATACCATAAACCTAGCTTGGTGGTGCCAATAAAATATCTAATAATACGTTTTACCGTATTCAAATGTGATTCCTTGGGAGCCAACTAAAATCTTTCACATTTGAAAACATTGAATAGTATATCCAGTTGATTAGTTGTGAGATATAAAGGGATCTAATTATTACCCTGTACACAGTTTCATCAACTTTTTTTCGTCTTTATCTTCTTCTAGAATTGTTGACGGGCTCATGGGAGTTCCACTAGGCTTTACATTTTTTATACCCAATAATTTTATAAGCTACTTTGTGTATTTAATTTGGGTAATATTCCATTGGAAGATTGCTTAATTTGTAGCCTAAGGAAGAATGTAAGTTCTCCCATCATGCTCATTTTAAATTCTCCTTGCATAGTATGGGCAAATTTTCTCACATAACATAGAGTTAGAACTTTCACTACTAATATCATCTACATAAATTTGAGTAATAAGATTACCTAAATTTGATCGTTTAATAAACAAAGTTGTATCAATATTACTTTATTTGAAGCCATGATTAAACAGGACGGAGCTTAGTCTCTTATACCAAGTTCAGGGAGCTTGTTTGAAACATATAATGCCATTGATAACTTGAAAATATAATTTGGAAGACTATTGTTTACAAATTCAGGAGTTTGTTTCACATAAACGTCTTCTGAGATGTACCTATTGAAGAAAGTGCTTTTTACCTCCATTTGAAATAGTCGTAAACCTTTATGTGCTACAAAAGAATGTAATATTCAAATGGATTCTAACCTTGCCACAGGAGCGAAGGTTTTATCATAGTCGATTTCTTTTTGTTGCGAGTAACCTTGAGCGACTAGTGCTTCCTTACTATGAACTAGTTGATAAGACACATTCAGCTTATTTCTGAATACCCAATTTATTCCTGCAATTGATACATCAGAAGGTTTTGGAACAAGGTTCCATAATTTAGTTATTTCACATTATTCAAGTTCTTCTTTCATAGCTTTGACCCAATTGTCATCCTTGAGTGCTTCATCCACAAGATGAACTTTGTATACTTCACATGTAGAACTTAAGGGGACTTTTCCTACCCCATTAACATTCCTTTTGGATTTATCTCCAAAAGTGACTGATCCGCCATCTAGGTTTGTGACAAATTTAAAAAGTTGTTTGTCACCTGTCATATGTCTGAAACACGCACTGTCAAGATACCATTTTCCTTTTCTGCTTTTCTTGTAGTGTTCGTGCATAAAAAGTAAATCATTTTTTCTTAAGTACCCATGCGTTATTGGGACTTTTTTGGTTAGACTTAGAGGTGGAAGCCTCATTTGTTCAAACCTATTGTTTTTTGTTCCTAAACCTACAACTGTTATAAAAATGACCATATTTACCGCAATAAAAACAAGCAAGGTGGCTTTGTTAAGTTCAATCATGGGATCTAATAAAAAGTACCCACCTGGGAACTTTTTGAGAGTCGATTTATTTGACTTAACAGAGTTATGGCTGGTGGATTTTCGTAATCCATTTAACTAAAATCGGAGCTGGTAGACTTTTTCTTGAAGCATGTCTCTTTCAATATCACAAACTGCCACTTTTAGTTCACAACCCTTTTTTCTGTTTGAACATTGTGAAGTTCATGAAGGAACTTTTCAGGATCTGTCATAGAAAAATCAATAACTTCTTGAAGCGCAATGCATTTAGGATATGGACGTACCTCACTAGTTTCTCTGATAGCCATGAGACTTAACTTTTCATCTAGTTCATCTCTATTTCTTCGTCATCACTTTCTCCTATTGCCATGAAGCATATGTTGACCATTTCTTTATTCTGGATCCTTCTCCGTCACTCCAAGCTCTGAATGATTTCTTCTTTTAAAAATCATTATTGATTTTTCTTTTATTTCCGGATATTCAGCTTGTATATCGCAAAATTTTCCACATCCATAGCACCTTCCATCATTTTCATTTTGTTTTGTTCATTTTTTGACAAATTTGTGTACCTTTTCTTCCTCCTCTAGTTTTTATCATCATATTTGATACTACCCAAGATAGCATTGCTATGTTTTCATCCTGCTCTCCTCCTCCTCCTCCTCCTCCTTTTCTTCTTCATTTTCGGACTTGACTGTTGTTACTTTGAACGCAATATTTCCCTTTTTCTCTTCTTTGTTTAGATGAGTCTTTTTGAAGGCTATGAGATATCCATGTAATTTATCGTATAATATTTTATCAAGATCTTGACATTCTAAGGCAATGACCTTAGGGTGCCATACTGCAAGTAAACTTCTAAGTATTTTTCTAACTTATTCTCTAGTTTCAAGGTTCTTTCGAACGATTTTGGATCACCAATGATATTGCTGAATCTTGAGAACATTTCTTCATTGGATTCACCCTCTTTCATTTGAAAACAATTCGTATTCATGAACCAGTTCATATTCATGAACTAAAAGATATATCATTGCCTCTTTGACTTTGTTCATACCTTCATATGTGACTTATAGTTTGTCCCATATTTATTTTATAGTTTCACAACTTGATATATTTTCATACTCTTCTCCACTTATAGCATTATACGTGAACTTTGCTTTGCTTTGGCATTCACTTAAACAATGGCCGCTTGTTCCTTAGTGTAATCATGTAAATTGAGAGGTTTGGATGATACCATAACCTAAAGTCTTTGTCATTCCTTGGTGGAATTGGGAGATCCCCCTTTTTTATCACAGGTCATACCTTAATTTCATATGATTTAATGTAGCTTTCCATTCGTACTTTCCAGTGTGAAAAGTGCTAACCATTAAAGTTGTCACAACTCGGATTTTTCACCCTCGGAAGTCGTGATGGAGACTACTAGTGAAATCTAGGCAAGCTAACTAACTGAATTATTTACCTTGTTTGCATTTTTAATCTGATAACAGTTTAGAGCCAACCATTAGATAACAATAGAATTCAATAAGCGGAAGACTGCATTGTAAAGATTTAATAATACTGCTAATACCAATCCATAACAAATATACCCAAGACTGGTGTGACAACTTCACAAACTGTCTAGGAGTACTACAAATAAAGGTTTAAAAGAAATAAATACAACATTGTCTCTAGAAATACATGAAAGAAACATGAATAGTAGATAGAAGGAGATATCAAGGTATGTGGATGCCTGCCGGACTATCTCGGGTCGCCTGATGAACAAGAAATAACAATCTCACTGTGGTTCGAAATCTACAGTACTGGGATCTGCACAAAAGAATGCAGAGTGTAGTATCAGCACAACCGACGATGAGGCTAGGACCACAATACCAATTAAACATGTCCAGCTAAATCATATACATCAAAAAAGAAGAACAGTAATGTACAATTAAGTATGGGAGGGGGAAACATGCTGCGAGGACATCGACTAATAACAGAAGAACAATAAATAAATATGAGGATCACCGCAGTTCAATTCAAAGTAGGAAGGGGGAATCATGTTGCAGATACAACAAGTATTTAAAGGAAAACAACAATTAAATGTAGAGAAATCATAACTTAGTTATCCATAGAATTAGGAAATCAAAGACAAGTGCACGACATCACCCTTCGTGCTTTAACACTCTCTCACCAAAGCAATACATGGCATCACCCTTCGTGATTTAACACTCTCTCACCAAAATAATACATGGCATCATCCTTCATGCTTTACACTCTCCCTCACCCAAGCATCAATCACAAAGAAAATAGGGTAAGGGAATCTATAACATCAAATAAAATCAAGTAACAACAGAAAATAAGTAAACGTAAAGGACGACATAACTCCATTATCAGCAAGAGTCATGAAAATCAAGGACAAGTGCAGGCATCACCCTTAGTGTTTTTACTCTCGTCCTCGCCATAAGAAGCAATATAAATTGCACGGCATCACCCTTTGTGATATTACTCTCATCCTCACCAAGAATCAATATAATCTGCACAGATTTGTACATCGTGTGGCACGACATCACCCTTCGAGATTTACACTCTTCCTCACAAAATCATACACGACATCACCCTTCGTGTTTTATCACTCTTCTTCACCCAAATAACAATCAAAATAAATAAGGGTAAGGAAATAAATGAATTTACAACAAAAATCTCGGCAAAGGAACAATAGTTCAGCAATCAAGTTCCGGTAAGGGAACAACATCAAAACATCAATATCCCGGCAAGAGAGATAGCATTAAAAGCAACAATATCCCGCCAAGGGAGGAAACAATATGATTCTCTTCTCTTTTTTACTTTTACTTCACAACTCACTTCATAACTTGAGCCAATACTCTAAAAGGGTTCAACTACCACTTAGACTTTTACCTTTCAATATACACTTGAGCCAACGCTCTTCAATCTTCAAATATAACTACTTCCACAAACTTTGCCCAACAATAGGAATCATCACCAAGGCATGAATAATACAACGAAGTCATGGTCATAATAATATAAGACTCACGACCATGCTTGACACCAATGTATAGGTAATCGTCCCCATGCCTATACGTCGTACTCAATAAATATCACATAGCCAATAGGACTCGACTCCTAATTCCTCAAGCTAAGGTTGGACCAAATACTTACCTCGATGCCGTGAACATAATTCAAGTCTCAACTATTTCTTTGCCTCTAGATTCCACCATCAATTCTCATATCTAGACACAAGTTACTTAATTACATCAATAAATGCTAAATGAATCAATTCTAACGTATGAAAATAAGTTTTCCAAAATTTTACCCAAAAAGTCAAAAATTGCCCCGAGCCCACGGTCAAAACCCGAGGTTCGAACCAAAACCTGATTACTCATTCCCCACAAACCCAAATATATAATTTATTTTGAAATAGGACCTCAGATCGAGGTCCAAATCCCCAAAATTTAAAAAACCTAGGTTCTCCCCAAACCCAAAACACCTAATTTTTCCAATAAAAGGCATTGATTGTGAGTTGAAATCGTGTGAAAATATGTTAAGGATTGAAGAAAACTAGTTGAAGTGTAGGCATGTGCAAGCGTACTATCATAGTGTAAACCAACAATTTCAGCAAAGAATAAATTTATAAGTTCATTCAGAGTTTAAGCCCACATGTTGACTCAATCATGGCTCAAATAATTCACAATAATATCATAAATGTGCGAAGCATCATAGCTTATGGTTTAACAGTCAAATTTTAGGCTTATAAAAGCCTAAGCACAACCCGAACATGAACAAAAATCTTTGTCCTGCACATGGGTTCATCCCCACGCATGTGCGCGCCCAATAGCAAGTAGCTACCATAACAATTCAAGCAACTAGTGCCTCAATAGATTTTAAATAAAATACTTACCTCAAACAAATCAAACCACTCCACTAGCAAGTGCTTCCCACACGTATCGGCCTTCGTAAGGTTCGAATCTAGTAAAAAATAACGCAATAATATAAATAAATCTATAGGAATTGATTCCAAAAAGCTACGATCTTTAACTACAGTCAAGCTTAAAAGTCAACCCAGATCCATATCTGGGAATTTGACAAAATGTATACAATCCGAACATCCACTCAACTACAAGTTCAACTATATCAAAATTACAAAATTCTGACACTAAATCGTCGCTCAAATTCCCAAATCTTACTCTCCAATACCTAGTCCAAAATTCTCCAAATTCCACCTTAAAACACATAAACTAGGTGAGAAATTCAAGGGGTATTCAATATTAATGAATAAAAATGATCAAAAGTGGCTTACCTCTTGAAATCCAGTAAAATCTCCTTCAAAAATTGTCTCAATCCGAGATCCCAAAGTCCAAAAATGAATGAAACCTCGGAACACTTCGAAATGTGCCAGTGCTTTTGCACATGCAATCCACTTAACCGCATATGTGGTCACATAGGCGGGACTAATCTTCCGCTTCTACGGTTTCCCCGAAGACCTCCTGCCCTCGCTTTGCGGAAAAGATGCGTAGCCACACTAACAACCTCCTCTCCGCTTATGCAAACACTGCTGCCACATGCCCATATCGCACCTGTCGTAGATGCAACCAAAAAACTCGCACCTGTGCATCTCCTCAGACCAACCAAAATCCGCTTTTGAAATGCCTTACACACTTCAGCGGTCTTGCACCTGCGACCAAATTCTTTGCATATATGATTGCACAAGATGTACTTCAGCAATTCCTCAAGTCCAAACTTATTCAGATTCCAACCGAAATTACCCCTGAGGTCCCCGAGGTCCCGTCCAAACATACCAACCCATCCCAAAATCTCATACTGTAATGACCGGACTGGTCCTTTTACTATTTAGAAAAATGTTCCCTTAAATAAAACTTCCCACATTTTCTTTAACGAAAATACATCTTGTGGGGGGGGGGGGGGCGATTAGTTCGGAAGTTAGGAGAGTTTTGAGTGAAAATAAAAACAATTATTTCCTTAAGATTTTCATACAAGGCCAAATTTGACTTCAGTCTATTGTCTTGGGAAACAGACTCGGATTCATGATTTGACGGTCCCAGAGGGTTAGTGAGAATATATGAGACCTGGCGTATGCTCGGAATTGAATTCCGAGGTCCCTAGCCCGAGTACGGAATTTTGATGTAAAATTGTTAAATCAAAATTTTAAAGAATCATAGAATCTAGATATTCATTAAAAACCCAGGTATAGGGTTCATATTCCAGTTCCGAAACTTGGTACAAGTCCGAAATATCATATAAGACCTATCCATTTAATTTGGTGTCAATCCGAATAGTTTAAGGACATTTTTACCCGTTGATAGGAAATAAAGAACACGAAGTTCATTAAGTTGAACCAATTGGTTTTGGGGTTTGATTCTTTGATTTAGCATTGTTTGGGTGTTTCGAGAGTTTGACTAGGTCCGCCTCGTGATTTCAGACATGTTTGTATGTTCGACCGGGGCTCGGGAGCCCCGAGCGTCAAATGGTCGAGGTTCAAGCGAAACCAGACTTTGAAAGGAAGCAAATTTGCTGCTTCTGTCAAAACCGCCTACGAGGTTCTTTGATCGCCGAAGCGGTGACCGCATAAGCAACCACTTGGTTGCAGAAGCGGAAGGTCCAGGAAAGGAAGGGACCGCGAAAGCGTCCCAAGGACGGTAGAAGTGGTCCCGCATGTGTGAACTAAGTGACCGCATATGTGGTCCTGTCAGCTTGTCCGCAAACCGCAAAAGCGGTTATCCTTCCGCAGAAGCGGATATGCGAAAATTCGTCCGCAGATGAGAAAATCACTAGCGCAATAAGGGTTCATTAAATACGAACCCAAGCTCATTCTCACATATTTTCACTCCACTTGGGCAATTTTGGAGGTCCCAAATAGAGGATTTCAATATAACAACACAAGGTAAGTGATTCCCACTCACTCTTAGCTTAAATACATGAACATTAGATAGATTTAACATTAATAATCAAGTAAAAATTAAGGATTAGAGATAGGCCTAGGGTTTTGATAAAATTAAGATTTAACCACCTAATTAGCCATGTAATGAACTAAAAATTATATATTAGTAATCCTTAGGTTATATGGAGTAACCTTCGAAAACTTTTGGAAATCCGGGCACGTGGGCTCGTGGTAGGAATTTCTAAAACTTGCGGAAAAGGTTGTAAAATCATTTAATTAGATGGAATTCAACTTTGTGAGCACTTATTGACTAGCTCTTGCTTTATTTAACTAGTTGGTGCTCGTTCGTCTTCGAACTAATGTTGGAGCCTATTCTTGTTATTGAAGGAACGCTTCGAAGCAAGGTAAGTCTCCTTTCTAATATTGTTAGGGGGAAATTACCCCATAGGTGAGTTAAACTGATTATGTGCTCCTGTTTGTGGGGGCTACGTATGCACGAGGTAACGAGAGTCCGTGCGTAGCTACTATTATGCTATTGTCCGGGTAGTTTAGTACCCAAAAGCATGCTATACTTGGAATGTTTGAAGTCTTATTGACATTCTAATTGCTTAACTAAAATTGAACTAGTAGATAAATTTCAAAAAGGATTAAACTCAATTTCTTAAAACAGTTAAGGAGAGTTGATTTTAAATGAATAAATATCCATCGATAAGTCCTTATTTGACTGATTGAGCATGTATTCTTATGTGTACCTGCATCGCATGCATGATTCACGAGCAGGGTATGTGTTTATTTTGGAACGAGCTGATCGCCTCGGTGAAATAGATGCATCTATGGTACAGGCTGCTCGAACCTCGGCAGTGCACACTTTACATTTCTGTTGGAGCGGGCCGTCGACCTCGGCATGATTTGCGCATGTTTGTGCTATTGTCTTGAACTCATTTGAGTTGTTTTATGCCACATTATGGCTCGAGATCATTTTATTTATAATAAGCATAAGTATTTTTCTCCTCGTACTCAGTCAAATTCTAGTACAGTTTATGATATCATTCCACAGAGATTGGTTAATCTAGGCTACAGACTTTTAATATTTTTTACTACTATTTGAGAGAACCAAATTGATGAAAGATAAGTTTTAAAACATGTTAATTAATTAAAGAAAAACAAACAATTTCCAAAGAATTTATAATTTAAAAAGAGTTGGGAATCGTTGAATTCACTTAATAATATTATTACAATAAAATCTCAATTTCTACATGTATTTCTCTAAAGAATAATTGGTTATTGCGAATTCAATTATATTTACTCACTAAGAAAAAGTCAATTAATAACACTCCGTGAGGCTATGCAATTAATTGAGCTAAAACTAGTGACGATCAACCCGAAATATTTTCTTGCTTGAATTGTGCTAAAAGGTAGTAAAAACTTCGTGAGAATATTTTTACTAAAAATCAGTAATCTTGCCAACAACAATTCCTCTTTGAGAATTAAAACTGAGACAAACAAGATTACATATTTGAAATAAGAGTTTTATAAAAAATGATACTCACCCTACTATTTTATTCATTGGTTATTATATATCAATTTTGCTCCGTGAGAATAACAAAATTATAATAATAATAAGTTAATTAAAATATATAGAAGTGATAATAATGATTAGTTAGAAACCATTATTTCAGCACAGTATGAATTATACAATGAAAATTTCAAGCCAAGGATGTATTAAAACTGAAATAGTATTATAAAAATATATATCAAGCTTCATCATCTATCCCAACAAAAGCGATTACTTCATTATGGAGTATTAAATCTCACAATAATAAAGAATTCTAGAATATTTCCAATACTCTCAGAAAATCCAAAAACTTACTAAAAGAAAATAAAATATTTAAAGAAAGAAATTAAAACCAAAGTTTAGATAAAAGTAGATCTTCTTCTTCCGCTACCCCCTTTCCGATGACAAATTGCATTCTATTTATAATAAATCTTGAAAGCATTAAATGATTTGGACATGTCCAAGGAATGAGTTTGTACTTGTAATCTCAACAAGAACATAAGTCCTTCTGAATCTGTGGGACAAAAACGAAAACCAAGTTAGCCAGGTGGAAAATCTTGCTAAGCAAGTTCGGCATTGTTTACGTATCTCAGAAGGCAATCAAAGGACAGTCCTTGGCACATCACCTCACCGAGAATCCCGTGGATGGAGAATACGAGCCTCTGAAGATGTATTTTCCGATGAAGAGGTATCTTTCATTTTAGAGGATATTGCAAAATCCTATGATGTTTGGAGAATGTTTTTTGATGGAGCAGCAAACTTCAAGGGAGTTGGTATAGGAGAAGTACTTTCAGAAACCGGTCAGCATTATCCGGTTTTTGCAAAGCTCGCATGCACCAACAACATGACTGAATACAAAGCCTGCATCTTAGGGCTCAAGCTTGCCATTGACATGAACATTCAGGAGTTACTAGTGATAAGGGATTTATATTTGCTCATACATTAGGTTTGAGAAGAATGGGAAACTAAGAACTCTAAGATACTCCCTTATCTGCATCATATACAGGAGTTGAGAAAGAGGTTTACAAGGACAAAATTTCAGCATGTCCCCAGAATACAGAATGAGTTTGCCGATCCATTGGCTACCCTATCATCTATGATTCGACATCTAGATAAGAATTTTATTGATCCTATCCCGGTAAAGATTCATGATCAGCCAACTTATTGTGCTCATGTCGAGGAAGAAGCAGACGGAAAACCATTGTTCCATGACATCAAGGAGTATTTGATAATATGAGGGTATCCAGAGCTTGCAAATCTCACTGATAAACTCACACTTTGGTGGTTATTTAACAACTTCTTTCGCAGCGGAGGAATCATATATAGGAGGACTCCAGATTTGGGATTATTAAGGTGTGTCAAAGCAAAGGAAACATCCAGGTTATTAGAAGAAGTTCATGTAGGGACGTGAAACTCACATATGAATGGTTTTGTCTTAGCAATGAAGATACTCCGAGCAAGATATTTTTGGATGACTATGGAAACGGAATGCGTCCAGTATATCCAAAAATGTCATCGATGTCACATACATGTAGCATGATAAGAGTGCCTCCAAATGAGCTTAGTGCAACAAGCTCGCCATGGCCGTTCGTAGCTTGGGGAATGGATGTCATTTGACCTATCGAGCATACCACATCAAATGGGCACGAGTTCATTCTCGTGACAATTCATTATTTCACCAAATGGTTTGAAGCAGCTTCATAAAAGGCAGTTACTAAGAAAGTTGTGGTAGACTTTATCCACGACCGCATTTTTTGTAGATTCGGGATTCCAATCGATCAATACTGATAATGGATCCAATTTCAACAGCGACTTGATGAAAGCAATATGTGAAATATTCAAGATCAAACACAAAAATTCTACAACATACAAGCCTTAGATGAATGGAGCTGTAGAAGCAACCAACAAGAACATCAAGAAGATACAAAGAAAAATGATAGAAAAACATAAGCAGTGTTATGAGAAGTTATCATTTGCCATATTGGGATACCGTACCACAGTTCGCACATCAACCAGGGCAACTCCCTATATGCTAGTTTACGATACAGAAGCAGTCATGCCCGCCGAGGTAAAAAGTCCCTCCTTGAGGAACATACAAGAAGTGGAGCTAGATAATGCAGAATGGGCAAAAAGTCGTTATGAGTAGTTAGCTCTTATAGATGGGAAAAGAATGAATGCGGTTTGCCACGGTCAACTATAACAGAACAGAATGTCCAGAGCTTTCAACAAAAGATTCAAGCCAAGGAAATTTATACCGGGGCAGCTGGTGTTGAAGAAACTTTTCCCACTACAAGATGAAGCCAAAGGGAAATTTCTCTCCCAACTGGCAAGGTCCATACATGGTTCACCGGGTTTTAATCGGGGGAGCTCTCATACTCGCAGAAATGGACAGAGAAGTTTGGCCAAAGCCAATCAATTCAGATGCAGTCAAACGTGACTCTGTGTAACCACTTATGATTTATCTTATGATGTAATATGAACTACGCCTGACCTGATTCCTGTTTAAGAGGGGATACATCGGCAGCCCTATGGTTTCTTTCACAATTTAATAAATTTCTCATTCCCCCCCGCCATTGGAAACTGGGGAAGAATTTTGAGGAGGACCCTCAAATTCCGAAGTTGATTTCAGCCATTTATCGCACGAAGCCGTCAGAAGCACGAGCCCAGTAAACTGGGGCAGAATTTTGAGGAGGACGCCCTCAAAATTCTGAAGCAGGAGAGGTTGCAATGTCGTGAAGCATGTCGCAGTCACCATTTCATCTAAAAGAAAACTATTTTTAATTATGTATTTATGTTACATTTTACTAAATCATGCATGAATATTATAAAAATTGCTTTATTTAGCAATGCTACCCCAATGATGCACAACGTCGAGCAAGACAAGAAATGTCCACGAGAAGAGGAACTAACATTCCCCCCGTTAAAAATTTCACGATTCATCTTTGGATGCATGCACTCAATTCGTAAAATCATCAACTATATTTACACACTCACACATCCCGGGAATACAACTCTCAGAACCATCATTTATCTACAATTGATATCCATACGCACTATCCCCAGCGGCCACAATATCGCAATCAACTATCAGCTAAGAGATTTTACTACTACTTGCCTTTTACATTTCCCGGCGTTGCATATGGCTACCTTTCTATCTTCTGAAACTAAGCTCTGCCTTCATCTGCATTTCTGTAAATAAGGCTACTTTTCTGCCTTATGAGACTAAGCATTGTCTCCACCTACATTTCTCTGCATTGCATAAGTCTACCATTGTGCCTTCCGATACTAAGAATTGTCTCTACCTACATTTCTCTACATTGCATAAGGCTACTTTTCTACTTTCCAACACTAAGCATTGTCTCCACTTGCATTTCTCTGCATTGCATAAGGCTACTATTCTGCCTTCTGAGACTAAGAATTATCTCTATCTACATTTCTCTGCATTACATAAGTCTACCATTCTGCCTTCCGAGGTTAAGATCTACCTCCATAATTGCATGGATGAAATATCACCATCACTATTTAAATCCCGCATAAGTTGAAATATCGCCATTATATTCACACTTGCATCGGCTGAAAGATCAGCACCTTCTGCGTTTCATCGGCTGAAAGAACGTCACCTTCTGCACTTCGTCAGCTGAAATATCGCCATTTTATTTCAATATTGTATCAGGCGAAATATCTCTATTTTATTTAAATCTTTCATCAGATGAAAGATTGCCAACTTCCACATTTCATCAGCTGAAAGATGGCCACCTTCTGCATTTCATCTGCTGAAAGATCGCTACCTTCTACATTTCATCGGATGAAAGATCGCCACCTTCTACATTTAATCGGCTGAAAGATTGCTACCTTCTGCATTTCATGGGCTGAAAGATCGCCACCTTCCGCATTTCATGGACTAAAAGATCGCAAAATTGTCCAAAGGCGTCAATGTTCAGAGGCACCATTTCCATTGACCGAGAACGCCATGCCATGGCCTAAGGACCCCATTTTATCTTTTGCATATTATTATTCAAAGGCATCATGATTCGGAGGCATCATTCTCATATCCCGATAACAACATCTCATAGCCTCTGAATCCTTTATCATACACTTCATGGCCCAGGATGTATGCTCAAAGAACGTCATCCTAACCGTCCGAAGACAACATTCATTGTCCAACGGGAATTTGCATTACTTTTGAATTTATGCACAATATATGTTGGTATTTCTCACTTGAAGGTACACAGGTTATCAATGGCTGTCTCAGCAAGAGCGATCCCGCTCCGGTCCCTACAGCTTATCAGACTTCAACTACCTTTCTCAACCTAAACGTCGCGTCCGTTCTTGAAAAACCTCCATTGGCATATTCCGCCTATGAATCCTGAACTACATATGGCCTGATTCCTGTAAAAATAGGGATATATAGGCAACTCAAGAGCTAGAGCTCGGTCAAAACTTTGCAAATCATTTCTTTCGGTATAATTGGCCATCATATCTTTACCCCGCAACTCTTTCATCCTTCTCTGGTAAAGAGGGGCAGTTGTTGATGCCCAATTTTCCCTTATATATTCTTTATACTCATAGTACTCTCAAAATAGCATGTGTATACATATATATGCACTCCAAAGTGTTTTGATGTTTTATCTAACTTTTAAAGGGTTTTATAATCAATTTATTGTCCCTTTTAACAGTACAAAATCTAATCATTATTCCCAAAATTATTAATTTTGGTGAATAGTTTATTTTATTTCTATATTTATAGCAAAATATAGTTAAGGTTTTTTTTTGTATATTTTTACAAATTTATCTGATATTTTAAAGCTAAATTGCATACAATTATAATTTTAGCCTATTTTAAGATTAATAGCATTTTCATAATTGTAAAATTGGTTTCAATATTTTTCTAATTAATTTTATGTACTATTAGTTGTTTAGTACTTTTTATTTTCTTTTTTAATCATTTTACTATTTTTTTATAAAATAAGAAGATTCGCTATTTAACATTTAGCCTAATCTTATTTCAAATACAGCTCCATTTTCTTTCAAAATCCCCCCCCCCCAACCCAAATTGAGCCCAACCGGACCAACCCATTTTTTTTAAATTTGTCCCAAACCATAACTCGGTCCAATTGTCCCTATTAGGTTCCAACCTACCCTTTAGATCTAGGTCGTTGATTATACAAATCATTGGATACAATTTACCCTACCATAATTAAACCCAAACTACCTACCCTAATTTCCTCATATAAACTGAGCAGCCGCCTTTGAATACTCCACTCTCTCTCAAACTCTCTCGAATAATCCCTAACCCTAGCCTCCTTCCATCTTCTCCGACCATAACCTTATCGGACTCCATAGCTACTCAAGCCATGGATAGATGGTATTCACCTATCTTCACAGTACGCCATGGTTGTTCGACATTTTGAGGCCTGACCTCGGTGACTCCCTCTCCAATCTTCTCAGACCTCTGATTTCATGGCTTCTTCAGCCATGCTCCGGCATATTCAAGACTCACGAAACTAACTCTTTGACCTTTCTGACTCTAATCGCTGACTTTTACAAGCCTTTCTCATTCTAGGGTTCCTCTGAGACCCTAACATTTCGAGGTTTTCTCCAATTCTTTTTAGATCCGTTTTGTATCTATTCTATACTTGAGTGTTCAAATGATTTCCTTAATTTTCTTTTGAAAATTACATTCAAAAAACCTTCTTTTCTGATTTAGGATTTTCTGGAAAGTGTTTAAGTTTTTATGATCTTTCTTCTTTATTATTCGTATTGTTTCTCCTACTGTGTTTCCTATATCGTGTTCTCACTTGCTTTCTACTATGTTCATATACTTTTTCTTTTACCGTGTTTTTGTATATTCTTTTATTGAGTTTTATACTCCGTGCTTGAATGTTCTTTACTGTGTTTTCTATACCCCGTTCTTGTATTCTTCTAATGTGTTTTCTGTGTTGTGTTTCGCATGCTTTTTCACTATGTTCTACTATTTTCTTCCACTATGATCTGATGTGTTTCTCCTACTGTATCCTTCTACCGTGTTCTTAAGTGTTCTTTCTATTTTACCATGTTAAGCATGTGTTTCTTCTACTATCAATTGTTCTCTCACCATGCTTAGAATTAGCTTCTTCACTATGTTTGCCTGATCTTTCTATTTGTTTGCATGTTTTCTCATGAATTTCTAAAAATAAATCTCTGAGCCTATTGCCTCCTCATATATGTATTTGACTCAAGTCATAAACCCTAAAATTTGGGGGGATCTCTCCCGAGTCTTGTTATATGATCAAACTAAGACCTATTCCTAGGTGTAAATTTTTTTTTGGACTGCAGACAACTCTGATTCTCCTACATTAGACTCTTCTATTAAATAGCATGATAAATTTCTTCATGTTCCACATGTCTGTATGCTTTTTATATATAATAATTCCATCTTCAAAGATGTTTTCAAATTAGTGATTGATTCAGAATTCCTTATTAATAGGTCTAATTGATTGTTACTATTTTTTCTTAAGTTAAAACCTTTCTTAACTTTCTTAGACTAGATTCATTCAGACCTTGTGATTTATTTGCTATCAAATTATTTCCTTTCCTTAAATTGTGTAACCGTGTACTGTTAAGACCTTGTCCTTAAATAAACCTCTATGTATTTACTGCTTTAAAAAGTGTTTGATTAATCTCTTTCCTTAATTTGTTTTCCCCGTTTGAAATCAGAATCCCTTAATTAAAGAGAAACCTTGTGTAATTGATTTCCAACTATTCTCAATACCTATTTCTGCTTGCTTTCTACACTATAAATACATGACTATTTAACTACACAATCACAATTATCTTCCGAACTTATACTTAAAGTATTCTTGCTTCTTGTCTGCACTTTGGATTTTACAAGTCTACTGCTTCTCTTTTCTTATTTCTTGAAACTGGTATGTTCTGATTTTGATTTCAGCTTCACCTCTATGTGTTTACTTTATAGTTTTAACATTCTTGTTTACTTTATTATTTATGATCAATATTAACTATGCGTATCCTTTTCTTGTACCTCTTTTTATTGTGAACCCTACCCCTTACTCCCTTCTATGTGTTTGAGTTAGGGTTCATGACCTGCCAGCACCTAAGTTGCTGCTCAGGTCTGAAATGAACCCCAATGGATCCTAACTCCCAAAATTTGGTTAAACGGGCTGGTCAGAGTGTACAAGCACTCCTAATTGCTGGGCATGACCACCGACCAACTATGGCTTTTCCTAATCCCCTCTCTTGTACTTACACTTACTTTTAGACTCTAAGTTCTGCCCCCCCCCCTCTTATGAGCCTTGTCTTGGGAAATTGCGTTCTCTATAAATTTGGACATCCGAGGGCTGGCCCTTCTACACTGCACTATTATTCTACAGTAATATTTGGGGTGTAAGAATTGCATGGAGTTCACGAAACTACTTGGAAATTTAACACATCCCAATAAGAGAAAGGCTCTGGAAATCGATTTTTTGGGAGTTGGTTTACTTCATGCTTCAGGCAGGAAACCTGAATCAGGATCTCTTTGCTTGTAATTTTTAGTTCTCCAATGTAATTTTACATTTTCTTATTCATTCTGGGTTGTAATAACTTGTAAAAGCTATTGGGGCTTTCGTGGAAAGGGGAGGGTAAATCATGCATGCAAAAAGGGGTAGATACCATGTTCATAGGTGATTATTATACTTCTGCACTTATATCATGCATTCAACTTTAATTTCTGTATTGCACATAGATACCATGTTTATAAGTTCTTTATTTTTTAAGATAGAAATAATGTTTACAGCTTCTGCATTTCTTATAGAAACCATGTCTATAGGTTTCTACACTTCTGCATATCTTTTTTAGAAATCCTGCTTGTAGGTTTCTACACTTCTGCATTTTATAGAAGCCATGTCTGCAAGTTTACACACTTCTACATTTTATGTAAAAACCATGTCTGTAGGTTTTTCCGTACTTCCGCATATCACATAGATAACATGTTCATAAAACTTCCTGAATTCTGCATATGCATCTATCACTAGGCAAACATATTTATAGGTTTGGAATAACAAACAACATCCTAGACACCATGCTTATTGGACTCTTGTACTTTTCATTTCAACTATAAACGTCTTAAAATCATTAGCACTTAGAAAACATGCCTATATGAGTTATCAACTAAAGTATGCTTCTTTTCTCAAACTGATAGATATCATGACTATAGGTTTTCGTTCAACACTTAGGCAAGTCATAGGATAAATTATAAATTAAATCGGTTTTTATGTTTTACAACCAGCAGGCAGGCCTGATTTGGGCTTCTATCTAAAATATTTAATAGATCAGTCCATCATAATTATTAAGTTCACATTAATACCCTAATCAGTACGTGTAAAGACATGCTAAACTATGTGCTTCTCTTTGATCTTCAGAAAATTTGTTTGAGCTTTTCTATCTGATATGTATTTCTCCCCCATATTTGTTACACATGTATTTTGATTGTCGCCTTAGAATTTTACTCTATGAAACTATAAAACCTCGCATCCATTCCCTTTAGGATTAGTAGTCCCAAATACCTCCGGGGTGGATATGACTAGGACGGGTAGTAGCATGCAATAAGTAAAACGAGACCATTTCGCGTTTAATACCTTAACGGGATATGTAAGTGTAGACATGGATATGATGACCACGCGATAACACCACGTGTATAAATGGTTACCGGGTGTTGTCTGGGATGATCCATGTTATTTATAAACATAGGACCCCTTCCCTCTTTACTCGTTTACTCTTCTTTTTCTAGAATTTCAAAGTTGTTTAGTCTTCATTTTCTTTAACTTCTTCTTTCACTTCAATTAATTGCACCAATTATGCAAATCTCTCTTTTAAATTGTCTAATCTTCAGTACTGTTTCTTCCCAAATTCCGCCTCTGTCACTTCTTTTTAAGTTACTTGCATCAATTATTTGACCCCTTCCCTTTTACTTGTGTACCTTTTCATTTATCGTAAAACTACCTTCTTCCAAATTCCAAAACTCCTTTAAACATTCTATATTTCTTTTATTTACGACTATTATGTGAAAGTTACCTAGTATTTACAATGATTGTTTATTTATTTGTTGTTTGCATTTAAAGTCAGAATTGTTGCATGGCCGGGAACCACACTAGTGAATCATGAGGGGTGCCTTACACATTAGTTTGTAGCCCTTACCCAAACTCTGGTTCTTCAAACTCAAACCCTTTTTAGTGTCCTAATGCACTTTAATCATTAGGTGGCAACTCTTCACTCCAAAACCCAATTCCCAAAAGGGAACGAGTTGTCCTATCAAATGTCATAAACACGATTTCGCCTTTAGGAAAAGGTGGCGCGACAACGAATATTTTGCCTTTCTGCTATTGCGTTGCGCTCGAAGCTTATCATATCTGGTGTAGATTGTCTGGGACCTCGATCTCGATAGGTACCTTGTCTTCGTGCTCAAGCGTGATATATTACGAGGTTGACCCTCGCTGCAGTTCTCTAATCTTGAAATAATGGCAAAAATGGGAGAACCCGATTTTACCCATATACACATGGTAATAGGTGATCGGAGGAAGATATTAAGCTCTAAGAGTTTATTGGAGAAGAAAAAATCAAATACTTTTGAATAGTACATAGAATATATAGAACTTTGCCCTTAATTTTATCTTACTTGATTACCCAATTTTCACTCGGTAGATAAAAGATGACTAATTATGCAATTCAACTTTTTCATATTCACCAATGAGATTATTTGGATTCTAACACTTATGGATGTATAAATAAATATTACTTCGAGGTATATATGATGAAATTGAAAATTTGTGCATGACATATACATTAAAAAAGATATATCGAGGCATGAATATTACAGAAAAGAGCAATTAACCTTGAAAAGACAATTATGCCAAGCCAATTGATATTAGTATATACGAAGGATATGGAAAAAACTCACAAATGGCTAGAATAACAGAAATAGAGTTGGTGAAAGAGTATGCTTTTTGACTTTATTCATAAAGGATCTTAAAATACATGAGGATGCTAGTTTTTTATCATTAAAATTACGTAATTTATAATTAACTAAAATAATATATTTACAAATATATATGCATTAACTAATTTTTAGTAAATCCCCCCCCCCCCCCCCCCCCAAATTGAGCCCAACCGGACCAGCCCATTTTTTTTATAAATTTGGCCCAACCCATTACTCGGTCCAATTGGCCCTATTCGGTTCCCACCTACCTTTAGATCTAGGTCGTTGATCATACAGATCAATGGCTACAATATACCCTACCATAATTACACCCAAACTACCTACCCTAATTTCCTCATTTCAACTGGGCAGCCGCCTTTGAATACTGCACTCTCTCTCAAACTCGCTCGAATAATCCCTTACCCTAGCCTCCTTCCATCGTCTCCGACCAGAACCTTATCGAACTCCATAGCTACTCAGGCCATGGATAGATGGTATTCACCTATCTTTACAGTACGCCATGGTTGTTCGACGTTTTGAGGCCTGACCTCAGTGACTCCCTCTCCAATCTTCTCAGACCTCTAATTTCATGGCTTCTCCGGCCATGCTCCGGCATATTCAAGCTCACGAAACTAACTCTTGACCTTTCTGACTCCGATCGCTGACTTTTCCAAGCCTTTCTCATTCTAGGGTTCCTCTAAGACCCTAACCTTTCGAGGTTTTCTCCAATTCTTTTTAGATCCGTTGTGTATCTATTCTATACTTGAGTTTTCAATTGTTTTCCTTAATTTTCTTTTCAAATTTACATTCAAAAAACCTTCTTTTCTGAATTAGGATTTTCTGGAAAGTGTTTAGGTGTTTTATGATCTTTCTTCTTTATTATTCGTATTGTTTCTCCTATTTTGTGTTTCCTATATCATGTTCTCACTTGCTTTCTACTGTGTTCATATACTTTTTCCCCTCTATTGTACTTACACTTACTCTTAGACTCTAAGTTCTGTCCCCCTCTTATGAGCCTTGTCTTCGGAAATTGAGTTCCCTATAAATTTGAACATCTGAGGACTGGCCTTCCACACTGCACTATAATTCTACAGTAATATTTGGGTTGTAAGAATTGCCTGGAGTTCATGAAACTACTTGGAAATTTAACACATCCCAATAAGAGAAAGGCTCTGGAAATCGATTTTTTGGGAGTTGGTTTACTTCATGCTTCAGGCAGGAAACCTGAATCAGGATCTTTTTGGTTGTAATTTTTAGTTCTCCAATGTAATTTTACCTTTTCTTGGGTTGTAATAACTTGTAAAAGCTATTGGGGCTTTAGTGGAAAGGGGAGGGTAAATCATGCATGCAAAAAGGGGTAGATACCATGTTCATAGGTGATTTTTATACTTATGCACTTATATCATGCATTCAGCTTTCATTTCTGTATTGCATATAGATACCATGTTTATAAGTTCTTTATTTTTCACATAGAAATCATGTTTACAGCTTCTGCATTTCATATAGAAACCATGTCGATATGTTTCTACACTTCTGCATATCTTTTTTAAAAATCCTGCTTGTTGGTTTCTACACTTCTGCATTTTATAAAAGCCATGTCTGCAAGTTTATACACTTCTACATTTTATGTAAAAACCATGTATGTAGGTTTTCCGTACTTCCGCATATCACATCGATAACATGTCTATAAAGACTTCCTGATTCTGCATATGCGTCTATCACTTGGCAAACATATTTATAGGTTTGGAATAACAAACAACATCCTAGACACCATGCTTATAGGACTCTTCTACTTTTCATTTCAACTATAAAAGTCTTAAAATCATTAGCACTTAGAAAGCATGCCTATAAAAGTTATCAACTAAAGTATGCTTCTTTTCTGAAACTGATAGATATCATGACTATAGGTTTTCGTTCAACACTTAGGCAAGCCATAGGATAACCTATAAATTAAATCGGTTTTTAACAATTACAACTAGCAGGCAGGCCTAATTTGGGCTTGTTATCTGAAATATGTAATAGATCAGTCCATCATAATTATTAAGTTCAAATTAAGACCCTAATCAGTACGTGTAAAGACATGCTAAGCTATGTGCTTCTCTTTGATCTTCGGGAAATTTGTTTGAGCCTTTCTATCTGATATGTGTTCCTCCCCCATATTTGTTACACATGTGTTTTGATTGTCGCTTTAGAATTTTATTCTAAGAAACTATAAAACCTCACATCCATTCCCTTTAGGATTAGTAGTCCTAAATACCTCCGGGGTGGATATGACTTGGACGGGTAATAGCATGCAATAAGTAAAACGAGACCATTCCGCGTTTAATACCTTAACGGGATAGGTAAAGGTAGACATGGATATGACGACCAAGCGATAACACCACGTGTATAATTGGTTACCGGGTGTTGTCTGGGATGATCCATGTTATTTATATACCTAGGACCCCCTCCCTCTTTACTCGTTTAATCTTCTTTTTCTAGAATTTCAAAGTTGTTTAGTCTTCATTTTCTTTAACTTCTTCTTTCACTTCAATTAATTGCACATATTATGCAAATCTCTCTTTTAAATTGTCTAATCTTCAGTACTATTTCTTCCCAAATTCCGCATCTGTCACTTCTTTTTAAGTTACTTGCATCAATTATTTGACCCCTTCCCTTTTACTTGTGTACCTTTTCTTTTATCGTAAAACTACGTTCTTCCAAATTCCAAAACTCCTTAAAACCTTCTATTACTTTTATTTACAACCATTATGTGAAAGTTACCTAGTATTTACAACGATTGCTTATTTATTTGTTGTTTGCATTTAAAGTCACAATTGTAGCATGGCCGGGAACCATACTAGTGAATCATGAGGGGTGCCTAACACATTAATTTCTAGCCCTTACCCAAACTCCGGTTCTTCAAACTCAAACCCTTTTTAGTGTCCTAATGCACTTTAATCATTATGTGGCAACTCTTCACTCCAAAACCCAATTCCCAAAAGGGAACGAGTTGTCCTATCAAATGTCATAAACACGATTTCGCCTTTTGGAAAAGGTGGCGCGACAACGAATATTTTGCCTTTCCGCTATTGCGTTGCGCTCGAAGCTTATCATATCTGGTGTAGATTGTCTGGGACCTCGATCTCGATAGGTACCTTGTCTTCGTGCTCAGGCGTGATACATTACGAGGTTGACCCTCGCTGCAGTTCTCTAATCTTGAAATAATGGCAAAAATGGGAGAACCCGATTTTACCCATATACACATGGTAATAGGTGATCTGAGGAAGATATTAAGCTCTAAGAGTTTATTGGAGAAGAAAAAATCAAATACTTTTGAATAGTACATAGAATATATAGAACTTTGCCCTTAATTTTATCTTACTTGATTACCCAATTTTCACTCGGTAGATAAAAGATGACTAATTATGCAATTCAACTTTTTCATATTCACCAATGAGATTATTGCAACAACTGGAAGACGTAGATCACGACATTTTTGATAACAAATCCGATGATCTGCAGATGGCTGCTTCAAATATCTCTTTTGTAATAGACAATTATCATAGGATAGCTACTGCTATTACTTTCAATTCTCGCATATCAAACAACTATCATATGGATGCATCTGCATCTCCTTCTCTGTAGTCTATCATAAATGTTTTGCTTCCTATAGGGATGTTCAACATCAGGACATGTTGTATTATTAACTGCACCATAAGAACGCGATCAAGAAAAGAGAATATATAGAAGCTCGTAAGTGGAAAATTAATTTTCCATTTTGAGCTAAACATAATTTCTCAAATGATTCTGCAAAACTGTTCATTGGTATTGCTATTTTCTCAGTAACGCGTAGCTCTCAGTACCTTATTCACTTCTTACTAAAGGCATTAATTCACAATCATTTAAACTAATACTACTACATACAAAAATACAGTAATTGTCACTTTGGCTAAGATTGGATTATGGCAAATGAGGTATCTTATCCTTGTTACATGTCAGCTCAGATTTCAGTTGTTTGATGCAGAAGAAACCATTTAAAAGACTAAATGAAGTTTTCTGCTGGATTTTTACTCATGTACATTTCAAATTACATAGTTGGCCGAAGAAACTCAAATTACATATAGTGCCATATCAAAATACATAAAGTTGTTGCCTTGCCATTTTTATTACAATCGATGACACAGTAATCAGAAATTGATAGTGATGCTCAACAGGATAGGTTATATTACATCTAGGACTGACTAGATCATAAGAACAATATATATTATCAATTGAAAAAAAATCGCACTGAAATAATTTCCCCAATGATTGTACAGAACTATTTGTTCACTTCTCACAAAAGGCACAATTAATTAAACTAATACTACTACATACAAAAATACAGAGATTTTAATGAAGAACCAACTCAAATTTTATTTCTACTAAAAAAAAGCCTGTCGAAGAATGAATACATATACAGGATAGCCTTAATATTATCTGTCTGTGGCTCCAAAATCTAGTAGACAACATAGCTGGTCCTTTGCAGCACACCCTTGTCGTTTGTTACAAGTTGTTGTTGATTCTCATCGTCTATCTGGACAACACTCAGAAGTTGCTGGTATCCTTTGCATCATAACCTTCTTGTCATGTGTTGTTGATCATCACCATTAGTTTGGACACATCTAGATACATCTTCTAACATCCGATTAAACTCATCTGAGTCCATTAAATCCCTTGGATCCAAGCCAAGAACATCTTCAGGCACCGACTGATCAAAATTGTTGAGCATGGCTTCAACAGAATGCTGCCCACAAGTATAAGTCACCTCTGGTTCTAGTACTGCTGCTAATGGCTCAACAATATCCGCTGCAACATCAACCTCGGGTACATCATCTAATATCTGATTTAATTTGTCCAATTCCTGTCCATCCCATTGAACTTCAACTGATTCGGCCACTACTTGTAATGATTCTTGAAAAGCCATCGTTTCATAGTGTTCCAAATTCTTGCACATATTATCATAACCCTTGCAATTATTAGTCGCCAACAAGTCATCAACAGAACTTGTTACCTCATCCGTTCCTTTGGAAACATTATTCAACGTCGCTATTGTGAAGTTTCGGATGAACTGTTAACGTGCTTCAACTTCTTGATGGCGCAGAGAACATAATCTCTACGGTCTTGATCGAACTTGTGAAGAATAACCTTAGAAAGCTCGTACTCCTTCATGAGCCAATGTCCATCTTTCTGATCTTTAGGGTAAAACTCTTTATTCTTGTAAGACAAATTTGTCTTGGATCCAATATTAACCACCGAAGATGTGTTTCCCATATTTTTGTAGTGAACTGGTTTGCCCTTGTTGTCCTGTTTCCAAGTTCCCTTGTTTCCGACAGAACGATGATACCTGGCGTTGCTTTTCTTCTTCGGCTTTGTGATGAAATAGCGATAACTGGTGCTGTCCTCATCATCACCACAGGATACGCCATGATCATATATTTCCCAGGGTTCTTGTTTGCCATAGACATCAACGTTAGTGGTAATAAATCCAGCATCATGCATCTCTTTTCCAGCGACGAATCTCAACAAGAACATAAGTCCTTCTGAATCGGTGGGACGAAAACGAAAACCAAGCTGCTCCATGAATCTCAAACGCAACTTTGTTCTGAACGCAACTTCAAGAGATGGAGTGAATGAGGTTTGAGAGTAATAACCTGTATTTATAAGAGTCTGAAGTAACTAAGTTTAGGAAATTATTACTTGGGCAACAATTAAATAGGGCTTACGTTTAATTACTTATGAAAACTTTTCTTTTCTCAATCATATATATATATATATATATATATATATATATATATATATATATATATATATATATATATATATGGAAAACTTCTGTTTTATCATATTGATATTCGTATTACCTACTCATTTATATGATTACGGATCATTTATTATTATAATTTTCAACATTTATACGTACTTATTACATTGTAATATAAAGAGACAACGCTAATGAAAATTTCAGCACAGTATGAATTATACAATGAAAATTTCAAGCCAAGGATGTATTAAAACTGAAATAGTATTATAAAAATATATATCAAGCTTCATCAACTATCCCAACAAAACAGATTACTCCATTATGGAGTATCTAAATCTCACAATAAAAAAGAATTCTAGAATATTTCCAATACTCTTAGGAAATCCAAAAACTTACTAAAGAAAATAAAATATTTAAAGAAAGAAATTAAAACCAAAGTTTAGATAAAAATAGATCTTCTTCTTCCGCTCCCCCTTTCCGATGCCAAATTGCATTATATTTATAACAAATCTTGCAAGCATTAAATGCTTTGGACATGTCCAAGGAAGGAGTTTGGACTTGTGATCTTTGACGCGTCTGAAGACATGATCTTGGGTACGTGATCTTTGACATTTCTAAGGATATGAGCTTGGACTTGTGATTCTTGGACGTGTACGAGCTTCAATTATAGGCTTCCATTTCCCATATGTTTTTGCCGTAGCAGAATTTCATGGACTATTTTGTCTTTTTCTTCTGTTATTTATAATCGTTTTTCTTTTTCTTTTTTTCTGCAAAAATAATTAGAAAGAGGCAAAATACGAAATATAATTTAAGTATATTATTTAAAGTAGAATATTAATAATATATAATAGGCAAATATTTTATATTCATTAAATTCCCCTATACTTGAACCATTGCTGGTCATCGAGGAGAATAACTTTATTAGTAATTATTATTTCTTCTACAATAGAAAATTAAAAAAACATCACATAAAGTTCAACACCAATAACTTTTTCAAGTTCACCAAATCTTTACCTTGTTTCTGCTTTTGCTTTTATTTAGCAAAAGAAATTTTGTATCTCGTATTCATGATGAACCTTTTGAGATTGATTACTCTTTTATCAAAACTCTTGAGTTTCTCAAATTTTTCCATAAGCTTGCCATTCATGTCAGCCTCCACTAATATACGATCAACATTGATTTCTAAGATCTTCTTAGTACTTTTTTGGTTTTGTAATATTTGGCTTAATGCTGGTAAGGGTAAAATATATATTTATTGTGACGACTAGGCCGGTCTTCTTTGGAATTTACGCTCGCTTCCCCTAAGTTCATTTCTGCTATTTTGGTTTGCCGGGATATTCGGTAATAGAATTCGGAGTGTTTTGGGACACTTAGTCCCTAAATGAGAGCATAAGTATTGGAAAATGATCCGTTATCAGAATAGTGTAAAGACGACCTCGGAATGGAAATTTGATGTTTCCGTTAGCTCCGTTAGGTGATTTCGGGGTTGGGGCGTGTTCGGTATGTATTTTGGATGTCAGTATCTCATTTAGGCTAGAAATGCCGAAAGTTAGAATTTTTGAAGTTTCCTGTCCGATAGTGAATTTTTGCTCCGAGGGTCGGAATGGGATTCTGGAAGTTGTTGTAGCACCGTTATGTCATAAGGGACGTGCATGCAAAATTTCATGTCAATTGGACATGTTTTGGTTAGGTTTTGGATAGAAAGCGAGCTTGGTTAAGTTTTGAAGTTTTTATGTTCAAATCATTGATTAATTCGAGTTTCCGGCGTTGTTTTAGGTAGTTTAAGCATTGGTAAAAGTGTCAATGGGACGAGTGATTTCTGGTTCAGCCATACTTGGAGTTTTATTTTGACTTTGAAGCTGAGCAATTGCAACCTGCTGAGCCTGTAGCATCTCAAATATTACCTAGAGGCTAACTCCCCCGTCTCCTACACCTTGTGTTCCTTGGCCACTAGATTGGACTTCCCTACGTACACTTCCTCCAGGGATTGCGCCTAAGTCCACGTTCAAAGCAATGTGCGAACTAACATCGAGAGGTTCGTCAATCGGCACTTCCCCGTGGTTAATCGGTATTACATCGGCTCCTGAAGCAACTACATTATTGCTTTCACCATTAAATCCAAGACCATCATCGCTATGCACATGTGCGTTTTATGAGATTGACATGTTTTAACTTGAGAACAAAAATTCTTCACAAGAAACAAGTATGAAAATAACGTGTCTTATTCAGGATCAGTACTGAAACAATCAGTATTATCGTTAGCCCTACAGTGGGTGCAAAAAGTTTTCCCAAAAGTTCGAGTAACAATTAAATTTTATATCGTGGTTTTAAAGATATGTGATTTAATCAAATAGTAACTGATAAACAAGAAATCTAATAAGTAAATTAATGAGTAAAGGTAAGTCAAATCAGCGTATAAGAAGGCCTTGACCTCGAGCAGTGGCAACCTCAAGGTAGGTGGATAAGAACAATAAAATAATAAGGTAAATCACATGAACAGTAAACAAGAAAGTGAAATATGTATATTCTCTTGGTCAATGATTGATGCCTTACAAATGATTGGGGTCTCCTTTATATAGTAGGAGAATCCTAAATAAGGTACAATTCTAATTGTAGTAGGAACTCTTATCATACAGTTGTCTAACCACCTAGTACAAATCCGTTCTGGAATTTACGTTGTGATCTTAGGGCACTGCGGGAATCTCGCTCTTTTTGTTTTGAAACCATAATGGTATTATCTCGATATCGGTAGTACTTGGCCTCAATGTTTGTCAAGTACTTCGATCTTCGAGTCTTGTACTCCGACTCGGGCTCGAACCTAGTCCATTTCAAACTTGTTCTCGAAGTGACCGTCTAGCCCACGGAATAGATCATACCTGATTTCGACCGTATACATATATCATAAGAATGCTTTGAAGAATGTAATTGGAAAATTTTCCATTTTGAGCTAAAGATAATTTCCCAAATGACTGCAAATATAACTCGTTGCAGTCGATGAGACCTTGTCATACTTGGAGCAATTATATCATCAATGTTTTGCTGCTTCTGTTTTTGCTTCCTAAAGTGATCGTAAGAATGGTTTGAATAAAAAAGAATAGAAGTGCTGCAAATATTTGTAATTGGAAAATTTTCCATTTCAAGCTATATATAATTATCCATATGAATGTGCACAACTGTTCATTTTGGTATACTAATTTTCTCTAAAGGCACACTCAGTTAAAGTATAACTGCTTACTATTTAAAAAGAAATACACAAAAGCTAATCAAATTTATGTGAGACATATCAGCAACTTCAGAATATTCAATATGCACTGAATTGCTGCTCATATTGAGGCTTGTCCATGGCTGAAATATGATCATTAGTAGAAACAACACTCCGATCATCAAAGTAAATTGCGGTTGTTTCTATGTGAGTGAAGCGCAATACTAACATGAACTAGTGCAGTTTAATCAAGTTTGTAATGGAATAAACTGTATGATTTCCTAGGAAACTAAAGTTTTATCAGTTTGACACTGACATATCATAAGCAGACTGATCCTATACACAACAACACAATATTCTTTAAACCAAAAAAACAACAACTCGAGAATACATCTTCTAACAAGTACACAAATTTAATAATAGTGGTCTTTGACTCCAACAAAAAATAGCTGGTCATCCTTTGCAGCACAACCTTGTCGTCGTGTACATGTTGTTGTTGATCCTCAGCATCCATCTGGACAACACTCAGATACATCTTCTAACATCCGATTTAACTCATTCGGGTCCATTATATCCCATGGATCCAAGCCAAGAACATCTTCGGGCACTGACTGATCAAAGCTAATCAAATTCATTTGAGACATATTAGCCACTTTTGAATATTCAATATGCGCTGAATTTCTGCTCATATCTGGCATCGAAGGATCATGTCTGGCAGTGGCTTCGACAGAATGTTGCCAACAAGTATAAGTCGCCTCTGTAGGTTCCGCTGCTGCTGTTAATGGCTCAACAATATCCACTGTTACATCAACCTCGGGTGCACCATCTAACTGATACAAGTACTCAGGAACTTCAGCTGGTTTGGCCGCTACTTCTAATGGTTCAAAAACACTATAATTCATCACCATTGATTCTTGAAAAGCCAACGTTTCAGAGTGTTCCAGATTCTTACACATATTATAATAACCCTTGCAATTATTAGTAGCCAACCAGTCATTAACAGAACTCGTTACCTCATCATTTCATGGCTCTGCCATCCAATGTATAACCTGCCTCATTATTAAGTTTCCAAGTTGAGAATTGTTAGAACCCCGCCTGAAAGTAATTGGTCGGGAAGATTAGCATGATACAGAGAATATCAAAAATACCAGAAGAATGATTCTCAATTTAAAGATATAACATGAAATAGAAAGGATCGAGACCAACTATTAACCAGATATCTACTGAAAGTAAGAACATCAAAAATTCATTCAGAGGAATAGAGTTGAAGAGATGATTTCCAAACAAGAAGCTCATCTGGTTTGTTGTTGGAAGGGCAAGAAGGAAGGCACGCTTTAATAGGAAAACACATGTATATATCCATTTGTATGACTTCTCAAATCAGCATTATCTTCTGTCCAAAACTACAAGTAGAGAAGCTGGTAGAAGAAAAACACAGGATTAAAAATTGATCAGACAAAAAACTTTCTGAACATCTAACAGCATAGCAGGCCACAACATTACAGGTTATCTGGTTCATATTTATGAAGGATGTAACTTCTAAAAGAGAATAAACCCTCCTCCTTTGTCCGGGCTTGGGACCGGCTGTGTTACACGAGAACTCAAGCACAGGCGGAGTTAAAAACTTAATTTTTTTTGTTTTGTTCTTGAGGTTGGGAGCAGCATGACCTGCCATCACATTGCGATCATTGACAAGTCACCTTAGCACAGCCAGGTCATCTTGAAGAGCTGAACTAAAGATTGAAGCATACGTGACAAGCCTTCATGTATTTGGATTTGATTTGCAAAGACGTATGCACTCCTTGAAAAAATATTCAGAATCTCAGATGTTCCATAGAAGAGCATTGGATCAGGTCGGATCAACTGAAATGTAGCTAGTTCTCTGTCTTCAGAATGTGCAAGGGGCAGAAGAGGATCAAGTCCAATGAAAGTGTACTGCTAAAGTATAATACATGTACGTGAATTAGGTATCACCTGCCCCAGCTATGAGTGAGAATGGATATTTTGAAAAAGTCATTCAAAGGCCTCAATCGTCGACTTTCAATTAAGCAACCAAGTTCCTGGTTTAACAGTAGAAATATAGCCCTCAAGTAATTGGAGGAACGAATGGGTGCAGAAGGCTTAGCATTCGGATATGGATATAACATTTTAGCTCATCGCTGCCCTTGTTGTGGTGGACTCATATCCCATTGTCCCATATAATATACATGGTTTGTCCAAGTTCAATCCGTTGGCAATGCATGTAAGAAAGTTGCCTTATTATTTTGTTGGACCGTAGTCAAATGCAGATGGCTGTTTCAGCATACATCACCCTCGAACCAAAACATGGTCTCATCCTTATTCAGTCTAGTGAGGGTCCAAAAGGCTTACTCACGTACGACCCTTGGGGAACCTCAATCACATACACTCATTTCTGTCCCTTGCCAATTTATTGATCTATATTATCAACTCTATATCCAATCACGAGGCGCCAACATCCAATCTAAAACCAAAACATTCTTCAGACTGTAGCGGATAATAAAGCAGGGCAGATTTCTACTTCACCCACGTCAATGACTAAACCGATTGCAGCACTAAACCATCACGTAGACTTGGGGTTGAGAGAGTGCAAAGTGTGTGTAATAACCTCCAACAGATCGCCAACATACACAAAAAGAAGGAGTTCACGTCTGAATACACTGCACTCCTATAGAACAAACTGAGATTAAGAAATTAAAATGTTTGAAGAAAATTCATCTTTTGCTCAAAAATCAGAAAAAAGAAGAAGACTTGACACAGATATCTCCAGTCAATTCAACAACTCAAAAGCAACCCGTGTGACCAAAACCTCGAATGTAATAGAAATCAATTAATCAGTAGACATATAGCAGATTCCCTATTAAAAGCCAAAGTAGAAACTCATAGCATCAAGAAGATATGCAGATCCTAATATTAAACCAGTAAGGATATAGCATCAAAGAACAATAAATGTAACTAAATCAGCACAAACAAAAAAATCAGCCCTCAGACCTCTCATATTTTCAAAATGCCTAGTCACCTCATATCGCATATCATTAAAAGCCTAAACAATTATGACTCCGTCCCAAACAAGTTGCGCATCAAAAGCCTAAGACATCAAAATTTATGTTAAATCAATTGAAGCCCTTAATTGCAACGTCCAAGTAGAATTCTATGTATCAAACCTAAAACAAGCTCTATCATATATCATCATTCTTCCACCAAGCTAAAATGTACCAAAACATCAAGAACAACACAACCTCATTTTTCAACCTAATTCATTACAGCCCATCAAAATCTCCATTTTTTCTATTCCCATCAGATTCTTTAATCTCATTACATCACTGCCTAAGAAATTCTTTAAGCACCATGATGACACACAAACTGAATTCTCCTATGATGAGAATTCTTAATATAAAAAGATCTAATCTTAACATGTCAAAAGCCCAAAAAATCAAAAATCTATCTAGACTCTTTTTAAGCCTATACTAAACACCGTCAGATACTATCTGATCACATCTTAACTATACATTTCTACGCCATAAACATATAGTAACACATAAGCACAACTAAAAACATATAAAGCAAGAAACCAATTAAAGTACTTTTTTTTTCTTTTTCTGTTTTTTTTTTCTTTTATAATGCTTTGAAATGAATTACTAAGAAAACACATATGCACAACTAAAAATACATAAAGCAAGAAACCAATTAAAGTAGAATTTTTTTTTTCTTTTTCTGTTTTTTTTTTCTTTTATAATGCTTTGAAACGAATTACTAAAGAAACACAAATGCACAACTAAAAACACATAAAACAAGAAACAATTGAAGTAGTACTTTTTTTTTCTTTTTCTTTTTTTTTTTCTTTTATAATTCTTTGAAACGAATTACTAAAGACACACATATGCACAACTAAAAACACATAAAGCAAGAAACAATTAAAGTAGTACTTTTTTTTTTCTTTTTCTGTTTTTTTTGGTCTTTTTTTTTCCTCTAATGCTTTGAAACAAATTACTAAGAAAACACATAGGCACAGCTAAAAACACATAAAGCAAGAAACAATTAAAGTAGAATTTCTTTTTTCTGTTTTTTTCCCCTAATGCTTTGAAACGAATTACTAAGAAAACACATAAGCACAACTAAAAACACATAAAGCAAGAAACAATTAAAGTAGAATTTTTTTTCTGTTTTTTTTCCCCTAATGCTTTGAAACGAATTACTAAGAAAACACATAAGCACAACTAAAAACACATAAAGCAAGAAACAATTAAAGTAGAATTTTTTTTCTGTTTTTTTTCCCCTAATGCTTTGAAACGAATTACTAAGAAAACACATAAGCACAACTAAAAACACATAAAGCACGAATTTGAAAAAAGAAACGAAATTATGAACTACTTAAAAAAATATGCAAGAATTAAATGAACTAAAGATAACACTTAAAAACACCACAGAATGAACGATTTAGAAAAAAACAATGATTTAAGAACTAAAAACAATACAAGAAACGAAAAAAAAAAGACAAAGAGCAACTAAAAACACATAAAAAAGGAACACAAATTAAGAACATATGCAAGAAAACATGCATGCAAGAAAGGATGGTAATAACAGCAAGGTAAGAAAGAGAAAGGATACCAATAACTTGTTGCGCCGTCGGTCATGATCAAGAAATCTCTCTCACCCTGCAGATTATCGTCAAAGTCGACGGTCCTTTTGATCTTATCAATGGCGAACCGGGCCGCCATTCGTTCTCTCTTCCGCTGAGACATCGCTATTGCTTCTTGGAACTGCTTCTCCCACAAGTCCTTCTTCCACGATATCTCTTTTTGCTCCATCTCTTTCCCAACAATTTGTTGCTGAGATTTCAGATACATTTTCTAACATCCGATTTAACTCATTTGGGTCCATTATATCCCATGGATCCAAGCCAAGAACACCTTCGGGCACTGACTGATCAAAGCTAATCAAATTCATTTGAGAAATATTAGCCACTTTCGAATATTCAATATGCGCTGAATTGATGCTCATATCTGGCATCGAAGGATCATATCTGGCCGTGGCTTCGACAGAATGTTTCCCACAAGTATAAGTCTCCTCTGTAGGTTCCGCTGCTGCTGTTAATGGCTCAACAATATCCACTGTTGCATCAACCTCGGGTGCACCAACTAACTGATACAAGTAATCAGGAACTTCAGCTGGTTCGGCCGCTACTTGTAATGGTTCAAAAACACTATAATTCATCACCATTGATTCTTGAAAAGCCAACGTTTCAGAGTGTTCCAGATTCTTACACATTATTATAACACTTGCAATTATTAGTAGCCAACAAGTCATTAACAGAACTCGTTACCTCATCAGTTCCATCGGAAATATTATGCAACGTCGTGATTGTGGAAGTTTCGGATGAACTGTTAGCGTGCTTGAACTTCTTGATGGCGCAAAGGACATAATCTCTACGGTCTTGGTCGAACTTGTGAAGAATAACCTTAGAAAGCTCGTACTCCTTCATCAGCCAATGTCCGTCTTTCTGATCTTCAGGGTAAAACTCTTTATTCTTGTAAGACAAATTTGTCTTGGATCCAATTGTAACCACTGAAGATGATTTCCCCATATTTTTGTAGTGAACTGGTTTGCCCTTGTTGTCCTGTTTCCAAGTTCCCTTGTTTCCGACAGAACGATGATACCTGGCGCTGCTTTTCTTCTTCAGCTTTGTGATGAAATAGCGATAACTGGTGCTGTCCTCATCATCACCACAGGATACGCCATGATCATATATTTCCCAGGGTTCTTGTTTGCCATAGACATCAACGTTGGTGGTAATAAATCCAGCATCATGCATCTCTTTTCCAGCGACGAATCTCAACAAGAACATAAGTCCTTCTGAATCGGTGGGACGAAAACGAAAACCAAGCTGATCCATGAATCTCAAACGCAACTTTGTTCTGAATGCAACTTCAAGAAATCGAGTGAATGAGGTTTGAGAGTATTAACCTGTATTTATAAGAGCCGAAAGTTCCTAAGTTTAGGAAATTATTACTTGGGCAACAATTAAGTAGGGCTTACGTTTATTTACTTATGGAAACTTTTCTTTATGGAAAACAAAGAAAAGTAACTGACTATTACTTAGGCAACAGTTAAGTAGCGTTAATTATGGAAACTTTTCTTTTCCCAATCATATATATATATATGGAAAACTTTTGTTTTATCATATTCATATTCGTATCTCTTATTTGGCCGTAATTCCACATAAGGGAGTTATTACTAGAATTTTCAACATTTATTTGTACTTACTTTGTAATATAAAGAGACAATGCCAATACATTATCGGCTACTTAATAGATTAACTTTTTGAATGTCGTGAAATTCAAAACTTTAACAAGGAAATAGAAGTAAAGAAAATTCCACTTAATTCCAACTCTATTTTTCTTTATATTATTAGCTAATTTTATGAATGTAGTGTCTGAGACTTCTTTCCCACCCAAATTAGCTATTCATGGCCCCAAGGGAGGACGCAAGACTTTTTTCAAGCGGTGTCGACATTTAAAAAAATGAACAAATGAAAAAATCTGTTAGAATAATTATGTGAATATATGTAATTACTCCTAGTCCCCATTAAAGCTGTCAACCGGGCGGGGTTGACCCGGGACCGGACCGGTAAAATCCGGGACCGGACCGGACCGGTTAGAAGGGGCCGGGCTGGGCTGGGTTCAAAGGGGGTAGGGGGTTGGTCCATTAAGATTTTTTTGTTTCGGAACCGGACTGGACCGGCCCGGTATAGTCAACAGTACCGTGAACCGGTACGAACCGGCCCGGTTCAACGGTAACATTTTTTTAAATTTCATTTTTGATTTTTGAATATGTGGGGCCCACATTACCGTTGGCAACGGTACAGATCCGTTAGCCAACGGATAATTTTGCTAAAATGGCCATTTTTCATTATTTTTTTGTATTTATTAAAGTATAATATTAACCCTTCTTAAAATCTATAAATATCCCTCATTTCTTCACTCAAAATTCTTATCTCAATCTCAATTCTCAAATTATCAATCTATCTCTTCCCTTCAATTTGCAAGATTTCATATTTTATTTGTCACTCTTTTCCCGAATTTAATTTATCGCAATTTGTCATTCGAAATTTGAAGCTTGAAGTTCAAAATTAAAATACTTGCTTGACGTTTGTTCGTGGTAACACAGGATTTGCATAATCAAGTGCTCAATTTATTATCGAATTCGATGCACTCCCTCTAACTCTTTCTCTTATTTAATATGTTTAATTGCATATTTAATTTTAGCTTATATTTTAATTTTTACAATATGTTTAATGCTGCTAAAAGAGCGTGTAAAAAAGTTACTGATAGGGGTGGAAATAAAAAAAGGGGTAGTCCTGTAGCTTCTGGTAGTAATAGTAATGACCCAATAACACATGTTTCTGAATCATCGCCTAATTTACAAGATGTAGAGATTGATTATGAACAATTGCAAGAAGATTTTGGAATAGAAGATAATGAAATTGGAATAGAAAATGAGATACCACCTACACCTAGTAGTGGAAATGTTGGTAATATTGGAGTTGGAGTTGCTAGTGCTACAAGGGGTAGAAGACCACCAGTGGCTCCAACTTCTACTCGTAAAAGCAGAAGTCCGGTATGGAAATTTTTTGAAATAATAGAAGGTACTAATAGAGTTAAGTGCAAACTTTGTAATGAAACTTTTATACATTTGATCGGAGGTAATTTAGGGGGGATTGGGACACTTACTAGACATATGATGGCTATCCATCCCATAGAATGGGAAAATAATGGGGATGAAAGTTAAACAACTATTAACCCTACTACTGGAGGTCTATTAAAATATGATAAAATGAGGGATCGGGAGGAACTAGCAAAAATGATTAGTTTGGGTTGTTTACCTTTTTCTTTTTCTTCTTCATCGTATCTTATTATGTATATTCAAAGGATTTACAATCCTTTATTTAAAAGTATCCCTAGAAGTACTTGTAGAGCAGATATCTTTAGACTTCATGGACAATATCAAACATACATACATTATTTGTTTAGTCACGTTCCTTCTAGAGTATGTGTAACTTCTGATGTTGGTCATGCTATTAATGGAAATGATTATTTGACAATTACATGCCATTGGATAGATGATAATACTTGTATGCAAAAACGTATTATCGCTTTTAAATATGATGAAGATCAGAGTCATACTGCTACATTTATAAGTAGTACAATTGTTGACGTTGTTGAATTTTATAATCTAAACCAAAAAGTTTTTTTTTTATGTCTTTTGATAATGCTTCAAACAATAATGCTGCAGTTTCAATTTTAAAATTGCATTTGCAACCACCTCTTGATGATATTTTTCATGTTAGGTGTGCATTTCATGTTTATAATTTAATTGTTAAAAGTTGCCTTGATTTATTTTCAGTTGAGATTACTCATGTAAGAAGAGCAGTTTGTGTTATTCAGGGAAATAATAGACAATCTAGAATAAAAGAATTTAAGACTAAGTGTATCCAGTATAACCTTACACCTAGATTCATGCCAGACGAAGTTGTTACTAGATGGAATTATACATATATATTTTTAAAATGTTGCTACAAATATAGATTTCCTATAACTGAAGTTGCTAATGCACATTGTACTGATCCTAGGCGTATGTTAACAAGTGATACTTGGGATGTCATTAATGATGTTGTTAAATTTTTACATAAATTTTATATTGCTACTGTTGTATTTTCTGGCGCATATTACCCCACTGTTACTATGGCTTTAGTACATATAGATGAAATTTCTTTGCTACTATATGAATTTAAGAAGAAAGCAAAATATATGAATGTTGTTGAAAAAATGCAAGCGAAATTCAAAAAATATTTCTTTCCAATTCCTCCAATTTACTTAATTGGTGTAGTTTTAAATCCTTCTATTAAAATGTCTGATTGTCACCAATTAGTGAATGCTTTATATACTTATATGGATATTGGAGAATCTGAAACCCCAAATTTATATGATTCTATGAACAAACTAAATTAATATTTACAACAACTATATAATTATTATGCAAATGAATGTGATAATCCTGCTCGTGCTTCTGGCAATGTTAATCCCGCTATGCAATGTAGCAGTTCTGCTAATGTGGATGATGAATGCCTTGATAGTTTTAATATTTTTTCTACATTTTCTAACACTCAAACCAGTAGCAGGAATATTGATGAGCTTCAATTCTACTTGCAGAAGCAAAAGGAGACTCGCACAAAGGACTTTTCACCGTTGGGATGGTGGCATGAAAATGCAAAGCAATTTCCTATTCTTTTCGCTATGGCTCGTGACGTGATGAATGTGCCAATTTCTACTGTTGCATCGGAGAGTGCATTTAGCCAAGCAAGACAACAACTTGGAGACACCTGCCACTCATTGGGAAGCAATGCTTTGGAAGTTTTAGTATGTTTCAGAGATTGATTAGATCTGCACGAAGAAATCAAGGAAAGTAAGATGTTGATAGCCCAGAAGACGAAGAACTTGGAGATATATTAACCCATGGAAACCCATCGGAATTTAACTTCCCAGAAGAAGGTCAATCGGTTCATATTGATTATGATGAACTTGCTAAGGCGATGCAAAACATTTGAAATTACTACTTCACTAGTTTACTTGTTAGAAAAAATGTAACATTTCATTTTCTACTTATTAATTTGAAATTGAGAAATAAAGTAGCACTTGCAATAAGTGCAATTTTTTCCCATCTTACTTGTATTCATTCAATTATTACAAAGTATTAATATAATTAAAACTTAATAGTTATACTTAATTTCAAAAAAAATTGAAAATATACTAAACCCGGCCTCGCCCGGCCCCCTTCAACCCGTAACCCATATGGTTCAATTTTAACCTGACGAAACCCGGCCCGTTAAAAACCCGGTTCAGCTCAACCCGGCCCGGCCCGGACCGGAACCCGGACGGGTCGAAAAAATCACGACCCGGACCGGACCGGTAGACCCGTCTGTCACCTTTAGTCCCCATGCAATTTTCCAGAGACTTAAGCAGTTGCTTAAGTCAATCTGAGTTTCAGCTGGGTTAATGCAAATTCCAACACCACCACAAGGTTTTCCTATCACCGGCTGCCAAATCACAGTGAAGATCTCTGATAGAAAACTTCACACGCGCCTCTGGTAGTTAGGGTTGCGGCGAGAGTGCCACCTCATGCGCCGGCACGTGAAGCCGTTTCCCAACATTTTTCAGTTAGATTTTTCTTTTGAGGTGGTGATCGCCTGCCTTTTCCACCTCGACCCTTCAAGTTAATCTATTAAGTAGCATTAATCATTTCTTCTACCCAAAGTAACTAACTTACTGAAACTTTTCTTTTCCCAATCATATATATATATATGGAAAACTATTGTTTTATCATATTCATATTCGTATCTCTTATTTGGCCGTAATTCAACATAAGGGAGTTATTACTAGAATTTTCAACATTTATATGTACTTACTTTGTAATATAAAGAGACAATGCCAATACATTATCCGCTACTTAATAGATTAACTTTTTGAATGTCGTGAAATTCAAAACTTTAACAAGGAAATAGCAGTAAAGAAAATTCCACTTAATTCCAACTCTCTTTTTCTTTATATTATTAGCTAATTTTAAGAATGTAGTGTCTGAGACTTCTTTCCCACCCAAATAAGCTATTCATGGCCGCAAGGGAGGACGCAAGACTTTTTTCAAGCGGTGTCGACATTTGAAGTAATGAAGAAATGAAATAAATGAAAAAATCTGTTAGAATAATTAAGTGAATATATGTAATTACTCATAGTCCCCATGCAATTTTCCAGAGACTTAAGCAGTTGCTTAAGTCAATCTGAGTTTCAGCTGGGTTTATGCAAATTCCAACACCACCACAAGGTTTTCCTATCACCGGCTGCCAAATCGCAGTGAATATCTCCGACAGAAAACTTCACACGCGCCTCCGGTAGTTAGGGTTGCGGCGAGAGTGCCACCTCATGCGCCGGCACGTGAAGCCGTTTCCCAACATTTTCCAAGTTAGATTTTTCTTCTGAGCTGGTGATCGCCTGCCTTTTCCACCTCGATCCTTCAAGATTTTGTGGTTTCCCAGTTATCGAAAAAGTGTTTTCCGGCAAGAGCAGTAGTTTTTCCGACGAGAGCAGTGTTTTGCACCGTACTGCTCACTTTTCCGGCCACTTTGTTCACACACAAAGGTCGCATGTTGATTCCGACCTCAATCATTTAAAATCCACCATTTTATTTACTTCAATTTGCTTCCAACAAAGATTTGAGAAGTAGCGCAGTGTCCGATCATTATAATAGTTTGGTTCCAATTTCTAATTGTTTGATTTGAGGGTATCTCATTACTATTGGAAATCTTCATCGGATATTTAGCTTTGATCTCTCTTAAGTTCATTATAATGTCACTCAGATCTAATGTTTTGGCTCAAATACTGTGGATCCTATACTTCGAATATTTATATGGTGTCTTTATCAAACTCTATCAAGTTCATTCAGCATAGAGCACATAAGGAGATACCTTCTGAAATAGATTCTGTAGCTCAAACATGTAATAGCGTGACTTGTGTCTATCAATCATATTCTTCTTCTTACTCTTGGGTCATTGGTTCAGGTGCATCTAATCATATTTCTGGTAACAAATCTCTTTTCACTAGTATTCATATTTTCAATCTCTTCCAACAGCCACCATGGCTAATGGGTCTCAAACCATGGCAACTGCAGTAGGTCAATCAAGTCCACTTCCTTCCTTATCTTTAGATTCAATTCTTTATGTTCTCAGTAGTCCTTTTAATCTCATAGTCGTTAGTCGCTTAGCCTCTCAAAGATAAATACATACATCTCTGTAGTGATCCGCAAGAAATGATTAGGTTTGCTCGTGACTCGTGAGACCTAAATGAACCAAGTACTCTGATACCATGTTATCACGAACCATTTCCACAATAGGTCGTGATGGCGTCCAACACCATTGCCGTGCAAGCCAACGCAGAAAAATGTAATTTAGTTCTCATTTTTACTTTTGCCCAAAGTAAGTGCAGAAGTTTATAATCAAGTCAAATTTGAAATGAAAAATAATGTGACAAAATAGTTATATAGCTCCAAAATGGTAGTATACGTTATGCCTAGACCTGGCGTCACAAGTAATGGGCAGTTAGTTACAAAATAATAATAATATCCTACTGTCTGAGATAAAAAAGACAGTGAAAGTAAGGAAAAGACTCCATCAAGCTGCTGAACATCATAGGAAGGGAGTAGCTCACTGTGGAAGTCTCAAGCTATGAATCAGGGGTGCGCACCAAAGTGATTGCTAGATGTATCTACCTTAGATCCTGTACAATTAAGTACAGAAGCGTAGTATGAGTACATAAACAATATGTACCTAGTAAGTATCCCGTCTAATCTCGAAGAAGTAGAGATGAGAGGTCGACTTAATACCACTAGGGTCAAATAATATAATAAGTTTTTATGCTAAACATGGAAGTCAGAGATAATCAATAGTGTGTAGCAAGAGATAATAAGTCATGTTCTAAACCACTTTGCAGTCAACCAACCACATTTCAATAGCAGGACAAGTCATAGGTGAGGTTTCACATCGATATCATGCGCACATTATGCCGACGTCGACGACCCGATCCAATAAAAAATAAACTATGCACTGCGAGAGGGCTGAATGGTGCGAACCATAGATGCATTTATTTCTACTGACGCGATCGGCCCGATCCGCAAATATCAATCTATATCAAGAAAACACATGAGTGTGTATTTATTACCAAATAAATTCATACAAGTATCCAAAAGTATATACATTTGCTTATTCCTTTCCCTAACTCTAGCATATCCTAAGTGTTCACATTAGCAAGAAAATATAGAGACAATCACGAGTAAAGCATGGTATGAGTCCTAGACTACCCGGACAACTAACATAATAGTAGCTACGCACGGACTCTCGTCACCTAGTGCGTGACGTAGCCTCCCCTCCCCCCCTGCATTTAGTAACAATTTACTCAATTATTATACCTATGATGACAATTCCCTTTTACAAGGTTAGAAAGGAGACTCACCTTGCTCCAAGTGCACTTGCAATACCAAGAACGAGCCCCCAACCCTCAATTCGAAGCCGAATAATCCCAAACTAGTTAAAGGAGGTAGGAATTAATCAATAAAAGCTCACAAAACCGAATTATAACTATTTAAGAAATTTCCCAACATAAGTTTCCTAAAATTTGACCACAGGCCCACGTGCCCAAATTCCAAAAAATTTTTCAACGGAAATTGTTCCCTATGATGTAAAGATGAATAATATACATTTTCTAATTTGTTTCATAACATATTTCATTGTTAAATATAATTTTTGTTAAACCCTAGGTTTTGCTCTAACCCCTTGATTTACCTAAATTCTAGTGTTTAATCGACCTAAGATACAAGTATTTAGCTAAGGATAGATGTGATGAACTTTCTTCAAGATGCTTGGTGGAAATCATCTTTCAAAAGCTCCCAAAATCGCCAATGGAAGAGTAAAAAGTTTCCAAAATTGGTATGGAACTCGTATTAGATGAACCCACTGCTTCAGCGATTTCCACATCTGCGATCCAGGGACCGCATCTGCGAGGATATGGCCGCACCTGCGGAACATGCCAAGATGAGCTGGGATAGCTTCCCCGGCCCTTTGGCCGCATCTGTGGTTTTGGTCAGGCTTTCCCTGGGCTGCCTCTGTGATAGATGGACTGCATCTGCGGTCTCTCACTTGCGATCCACCAACCGCAGGTGCGGTTACGACAGAAGCAGGAACTTAAGCACTTCTAAATAATTTTTCACTTCACTTGAGCCTCATCCGATTGACGCTGAAGGCCCCTTGGTCCCGCTTGAACATACCTCCGAACAATAAATCTAGCAATTTACCAATCAAACGATTCAAATTAAGCCTTAGGAACTATGCACGATTGCAAGGAATTCAATTTAGGCAATTATTGAAAAAGTCAACAAAATTTAACATCCGAACCCGTTTGGTCCAAACCCAAAATTCGGACCAACATCCAAATACCCATTCACCACCGAGCCCGGTTATATAGTTGGCTTTGGAATCCGACCTAAATCTGAGGTCCAAATCCCCAAGTTTCAAAATCCGTAGTTTCTACCCAAAAAAACCCAATTCCATCGTGAAAACTTTAGATTTTAGGTTGAAAACTTGTGAAATGTAGTGAAAGCTTGAAAGAAACCAGTTCAGAATCACTTACCAATAATTTGGGGAAGATGGTTCTGTAGAAAATCGCCTCTTATGTTTCTAGGTTTGAAAATTTGGAAAAAGAATCAAAAATCCAGTCTAACTCATTTTTACCCAGATGCAGATGTCACAAATGTGACTTGGGCTTCACAAATACGAAACTCACATATTTCTGGTGCCTTCGCAAATGTGAAAAAAATGTTCGCAAATGCGGAATCTTAGGATCGCAAATTCGCAAATGCAAAAAATCCTTCCCAGACTTACTTCGCAAATGGGAATGATGTTTCGCAAATGCGAAACCTGTGTGGCCCAACATATCTTTGCATTTGCGATGAGAAGCTCGCAAATACGAATACCTCAGACATAGCAAAGATGATGCGAGATCAGAGGCCTGCAACAAGATCAGATACACCAACAATTTTCCAAGTCAAATTTCACTCCGTAGCCTAATTAAAACTGATCCGAGCCCTTGGGTCTCTAAACCGAAATAACACCTAGAATTAAAAATTGAACACACAATCATATGAAATTTTTAAAAAAAAAAACTTGAAACTTCTAATTTCACAATTGGACATCCGAATTACATCAAATCAACTATGTTTCTCACTAAATTTCACAGACAAGTCATAAATATTGTATTGGACCTATATCGGGTTGCGGAACTAAAATAAGAACCCGATATCCAAAAAGTCAAACATTTCCATTTTATTAAACCTTTAACTATTAAATTTCGACAAAGTCCGATATCTCGGGCTAGGGACTTCTAATTTGGATTTCGGGCATACGCCCAAGTCCCAAACACTTGGATCACATCACACGACATGATCATATATTTCCTAGGGTTCTTGTTTGCCATAGACATCAACGTTAGTGGTAATAAATCCAGCATCATGCATCTCTTGCCCAGCAACGAATCTCAACAAGAACATAAGTCCTTCTGAATCGGTGGGACGAAAACGAAAACCAAGCTGCTCCATGAATCTCAAACGCAACTTTGTTCTGAACGCAACTTCAAGAGATCGAGTGAATGAGGTTTGACCGTTTGAGAGTATTAACCTGTATTTATAAGAGTATGAAGTAAATAAGTTTAGGAAATTATTACTTGGGCAACAATTATGTAGGGCTTACGTTTTATTACTTATGGAAACTTTTCTTTATGGAAAACAAAGAAAAGTAACTGACTATTACTTAGGCAACAGTTAAGTAGCGTTAATCATTTCTTCTACCCAAAGTAACTAATTTATGGAAACTTTTCTTTTCCCAATCATATATATATATATATATGGAAAACTTTTGTTTTAACATATTAACGGGATCATTTATAATTATAATTTTCAACATTTATACGTACTTATTACTTTGTAATATAAAGAGACAATGTGAAATTGTCATGCCCTAATTAGATATATTCCAATTCTATTTTTCTTTATACTACAAGTTAATTTAACGTAATTGGTGTTTGAGACTTTTTCCCACCCAAATAAGTTTTTTTTCCACATTTTCGCTTCCGCTCTTCATTTTTTTCTCAATTAATTAATTATATTTTTTTATTCTATATACTCCACAATTTTTATGCTATTGTTATCTAATTAAAATTCTATACCTCGGCACTATGTAAGGGGTGAACTTTAGTTGCTTCAGTTTTTACCCTTGTTGATCTTTTCCTCATGTTTAGATGAATAATCAACTTATATATATATATATATATATATATATATATATATATATATATATATATATATATATATATATATATATATATATATATATATATATATATATATATATATATATATGTCTGAATCTTGATTTAAATTCAATAATCTTCAGGCACCTCTCATTAGCTTGTTTCTCCCTATAATTAGTGAAAAGATTGTTACATTCTTTTCGTCAAAATAGCAGCTTAAAGATATCTTGGAAATGAAAAACATGATAAGGAGAACTTATGTAAGTGGCTAACTTTACAACATCCAAATTGTTTAATAAGGTGTGGCACTAATCAAGCATAGTACTTTCTCGGTCATCAATGGTTGCAATTTAGTTGTTTGTGATACATGAAAATATATATTTGTCCGGATGACAGAATCCCACATTTGTGGAACAATAATGTTTGACATTGAGCAGGTATAGAAAACTAACCACAGCACAATCGTCTGATAGATCTTGTGAAGAACTAATTAATCGGACGAGAATAAAGATGGAACCCCATTCTACATTTTAATACCGTGGATTTGCTAACTACTCGCTAATAGAAGTTGTGGATGTAATTTTGGAGGAGTAGGATGAGACACTAAACACTAAAGATCCTCTAGCAACCTGTCTCATGTATTTAGATGAAGCCAATGGAGAAGACTTGGCAGAGTAGGTACTTGCTCTTGAAGGCCATGGTTTTTGGAGAAAGGAGCTCGAATTTGAGCCTTTGCACTTAGAGGAAAGAAAACCTCCTCCAACTAAGCCATCGATAGAAGAGCCACTAAAGTTGGAACTGAAGCCGCTACCACCTCATCTCAGGTATGCCTTCTTAGGACATAACTCAACTTTACTTGTTATTATCTCATCCAGTTTGTTTGATGTGCAGGCAGAACTTCTTTTGCAGGTACTGACAAAGTGCTAGATTGCAATTTTTTGGACCATTGCAGACATTAAGGGTATCAGTCCGACCTTCTGTATGCATAAGATTTTACTGGAAGTTTATATATATATATATATATATATATATATATATATATATATATATATATATATATATATATATATATATATATATATATAGGCACAAACCCTCTAGATAATATCAAAGAATTCTGAACCCCAACATGAAAGAAGTGGCGAAGAAAGAAGTGATTAAGTGGTTAGATGTGAGAATCATATTCCCTATCTTTGACAGCAACAAGATTAGCCCAGTTTAGTGTATGCCAAAAAAAGGAATGTATGATGGTAGTGAAAAATGAGATGAACGAATTGATCTGTACGCGAACAGTCACAGGTTGGCGAATCTGCATGGATTACATGATATTGAACTTGGCTATCCGAAAAAATCATTTCCTAGTGCCATTCATTGATTAGATGCTAGATAGATATGCCGGGAGGTCCCACTTTTTCTTTTTGTATGGTTACTCGAGGTATAATCAGATCTCTATTGCCCCAGAGGACAGAGAGAAAACATCGTTCAGCTGTCCTTATGGAATCTATGCTATTTGGAGAATGTCGTAAGGCCTAGACAACGCCCCTACCACATTCCAAAGGTGCGCGATGGCCATCTTCACGGATGTGGTATAGGAAATAATAGAGGTTTACATGGATGACTTCCCAGTGGTGGGGAATTCATTCGATGATTGCGTTATGAACTTGAGTAGAGTATTGAAGATGTGTAGATTGCCTTATGAACTTGAGTACAGTATTGAAGATGTGTATCGAGACCAATCTGGTAATCAATTGGGAAAAGTTTCAGTTCATGGTACAAGAAGGTATAGTCTTGGAGAACCTAGTGTCAAGTTTAGGCATTGAGGTAGATCGTGCAAAGGTTGATCTGATAGAAAAGCTTCTACCACCCAATTCCGTCAAAGCAATCAGAAGTTTCCTTGGGTACGGCGGTTTCTATAGGAGATTTATAAAATATTTTTCCAAAATTCTAACCTATAGTGTAATTTGCTTCAAAAATATGTCCTTTTTATGTTTTTGGATGACTACAGGATAGCGTTTGAGGAACTGAAGAAAAGACTGGTAACAATACCTATCATATTTGCCCTTGACTAAGAGCAACCATTTGAGCTGATGTGTGATGCGGGTGACTATACTGTGGGAACAATTATTGGGAAGTGGAATGATTAAATCATGCATCCAATATACTATGCAAGTAGAACGCTGAGGAGCCCAACTAAATTACATTGTGACCGAGAAGGAGATGTTGGAATCATTTGAAAAATTCAGTTCATACCTGATAGACTAAAGGTAATTGTTTATACTAACCATGTTACTCTCGGGTTCTTAATTGAGAAGAAGGAGTCAAAATTGCGCTTGATTCGATGGGTGCCAGTGTTGCAAGAATTTGATTTGGAAATTCGTTACCGAAACGGAACGGAGAACCAAGTAGTTGATCATTTGTCTAGGCTGGAAGGAGCTGAGAAGATGGTTGAGGTAGAAGCGATTTTGGAGACTTTACCAGATAAACAACTACAAGCCACTAGTCTTCAGAAAGCGCAATGGTATGCAGACATTGCAAACTACCTGGCGAGCGTTATTGTTCCTTATGACCTTTCATATGTCCAAAAGAAAATGTTCGTTCATGATTTTCGCATGTATTATTAGGACGAGCTTTATTTGTTTAGGATTTGTATTGTTAAAATGATCTGGAGATGTATCCCCGAGATAGAGCAGTCTTCTATTTTACATGCATGCCACCGTGTGGGCATTTCGGGGGAGTAAGGATAGCAACGAAAGTCTTGGAGCCGGGCTTCTACTGGCCCATATTTTTCAAAGATGCACATTTACGGATAAAGGATTGTGATGAATACCAACAAACCAGGAATATTATCAAGACATGAGATGCCTATAAACCCAATTCAGGAGGTAGAAGTGCTTGATGTATGGGTAATTGATTTCATGGGGCCATTCGTCAGCTCATATGGCAACAAGTACATACTTGTCGTTGTGGACTACGTGTCCAAATGGGTGGAGGTTGCTACGCTCCCTACAAATGATGCAAAAGGGGTAATTGGTTTTTGAGAAAGAACATATTCACCCGATTTGGCACTCCAAGGGCAATAATCAGTGACGGATGCACTTACTTTTATAAATCGAGCCTTCGTGAAGTTGTTAGAGAAGTATGATGTATTCCATAAGGTGTCCACCCAATATTAAACAGAAACGACTGGGTAAGTGGCAGTTTCAAACGGGGCTTTATCAAGATTGTTATTATCTGATGATAATCTCAGAATGAGTTCGGAATATCCAAGGTATGGATGCATGCCTTTAATAAATCTTTTGGCTCATAGGTATTGTAGATATATAGACATCAGCCTAAAAGTGGAATTGTGAAGTAGGGCATGTATGTATAGGGCATGCATGTAAAGGGGAATTGAAATATCACTCCTGCCGTCTCCTCCATGAAACAGATTTCACTGCTCACAGTATGCCAAACATTCCTTTTTGGGATTGATTTTCTGCCTTTAGAAGATGAAAACTATGCCAAACATTGGGGATTATTATGATGATGAGTAATGGTTAGAGATGAATTGCATCAGAAAGGGATTTATCAGATTATTTAGGGTTCTAAACATATCGACTCAAAGCAACAAGTTATGGGAAGTTTTGACCACAAGTGAAAATCCGATCGTATATGGAAAACATTCCTTTTTCATATTCATATGCGTATGTATTCTTTTCTATGATTAGTGGAAGTTATTACACTTACTTCCACATATGATTCATTTTTCAACATTTAAATGTACTTACTTTGTAATATACTATAATTAGACTAATTTTTTGAATGTTGAGAATTTAAATTAATAATGAGGAAATAATAGTAAAGAAAATTCCACTCAATTCCAACTCTATCTTTCTTTACACTATTAACTATAAGCTAAATTTAATTGTGTTTTAAGTAAAACGACCCGCCTCACGCCCTCGCCTTTGAAACACTAATTTTAAGTATTTGGCGTTTGTAACTTTTTCCAACCTAAATAAGCTATCCTCGATCCTTTTAATTTCGGAATTATCGGAAAGACAGATAATATGACTATCAACTAATGAAATAATAGGAATAAAAGTTCAATCACAATAAGAATAGTGTGAAATAGGCAACATATTCTGTAATGAAAACTAAACGTAGCAAATGCTATTGATCTTTATCAATAATCAAGCTAAAAGAAACATTAATAAGCTAGTGAATCTTAGGCCATCTCTAAGGGCCACTCTATTTTTTGCACACCATTTTTCACTCTAAAATGGTGAAATATCAAATCTATTCCAACCATTACACTATTTTTACACCAATTTTTTATTTCCTTCAAACTAGTACTATCTTTTTTCTTTTTTCCATATTCATTATAGATAATTCACATTCGCCACTTATATAATCATTTATTACAAAATTATTTTAAAGAATAAATTAACAAAAAGTGAAATCATTGATAAAAAATAATTAAATAAATATTACATCATGGTCAAATTTAATTTAAGTACTAAAAAAATATTTAATTTTCGCCTTTATTCTCCCATAAATGCTCGATTAATGCATTACGAAATGCGAAATGTGCATCTTCATCCTTAGTATTTTTGTGTCTAATTAAAAATTGTTCAAATCAGTGATTTCATCTACTATCATTTCTACCGTAGGAGATGGACATTCACAAACATGCAACAATTGCAAAACACGATTGCAAAACTCCGAATACACGTTAACATCCTTTCTTTTTGATTCTTATTTCATTGCAAAATATCTATTCATTGCAATTTATTTTTAAAATAATGGTTATATTTCTTTTTATACAATAATAATAAAAAAAATTAACTTATAATTTATATAAATATAATATATACAAAAATTAATATATCAAAAAATAGGATATAAAATTAAAATTATAAAGATCTTAATATAAAAGTTAATTATATACACAATATATGATAAATTAAAAGTCCAAAAATAAAAAAGTGAATAAAATAATATTAAATCAAATATATAGTAATGAATAGTGTTGCACCAAATTTGGTGCAACACTATTTCATGCTCTATAATAGAGCAAGAAATAGAGCACCATTGGAGCAAGAATACTCTATTTCTTGCATCAAATTTGAAATTGATGCAGGAAGTAGCGCACCGCTGGAGATGCTCTTAGTCCATTGTATTTAATATCAAAAAGTTTTAAAATGAAAATCCCAAAAGAAGTTTATTTATGTTTATTTTCCATCAGTTTTCCAGAACTACGCTTGGTCCGATTCATCAGGGACATGATACATAGGCAACCTATATTGGGTTCGATCAAATTATTTTTGCATCAAATAAAATAAAATAGAAAAGAAAGAAAGGAGGGGGGGGGGGGGGAAATAAGTGAAAAACCAAGAGGTTTTGGAGAAGAAAGAAAAGGAGGGATCGAAACGAGCAAATTGGGATGATGCCATATGACCTTGCGACCCTCAAAGCCATTGTAGAACCGTTAATTGTTGCTAGGTGACTTGCATGTAATGTGATATTATCATATGATAAATGCCCTAATGCTAAGATGGTGATTTTTTGTTGTTGCTCCTTGTTACCTTTGTTTAATTTCAGGAAGGTGGTTAGTTTGTTGGAATCCCGGCAAGTCATCCCTACAACACCCGATCAAAGCGTCAAACACTCATGGCTAGCAAGGAAACAAACACTGGAGTTGTAGACCCACCAAGGGAGATTGTTGAGTCATAATCAGAATTGCAAGAGGAGGTCCGGAGGTTGAAGCATCACATGGCAGAAATGTACCAAGCCATGATTAAGGGACACCTTCCACACTCCTTCCCTACCAACTACACATAAAACCCTGCTTCCATTATACAACTATCTCAATCCCAGATGACCAATACCATTTATTTTTCCCCACAACACGCTCCCGAAGTTACCCCTTGCCACAATTACCCTGGAACTTCCTCCCAAACTTTTCACGCTCCACCAGCAAAAACAATTTCGTACCCTACTCCGATATCGGCTCCTATTTTTGTACCCTCTCTACAAGCTACCCTCTACCGATCCTCTAGTGAGCCCACATTCCTCGCTCCAGATACCAATACTATGCACCAGATCCCACTTTCAAAGTAACATATCCTTACCCTTACACTCCCCAATTTGATCCTCATGTTGAAACTGACAAACTACCCAAAAACGGAGAGCAAGAAGAGATATTTAGGAAGGTATAGAGTCTGGAGCAATCATTGAGAAATATGCAAGGGTTGGGTAACCAGATTAGTGCAGCCTATAAGGATTTATGTTTGTTCCCCGATGTCCAACTGCCTGCCGGTTTCAAGATGCCCAAGTTTGACTTGTATGAGAGCATAGTGATCCTGTAGCTCATCTGCTGGGTTATTGCAACAAATTGAGAGGTGACGGCGGAAAAAACGAATTACTCATGGAGTACTTCATCCAAAGTCTGAGTGGGGCAGCTTTAGAATGGTACAACCGCCAGGACTCTAGCAGGTGGTATACTTGGGATGATATGACTTCGCTCGGCAGTTTCAGTAAAATATAAACATTGTTCCAAACCGCCTATCTCTGACCAAATTGGAAAAGAAGCCCAGTGAAAACTTTAGAGAATATGGGTTTCGATGGAGAGAAAAAGCTGCACGAGTCATTCCTCCCATGGATGAAGATGATATGGTCAAATACTTTCTTCGATCCCTGGAGCCCATTTACTATGGCCACTTGATCTCATCCATTGGTAAGTCTTTCAATGATGTTTTAAAGATGGGAGAGATGGTGGAAGAGGGGCTCAAGTCGAGTATGATCATGAGCTATTTTGCTATAAAAGCAACCACCCAGGCAATCCAGAGTGGTACCAGAAGTTTTCTTGGCAAGAAGAAGAAGGAAGATCTCGCTATGGTTGTCTCCAGATCATGGCATGGCCTTAGGGGTTCACCTCATCAATACACTCATCCTCAACCCCGACCTCAAACCTACACTCAAGCTACATATAATCCACCTCAACATTACTTTTCCCCGCAAAACCCCCAATACTCAGCCAGGCCGTCCCAATACCTTATTCACCATGATTAGTCATATGCTCAACCCCCTCCTTACCCACAATGGCATGCTCCAGCGCCACAGAGTAGCTACCCATCTCCATAAAGTACCTATCCACCTCCACAACCCTACAAAAATCCCTATGGGTGATAATGGATCACGTTTTCGACAAAGTCCAGATTATAAGAGAGACAAGCATCAGCGAAAACAAACGTTTACCCTGCTTGGAGAATCTTATGCCAGTTTATTTCAAAGGTTAAGGCAGTTGTATATCTTAAGGATGATTGAGTCAAAGATACCAAATCCCCCTCCAAAGAACCTCGATTATTCCATGAGATTTGCCTATTGTTCTGATGCTCCAGGGTATGACATAGAGAAGTGCTGGCATTTGAAAACTCCAATCCATGAGCTCATCGATTAAAACCAAATTGTAGTCCAAAATCCCAGACGCACCAAACATCAACCAAAACCCTTTGGCAGCCCATGAAGAGACATATATGATTGAAATAGTTACAAGGATGGGGAGTCCAAGAAGTCTTCCAAGTCCTTCATGATGATCCGGGCTAGTGAAAACAATTTGGTTGAAGCTCAAGATTCTACTAATATAGCGCCCTCTACAGTTGATAAGGTGACAGAAAAGCCGAGATCGAAGCCAAGTGTTGGTCGTGAAAGGGTTGTCGAAAGATATAAGGGCAAGTACGAAAAGTTCAAAGGTGGTAGTACCAGGGATTACAAGTAAGCCTGTTACAGTTGTGAAAGGTGCTCATATCACCCCCCCATCATCATTAAACCAGTGACCCAGATGCCGGTGGTTGATGCCAAGGCCGTTTCATGGAATTACAAACAAGTGATAGTAACATACAAATGAAAAGAAATAGAGGAAGAAGTTAATAAAACTGGAGGATTGACTCGTTCTGGGAGATGTTTCACCCTAGAAGAATTAAGGAAAGCCAAGCTGTCCAAAGATAGCCAAATGCCAGTAAAGAAATCGGTAACAGAGGAAGAGGCTGAAGAATTCCTGAAAAAAAGATGAAAGAGCAGGAATATTCCATCGTAAAGCATCTAAGGAAGACGCCAGCTCAGATCTCTCTCTTGTCTTTGGTGATACATTCAAATGAACATCGCAGGGTCTTGATGAAGATTTTGAATAAGGAACACGTTCCTGATAAGATCACAGTGAACCACTTGGAAAAGATAGGTGGCAAGATCTTTGAAGCAAATAGGATCACTTTCTCGGACAACGAACTTCATGTGGAGGGTACGGAACACAATCGAGATCTTTATCTCACGGTGAAGTGCGAAGATTTTGTTGTCTCAAGGGTTTTGGTTAATAATGGCTCCAGTACGAATATTTGTCCTTTATTTACTCTACAAAAACTGAAGATTGGCACCGAAAGAATCCATTTGAACAGTGTGTGTGTGTTCGAGGCTTTGATGGGGTAGGTAAAGATTCTGATGGAGACATAATGCTCGAATTGTCGATAGGGCCAGTCTGTATTACCATGGAGTTTCAAGTTTGTAGATGTGGTTGTCTCCTATAATCTGTTGTTGGGCAGACCTTGGATACATGCAGCTATGCAGTCCTGTCTTCTCTGCACCAAATGGTAATGTTTGAATAGGACAGGCAAGAAATAGTTGTGCATGGTGATGAGGACTTGTCAGCTTGTAATGACATAATTGTTCCATTTATCAAAGTTGAAGATGATAAGGGACCTTGGTTCTATCAAACTTTTGAAATAGTGTTTGTTGAGAAGATTCATGAAGGAGAATGCATTCCGGGTCCTAAGCTATCATCCCCATCTATCATGGTTGCGAATGAAATTTTGGAGAACTGTTTTTTCTTGGGAAAGGGTGTGGGCTCATCTCTACAAGGTATTGCGCATCCAGTGCGCCCTAGTGGGAATCCTGGTACGTTCGGTATAGGATTCACACCAACAGAGACGGGCGTGAAAAAGATTAAAAATCTGAAACAGGAGGCATGGTTGCTCCCCAAGCCCATCCCATACATCTCTAAGTCTTTTGTCATGCCAGGGGTTGAAAAACCTCCAACCTCCTCAATTCCAAAACTTGTGTTCGATGTTGATGAAGAGCTGATCAAGAGGTTCCAAAGTATGTTCGAAGAGGTCAACATGGTAGAAGTTTGTGAAGGCTCTAGTAAAGCAGATGTGCAGCTCGATGGCCCAAATGTGAAGCTTAGCAATTGGGAGGCTACTCCTCTCCCCACCAGGAAGGATTTTTGGTAGTTTGCTTTGTTTTCCATTCTTTTATCTAGGTTATTCCAGAGTTGTAATCTAGATTTTTAGTTTTTGCTTATTTTGATGTTCAAAACCTTCTATCCCTTTTATTTTCAATGAAATTCAATTTTTCGTTTGTCTGTTATAATAGTGTTTACTTTGTTCATTTTCTTCTTACGTACAGTTCTTTTTATGCGGATTGCAATGACATGACATGCATGAATAATTTTCAACCGAGTCTTAAAAGCTGATCTAATTCTGAAATGACGATCCAAGAAGTAGAATATGATGATGAAATAGAATATGATGAAGCAGCAGCATTTGAGGAAATCAATGAAGAGCTAAGACAATTTGAGGAAAAACCAAACCCTAGTTTGAGTGAAACTGAAGCAATCAATTTAGGGGACCAGGATGATGTTAGGGAAAACAAGATAAGTGTGCATTTAGAAGCGCAAGTTAAGGAGAAAATAATCAAAACATTGATTGAGTACAAAGATGTTTTTGCATGGTCACATGATGATATGACGGGCTTGAGCACTGATCTTGTGGTTCATTAACTACCAACTGACCCAGCATTCCCTCATGTCAAGCAAAAGTTGCGAAAGTTCAAGACTGATATGAGTGTGAAGATCAAGGAAGAAATAACAAAGCATCTTACTCCAAAGGTTATCCAGGTCACTCGATATCCCACTTGGTTGTCAAATGTTGTGAAAGTACAGAAAAAGGATGGTAAAACCAGGGTCTGTGTTGATTACCGTGATCTTAACAAAGCAAGCCTGAAGGATGATTTTCCATTGCCGAACATTCACATTCTGATCGATAATTATGCCAAGCATGAGATTGGGTATTTTGTGGATTGCTACGTAGGATACCACCAGATATTGAAGGATGAGGAAGATGCATAAAAGATGGCGTTCATCACACCCTAGGGGACATATTTCTACCGAGTAATGCCACTCGGTTTGAAAAATACTGGGGCAACCTACATGAGGGCGATGACCGCCATATTTCATGACATGATACACAGGGAGATTGAGGTTTATGTAGATGATGTGATCATAAAGTCAAAGAAGCAGTCTGACCATATTAAGGACTTGAAGAAGTTTTTCCAAAGACTTCGCAGGTACAACCTCAACCTCAATCCAATGAAAATGTGCATTTGGTGTCCCCTCTGGGAAACTGCTGGGATTCGTGGTCTGTAGACGCAGTATTGAGCTGGATCCATCGAAGATCAAAGCCATTCAAGAGTTGTCGTCGCCAAAGAATAAAATAGAGGTGATGAGTTTGCTTGGAAGGTTAAATTACATCAGCAGATTCATTGCTCAGCTCAAGACAACTTGTGAGCCCATCTTTAAGTTGCTGAAGAAGAATGTTGAGGTCAAGTGGACTGACGAGTGTCAAGAAGCATTTGATAAGATTAAGAGGTACCTGTCGAATCCACAAGTACTGGTCCCACCAGAGCCTGGAAGACCTTTAATTCTCTATTTAACAGTCTTGGATAATTCTTTTGGCTGTGTATTGGGTCAACACGACATCACGGGAAAGAAAGAGCAAGAAATCTATTTTCTCAGTAAGAAGTTCACTCCCTATGAGGTTAAGTACACTCTACTCGAGAGGACATGCTGCGCCTTGACTTGGGTGGCACAAAAGTTGAAGCATTATCTATTGTCCTACACTACTTAACTTATTTCTTGCATGGATCCCTTGAAGTATATCTTTCAAAAGCCTATGCCCATGGGAAGACTGGAAAAGTGGCATATTTTAGTTACAGAGTTTGACATCATCTATGTGACTCGGACTACGATGGAAGCCCAAGCCTTGGCCGACCACTTGGCCGAGAATCCGGTGGATGATGAATATGAGCTGTTGAAGACTTATTTTCCTGATGAAGAGGTCATGTGTGTTGACGAGTTTGAGCACTATGGAAATCATGGTTAGAAACTCTTCTTTGACGGAGCTACCAACATGAAAGGGGTCAGAATAGGGGTAGTACTCATCTCCGAAACAGGGCAACACTACTGTAACATTCCCAGCTTCGATTTTATTACACCAACAACATGGCTGAGTACAAAGCATGCATTATGGGTTTGAGGTTAGCTATAGACATGGGAGTCCAGGAAATACATGTTCTGGGAGATTCAGATTTGTTAGTTCACCAGATTCAAGGAGAATGGGAGACTCGAGATTTGAAGATCATACCGTACCGATAGTGTCTGCACGATCTCTGTCAATGATTCAGGTCGGTTAAATTTAGACATATTCACAGGATTCATAATGGGATTGCTGATACCCTAGCTACCCTGGCGTCAATGTTACATCATCTAGACAAGGCTTATGTTGACCCCATGCATATCCAAGTTCATGAACAACATGCTTATTGTAATGTGGTGGAAGAGGAAATCGATGGCGAAACTTGGTTCCATGATATCAAGAAATAAATCAGGTCGGGGATATATCCATTTCATGCTACAGGTGACCAAAAGAGAACCATTCGGCATATGGCTAGTGGATTTTTCTTGAGCGGAGGAATCTTTTACAAGAGGACTCCAGATTTAGGACTGTTGAGGTGCATAGATGCTAAAAAAACTTCAACTATCATGGCCGAAGTGCATCCTGGAGTTTACGGGCCGCATATGAATGGGTAGGTCGTAGCAAAGAAGATACTTCGAGCACGTTATTATTGGCTTACCATGGAACGAGATTGTATCAGCTTTGTTCGCAAGTGTCATCAACTCCAGGTGCAAGGAGATTTGATTCATTCTCCCCCTACTAAGTTGCATACAATGTCTGCACCTTGGCCTTTTGTTGCTTGGGGAATGGATGTTATTGGGCCAATTGAGCCGGCAACGTCGAACGGGCATAGGTTCATCCTAGTGGCCATTGATTACTTTACCAAGTGGGTCGAAGCTGTAACTTTCAAGTCCGTGACCAAGAAGGTAGTGGTGGATTTTGTGCATTCGAACATCATTTGTCGATTAGAAATTCCCAAGGTGATCATCACAAACAATGCTGCTAATCTCAACAGTCATTTGATGAAATAGGTATGCCAACATTTCAAGATCATACATCGGAACTCCACCCTGTATCGCCCCAAGGAAAATGGAGCTGTTGAGGCTACCAATAAGAACATAAAGAATATACTTCATAAGATGGTTCAAGGTTCTACGCAGTGGAATGAAAAATTGCCTTTTGCATTACGAGGTTATCACACTAATGTTCGCACTTCAGTAGGTGCAACTCCTTATCTGTTGGTATATGGAACTGAGGCAGTTATACCTGCGGAAGTCAAGATTCCCATGGATCATTCCAGAAGATGAAATTGATGATGATGAGTTGGTCAAAACCCGGCTCGAGCAATTGAGTTTGATTGATGAGAAAATATTGGCTGCAGTATGTCATGGTCAATTGTATCAGAAGATAATGGCAAGAGCATATAACAAAAAGGTGCGTCCTCAGAAATTCGAAGTTGGCCAGATGGTATTGAAATGTATCCTTCCTCATCAAGCTGATGCTAAAGGGAAGTTCGCCCCGAACTGGTAGGGGTCATTCGTTGTGACAAGAGTGTTGCCCAATGGTGCTTTGTATTTAATAGCCATAGAAGGCAAATGTGTAGATATGCCATCAATTCTGATGCAGTTAAGAAGTGATATGTATGATTTTTCTTGCTTACCTTCAGTTGTATTTTGTACTTGGCATGTTCAAAGTTGAAATGACGAAGGCATTTTGTTCAGCTACCCAAATACTTTCATCCTTTGCTACCCTTTTTTAGCCTCATTTATTTTCTTTCATAACCATCTTTTGAAATCAATAGCAAAAGTAGAGAATGCAAAAATGATGATGAATGAGTGAAAATAAGGAAAATGAAAATGCAAAAAAAAAAGAAAGAAAAAAAAAGAAAAATGGTAAAGAAAGAAAAAAAGAAGGAAAAAAAGAAAGAGAAAAGAAAAGGAAAAAGAGAGAAACAGAAACAAACAACTTTCTTTTGAACTACGTTCGACCTGATTCCTCTTAAGGAAACGTTGGAAGCCTTACGGTTCAATCCCATCACAATAAAAATTAAAATTCCCCAGACCCAAAGGAACTGGGGCAGAAGTGTTGGTTTTGAAAAGATCTAATTCCAAAATTTGTAAATTTGACCCCTTTTCACCTTAAATTATTTTGAGCCTTCATACTACCCTTTCTTTCTAACCCCGTCCAAAAGCCTACATTATGGTCCAAAGAAAGACCTTCCGATCAATCTTTGCGGATGCCAAGTCAAGCGAGATAGGGGTATGATTTACATCATGGGTAACACTTTGTTCATGGGTGTAAGAGAGAAAATTTAAAATGAGAGAGTCTTATTGGTGAAAACCCTCGCGGGCACCGTAAGGCGATGGTAGAAAATTTAAAATGCGAGCGTGTTATTGGTGAAAACCCTCACGGGCACCATATGACGATGGTGAGCTGAGAGATGAACAAATGAGAGAGAATTTTTGGTGAAAACCCTTTTAGGACACTACAAGTCGAATGAGGCTCATAACTTTACGGAAAAATTGGATTAGTGAAAGCCCGGTTTTGAAGTATGAAGACATGGCATGAACTGAAAATATGATTGGTTGGACGGATTAGGCTGATTACCAAAATGCATGTCATGATTATTGGAGCTGGCTACTTCCCTCAGATAAGTTCTCTCTTTATCATTCTTCTTCACATAATCATCCGTGTTCAAAATTTTCATTTGTTCCTTTTGTCAAAAATCATTTCATTTTACTCCTTGAGTCTATCTTTATGAGTCTCTTACGAGTTAGCCTTTGTCAAACAAGCAGGAAAAGATTTCAAAGCCTACTACCAGCTTTTAAATTGCACAAAGCGGATTCTGGCTAGGCACATCAAAATTGACATGATTCGTAATAAGCAATATGGTGATAACTGAGGTTCAGGCAATCAAGTGAATCTTGAATTTTGAGGAAATACAAGGATTCAGGAACTTTATAAATAAAAATACAATGCAACAAGTGAGGTGAGGGACTCAGGTCATGCAGAGGTTTCGTGGTCTAGTTTTAGTCAAAAGATCAAACAACTCCTTGCTAGACCGAAGCAGCTAATCGAAATATAGCATGGCATTTGTGGAAGCAGACGCTAAGCAATTATGCCGCAAACTAACCACCACGTTACAAACTAACAAGATTTTATTTGTCTGAAGCAGGGGCAAGAAATTTTTAAGTCCGCAGAGACCTCCCATGGTAAAGCATGATTCAGGGAGCAAGCAATTCTTTTTAGAATCCTTCAAGATGACAGTGTGCCTCAGGTAAGTTCATTCGCAGTTCTCAGGACCCTCCTGGATAATTGGAAAAGTTTTTAATTTTCATGACCCTCCTGGATAATGGGATTTTGTTTTCAACATTTTCACGACTCTCATGGATAATGGGATTTAGTTTTTAAAATTCTCAGGACCCTCCTGGATAAAGGGATTTAGTTAAAAAGTTTCAAGACCCTCCTGGATAATGGGATTTAGTTTTTAAAATTCTTAGGACCCTACTGGATAATAGGATTTAGTTAAAACGTTTCAGGACCCTCCTGGATAATGAGATTTAGTTTTAAAATTCTCAGGACCCTCCTGGATAATGGGATTCAGCTTTTAAAATTTTCAGGACACTCCTGGATAATGAGATTTAATTTCTAAAATTCTCAGGACCCTCCTGGATAATAAGATTCAAGTTTTACAATTCTGAGGACCCTCCTGGATAATGGGATTTAGATTTTTAATCTCATGACTATCTTGGATAATGAGATTTAGTTTTTAAAGTTCTCAGGACCCTCCTGGATAATGGGATTTAGTTCAAAAGTTCAGTACCCTCCTGGATAATGGGATTTAGTTTTTTAAATTCTCAGGACCCTCTTGGACGAAAGGATTTAGTTTTTAAAATTCTCAAGATCCTCCTGGATAATGAGATTTAGCTTTTAAATTTTTAGAGTTTTGTAGGTGATATGATCTGATTAACACTCACAAATATGCCCGGATCCCAAACCGGGGCGAAAAATTTCTTTCGTTTTGTCTGTTTTGTTGTAGTATCAGGCACCCACCTGAATAACGAGGAAATATATTTCAATATTTTGTAATCAGGCGCCCACCTGGATAACGAGGGAATATATTTCAAGTTATTGCAATCAGGCGCACACTGGATAACGAGGGAATATATTTCAAGTTTTTTTAATTAGGCGCCCACCTGAATAACGAGAGAATATATTTCAAGTTTTGCAATCAAGCGCCTACTTAGATAACGAGGGAATACATCATGTTTTAGCAATCAGGCGCCCACCTGGATAACGAGGGAATACATTTCATGTTTTGGCAATCAGACGCCAACCTGGATAACGAGGGAAAAAATTTCATGTCTTAGCAATCAGGCGCCCACCTGGATAACGAGGGAATTAATTTCATCTCTTAGCAATCAGGCGTCCACCTGGATAATGAGGGAATACAGTTTCATGTTTTATCAATCAGGTGCCCACCTGGATAACGAGGGAATAAATTTCATGTCTTAGCAATTAGGTGCCCACCTGGATAACGAGGGAATAAATTTATGTCTTAGCAATTAAGTGCCCACTTGGATAACGAGGGAATACATTTCAATCTTTAGCAATCAGGCGCCCACCTAGAAAACAAGGGAATACACTCCATGTTTTAGCAATCAGGCGTCCACCTGGATAACGAGGGAATATATTTCATGTCTTAGCAATTAGGCGCCCACCTGGATAACGAGGGAATACATTTCATGTCTTAGCAATCAGGCGCCCACCTGGATAACGAGGGAATACAATTCAAGTTTTGGTAATCACTCACCCACCTGGATAAAGAGGAAACTCATTTTATACCTAAGTCAAGTTATTGGCAGGCGCCCACCTGGAGAACAAATGAATTAGTTTCAGAGTTACTTCAACTCACAAATTCAAGAAGCATCAGGAGCCTGCCTGAAGAGCAGAGTCCATTTTTCAGTTGCATATTGAAGATCAAGTAGAGATTCAAAAAAGTTTCAGGACAAGAAGTAGATAAAATCTTGTATTTTTCTTAAACATATTTGTTCCAACATATTGATACCCTGTTTTTTTTTTTTTTGTCCACTATCCACCTAATTTACGATCCATGGAGGATTGATGCTGATCTATTAATTAAAAGCTGGAAAATTAGAAGTTAAAAGCTGGAAAATTAGAAGTATGAAGAAAATTAAGTAGCTAATAAAACAATCAATCACAAGAGTGTACCTTGGAACGTCGCTTCCACATGCTTTTGAGACCAAAGCTAATCCTGAGACAGCGGCTCTAGCAGCAGCTGCCTGTTTGGCAGTGGATCTTGTTCTCCAAGCGTGGAGATAAAATCTAGCAAGGCACCTGGCCGGAGTGTGATCTTTGTTCATTGAACTTCCATGCTCAGCAACTACAGAATAAATGCCAACATCAATAGCTGCAGCTTCTTTCAGTTCTTCCTCAAGCATTTGAATTCTAGACTCCGATTCAGGTTTATTCTTTGTCATAACATTTGCAGGAGATCGTTTTTCAGTTGCTGAAGTACTGGTAGTATTCTTTGTTTTTTTGTCCTCCACTACTGTACTTTTAGCAATACTACTAGTTTTTATTGGTGTGTGTTCTTTCATTTCTTTCCTAATAATCTCAGTGTTTCCCAAAAATACATTTGCACTTGCAGAGTCTCTTATCTGAACAGACTTCACTGCCTTCAATCGACCATGTGTGATCTGAGCTCCAAGAGCTTTACCAATGGAACTCATTGTACCTAGTCTTTTCATACTTTTAGCTATTTTATTGTCTGACAAGTCTCTTGTGTCCTCAAGGAACAGTTCATCCTGTCCAAAATCATGTTCTGTTGTTTCATCCGCACTACTTTGACTGTCCACACCTGCCTGAGTCTGCATATGTGAAGACGAAATTTTTGACATCAATCTATCAGTGTATTTTTTTTTAGATATCTGAGTATTTTCTTCACTTTTGCTTTTTCCGCTGGCTGCCTCTTCGTGAATGTCATTCTGCAATTTAATGTCAGTAAAACCTTAAGCAGAAATAACATTACAATGGATAGACAATACAATTAACAACGGTCCCATAATTAACCTTATGGGAAACAAATCTTAAATAATAAATAAACAAGGAAACAAAATTTTCCCAGTCTAATTGGCAAATGACAAATGAGAAACATGACATATTCTCATTTTGCATGTATTGAATTATGTAAACGTCTGTTTTAACAACGGTCCCATAATTAGCCTTATCCTTAATTCATTAGGTCCTCTACTGGTAAATAACTAGTGACATTGCAATTAAGATCAACTAACCACTTTAAAAAGCTTGATTTACTCAAGTACCTTTACAACTCGAGATGATGAGGGCCATGCCACCTTAAAAACAGAAGAGTCATATTACAGAAGGAATGCAAGGAAGAATCATCATCAGTAAAAGAAGCGCAAGCAGTTAATCATAATGATGGAATTTGATTGAATGCGAAATACCTTTGCATTGTTAGATGGTGAAGCCCAAGCAGCTTCAAAAACAGAAGAGGCAAAAGTTAAGGATGAGTGCGACGAAACATCATCATCAGTGTAAGAAGCAACATCCGAATCATCTTCACCATCATCGATCATTAAGTCTGATTCTTGTTTATCTTTTGCTGGCTGAACCTTAACATATAGAGATGGCTGCAGCAAGCTTTTCGAACTCTTCTTGCAGTTTAAAGGAACACTTATAGCTAAAGTTTCTTTGAAAACTCCATATTCTGCAAAATTTATTGAAGCTGTCCCCAAGAGTCGACCTTGAGCTGCATTCTCTTTTGTATATTTATACAAGGAGAACTCCAAATTATTCTTTAGAAATTTATCTTTGAATTTTTTCTCGCGACATAAAGTTAAGAATAAGGTGAAAGTCTTGTTAATTTCAAGAAAATCATCCTCAACAGAGGAAGTCACAAATCCAGAATTGCGATTGCCATTTTCCCACTGAAGTAATACTGACTGAACAGACCTCAATGATTCTGATGGGGGCCATGGCCTAATCAATTGGATATGTACAATGTAATCAATTTTGAAAGAAGCACCCTTTTTCTTCTTCTTCCCAAGACCCATGGCTTGATAGTAACTTGTAGAATTTTACGAGGTTTGTCGTTGTTGTTGTTAGCTAGTTCTTTATTACTACTAATTCCTCTGTTTTATCATATAGGATATCTATGGATAATGGTGATAAAAGTTGGATGAATATCCTGAGATGGACGGATGAGTATATCCGTGGAGTGAGTAATTTTCTTGATAAGGGAAACTTGCTTGTGATCAGAACATATACACAACAAGTCTGTTTGTTAATTGCTTCCAGTAGTTAGTCAACTAACTGGTTCATTGATGGGAATAGTTCATCTCCCAATCATGGAAATATAACACTTCATTGTCTAATGCCAAAGCAGATGCCACAAGTTGTTTGAAGTAATATATTTAAGCAAGTTATGAATCTTGTTGGATGTAAGACATCAAATCCAGATGTTTTCAGATGATTAAGACTTAGTATTCATCATACACATCTGTTGAGCTGCTCTATTCTCCATGCCAATTTAGGCTTCAGGCTTGCTCTATATATCGCCTCTTGAACAATTTGCTTTAGAATCACTGCCCCTCTCTTTGTCTACTCTGGAAGCTCCTTAGATTCCTTTCTTTCCATACAAAATAAATGCACCTAGCATTAGCAAGAGACATCCTATAAATTTCTTTTTCTTTTGCTAGATGCATCTAAAGGGAAAATATTTTAACTACCTTTTCTTTCCTGAACTAAAAGTGTTTACAGAGAAAGATTGAAAGGGTTCAATACCAACATACAGAGAGCATAGAACAAAATGCGACACCTTGTTTTTTTTTCTTCTATCAGCATGGTAAATTCTGATCTCGTGAGATCAGGTATCTGACAAATCTGCCCATCCTTTCATTCTTCTCTCTTCTCACGTTTCATTCAATATACATTTTTTCGATCTCGTATTAAGATTTTATTTATGAAGGGGGAAAATTTGCCCATATATTATACCAGAGAAGAAGAAACCTACAAAAAAATATGTTTGGCATTACCCAAAATTTTAGTCCAATAACTTATGCAAAGCCATGTCTGCTTAACTATCTTATTGTGTTTGGTGCAAGCACTTTCTGTAAAATTGCAATCAGTTAAGGTCCAGTCTTTTCTGCTATCCATCTGCTTGTGTACTCCTTCCTCACAAGTCGGCACAAAGTGTAACCTTGAACAGTTGGCTAGTCGACATCCAAAAGGCAAGGAACCTTGTATCCTCTACAGCTCATGCTGGTATCACTGAGTGAGGGTTTCCAGTAAATTTCGTATCTATAATCTGTCCACCCTTCACATATGAACATAGTTTCACGCATGCATGATATCGACAGGCCCTTCACATCAGTGGCGGATCCACACTTCAATTTTGGGTGCTCGAGCACCCATTAACCTCGACGCAGAGTATGTATAGTTATATAAAAAATTTGAGAAAATATATAAAAATTTATAGAAGCACCCATTAATTTTATGTACAAAAAAAATTCAGCACCCACAAACTTGAATTCCTAGATCCGCCACTGCTTCACATGCTCAAAGGTTCCACCATCTTTTGAAAATGTAGAAGCAGACCTTGATGTAATCCAGATCTTTTCTGCATTGTGATAATCTATATAATGTATAAGGCTATAAGCTAGCTGCTTGTTAAGATGATGATGTAGTATGCATTCTCTTTTAGTATGTTATTCTGCAAATATTAGTATTTGTCACATAGTAATATAGCATCACAGTTATCATATCTTTTCACATGTTTCAGTATCTAATGTGCAAGACTAATTGCTGTTGGTTGCTATTTGGTTGACTCATTTATTTGCAGAAAATGTCAGGAATAAGTTGAAGTGTCCACATATAACTGGCAGAACACCTTTTGCTCTAATTCGCGAGGTATGATGTATTATCTTTCTTATTATTTTAAAATTATGAACTTGCTAACTTTATGTGGAGTAACTAGAAAAAAAAAGGAAATCTCTGATTCTTCAGATATTGTATTTGCGCAAGGTTCATTTCGGTAATAACTTTACTTATCCTCTTTTGTAGGTGGAGTAGATCAAGAAATGTATAACAAAGACGATGAAGAACTAGACCTTAACTGAAATGAATTTAGTATTGTTATAGATAAATGTTCTAGGAATCTTTTGTTACCAACATTTTTGAAACTTTTTTACTCTCTTGAAATGTACTAAACTTATGCACTCATGGGGTAGAACATTTGCTTTATGGATATTATTTGCTTGATGGGTAATTTTGTATTATTAATAATTTCATTTTATGATGTATTTAAATTTTAGTGTTATTATAATTTATTATATATATAAATATTTATTTATAACAGGTGTATATTTCGATTTAACGTAACTGATACAATAGCCTACCAGAACCGTTGCAACAGGACATAAATGACGTTCCAGTAGACAATGTAAACCGTTGCAATAGGTCCCATAAACTGTTCCAAATACAAATATAACCATTACCATAGCCTAAAAAACTGTGGCTATATCCAACATAGCCGTAGCAATAGCGTACATAAGTGTTGCTTTAAATAATATGGTAACAGTTGAAAACCGTTCTATAAACAATCCATAACGGTTATGAACCGTTCCAATTGAAAAAACTAATCGTTCCAATAGAGAAAGGGAAAACCGTTGCTATAGACTTATCTATGTGACAGTTTGTAAACCGTTTCAATATCCCTATGGCAACGATTTTGCTGTATGTTGGAACGGTTTTCCAACGGTTACCGTAGACCACTTTTTCAGTAGTGGATTGAAATTGATGGTACTAGTGTCATATAGTGAATTAAATCTTTTCTTTCCTCTACTCTATTTTACGGCCTTCACGTTCTCGCTACTATTTACACTTGATCTTATAGTGCTACATTTTGAAAGAAGAGGGTGAGGCAAGTCAACAAGTCATGCTAAGTAACTTTATGTTTAATGAAAAAATACATATTTCAGCCTTCTTGATCTGATAATTTTGCAACTTATATCCAGCTTTCTTTTAGCTGAATGTTTCTATTCAACAATTCTGTAATATGTGACATTTTCAGTGATGAAGTATTTTTATTTTTTGGTTTTTGTAAGTGGACATTATGCACATCTTATTCCCTCTTTTTCATTGTTAATCGAGTTTGTACTTTACAATTTCCTTTTATCAAAATGTAATTATACTTATCTTCTTTTGTAGGATGAATATGCTTAAATCAGCATTGCTGGAAATATGATCCATGCGGTGCAATAAGTTGTTGGAAGAAGACTTATTTTTGGGATTAATTAGATTAGAACTTAATGGCATTGGTATATGATGCTTTTGTTCTTTTTGTAAATAAAAACATACATTTTAGGAGATTTAGTTTTTGAAAGTGTATCAATTTTATGAATTGACAATTTTATATATATATATATATATATATATATATATATATATATATATATATATATATATATATATATATGCAATTTATTATTTTATATATACATTTGTGAAATTATTATTTGCAAAAGGTAATTCATAAATACAATAGCAATTGTTGCTAAAACCCTTAATAATAGATCAATAACTAACTTTCCCGCCAATTTTGTTTACCACAATAAATATTGTTGGTAAATATACTCTCTTTTTGCAACAATAATTTTCATTATTAATTGTTTACATAATCCACATTTGCACGACATTCCACAAACAAAATATAATTTAAGGCAACAATAATTTTTGTTGTGTAAAGTTAGCTTTTGCAATACTATTGTTGGTTGTTGCAAATACTTTTTCCATCGGCGTTTTATTGCCACGACGTGCAATAACTTTTCTGTTGTTCCCAAAACTACTTTTAACAACAACATTTGATTTATGGCAACAAAAATTATTGTTGGCAAATGCCTTCTTTCTTGCAGTGTTTGCATACGTAGGAATTGGGCTTGGTCAAATGCATGAAAGAAAGGAAATAAAAAAGGAACGGGCATGGAATTAATTTTTGTTTCTTTAATTTTATTTGTTTCGCTCTTCTTACTTAACCGCAAGGAGCATGCTAGGCCGATAACACTTGGGTAGGCAATCATAGGATTTTTGTATTGGTTTGCTTTATTTTCGGGGCAAGAGGTCATTTCCCTAGTTGAATTGATGCCCCGAGAGATTTGTTTATATTGTATCCAGGGTATTGCCCCGAAGTATTTGTATTTGAAGGCCAGCGATGGAACACTTTGAGGATGTAAAGAATAGTATCTATTTTTGCTTTTATTTTTACTTTTATTTTTATTTTATTAGGTGGGAACGAACTCGAGCCTCTTTTTGATTGTTTAGTTTCTTCTGTGTGTTTTTATAGCCTCAATTGAATACTTTAAAAAGCCAACTTGATCAAGTACGCAACCGTGACTTTCATGGGACTTGGGGAGTGCCTAATACCTTCTCCGCGAGTCAAATGAACCTCCTTACCCAAATCTCTCGTACAGACGCAGTTTTGAGTCCAAATGTTTTAAAGGGAGAAATATTTTCTAAAAAACGGTAGCCTGGCACACCGAAACCAATGTCAGGTAGCGACTCTGAGTTTATTTCCTTCTGAACATCATTTTTGTCACTTTCTAATTGAAAACCCTTTTCAAGCATTTACTAAAATCTTTTTATTTATTTAAATGGATTTAGTGTGGCTTGATTAAAAAAGGGGTTGTGACATTTACTACACCCCAAAGATCACAAAGGTCATCAACATCCCAAGAACAACAACAATATCCAAAACTAGCAACAAAAATAATATAATCTACCATGAGCTTCTTCGATTATCTTAACAATCATATTGAGTGGCAAGCTCGTTTTTACTATTAACAAAATATAAATTGAAACCAACTCTTATTCCATAAATTATTTTAAAACCTTCAGAACATCATACTTATATGTACTATATTATTCCTAGTTCAAAACATCCATAAGATGACTTCCAAAACAGCCCCATATGCACAACACCTCAACATACTTCCAAGTTCAAGTTTAAAACGTTTGCCTTCAACATCTAGGCTTGCCATGGCCTAAAACGACTCAGTCCAAGTATAGGAGTGAAGAGCATACCTTATAGAATAGAAATTCTCAATTTTCAGAGCTTACTTTGTTGCTATATCTTCCTCAATCAGCCACGAAGAGAGAAAAGGGAAAACTATCGACTAGTTCCGGTTCCTAAGGCTTGAATCCACTTGTTTCACCTTCTCCACCTTTGATTTGGCTTCCAAACCCTAAAGATATGTTTAAGAGGTCTAAAGAGAGTTATAGGTCTTACTTAGGTTGAAAATTAGGCTTAGAAACAATGGCCACAACTTTGTATATCAAGATAATCTTTAACCGACCTTGTGGGTCCCAAAGGGAGCTGCTTCCGCAGTCTCGCAAAAATAAGAATATATCTTTACAACAATATCATATCGACAAACAACTTAATACGTTGAAAACTAGACTCGTAGATATTTAATTTGGTGGGTGGTTCACCTAGAAAATTGGAAGAAAAGCTCATTGACGACTTACATTTTCAGTAAATTTATGAACATAAGTTGGGACAACTTTCGTCTAATTTTATTTCATAAATCATTTGACTTCAAAAATTAACAAAAGAATATTATACGACTAAAATAACTCATAACAACACCATCTTATCATGTTAATCACCCAGTCTCACCCCAAAAGTACGGGTTATAACATTCCCAAATTGCCGAGCTTCGACAAAATTTATTTGCTTCTATTCATTTAACTTCTAAACCTTCCAACATGTGCTATGTATGGTTTTATATACTCATAAACTTGAGAATAGTTTTGATCTCCGAGCTTATGTCGATTACAAATATGAGATGTAACAACTTTGGGTTGCGGATGAACCCAAAGGACATTCTTCAATCTATCTTCAAGTCAAGCTCAAAAGAATGGAAGAAATCAAGAGTGCATTTTATGGAAAAACTTCATCATGGATTCCTCATCTCCATATTCAGTCAAAAATCTTTCTACTATTTATAATAAAAGACCTACAGTCCACAGCCAAGCATCCCATTTCCTGAGGGCACTCAACCTCCATCGTCCTATCATTAGTGTATAGATCATTATCGTCAAGTGACCTTTTAATGGTAATGATACATTCGTACGCCCAGCCATAACCTAGCTAAGAGAGATCAGGGGAATAATTCATGGGGGTGCATATTGTTAATCTTCATCACCTTGCACTCATTTATAAAAACCATGAAGTTTAACTCATGTCGTAAAATTCTCTTTCTTGCTAAACTTGCTGTCAGGACGAGGCTTGCCAGCCTTGTCACAATATAGGGTAACCACCATTTGTGGATTTAATTGTTATTCTTTAAACACTAAATCCTTTAGCTTTGGCATGTTTCATATCAAATTTATGGACTTGCACATATATTTTGTATTAATACAATTGTATGTTGGTTACAATTGTTTAAAGGTTGACCCAAATTATAAGTGATCTACTAAGGTTTTTTAAAGTTAAATGGGTCAATATGATACTTCCTAAAGTAGTATGAGATTTTATGTGAAGATATCCGAGTGTAGTTTCTAATTTAATGATGAGCTAAATTAAAATGCATAAACTTATACACCTATTAATAGGATTATGATCCCCAAATCTGACATCGGATTATCTTTCTAGCATCCCATCGTCAGAAAGGCAATTACGATTTACGTCTTGGTTTGAAGATCGATATAGCAAGACTGAGGAATCTTTCAAGTACTCACAGATTCAGGTATGCTTTCGCTTCTAATTTTATTTCTTGATGATGGCTTATCCTTTTAAAGCTTAGTTCTGAGAATATATTGACCAGATGTATTGGGAAAGGAACTAAATAGTCAGATTCAGAGGCAGACCCTTGATTTGAGTATAACGGGGCACCATTGTTATTAGAGTGAATTACCCAAGCCAATAAAAAAATACATATAAACTCTATGATAGACCAATAAATAAGCAGCACGATCCACTATATAATATAAAATTTCTAACCAAAAAACTAAAATAAAGTAAGAAGAGCATACGCTTTGAATTCATCATACTCCTCGATTGATTTACGATTTTTTTTTAAAAAAAATAAGCATTCCAAGAAAATAAACAACTTCTTGCATATACTTGCGCATACATAGACTAATTTGAAATAAACATTAAAATATAAAATAAGTGTAATGGCCTTAATCACAATTCTTGACATACTAATAGTAACATCTACTTTCATCCAAAAATGAGAACTAAAGAAGACACAATTTACATCAAAATACAAACTTTAATGTTATAGAATATCTTTAATTGATACTAATATAACAAAAAGTACACCATCCACTTATACTTGAACTCGACGCATTTTCATACTCTGGAAACGGTCAATAATAGCATCATTATTTATATTTGTAAATACTTATTTTTCAAAGTAACAAACTAAACAATCATTTAAAAATATAACACCAATACTACTACGCAATTCATCTTTGATGTACTTCATGGATGAGAATACTCTTTCTACCGTTGCAGTTGCGACAGGTAAAATTAGAGTCAATTTCACAAGTAAATAAACAAGTGAATATGTCTCCACAAGATTTGCCTCAACCAACACTTTTGCCAATTCCTTTCAAATTTGATTATCTAGGGTCACCATGTTGCATGTGCAATATGAAAGTGTCAAGTTGGTGGCTAAGATCTCGCAGCTTCAATTCGCCAAACTCATCTGGATAATACTTGGCCATGGTCATTATTCTTTCTTTGTCAAAGTAGCAAACGAGTTAGCTGGATTCAAGCTAGTCATACCAAGAAGCAAGTTACTACTAACAACATCAAAACGACGGTTAAGCTCATGAAGTTGCAAATCAATCACTGTATAAAAAAGCTCAACACGTAGGTGATGTGAATAAGTAACACTAGAAGGCCTACGCTTTGAATTTCCAGGAATATAGAATTCTTCCATATTAGGCACCAGAATGTCATGGTTAGTACAAAACAAATATACTTCATCCATTAATGCTTTCCATCCTTAATCTCTCATCCCTTCAACCTTTCCTTTGTAAGGTCAAAAAATTTCATGACATTGACAATATCTTGATCTTTCTTCTGTAAAGCTTTACCCAACTCGTTCGACATCAACAATACCTTCAACATCAAGTGAAGTAAGAACACAAATTCAAATGAATTGATTTTAATCAAAAAAGCTTCTGCTTGCAATCTATCATTAGCCTCTTGACCTTCATTTTCAATCACCCCAAGCACATGAACAATAAATGCAAATAAAACAATAGAATTATCTAATGTTTTACAATGTGATCCCCAACGAGTGTCACCGAGCCTTTGAAACCCTCGCTCTTTATTTAATCCTTTCCCACTTTGAACTTCACCACTCTCTAGCAATTGCTTCAATAATTCGGCATGATGATCCCGAAGTTGATCTCCACGTTAAACGAATTCGGTGCTCAATTCTTTGTTTCTCAGATTTCTTATCAAAAGCAACTTGAATTGATTGGAATTGATTTGATAAGTCTAGCATCTTGTTGAAACACTTGTGGTGGATGCTATTTACTTTACCAACATACAAATCAAGTCGTTCCAAAGCTTTATTCCAAGCCTTAAAGCCCGTTTTTGTGAAAGATCCACCCGTGCTTCCATGAACATAATCATTTTTGAATAAAAAACAACATAAACAAAATGTGGCATCTTTCTTCACATTATACTCCAACCATCTAGAATACAAACCTTTAAACCAACCCAAACTAAATTAACGCATTTTATTCCCGAATAAAGTTTTAGGAAATTTATGATCAACCGGTTGGCAAGGTCCATTTTGAATGTAGTGTCTTCTTATGTCACCCTGTATTCTATGACTATATTTATCAATGTGTACTCTCTCTCCAGGGTCGGGATTGAGTAATTTCTCATCAAACTCACCTATAAGATGAGAGGAATTGTTTCTGATACTAGAACTTGGTTAAGAATTAAACTTCGCCAAAAATACATCCATCTCAATTCACAAGAACAAGAACTTCCTACAAAAAATGAGTTCAATAAATTTAATAGTCAATCAAGAATAGAAATTCATCAAATGCAAAAAGGGTCAAAGCAGAAACTACAGCAAGAGAAAATTTGATTTAATTATCAGTGGCAAACCTAAATTTTGGGGATTCTTGAACCAAAAATTTCAAACCTAAATAAAATCTTAAGCATATATACAGAATCTGGGAGAAAGAAACTACATCTAAAGCATGCGTAGGTTCTAGTAAAATCCATCCCAAATTATCCATGCTCTTACCGTTTATAAATTAAAATTAAGTTTCAAAGTAAGAGAAGCACTAACCAGAGATTCAATGCCCGTTACTTTTTAAAGTAATAAGAGGAATTGAGATTGAGGAAGAATGGTTCTCTATTTTGGAGTTAGGAGCGATGGCTAAGGAGTAAGGATTGAGTTTGAAATTGAAGGTATTAGAATATAATTGTGTGTATCTTTTTATTATTGGTAGATATTCTCTCATTATTGTACAGTCCTATAGTTGGTAGGATTTGATTTCCTTAATTATTGTACAGTCCTATAGTTGGTAGAATTTGATACCTCTGTACTCTATATATACTTTTGTGAGCAATACGACAAACTTACTTCTCCCAAAACTCTCTACATGGTATGTAGATTCAATGGAAAGGTACACCACGTAGGACGCTATATTGTCGATACTGGTCTCACTCTCCTCCATCATGCCTCTGTACCTCTCATTTACTGGCCTTATGCCTTTGCTACAGCAGTCTATCTCATTAATCGTCTTCCCAAGACAAATCTCTCGATGCTCTCCTCCTTTGAGTCTCTCTTCCATAAGCTCCCACCTTGCCAAACTACGTGTCTTCGGCTGTCAATGCTTCCCTTGGCTTCGGCCCTACACCTCACACAAAATGGAACCCAGATCTCGTGCCTGTGTCCTCTTCGGCTACTCTACTACTCAAAGCGCCTATCTATGATTTGATCCCTCAACGTCTAAAATCTTCGTCTCGCGTCATGTCACCTTCCATGAAGATGTCTTCCCGTTCTCCAAATTGTCTAACCCCGAGTCTCCCCCTGTACCCATTCCGGTCTCTCTAGAAGTCCTTCCGCTGCCGCCACCAGTACCTGTCGCCGCTCCCACTGGCGATCCTTCACCGGACGCACTGCCAGCGCCAACGCCCGCGCCACCACCGCCCCTTCCGACACTGCCAGCGGCCCCTGCCGCCGCTACACCCATTATGCCGCCACCTACATCCTCTCAGGATGGTCATCATATGCAAACTCGCAGCAAAAAAACATCTTTACGCCCAACAAGATGTTTGGTATGCCTGCTGTCATCTCTCCTGCTGTTACTGAACCTCAGACTTTGTCTAGTGCTATGTCTGATGAGCGCTGGCGCGCTGCTATGTCATCAAAGTTTGATTCTCTGCTACGGAATGGCACCTGGGATCTTGTTCCGCCTGATTCTTCACAGAATGTTGTGGGTTGCAAGTGGGTTTATCGTATCAAACAGAAGCCTGACGGTATTGTGGATAAATTCAAAGCCCGCTTTGTTGCGAAGGGCTTTCATCAGCGTCCAAGTGTAGACTTCCAGGAGACTTTCAGTCCGGTTATTAAGCCGGCAAATGTGCGTTTGGTTCTCAGTCTAGCTGTATCCAAGGGCTAGCCTCTTCGTCAAATGGATGTGAACAATGCCTTTCTCCACGGGAGGCTTACAGAGGATGTTTATATGCCACAACCACCGGGTTTTGTTGACAAAGTCTATCCATCTTATGTCTGTAAGTAACAGAAAACTATTTATGGTCTCAAACAGGCACCCCGGGCATCGTACAGTGCGCTCCGCCAATGCCTTCTGACCATGGGTTTTGTCAACACTACCTCTGACACTTCGCTCTTCGTCTTTCAGCACTCTTGTATTACGGCCTATTTTTTGGTATATGTTGATGATCTCATATTGACTGGTAATGATTCTGCTTTCTTGAACCGTGTGATTGACTCTCTTGGGACTCAGTTTTCTCTTAAAGACATAGGTGATCTAAGCTATTTTCTTGGTGTTGAAGTTCTGCGCAGCTCCAAGGGGTGTTTTCTTTCTCAGCGTAAATATGTTGTTGATCTTTTGACTCGTCATAATATGCTAGAATCCAACCCTGTTCAGACGCCAACAGCGGTGTCAACCCGCCTTCATCTGGCCGACGGCTCGGCTCCTGCGACGCATCTGCATATCGACAGGCCCTTGGGGGCCTCCAGTATCTCTCCTTCACCCGTCCTGATATCTCCTTTGCTGTAAATAAACTCTCACAGTTCATGCACACTCCTACTATCACTCATTGGATGCAGTTAAGCGCCTCTTCCGGTATCTGAATGGGACGCGTGACTTTGGAGTCTGGCTGCGTCCTTCATCTGCTATACCTCTGCATTGTTTTTCTAATGCTGATTGGGGTGGAAACTAGGATGACCGCTCCTCAACTGGTGCCTATGTTGTCTTTCTGGGGCCTAATCCTATTTCCTGGAGCTCCAAAAAGCAGCATTCCGTTGCACGATCTTCTACTGAGGCTGAGTATCGTGCCATTGCTTCTGCTGCCGCTGAAGTACGTTGGCTTCATTCCCTGCTGCGCGAGCTTCATGTCCATCTTCCGGCTGCTCATGTCATTTACAGCGACAACATTGGCGCCACTTACCTCTGTGCCAACCCTGTGTTTCATTCGCGCATGAAACACATCTCCATTGATTATCACTTTGTTCGTCAATTGGTTTAGAATGGGTCTCTTCATCTTGCTCACGTATCCTCTGCTGATCAGCTTGCTGATGCTCTCACCAAGCACTTATCTCGTCCTCGGCTTCTTCTGCTGATGTCCAAGATTGGCGTATCCTCCGGCCCTCCATCTTGAGGGGCAATATTAGAATATAATTGTGTGTATCTTTTTATTATTGGTAGAATATTCTCTCATTATTGCACAGTCCTATAGTTGGTAGGATTTGATTTCCTTCATTGTTGTACAATCCTATAGTTGGTAGGATTTGATACCTCTGTACTCTATATATACTTTTGTGAGCAATACAACAAACTTACTTCTCCCAAAACTCTCTATAGAAGGGGGGGCTGGGGACCGCCTCTGCTTGAGCCTTGGGAGCTTCTGCGTTTGAGGAGGAAGAAGTAGGAAACGTTTAGTGGTTTAGGGATTTAATATTTTGGGGCTTTTCACTTTTGGATAGTATTTTGTAGAAGAATTAAATAATAAAATTGACTACTCCATTAGCTATAACTATTAAAATATAAAAAGGGGGAAAGAGGGTTTCTGACTGTTGACTATTAAAATTGACTGTTATTCCAATTATAAAATGTGAAAGAAACTAAAAAGAAAAAATTGTGGAAGTGGGTTTCGCACCCCAGTCCTTTGTAAATTGTAGCAAAAAGTATGTACCTTCTACTACCAGGCGCACCATTGCTCCAAGCAGCATTTCAATTTCAAGGGGGCTAAGAAAAATATTTAAGGGGTCCCTAAAGTATATGTATCTATACATACAATATATATAGAGGGTTTTTGTCGAGGCTAACGTGTTCACGTGACCCCTCAAGACCTAGTGTAGGTCCGCCTCTGGTTATACCCCATTTCACTAATAGAACCATCGACATAATATTTCTCATCACAATTTCCCATGGAAATGCATAGCAAAGAGGCTCAAGCAAGAAATGCTAGTACTCTGTGCCCAACAAAGTTATTAATTAATGCAAGAAATGCTTTGCTCAGCCACTTCAAAACAGTTTGTGTAATAGATAATCACTTTTAAGCTCATGTCAACTATAATAAATCTGTATCTCTTAGTGTCTTAGCTAACACTACAGGAGAAAACATCACTAACGAGGATTACGAGTTTAACACTTCTTGCCATAGAAAAGTTCATGTCAGTCAGAGACATGATCCCCAGCAGTGCAAATATAGCCCAAATAAAAGATGGAAAAATCCTAACTTATATGCAAAGACCGTCATACATTACACACCAAAAGCAAGGAGTACTTATACAAGAAGATGTTGGAGAAATGAGTCTTACATATATCTCTTTTGCCGCCTCATTAACATATGATCCATCTTCATTCCTATGTGTAGCGAGATAAAGCTGTCCTCGTCCAGGCTTTGGCAAATTTGCATTAACTTAACTAACTAGGAATAAATGCTAGTTTAATTAAAGTATCCAAAATAAATTATTACCATTTCAGCCCTTCTTCTGGAGTTAGGTTTGGAGCCACCGATATGTGAAATAGTTTGTTTTTTTCGAATTTCAGTATTTCCTTTACAAGTTTCCATACAAAAAGATACCGCCAAAAAACTCAACCAAACAGACATAATGTAAGGAAAGACGCCATATATATTGGTTTACAAGAAGAAAAGTGTAAGTTTGCAGCAGGTTTACAGAAAAAGTATCACTATTAGTTTACTTGGGTTGCCCCATCTGCTTACTATGGCAAGAGAAAAAAATATTTATTCACTACTTAATATGCTCATAAAGGTGAGGAGATGGATAGCTATTGAGACTTTACAAAAGACTTCTTAGCTTGCTTAATCTGTATTAAGGTATAGAAAGATAAATTTGTCAATAGGCAACTTTTCTTGTTCAGTGAGATGTGCACCCAAACTTTCTTGTTCCAAAGCTACTATTTCTCCATATTATATTACTTCTTGCTAGATTACATTGTCAATGAAAATTTGACTGTTATCAAAATATTGTAAGATTATTATATCAACGGTTATAACTGAATAAGAGTACACCTTGTGAAATAGGTTCACAGATTGAGTAGATTTGGTGTTGCTATGAAAGGCTACTAAAAAGTAGTACCGGCAAATGAAGAATGGTACTGCTATATAAAATCTTTGTTTACACTAACTTACACATCAAGGCAATACATACAATCCCCAAAAACTTGTCACTTGCAGCAAAAAAAGAAAAGAAAAGAAAAAATGTATAACCAACGTTCCTTGTCTGTCCAGATAAATGTAAAAATACCTGGAAAAGAATGAGAATAAGGGAATTTGCTAGATTCCACAAAATATATGCGTAAATACTTACTCGTACTTGGTTTTTATTCTAATCAAACAATTTAACTTAGTAATTGAAAGTTGAAGCATTGAAATAAATACCTGTGTTTTTTCAACATAATAAATCCATTGATCCGGTGGAATCCCTAGTGGATCACTATCCATTATCTCAGCTCTGATCTTAAGTGGATCATAGACCTTATCAAATAGCATTAGCCTTTTTGCACCCCACTTCTTACACGTAGAATTATGAACATATTGTCTTGCATTTGACTCAGTTGTCCTAAAACAAAATCACGGCTTCAAGAATAAACCAATGGTTATATAATTACTACATGCAACAATACAATCCAATGACATAAAACAGAGATATTGTATGCCTCAGTAATACCTTTATAAATCGATCATAACAACGGTTGAAGGTTGTCACAGGTATATCCAGCCATTTCTCAAAGTGAATTGGAAAAATGGAGCAGTCGGTTGCTAAAACTCCGCAAAAGCCTGCAAGAACGCCTTGTCCTTCACCAATGGGAGAATCTGTGTCGTCAAAATCAACCACAATGCGTTCTCCATTAGATAAATTTAACAAGTCCCTTTTCTTCACTTTAAGTATCTTGCTAGCTCCTTGCGAATTTTAAAAGATAATAATGATACCAGCAGTCAATAATTATTATGGAGCTCAAACAAAGAAGATAAGAGAAAAGAGAAAAGAAGGCTATGATTGGTGTGTATAATGGTGAGATGCTTCTTTCTTTTGTTATAGATAAATTATGTGCACTCATATGTGCATTCAGAAATATTCCACAATATGAAGTAGCTCAGCAGTCATCATCGGAGAGAACCCTTTTCTATTCGCAAAAGGCAAACCCCTTTGGTTGTTCAGGTAGCTTATTTCTAGAAGGAGATTATGTGATGTTTGCAGATGGTCATCTATTACATGCATATCATAGATGAAAAATGCATTTCAACACAAATATTACAAGAACTGTTGAATGAGTTGCCATTCACATTTTCACTTTTTCATATATTGACTGGTCTTTTATCAAGTAGAAAAGGTACTAAACTTAAATAGTTAGATAATTTCTTGCATTGCAGATTGCACTACTGGGAGTAATAGCTCACCATGAAGCAGCGGAAGCAGAAGTCAAACAAAGTTTATGGAAAAAATCAGTAGAAAATAATCTCATATCTCACGGTTTAACAGAGGAGTGGCAGATGAGACGAGTTATGAACCAAAAGAAGAATCTGCTTTTTGGCATTTTATCCCTCACAAACTAATCTTCCTGTTCTTATTTTGATGGAACTATTCAACCAAGGATGCCAACTTGAAGATTCATCTAGGTCCAAAACCTATTGCCCTTAATCATAAGACAGGAGTGTGTCCGTCATATGTAAAGCCTTAATAATGGTGATGATTAGTGGTGAGTTCCATAGATAATTCAATCGGCTCCTAGTACAGAAGTGAACTCTAATTGATACCACATGACAACAAAAAGAGCAAAAGAAAGACGACGTGAAACGTTAATAACGGTGGACGAGCAAGGCAGAAACTATTTGGACATAGAGTCAAACATCAGCAAAATGCATCAATCCGTTCAATATAGGAAGATGGAGGTATATGTCTGCGATGGTATTCTCAGATGATGCCTTAAATTATTAGAAAATGACAAAAGTAACAGCTTAAATTCAGCATCTTCCGAAAATGTTCCAGCACATAGTAGTACTAATCAAGAAGTCTGTGTACTGAAGAACCAAATATTACGAATATAACAACAATTGCTATTAATGCCTGGTATGCAGAAGAATTCCGAACATAATCTTTCTTGGCAGGAGACAGTTAAATAACAAAGATTCGAGAAATTCATTGCTTTTATCACTATTAGCAGATATCACGAAGAAAAAAAAATCTAGGTGCTCAAATAAAGAGAGGATTATACAAGACCATGACCGAACAATTAAATGACCATTCACAAAGTTATCCTGAACTGAAATGCCCAGAACCTGCAGAACTACAAAAAAATGTACTTGACACTGATTCAAACACAAAGTAGAGCAGAAAGAGGAAAAGCAGCCGGCGACAATTGCGTCTTCTCTGAAGGTCACCAGGAGTTCTAAAATACACATGCAATAGGTAATATTTCAATAAAGAAATCAATCACAGAAATTAATCTACAAAATATACAAAAAACCTAAATTTTAGAACCTAATGTGAAAGGAGAAAGAGGACTTGCATCTCGATTTCAACAAAGAGTGTTATGTCCTTCAAAATACACTGATTCAACCAAATTTCTTCAAAATACACAGATTCTACCAAATTAACAAAGAAAATAAACTTAAAACCCGCATGCATGAAGAAAGAAAGACAAAAAAGCAAAATCAAAGAGTGAAAGAGCAAAATCAAATAAACTTACATCCAATTGATTGATAGATCTGAAGTTTTCTTTCATATCTCTTTCATTTTGCAACAGAGGAGGCGCTGAACAAAGATGAGGCGCTGAAGAAAATGAGGCAACAGAGGAGGCGCTTGAAATAAGAGGAAATGAAGATGAAATGAAAGAGATTAAGTTTTGTTCGGCATCTGCAGATTAAGTCTAAAGAAATGGAATATTGCTATATTTGATTAAGTAATTAAATGAGAGGGTTTTGAAAATGGAAAAAGTGAAAATAAGAAAGGGGCTTGGGGAAAAAAGAGAGGGAAACAGCGGGCGCTATTTTTTTTTTTTTTTTTTTTTTTTTGTGATTGAGGAGGTCAAAGACCGCCGCAAATTTAAAAAAATTTGCGGCGCTAAATGAACTACCACAATTTGTTATAGATTGCGGAGGTTAAAGAAATCGCATCAATAAAATCGCCGCAAATTTAACATTTTTTTGTAGTGTTCATATGATTTTTTTTCCCATACATTTGTGATGAATAAGAACCAGAGACCGTGGAACCTGTGCAGGATACAACTCCACCTCTTTTTCCAACCAATATTACATCTCCTTCTTCTCAAGAAAGTTCAAATGAACAGCCGCAAAGGATAATGAGCATTCAAGAGATCTATGATGATACTGAAGAAGCTACTAATTTTGATTTTTATATTGTCTCTTTGCTGACAGTGAACCAATGAACTTTGATGAAGCTGTTACAGACAAAAGGCCGAGACAAGCCATGGAGGAGGAGATCAAGTCAATAGAGAAGAACAACACTTGGGAGTTAACAACTATTTCCAAGGGTCATCGAGCAATTGGAGTGAAATGGGTATATAAGATTAAGAAGAATGCTGACGGAGAAGTGTATTTGAAGTCTCATGATCAAGTTGCAAATATCTTCACAAAACCTCTCATGTTTGAAGACTTCCAAAGATTGAGATCAAGGCTTGGAATGAGAAGAACAATCAAAATTAAGGGAGAAATTTATGGAATCCGTTTAAATAAAAAAAATAAAAGAAAAAGAAAACAACAATTGGCTTAAACGTGCAATTTGCAAATAAGATTTTGCAAAAGACAAATCTGATTTGGAATGATGAAAAACTAATTTTAGAAAGCTAAATCTGGAAACTTTTCCTATAAATAGAAGCTTTCATTCGTCATTTCAAATACACCAAATTAGAGAGAGCGCAACAGAGCATAGAGAGAGTAATTCACAGATTGTAGTCTGTGAGATATATAGGGAGTGTGAGTAATATTGTAGTGAGGTGTTTAATATAAAGAGTGTTATTCCTTTCGAAGTTGTAGTAGTCTCTTGACGCTACTAAGTTGTAATATTATAGTGGTAATATTGCTCTGCTGGAATATCGTATTTTATCCCGTTAAAATATTTGATGTCGTTGTTATCTCTCTTGTGTTATTGTTATTTATCATGGATGTTATTCCTGGGCAAGATATATTATTATTTTTTTATCCCAACACTAGGTGGTTGGGCCCAACAATTGGGAAAGCAACTACATAGTGAGATGATCTACAAGTCAAGAATGATCAATATTTTACACCAGACAACTTGAAGGAGACTGTTTGAAAGTGTTAGTACGTAGTTGCATTCGGGGGCGGATTTTGGGGACCGAAGGAGATTTAATTCCCTTTGTCGAAAAATTACACTGTATATATAAGACAAAATCGTTTTTTATCTTTATATATTAGGTTTTGAACCCCTTTAACAACCTAAAAATGTAATTTAGCGGTCAAGGGGGTTTAAAACCTTCATAAGACCATATATTCAATTTCCACTAGCTACAAAAAATATTTTTTTGAACTCCTTCGTGGAGATCCTGCCTCCGTCACTGGTTGCATTAAAGAGTAGTAGCTTGTACATATGGAATAGGGTGTAATACAAAATTAGTTAGAAGTGGTTAGTGGTTAGCTGAGTTAGTTTTGCTAATTAATTATCCCAGTTAGTAAGATAACTTTTGTATAAATAGGATCTTATGCATGAAAAGATGAAAGAGTTTCATTTGCTCTAACTGTTTTAGTTTCTCTTAGCTCAACTTCAGCGATCTCTTTCCCTTTCAATATAAGCCATTGTAAGCACGTAGTCGAGAGATGTTCATGTAAAACGACAAAAATGTTAGCTTCTTTCCTACAAACAGTTTTTTTTCTTGAGTGAGTAATACTACTCCATAATTTTATCAGAATGCAATGGAATAAGTTGAAGGTGGCACGAAGTTTCCTCTTACCTTATTACATTATTGTCTCTATATATACAAGTTTTTATTATTATTTACGAGCACTGCCCATTTCTCTCATGCACACCAAAATCACGCCAAAACCCTAAATATTTAAGTATGTTGGCAACCAAAGAATCAAAATCTCATACTCAAGAAGAAAGACGAAATCGACTGTACTGAGGGTTCCATCAGTTAGAGGAAGAATCAAGAGGCGAATTTTTGCTCGTGTTTTTCGTGGATTGAAGCATTCAAGTAAATGGATAAGTAGTTGTATCTCCACAACTGCAACCACACTTACTCTCGAGGTAGCTCTTTCTTACCACCAGCAAGGTGAGGCGCATCAAGAATTTGAAGTTTATGATTTTTTACAGCGGCTCAAGTTAATATACAATAATAAATCGGTTTAAAATGAAATATTGATAAATATTTTAATAAAATATTTAATACACATATAGATTTGAATAAAAGATATTGAGTTCTCGTGAATTCATAGATTGTGTTCTAGATCCACCGCTGCTACTAGGCTCAAGTCAGGGACTCAAATATTTATCAGCTCCGAGTTTCTTTTTTTTACAACTATACATAGTTGGAACTTTTAAAAATATACCGTGGGAATGATTGGAATGCGTTTTTCTTTGCCCGTTTGGCTAAGTAGATAATAATTTAAAGTAGTTGATAATTATCAGTTAATTGCTGAAATTAACTGAAAATCATCCTAAAGTGCTGAATTTGATTTTTAAGAATAATCAATTACCATGTGATCGGATGAAAATGCTGAAGCAGATAAATAAAATTTTGGTGTGTTAAGTAAAAAAGTGCGGAATAAACACTTATTTTCGTTGCTATAAAAATGACTTAAATGTCATTAAAACTATTATATAAAAAAAATACAAACTTAAATTAAAAGTATCAATACACAAAAAAGGATGAATAGTGGATATAAATTGGAGAGTTAATTTTTGGAGTCTACCAAATAAGGCTGGAAGTGGCCCGGTTCGGAACCGGAACCGGACCGGAACAGCGGTTCTGGCGGTTTCAGCGGTTCCGGTTCCGCGGTTCCGGGTCTGGCGGTTCCCCGGAACCGTGATGGAGCGGTTCCACCCGTTAGAACCGCGGAACCAGAACCGCCAGAACCGGAACCGGACCGGTTCAGGCGGTTCCATCCGGCTCCAAACGGTTCCGCAACATTTGGAATTTTTAAAAAATAATTTTTTTTTTAAAATTCGGACCGTTGCGGAACCGTTTGGAACCGTATGGAACCGGACCGGTTCAGGCGGTTCCATCTGGTTCCAAACAGTTCCAACCGGTTCCGCAACGGTCCGAATTTTAAAAAAGAAAAAAAAAATTTAAAATTTCCAAACGGCTCTTTTTCAAAATTAGCCGTTTGGAATTTTCAAAAATAGCCATTTAACCCCCCCCCCCCCCCAACTTTAATTTAACCTCAAACTTTATATAATTACACAATTTCCCATTTCTCAACTATAAATACCCCCTCATTCTTTCATTTTAATTCACCAATTCATCAATATCTCTCAATCTCTCTCAATCTCTCTCAAGCTCTCTTTCAATCTTTCTAGTGCATGTGCTTAATTTATTGTTGCAATTTCGTGAAACATTGTGAAGTTGTTGAATTGAAGTTTTCAAGTGTTCGATTTCAACGATTTTCAATTTTCAAGAAGTTGTTCGTCAATCCGGTAAACTCGTTTCAACTCTTACGTGGTTAGAATATTTTTGTGTGTTGTTATTTTGCTTAATTATAATTAATATGGCATTTTCATTGAAAAATATGTTCGGAAAAGGAAAAAATAAAACCGGTGAAAGTAGTCGCCAAAATACTACCCCTCCCCCGGCTCCCCGACCTAGAAAAGATAAACAAGTTGAAACTAGTAGCCAACCTAGAAATACTAATGAAAACTTCGGAATACTTGATAGTAATCATCCGTGTTTTCAATTTAGCGATGTTGATTTTCTACATGATGTAGCAGTTGGTGATAGAATAGATGATGATATTATGAATATGCTTTATCCTAATGCACCAATATTAGAGGGAAATGAGGATGATGATGATGACGAAACCCAAGCTCAGGTAGATTTAGATGATACACCTACTAGTCCTGCTACTAATGAACCGGAACACCCACACGTACAAACTCCCACTTAGACAACCTCCTAAACGTTCAGAAACTTCATTAGTTTGGTATTTTATTCAACTAAGAGATCAAGATAAGGCTAAGTGTAAATCTTGTGGTAAATTACTTGTTCATAGGTATACGGGTGATCGTAGCGGCACAAGTAGTTTAGTTAAACATATAAAATTACACCCTAGCGATAAGGCTAGATTTTTTCAATTGAAAGCGCAACAAGAGGGGAGGACAAGTGTTGATACAACAGTTAACACAAGTACTGGTTCAAATTTAGTTCGACCAGGAATCAACACAGTCACGGGGGGTATATTGTATTACGATCCAAATAAGGATCGTGAAGAACTAGCTAAAATGATTACTGTTATGTGTTTGCCTTATTCTTTTGCTTCTAATCCTGCTTGGATTCATTATATTAGACGAGTATTTAATCCTACGTATAAAGGTTGGCCTCGCGCCACAGTTAAGGCCGACATTTATAAATATAAGCATGAATATGAATAATAGTTGCGCTATTTATTTACCCATATAAGTAATCGCATCTCTATTACAACTGATATTGGTAGAAGTGGAAATGACTGTGATTATCTAACCGTAACCAGTCATTGGATAGACGAAGACTGAACTATGCAAAAACGCATATAATAGCATATAGAATAATTAATTCATGGCACACGGGTAAGTTTATTGCTAGCACTGTTTCAGATGTATGTAGATATTTTTGTTTTAGTGATAAAATAGTGTCAATTTCCATGGATAACGCTAGTAGCAACACTAGTCCTATAGGTATTTTAACTAGAACACTTAATCCTGCTTTTACAAATATTTTCCATGTTAGATGTATATGTCATATTTATCATTTAATAGTTGGTGATGGTATGAGAATTTTAAACATAGAAATTGAAAAGGTTAAATTCGCTCTTAATTGGCTTTTTTATTCAAACCGTAGAAGTAGACTTAGAGAATATTTTAAAAAATGTGACGAATATGGCCTTAGAGAAAGAAAGATACCTAAACCTTGCCAGACTAGGTGGAACTACATGTACGAAAGTTTAGTAGTGGCGTACGAATATAGAAACCCAATTAACGCTACTTATAATTCTCGGGATTGTGGAGAGGAAGATAATGACATGTTAACTAATCAAGATTGGACTAACGTTAAAATTCTGTTAGATTTTTTAGAACATTTTCATGTGGCTACAAATGCTTTATCTGGCCCATACTATCCAACTATTTCTAACTGTTTAGTATATATTGCCGCACTTGCTAATTTATTTGTTGATTTTAATGAGGGAGGGGAAATTTATGAATATGTAATAACAGAAATGAAAAAGAAGTTTAAAAAGTATTTTTTTCCAATCCCTCATATATATATGGTGTGTCTGGTATGCTAAATCCTACTATGAAATTAGGAGGACCTCACTTTTGGTATTCTAGTATTTATCAAGCTTTAGATCTTGATGAAGAAGAAATGGCTACACTATCTGATGCGCAAGCATCAATTAAAGTGAATGCTCAAACTGTTTATAATGCTTATAAACAAGCGTTAGAGCATGCTACGCCAAATATTCCAACCCCAACTTCGTCCACATCACAGGCGTCTAAAAGAGCTGCTGGCTTAACAGCTCTTAAATCATGGACTGAGTTCAGGGGTACTCAAGGGGAAAATGTAGATGATATTTCCCATCTAAATGAGCTTCAAGTTTATTTGTCGCAGGGATTAGAGAATGAGAATCCAGACGGCTCTTTCGACCTTTTGGATTGGTGGAAGACAAGGGAAAAATATTTTCCTGTTCTTGCAAGGATGGCTCGGGATGTTCTGTCGATTCAAGCGTCAACTGTTGCGTCGGAGAGCGTTTTTAGTCAAGCAAGACTACAAATAGGTGATCATAGAGCATCGATGCGGGACAGCTTGGAAAAATCAGTGCTATTCCGAGATTGGATCCGCTCTGAAAGAAGGAACTTTGGGCTAGCTGAATCTCAACCAGAAATAGATGAGTGCTATGAAGAAATGCTAGCAGAACTTGCTCAGGAAGCAACTTCACCCGGAAGTGGAGATGAACAGGCTTCATTTCCACCACCGCTAACACAACCACCTCCAAACCTTGAAGGTTTTATGAGATTTGTTAGAAATAATTTATGATGTAACTTGTACATTGGCATGTCTTCTTTTAGTTTTTTTTCTTTTAATGGTGGTATTAGTACCATGTTGTGCTCATTCCATTGGGGAAAGGAAGACTAAGAAAGATATGCCATTTTGGTCAATAAATATGCTTTTTATCATATCCTTGAATATCTTTGTCTCAATATTTTTTGTCTTTACTTCTATATCAATCTTTGAATATTTATTTAACATATAATATATAACATACAACACATAATACTAATGACAACATTCTTTTATCAATATGTACTACTTATATAAAATTTATACTAATTACTAACTACTACACAATATACACTATTTATATACAATAGTGTATTACTTAACAACAATATATACACCACTTATACACAATACATACTAATTACCAAACACAATATATACTATAATTAATAACATAGTACACCATATAAAAATATATTCTACAATATACTAATCACTACTATACAAGATATTGATTTAAAAAAAATAAAAAAATAACTCTGAACCGCCGGGAACCGCCTGGAACCGCCAGAACCGCGGTTCCGGAACCGCCAGAACCGGAACCGGGCGATTCCGGAACCGTATGGTAGCGGTTCCGGCTCTGGAACCGCCAGAACCGGAATCGAGAACCGCCAGAACCGCAGAACCGGAACCGCCAGATCCGGAACCGCAGACCCAAATAGACCCAGAACCGAAACCGGATACAACCTTACTACCAAATGCATAAATCAACCAAAAAGTGCTTAATTAGTACTCCCTCAATTTCATATTAAATGAGATACTTTCCTTTTTAATCTGTTTCAAAACAAATGACATATTTTTAAATTTTAAAATAATTCAACTTTGAACACTTTTATTTTACTCATTTACCCTTAATGAGAAGTTTTATAGCCACAAAATGCTATGAGCCCAAACACATTTTACCCCTTAAGCTTTTAAAAACACAAGCTTCAAAATTCTTTTTTTTTATTAAACTCCGTACCGAGCCAAACTAGCGCATAATTTAACCAAGTTCTCTATTTCGCTAATACGTAGGATTACGTGGGTTACTGCTTTTTCTAATTTGATTTTAAATGGTGCATCCTTTGAATCTTTGGGACCTTTTATGCATTAATATTGAAAGGCTCTTCATTTTTTTACAACAACTATCCAGTAAAATCTTATAAAGTGAAGTCTCAGAAGGGTAATGTGTACGTAGACCTTACCCCTATCCCAATAGAACAAAAAAGCCGTTTCCGATATAAAAAAAAAGAAATTAAGCAAGAGTTTAATTAAGAAAAATAAAAAATCTAGTCTATCTATTACAATGAATATATGCGTACTGCGTACATTATTCTAAAATTTAAGTAAGAACCTTACTAAAACAATACATACAATAGAATAGTATTATTTTGTGATGAATTAAAGGAAAATACGTACGCATACAACTTGATAGGAAGCTATTTCTAGCTTTGATCGAAAAAAGATTATAAGCTATGAGGTCCAGTAACATCAGAATCTCCATGCCATAATAGTTCAGCAGATTGTTTGTAGGTAGATTCTGAAGGATGAGTAGAATCAAAAAATACATAATCCTTAGGGCTTTGGCAGAGTTTGTAGTCTTTCACTTTCCTTCTACCTCCACAACTGTTAATTCCTCGAAAGGGTCCTGTACCACAACATGCCATCTTTGATTCTTCAAAACCTACAAAGATATGAAAGGAAGACTTAATTTAAATAGCCGCTAACCCAACCGTTTAAACAAAAAAATAGTCGATGAATGCATAATAGATGTATAATTCTTGTATAATATATGTATAATTTACGTATATCTGGTAGAAAAAAAATAGGAATCCGACTAGTTATTTGTGTAAAGATCCTAATTAAAATAGTTCATATTGAATGAGAAATTCAAAAATAGCCAGATTTACAACTGGTTATTAAAAATTAGGTATAGTTTCAAAAGTCATAGAAATTTAGCTACTTTTCATGTAAAGAGAAATCTGAACGAAAACACTGCTCAAAATTCGAATAATACTCCAGCATAATATACTGAAGTTTCAGTATACTTTGCTGGAAATCCAGTATATTATACTGGACCGGTCTCTGTTGCAGCAACAATTGTGGCTATTTTTCAATTACTCGGCAAACGCTGGGTATTTATGAATGATCAGTCCGAAAACTGGCTAGCCCGTGCTATTTTGACTAATAATTGTTGTTATGTGACTAGGAGTTTATAGGTTCGACCCGTGAAAATAACCTCTTACATAAATGAAGAGTAAGGCTGTGTCCTGCAAACAATAGACCCTTGTGGTCATGCCCTTTCCGCACCCAATGCATAGCGGGAACTTAGTGCATCGGGCTGCCCTCGTATTGAATAATGATAATTATGTAAATCAGTTCAAGTTTTCTTGTAAGTGAAAAATAGAACTTACCATATTTTGAAGGGTTGTTAATCCTTTGATTAACTACTTTATAGAGATCAAATAATGTATACATAAATCCTTTTAGTTCCTTTTGTAATTGCTTGAGCCTTATCGGAAGAATTGAATTGTGCAATTTCAGCAGTTCATTCAGTTCTTCAAAGCAATCATCTGGCTTATTTTGCTGAAGGGCAAAAGCCCTAGCGCTTGGAAAACAGCCTAAGGGAACCGACGTAAATATGGCAAATTTTCTCCCTCCTTTCTTGTAAACTTCCTGTCGTAATTTTAAAAAAAATACAAAATTAGATATTAGTGTAAATGATTCTTGGGAGTAAAATGGATACGACTCTAGGTTAAATGGAAGATATTATGTAAATTATCTAAAAGTCAGTTTCACACATACAAGAACAACAACAAACTTAGTGTAATCCCACAAGTGAGGTTTGGAAAGGTATTGTATGCACATACCTTATTCCTGTTGGAAAAATTGATTATGGAGAATAGGAGTTAGCTTGAGGCGTGTCAAGGATACTGTGCTTAAGGATATTTCGCCCACACAGTAATAAATTAAATTAAGCATATTCCTCAAAATTCAACAAGCTCTTGCAGTTATAAAATTGGAAACATAACTAGCAGAAAACTAAAGAAAGAAACGTAGCATATAGAAGGAAGAGAGGATCCAGAAAGTTGGTTTAGAGGTGTGTCTTTAGCTCTCTAAAAACTAGGGGTGGCAAATGTGCGGGTTGGGCTGAATTTGGACGGGTCAAGATGGGTTAGGCCAATAAATGGGTCATTCCCCTACCCAGCCCAAGTGTATTTGGTTAAGATGGGCTATGTCAAAATGTGCTAAACAATGAGTCATAACCCAACCCGCCTAACTTGACCCATGTTTTAGAACCAAGCTCATCTTGCATAAAAAAAATTTACCTTAAAATATGTAAGTTGATAAATATATTGTGGGTGGGGGTGGGGGTGGGGGTGGGGTTGGGGGATTGGGGGAAGGGGAGGTTTGCGTGTCTGGATGATGTAGAAAAATGAAAAAATATAAAACAGAAAAAAGAAAATTGAAATTATAAAAAAAGGTAAAAAAAAATTGACAGATTTTGCGGCCCGGGGGGGGGGGGGGGAGGTTGTTTGTGGGGTGGTTGGCGCAGAAAAACAACAACAACAAACAACTACCCAGTATAGTCCCACAAAGTGGGGTCTGTGGAGGGTAATATGTAGACGGGCCTTACCCCTACCCAATAAATAAGAAAAGTAAATATTGTTTTTGGGGTTTTGCACTGGGGAGGGGGTGTGAGGGTGGGGTTAGGTTGGGTGGAGGGGGTGGCGCAGAAAAATAAAAAACAGAAAATGAAAAATACAAAAAATAAAAAGTTAAAATTTTTCTAGAGGTAGAGGTAGGCTAGGTGGATCGGTGGCGTAGAAAAATAAAAGAACAGAAAATTAACAATACTAAAAAAAAATTGGAACAAATAAGTAAATTTCTAGATAAGTTGGGTTGAGATTCTTTGTTTTTTGTGAGTTCCATGGGTTGTATTTGGGCTGTTAAATGGGTCAGAATGGGCTATCAAAAATAATGGGTTAACTTGTGCTCAACCCAAATTCACCCATGAGCTCAAATATTTGTAGCCCAACCCATTAATATATTGGCTAGTTGGGCGGGTCAGATTGGTTTGAGCTCAAATTGCCATCCCTACTAAAAATCATGTTTATGTAGGCGTTGCTCCAACGGCTAGTTAATGCCTTGATAATGGCTAGTTTGACTCTAGTAAATATAAAATAGTTTACTAAATAATAAGTAGATGTAAATAATACTTCAAAAAGAAAAGATTTTGGAATCAAGATGGACATTACCTTTTGAGATACCACTTATTTTTCAATAATCCCCCACATAACTTAAAGGACTATAAAAGTAAATAATAGTAGTAGTAAAATAATAATAATAATAGTAATAATAACAATAATAATTATAATAATAATAATAATAATAATAATAATAATAATAATAATAATAATAATAATAATAAATAGAGTGTATTTTGCTGAGTTTCGGGTATAATGAGATTCATCTGGTGTCTTATGAACTCTGAGTCAGATATAGAATATTATAGAATAATTGGTAAAGTTAATAACTTTTATTAACTAAAAATTCTTGTTGTAAGCTAGTGATCTTGTTCATCATATTACACCCTCAAAATTTCTGCTCTTTATCGTGTTTTTTCACGCATTGTTGCGCTTGGTTTTATTGAGTGCTCTAGAAATTTTGCCATAAATTTTATAAGAGCAGCCTCTCTTCTCACCCATATAGGTTCATCCATCAAGCATATTCTAGAGCGCAATACACCACCTATAAAAAGCTATGGATGATTGGATTAAGAGTTTAATAACTCAATGTTACATTTCTTACAGTCTTGCACTAGATACACACTATAGGAAGGGTTGTATTTCAATAGAGCATATTGATCAACTAATGACTTGTTGTTACCTATATGGACTTATTTCATGGGATTTCCAATCACATAGGTCCGGTTACCATCATTATTGACATACCTCAAATTGGTAAATCTCATTTCCCTTGATATTTCACTTATAAGTCAAATGATTGGCTAGATCCCCTCTAAACTACACATAATATGTATGAAAATATTCTCTTCTTTTAGCAATTACTTTATCATATTATGTCTCAAGAGAATGTGTCTATTTTTCCTATTGAAAGATTTATTTTCTTGCAATAGTTATTGGGCCTAGGCATTTATAATTCATCGACACCCAATATTACCGGTTTAATTCCTAATGGAATACTCGCTAAAAGGTTGCTTAACTAGCCTTATTGCTAGGCAATTTCAGTATTACAGCACCCTACCAAAAGGTGTTCAAACAATCACCAGTAAGTTTTTTCTCATATGAATTTGATATTCAGTATCATCACTATATCCTTCTAATACAATGAAAGTGCACATATAAAATACTAACTTAATAAAGTAAAAGATTCACATACGAAATATTAACTCATAGTACTCCTCAAGTACTCGAGTCTCCCCAAGAGCAAGGTGGGAAGTTCTTGGAGGGAAGGATGCTGGGGTTCTATTTGGAAACAGCCTCTCTACCCAAGGGTAGAGGTAAGATCTGCATACACACTACCCTCCCCAGACCCTACTATGTGGGATTATACTGGGTTGTTGTTGTTGTTGTTACTCCTCAATTATGGTATAAATCGTGGTACTTCATAAGTTTGTCAAATGAAAAGAAACCTTGACTTCCGCATAACTGCCTTTTAAAATATCTTTCAACACATATAATAATTATTTTATTTTAGTATCTTCATGCTCAAATACCAAAGTAATATTTCTAAATATTAAAGCAACTTTAACTTCTATAAAAATATCTCAAATTAGTAGAAAATAATTTATAATACAATAATTTCTTTACCTAAATAACTAAGAGACCCAAAGCAAAATAATTTTTTTAGAGTCAAAATACAACCTATTTTATTTTCCAATACAAATTTTTGCCACAAAATATCAATTTGTATGGCTTAAATATTATAATTTTAATAAATAATAATTCTCATAATTTTCTTATGATCAAGGCGACATAACTGTTGGCAATATTTTCCACGCCAACACTTTCAAAATATTTATGTTAGGGGATAATTTTTCCATGACTCACAAGGAGTTTTACCATATTTTCGTAAGGAATTCTATTTGATGATTTATTCCATAATCATTGATACGATGAATATGCTAAGCCGATCGGTTGCAACCTTTACCTTCTCTGAAGAAAAGATAGATAAACACATGTATACTACCGATATAAATTAGAACAATGACTAAGAATAGTTTGTGCATCCATCGTAGGAGCATCAACAAAATATTATAATTGGTATTCTCCATAATAACAGCGTAAAATTATCCTAAGATTATTGGAAAATTAATTATGGAGAATAAGAGTTAGCTTGAGGGGGTCATCAATGCTACTGTCTTTACAGACATTTCGCCCACATAATAATAAATAAAATTAGGCATATCTCTCAAGATTCAACAAGCTCTTTCAGTTATAAAATTGAGAACAGAACTAGGAGAAAACTTAAAAAAAATAAAAACCTAGCATATAGAAGGAAGAAGATGATTCAGAAAGTTGGCTTAGAGAATGTCACTTTAGCTCTTCAAAGGTCATGTTTATATAGGCGTTACTCCAACGGCTAGTTAATGTCTATATAACGGCTTGTTTAATTCTATTAAATGTAAAATAGTTTACTAAAATATAAGAATATTACCTTTTGAGACACACTACTTTTTCAACCACTCCTACCTTGTGAAGGTATAGTGGCGGTTTTCGATAGACTCTCGACTCAAGGAACAGTAAAAAGGAAGCAACCAATAATAACAACAAGAAAAAATAAAACGAAGGCACAACATGAAACAACAAAGATAATCTAGGGATAATAAATACAAGAATAGTACTGATACTATTGGTAAAGATTAACACAATGTGTATAAGATGTAGGATTAAGAAAATATAAGAATATTATCAATACTACTGCTTCTCTACCTCCCCAGGTAGGGGTAAGGTCCGCCGTACACATTACCCTCCCCATACCCAACTTGTCGGATTATAATGTGTAGTAGTTGTTGTTGTACTAATACTACTGCTAGTAAGATTAGGAGAATCTCTCGACTACCTATCAACCTTCGACCCAATTTTTGACTTTCACACCTCCTTATCGAGGGTCATGTCCTCGGTAAGCTGAAGCAATGCCATGTCCTGCCTAATCGCCTCTCCTTAGTACTTCGGTCTACCTCTACCCTTTCTCAAGCCCGCCACGGTCAACCTCTCACACCTCCTAACTGGAGCGTCTATATCTCTCCTCATCACGTGTCCAAACCATCTCAGCCTCTCGCAGTTTGTTTTCCATAAGGGCTACTCTCACCTTATCCCTAATAACTTTATTTCTAATTTTATCTTTTCTGTTATGCCCATACATTCATTTAAACATCCTCATTTTTGCTACTCTTATCTTCTGGACATAAGATTTCTTGACCGGCCAATACCCAGCACCATACAATATGGTCGGTCTAGCTACCACTCTGTACAACTTGTCCTTAAGTCTTGGTGCACATTTTTATCATACAAAACACAAGATGCGATCCTCCATTTTATCCTCTCCACTCCAATATGATGTTTAGCATGCTCGTTAATCGCCCCATTGCCTTGGATAATAGGCCCAAAATATTTGGAGCTATTCTTTTGGGATAACTTATGTATCAAGCTTCACACCACTTTTAGTAAAATGAATGATATTATGTAAGTTATATTTCCGAAACTATATCAAGAAATAAATAGTTAAAATAGTAAAAGGTATCCAAATTCTTTGAGATAATTTCTGGTGAAATTAAGAATTGCTTTACCTTTAGAACGGATGTGAAATTTCCAAGTACCATATTTGCAAATTCTTGCTTAGGATATGGAAATTGATTAGGACTGTTGCGGAAAGGTTGACCATAATCAATTGATCCTGTGCTAATCATGAATACAGCATTTGAGATGAGTTTTTTGGACTGTTTTGTCCCCAGCTTCTTCTTCAACTTTTTCACCACCTTCTTGAAATATCTCAACTGTGTTTTAAGATCTATACACTACAAAAAATACAAAATTAGTACGATTTTAGTTGGGAAGTTGAGATCCATCTAATATATATATTAAAAAATATTCAGTAAATTTCTTTATACATATACAGGGCTTCTATTGAAATCATAGGTTACACTCTGAATCTGCCATCGATAGTCATTCAATTTTGTGCTCATTAACCAAAATCGTCATTTTTTCTTTTGTTATATAAAAAACCATTTTACTTTGGTCCACTATAACAAAATATTTGACCAGGTTTTTTTTATTTATAAAAAACCCAACGTGAAATGTGAGTGAATATGACAAAAATGGCCCTTATATTAGGGGGTAAGTTTAAAAATGGGGGCTTAAATATAACAAACTATAATTGCGTACTTTTAGCATTCGTCAGGTATTTAACAAACTATATTGTTATTCTAACAAGTCCATTCCATGAAATTATTTAGTCTAACTTTCAGTTACATAAAGGATAACTGAATTTTAATTTTTATAATCAATCATGTGGCCTGGAAATGTGAAATTCATATATCATCAGGGTTAAATCATTTTCAAGGTCAATGTAGGTTAGTAATATTAAAGTTGATTGTGATAATTGATTAATTTACGAAGTTGTGATGGTAAACAAGTTCCCCAAGAGCTATGATAGTAAGCAACCTCCATTTCCTACCGAGAGGTTGTGAGTTCGAGTCACCCAAGAGCAAGGTGGGAAGTTCTTGGAGGGAAGGATGCCGGGGGTCTATTTGGAAACAACCTCTCTACCCTAGCGTAGGGGTAAGGTCTGCGTACGCACTACCCTCCCCAGACCCCACTAAGTGGAATTATACTAGGTTGTTGTTGATGTTTGTGAACAATAAATAAACCAAAGCTAGATATTACTATATTCTAGACTATTCTAAAATAGTCTAGAATGAGCTAGAATGTTCTAGAAGGTTCGAGAACATTATGGAGTTCTCTGGAACATTCTAGAAGATGATAGAAACTCTTTTATGGATAGTAGAGAATGTGAGAATATCCTAGAGTAGTGGAATATTCTAGAACATATGAGAATAGGTAGATATGAATATTGTTTAGGATACTTATATGGAATATTCTAGAATATCGTAGAACATGGAGGTTAATGCCTATAAATAGGGGAAGACCTCCTCATTTGTATGATGTACAAAGGAGTGAAGCAAAGTGTGAGCCCAAGTGTGTACCAAAGTGATCCCTTGTCTAATAAAAGTTGAAGAATTACAAAAGTCTCTCTCCATATAGCTACATATATTAAACCTTCCAAACTACCTCCATTTCTTTATTTATCAACTAAACAAAATCTCTTTCCTTCTTACATTTAAAGGTCTTCTACCTTTAAATTATTTTCCTACATCTGGTATCAGAGCAATTGGTTCGTTAGGAGGGTGATTCATTAACTATGGCAGGAAAGAATATCGTGTGCATGGTTCCCAAGTTGACGGGGAAACAAAATTAGAACTTTTCGAGGATTCAGATGGAGACACATCTGAAGGCGTATAACTTGTTAAAATATGCGCAAGAAGAACTGGAGGAAGGTGCCGAAGAGAATGAAATAAGGTGTGATAGTATGGACTTGTCCAAAATACACCAGGCCATCGATATGTCTGTGTTTGGCAAAATTTCCACAGCCCAAACAACAAAACAGGCTTGGGATATTTTGGCCAAAGCATATCGTGGAGTTGATAAGGTCCAAAAGAATAATTTGATGGCGCTAAAAAGGAAGTTCGAGCTTTCCACGATGGAGAAGTCAGAGACAGTTGAGGGATACTTTTCGAGGTTGACGGAGATCAAGAATGAGATGGAGCTCAATGGTCATATCCTAAGCGATGAGATATTCGTTGAAAAGGTACTTAATACTTTACCTATGAAGTTTGATCATATTGTGGCAGTAATTCAAGAGACCAAGGATCTTTCAACTTTAAGTACCGAGGAGCTTCTGGGCTCATTAATTCTTCATGAGAATAGAATTAATGGGAAATTAGAAGAGTCATTGGAGAAAGATCCGGCAGAGAAGGCATTGCAGGCACATATTAAAGTTAAAGATAGAGGAGAATCTTCTAATGTGGCGGAAACTAGAGGACATGGTTTCCGAGGCAGAGGTCGTGGAGGCACCGGCAACTATCGTGGCCGTGGAAGAGGTAATCATCATTTCCAGCCAAGAGAAAATTACAACAATCCAGGTCAGCAAAAACCTCCCCTTAAATGCTACAATTGCGGTAAATTGGGTCATTATGCTAAAGATTGTTGGAGTAAAAGAACTGAAAATAAACAAGTTCATGCTCGAGTAGCTGAGGATGAAGGGGATAAAAGTGAAACCACTTTATACTCCGCATCTATGGCTACTGTTAGTGAAGAAACTAACAATGATGTCTGGTACGTTGACTCCGGATGTAGTAATCATATGTGCGGTAAGAAGGAGATATTTGCTGATTTGGACGAGTCTTTTAAATCCACGGTTTAATTTGGAAATAATCAAGTTATGCAAGTTGTCGGGAAAGGGAGAATACCGGTCACCATGGAGAATGGGCTTGAGTGCTCCATAAAAGATGTTTACTACGTTCCTAACCTGCTGCATAATTTGTTGAGCTTGGGTCAGCTCCAACACAATGGATATGAAGTGCATTTCAGTAATGATATATGCACTATAAGAGACAAGAGTATGAGAATTATAGCCAAGGTAAGTATGACCAAAAATCGGATGTTTCCAGTAACTTTCAACTACGGTCACTTACCCTGCTATAATTCAATTGCTCTTGATGATACTTGGTTATGGCACATGAGGTTTGGCCACCTTAATTTCGGCGGTTTACAATATCTTGTGAAGAATAAGATGGTGTCAGGTTTGCCTTCACTTGACTTTGCTCCAAGACAGTGTGAAGCATGCATTTTGGGGAAGAAGCATAGAGAGCCATTTCCCAAAGGCAAAGCTTGGAGAGCAAAACACCCATTGCAGCTGATACATTCTGATTTGTGCTCGGTGGAAGTTCCTTCGCTCGGTGAAAGTAAGTACTTCATTACTTTTATTGATGATTTTAGTAGAAAAGCATGGGTGTATTTGCTGAAAAATAAGTCTGAAGCCTGTGACACATTCAAAAGCTTCAAAACATATGTTGAAAAACAAAGTGGCCATTTTATAAAGACTCTGAGAACAGATCGAGGCACAGAATACACTGTGTGCGATGATTTTTTGAAGAAGCATGGGATTCAACATCAGTTGACTGCAAGGTACACTCCTCAACAAAATGGAGTTGCGGAAAGAAAGAACAGGACTGTGATGGATATAGTGCGGTCAATGCTGGCAGCAAAACAGCTGCCTAAAGAATTCTGGGCTGAAGCTGTCTCTACTGCAATTTACATATTAAACAGGTGCCCTACGAGAAACAACCATGGAAAAACACCTTATGAGGTATGGACAGGTAGAAAACCAAATATTTCTCATTTACGAATATTTGGTTGTCTTGCCTATGCGCATGTACCCGATCCACTGCGAAAGAAGCTTGACGAGAAAGCAGAAAAGAGCATATTTGTTGGCTACAGTCGACAGACAAAAGGGTACAAGCTATATAATCCAGACAGCAAAAAGGTTATTGTCAGTAGAGATGTCACCTTTGATGAACATGGAGCATGGGATTGGAAGAAAAAAGCAGTTGAGCCATCTCAACCTCCAGCACCATCATATCTTGATGACGAGGAGCATGATGAACCTGCGCAACAACAGTCTCCCTCAGAAATACAACCAATACAGCATGGTCGATCACAGAGGCAACGACGTCTACCGGCTCATTTGGAGGATTACGTTGTCGGTAATGATGTTGATACTCTAACTGACAAAGATATTTTGAACTTGCCTTGTTTTCAGATTGCGATCCTGTGGATTTCAAGGAAGCAATTGAAGAAGAACGTTGGGTGAAAGCAATGGAGGAGGAAATCCATTCTATTGAGAAGAATGATACTTGGGAGCTTACCGACCTTCCAAGAGGAAAGAAACCCATTGGAGTAAAGTGGGTATACAAAACAAAGTACAGACCAACGGGAGAAGTCGACAGATACATTAAAGGAACTCAAGGAGATGGAATCTGCTATCCTAGAAGTGAGTCACTTGAACTTCTTGGATACACTGACAGTGATTGGGCTGGTGATACGATCGAGAGAAAAAGTACTTCCGGCTATGCATTCTTCACTGGTTCGGGTGTGTTTTCTTGGAGTTCAAAGAAACAACCAGTGATAGCATTATCCACTGCTGAAGCCGAGTACATTGCTGCATCAAATGCTGCTACACAGGCGGTATGGTTGAGAAGAATGCTCAGGTTTCTTCAACACAAACATGATGGTCCAACCACGATATTATGTGACAACCAATCAGCAATCGAGTTGGCGAAGAATCCAGTACTTCATGGTCGCAGCAAACACATTGATATCAAATATCATTTCATTCGAGAGATGGTACGAGAAAATGATATCCGAATTGGCTACTGCAGAATTGGTGAACAGGTGGCAGATTTTTTCACCAAGGCATTGAAGATGGAGACTTTTCTGAAGATGAAAAAGTTATTAGGAATGACCACCTACGAGGCTTTGGTTTAAGGGAGGCAATGTGAACAATAAATTAAACCAAAGCTAGATATTACTAGAATATTCTAGACTATTCTAAAATAGTCTAGAATGAGCTAGAATGTTCTAGAAGGTTCGAGAACATTATGGAGTTCTCTGGAACATTCTAGAAGATGATAGAAACTCTTTTATGTATAGTAGAGAATGTGAGAATATTCTAGAGTAGTGGAATATTCTAGAACATATGAGAATAGGTAGATATGAATATTGTTTAGGATACTTATATGGAATATTCTAGAATGTCGTAGAATATGGAGGTTGATGCCTAGGGGAAGACCTCCTCATTTGTATGATGTACAAAGGAGTGAAGCAAAGTGTGAGCCCAAGTGTGTACCAAAGTTATCCCTTGTGTAATAAAAGTTGAAGAATTACAAAAGTCTCTCTCCATATAGCTACATATATTAAACCTTCCAAACTACCTCCATTTCTTCATTTATCAACTAAACAAAATCTCTTTCCTTTTTACATTTAAAGGTCTTCTACCTTTAAATTGTTTTCCTACAATGTTGTTCTTGTTACGCTTATTCAGTGGTTCGACTTTTGAATAAATTATTATTATTTTTTCACATTTTAAAGGTTTAAATACTAACGGCTTAATTTAGTCTAGAAGGAGCTTGATCTGCTTATATTGTAAGAGGAGGATAAAAAGTTAAAATATGTCGTTATTTTTTTTTCCACACTTATAATTTGTTTTTAGTAATGACTCTATGTTTAAGTTATAATCTTAAATTTTTTGGTCTGCCACTGACTTGACGAGACTATATTGATATTTCTAATTAAATATTTTTAGTTTTCATCATATATAATAAGCATATATAGTTTGTTAAATATTAAACAAAAAATAAAAACGCTCACTTTTGACAATGTTAGAGGATCAAAATATTAAAACATATATTTAAGGGCCCGTTTCTAACCTACTCCCTAATATAAGAATCATCTTGTCATTTTCGTAACACATTTTAGGAGGATTTTAAAAAAAAGAAAAATTGGTCAAAGTTATTTTTGTAATAGATGACTTTATATGTAACAAAAAAAAAAAAAAGAATAGTTACTTTTTAAAGAATGTTACTTACAAGGCCTCGGTTGGTTTCAACTAAACATCCACATATGCTTGAAGCAAAGTTCACACCATGACCAAAATCCTTTTCTCTCAATTTCAAAATAAGATGGTATGAGTGGCAAATTAGCATATTCCGCTGCAAACAACAATTGACCAAATTAAGTCGTACGGTTTAATTGGAAACAATCTTTTTATCCTTACAAAAGATGCAACATCATGGCATCAAGGTAAAACATTGTTACATGAAAGGAAATGAAGTGGTTGATGCCTTGTCCAAATATAATGCTACTCTCACGCAACATGCCATCTTCCTCAATGAAACTCATATTTTGAGACCATAAATACAATGATTATGCACAGAATGCAGATCCCAAATTTCAAAATTAGACAGAAGAAACACTCAAGATGGATATTTGATCCTCCTTAAACGATAAGGAAAGAGTTACTGCTGTACCAAATTATATCCTGTCATAGTAGCTCTTTTATAACTTAATAGGCCTAGCCATTTTAATTTTCCTAGCAAAGTATGACTATATGAGGTTTTGGTCTATATCCCCTCCTTGTACTATTGTGTTAATCAATAAACAGGATAGGGGTCTATGCCAAACTCCCAACACCACAAGAGATGAAAGTTTGGGTGGATGGTTTTAATTAAAAAAAACCTCTCTATCCTCACAAGGTAGGGGTAAGGTTTGCGTATACACTACCCTCCTCAGACCTACGATCATGGGTGAAGCTACATACTGTGAAGGGTGGTCAACTGACCACCCTTCATCAGAAAATTACACTGCGTATACAGGTAAAATATTAGATTTTAGAGGTATATAACATATCGAACACTCTTTCTCGGAGAATATTTTTCATTTCTTTCAAGTTTGAACACCTTTGAGTAAATTTCTGGCTTCGCCAATGCCTATGGTGTGAAATAATACTGAGTATATTATTGTTGTTGTAAGTCGTACAGTTATATCATGATATCATACCTACAAATTAAAGTACAAGATAGTATGTAGTTGGTGAAATTCATGATATGGTACCTATAAAATCAGAGATGAGACGACCATCACAAGGTCTACCAGTAGGGTTACTTGAAGAATGATTCACCATAAGGCCACCAATTTGATTGGAAGTCAAGAGTAGTGTTGATGTAGTTATTATTTCCAGGATCCACTGTTGAATCGCCAAACACAAAGAGGGCAGTTTTATCAAGTCTTGTAATATTGTTGTCAACGCATTGAATTCGGCTGATGAATACTACGAAGATGAAGATGAATCCACCAAAGAAAATTGAGTTGAAAGCCATTGGAGAAGTTGTAAAATATGCTATTGATGTTTGTGTTTTATAATTCCTGGTTGGCTTTGAAATGGTCATCGTGAATTATTGCTTGAGAAATAGTTAATATATTATCTCATTTTCTATGTTATTCGGTATTCAAGGGTCAACCATAAAGCTGGTTCTTCTCTTTTCTTTTTAATTACAAAAAAGGTAATTAATTAATCTGAGCTAGAGTAGAGAATGTCCAGTAAAATTAACTCAATGCATGAATGTATATAGTGTGACTATTTGCCGAAAAATGGTACAATTAAATTTATACGTGATTTTTATACAAGTGAACTGACTTGATCCCGGAATAATAAGAAAATTGAAGAAATATATAACACTTAGCATTGATAGGAAGACGAAATACAAAAATAAAGACTCTAGTAATGAAAGCTTCCGGGCGCAACAGTGATAAGAACAATAATAAGGACAAAAAATAAGAAGATAAAAATGTATAGATAGAGCTTTTTGTAGATTGTAGTATTAGTTTGCCAAAAGAATCCCCTCTTACAATGATAACATTAGCTCACTATTTATAGCTAGGTCTAGGGAAAGTGGTCCTAGGATCGTACACTTTTATGCCAACTATGAAGGCCACTAATAAAGATAAAACGGTAAACATAAATGCCAAATTTGTTATGGAGGGCAACATACTTATTGTTGTAGAATATATTCCATTGAATGTTACCGAGCAAAGAGTATTTATTGCATCCTTATGAGTGTTATTATTTCCGGTGACAGACGGGACAATTGCCTTCACTTTTGATTACTCCCGTCTTAGGTTCCACGTGTCCTTTTGAGCGGCCACGCAGCACTGCATATTTTACTCTATATAGATAGTCTCCATACTTTCCGGTGACATAAATTTGTGTCACTGAGAAGTTGGTGGAAACATTCTTTTGGCGGGAATTGCTTATGATTCCTTCTGACGGTTGATTACATGCACGTCTCTTCGTATTCAATGCCCCGTGCACGCGTCATCTCACGATTCAATATAACTTTTGCTGGTTATCGAGGTAATCATGGCCATGAATTTAGCCGCCAAATTTTTTTCTTATGCCCATCAACCACATCTCTTTATACTACATATTTTTTAAAACTTCCTAAAATCTTTCTTGCTATTACTTAAAATTTCTGCAACTCTCTTCAAACGAGAAAGCTTCCCCTTCTCTCATAATGGCTTCATCATAAAAAAATAACAATTCTTCAAAAAACGTAAACAAAGTCGAGGATGTTGCTCCTCCTAAGGTGGATTCTATCATTCCTAGAAGTCTTGTTACAACAAAAGACTTCGAAGCGAAATTCCCTTCGGCTCTCCCTTGTACGTGGGCTGTTGGCAGATACCATTCTTCTATCCGTCCTTCTAATATTTCTGTTGTGAAGGAAGATTGTTACTGTCCTAATTTGGATATTGTTGCTCCTAATCTAACGTAGTGAGTAACCTACCGACGAAGGGTTTGACATATTTTTACACGTATCTCTTTATAGTGGGTTCTTTTTGGGAGGAGAGCTTGACTCAATTATTACGGAGTTCTGCCTTCGCTATTACGTATGTTTGGCACAAGTAAGCCCTTCTGTGACAGAGTAGTATACATGCTCATAAATTATGCCAATGCCTCCTGAACAGCTAGAGTAGTGGTGGTTATGGTTGTGTAAGGTGCCTGAGTCCTTGCTGGATCCGCTGGTGGTACCTCGGTTATAGCTCGTGCAGGTGCTCTGACTGCACCATGCGCGCGTCCACGACCCTTGCCCCGACCCACGCCTCTAGCGGTTGCCGGAGGTGATGCGGGTGCCTGATCTTCCTAGTTCGTGCGTGTCCTCACCATCTGTGAGAGAATATAAAACAGAAGTTTAGAGTCAATGTCAAAAATATAGCACGACAAGGAATTCAATGAAGTGAAGATTTTTCCTAAACAGTTACATAGCCTCTCGTAGATAAGTACAGATGTCTCCGTACCAATCAGTGAGACTCTAATAAAGCGGTGTGTGTCCCGTGACTCCTATGAACCTAGAGCTCTGGTACCAACTTGTCACAACCCTAGTTCATCAATTGTGAACCTATCATGACGGCACCCTGTCTTCGCGCGGAATTAACAATCTCTACGAAAAATAACCACAAAATACCGAATAACATAAAGAAATGTATAGAGTTACTGCCTGGCACAATACACTGAAATACCAAAATGCTATAAATAACTCCCAAAACCTGGAATCCCATGGGCTATACAGGCTATAGAAGAACATACAATACTCTAATCACCAGAATAGTCTAATACAAAGAAGAACAGAATAGAAACTAGCTAACTATAGATAGAATGAGATGGAGACTCTTAGGATCTACGGATGCGGCAGATGTATACCTCAAGTCTCCGAGTATAGCTCCTGGATAACCGATAGTGTGCCTGACCGGATGTATCTGGATCTGCACATGAAAAACATGCGCAGAAGAGGCGTGAGTACACCACGGCGGTACTTAGTAAGTTCCAAGCCTAACCTCGGTTGGGTAGTGACGAGGAAGGTTAGGGCCCTACTCAGAATAAACATGATAACAATAATGAACAGTGTATGGCAGAGAATAATCAGGAAAAACAACGATAAAAATAGGATACAAGCTGCAAGTAAACGACAATTAAGCCAAGTAAGGAAATAACACAACAAGGTATCACTCAATAGCAGGGTGCCATGTGGACCATCCAGGATAGCGTCCTGTAGTCCTTTTTCCTCAATTGTCTAATGGATCTTCCGGGAATCTAACACGTAGTCCATCGCATTTGAATATCTGGAGAATCTCTCGGGAATCTAACCCGTAGTCCATCATATCAATACCCATTACTGGGGGAATCTACTGGCTGCATTGCCGTAGTTCCATATAATTGTGCATGGGGATCTCCCGGGAATCGAACCCATAGTCCCAAATAAACAACATGGGGAAACTACCGGAACACATCCGTAGTCCCAATTTAAATGTGCAACCACAACCAAGAATTTATAGGAAAAATCAACTATGGAACAATAACAATTAGGTATGACTAACCTAGCATGCTTCACGTAGAACAACTTAGGCAATTAAGCAACAAAACAATTAATTCTATCTAATCATGCTTTTCTAACTAACACATATTAAATCTTGCGTTGAACCTAGTCAAATAAAACGGAGAAACACAATTTAGATAATTCAAGTAAAATAGATTTTTCAAAAATTAGCGCAAGTACACACTCATCATCTCGCATACAAGGCATTTAAATCAGCAGATATGAAGTCTTAAGGGGAGAGGTCCGCTACACAAGGTTAGACAAGCCACATACCTCGAACAGGTACAAAAATCACTACGAAACGATGCCCTTGCCACGATTATCCTGTTCCGAATGGCTCGAATCTATTCAAACCAATTACATAATATAAATAACATCTCAAGTAACTAATTTTATTATTTAAATTAAAGCTAAGGCGTGAAAATAGGTAAAATAACAAAAATTCCCCTCAGGACAATGTCTCGGAATTGAATAATTTTCATATTTTCGGAAACCTCGTACTCTCACGAGTCTAACCATATTAAAATCTCCCAAATTAAATGTCAAATGCCCCCTCAAATCCGCACAATTCGGTCCAAGAATGTTACCCCAATTTTCATTCGAAATCTGAAATTAAAGGTTGAATTTGAGGTTAATTAGTGGGTATTAATCATACAGGAGTAAGGAATCGTTACCCAACCGTTACCTCTGAAAAGCCCTCGAAAAATCTCTCAAATTCGAGCTCTCTAGTTTGAGTTTTGTTAAAAATGGAAGAACCTTCATTTTGAAATATTAAATACTGCCAGGGGTCTTGTTCATCGTGAATGCGGAGGAAATCTCGCGTTCGCGGAGAGGAAATTATAAGGCTGGAAAAATTGACCTTTGGGAACGCAAAGGTGAGGATACGAACGCGAAGATATTGGGGTTGGACCCTATGCGAACGCGACACTGCCTACGTGAACGAGTACAAGAAACTGAAGGGGATCCAGGGCTTTGCCTTCGCGAACGTGGAGGCCGGAACACGAATGCGGAAGAGGGAATGGCTGGGCTTTGAGAATGCGGGGAAGGGTACACGAACACGATGAAAGGGAAACATCAAGCTTCGCGAACGCGAAGAAGGAATCATTGTCTGCAATTTTCGGCAGAAATTTCCCAACTCCAATTGCTCAGTTGAGCATCCGAAACATACCTGAGGCCCTCGGAACCTCAACCAAACCTACGAACATATCTCATATCATCATTCAAACTTATACCAATCCTAAACCGCCCAAAACAATGTTGGAAACTCGAATCAACCAATCATTTGAACCTAAGAACTTCAAAACTCAGCCAAACTCGCTTTCAGTCAAAAACTTACCATACCACGTCCGATTGACCTGACATTTTTGCACGCACGTCCCATATGACATGACGGTGCTACAGCAACTTCCAGAATCCCATTCCGAACCTCGAATAAAAAATTCACTATCGGACCGGAAACCTCAAAATTCTAACTTTCGGCATTTCTAGTCTAAATGAGCTACAGACATCCAAATTACATTCCAAACATGCTCCCAACCCTAAATTCACAGAACGGAGCTAACGAAACCATCGTATTTCCATTATGAGGTCTTCTTCACAATGTTCCTATTACGGACCATTTTCCAACATTTAAGCTCTCATTTAGGGACTAAGTGTCCCAAAACAATCCGAATTCTATCACCGAAAGTCCCGGCAAACCAAAATAGCAGAAATGAACTTAGGAGAAATAGTTAATGGGGAAACGGGACATAAATTCCAAAGACGACCGGCCGGGTCGTCACACAAGGTTTAATCAGATTGGATCGAGTAGATTTACGAACTGGAATGGGTCTATTGGGGTGGTGTAATTGGGGGATATGGGCTGGTTCAATTTAGGTGAAATTAGAAAAACAAATATGACTATAAGTTAAATATCTTTTTTTCATTTAATTTATAAAAATAGTAAATAAATTTTTGAAAATAAAAAATAACTAAAATAATTTATAATGTATAATAATCAACTTAAAAATATAAAATCTCATTTTACAAACATGAGACGAGTTTAAACATGAAAATGGCTAATATTGCAATTATGCAATTTTATCCTTAAAAATTTCCAAATAAATTTATAAAAACATGTGAAAAATACATTAGCTATATTTTATTGTAAAAATGAGAACTCAATAAATGAATCACCTAAAATAATAATTTTAGAAATAATTATTGTGTTTTCTTTATAAAATAGGACAGTAAATCCTTGAAAGATTAAGGTAAAATAATAGGACCTTGGGGCATACTTATATATGCATTTAAATACTATTTTGAAAGGTATTTTTCATATTAAAAATATAAGGAAAAATGGGTATCAACAATTCCCCTACATTTAATTTACCATCAACGGAGAATCACTCCCGATCTTGATTTACTCGATACTCAGTTCTTTGGCAAAATTAAAAACCTGCAATTATAGCCTCTTACGTTATTAGTGACATGATAACATTTAATTTCTTGTCTAACAACTTCTCCTGAAGGTGCAATTAACACTATACTTAATCCAACTCCATTTATACTAGTGGATCCATATGTGAATATGGTTTAAGCCCCCATATAAGACCTCGGAGCAGTATTCACTTCCTTCTCTGTTGTGGTAATGTACTCGAGCTAAATCAACTACAAAAACTGCTAAAACATGTGATTTTGTAACAATAGTTTAACTTCCCATTTAGCTATTATCACTGATAATTCATGCTTGTGTGGCATATTACGTAATGAAAATGTCGTAACAATAGAAAATTGAATGACATTGAAAAAAGAGATCGTAATTTTCTAGATATCATTACTAATGCCAAAGCTATTTGTTTTTTAAAAAAGGGGTTCCTTGTTGCTGTTTCTAATAATGTATTGCTAACGTAATAGATAGGGAATTGCGTACCTTTCTCTTCTCAGTCCAAAACAGTGCTTACCGGTACGTCTGATACAACAAGCTATACAAGCAACATTTCCCCTTCTTTTGGTTTTGAAAGCAACGACGAGTTTGATAAGTACTTTTCAAATCTTTCAAAGCTTGTTGGCATTCTTTCATCCACTCAAGTCCGAACTAATTGAATACGTGTGTCAGAAATTTCTCGAATCGGTTTGAGCTATTTTGTTTTCCAGGAATGAGAAAAATTAGAAACATCTCTCGGAAGATCTATATATAAACCTTCCTGGTGCAGTTATTCTACCCGTTGGTTTTTGCACTTCTTTCTTGCTTGTAAACACATTAGGAATCTCTTCAATGGCTTTGATTTGTGCATGGTTTATGTCTATCCCCCTTTAGAAATAAGAAAACCTTAAAACTTACCTTTATCCAAAACGAATGCATATTTTTCCTGATTAAATTTCATGTTATATCTTCGTAGAATTGCAAAGGTTTTCCTTAAATGCTCGAGATGGTCTTCCGCTTCTATTGATTTTACTAGCATGTCATTAATAAAAACTTCCATAGTTTTCCCTAAATGTTCTTTGGGCATTTTGGTAACCAATCTCTGATAGGTACTACCAATATCTTTTAGACCAAAGGGAAGGACAGTGTAATAGTAAATCCCTCTATTTGTAATAAAAGAAGTTTTTCCTCATCTTTCAGATCGATTTTTATTTGATTATACCCGAAATAAGTATCTAGAAAACTCAAAAGCTCAAACCATTAATATAGTCGATTAATTGATCAATATGCGATAGAGAAAAGGAACCTTTTATGACATGTTTTTATTCAAATCGATAAAATTTACACATACTCGTCACTTACCATTCTTTTGTTATACGACGATAGTATTGGCTCGTCAACCAGGATATTTATCTTCATGAATAGACCCAATTTTCAAGAGTTTACTTACTTCTTTTTCTATAACATTATTCCAAAAAGACCCTTGTTTACTTTTTTTATTTATAGGAGCGTGCGAAGAGTTTATATTAAGATTGTGTGTCATCACCTCTAGTGGAATACATGTCTTATTTGAATGCGACCAAACAAAGCAAGTAGATTTAGCTTGTAAAAATACAATTAACTTATAGTTTTGCTCTAGACTAAGATTTTTTCCGGTGCAGACTTTTTCTCCAAGCCAATTGATGAATAAAACAACAGCTTCTAGCTACTCTGATGTTGTTTTGATTGTATAATTTTTCTCTGATTCCATGGCCACATTTTGTTTCCCCTCTATACTAGCTTTTCTCTCTATGTCTGATCTCGTGACTGTTGAGGGATTAATCGTTTCCTCGGTTTGATGTTGTAATTGCTATTTTATCATCTTCAACTTTTTCTAAGCCATTTGCAATAACTACTACCATGATCCAAAATCCCACCAAAGGTCGCGATGGCGCCTAACCCCTTGCTAGGTAAACTAACCCTATAACAATTAAAATTCTAAAGCAGATTAATCAACTTATAACAAAAATAGTCAATATGATAGATAACAGAATAATCACAAGCCTGATAACATAGATAAACTATCCAATAATGGCCCAAACTTGATCACAACTGGCAATACTGCCCAAGGCCCGGATGTCATAATCATCACAAACATCTAACAAGAGTATGAGAAATCGTTTGAATACACTATCTGTCTGAATAAAGTAGATAGGCATAAAAGAAAATTAGGGAAGGGACTTCATGTACTGCGAATCGATCAAGTAGAGCATCTCACCACGAAGTCTCCACGGCTCCACCTACTATCCATGATGAATGCCACTCACACCAGCTTCAGAACCTACACAAAATATGCAAAAGTATAGTATGAGTACAAAACACGATATCCAGTAAGTATCAAGTATAGCCTCAAAGAAGTAGCAATGAAGGGTCGACTCCGACATTCACTAGTAATCAATAAGCAGATGAGAGAATAATATAACATGAAATTTGACATGTGATCATCATCGGGTATAATCAAAATATAGCTCATACAGAATTTAGGCATGATTTTCAATTAACAGAAATCAAATAAGATATCGTCGTCTAAACATCCGAATAAAACATAATACTTGTCAACAATACCATCATCAATTCATAGCCGAGTCTAAACAAATATACATATGCTTGCTCAGGATTCTTCTTTAATCAACGCACATGACAAATTCATATGCCTGATATAGGCCACGAATTCAAAAATCACCAAAAGAATCACAGGTGGCTACACTCATAGGGCCTAGGGTAACATGAGTAATCACCTGACTCCGAAGGGACGGATCCATAGTCCAAGCGTCGATCATTTTACATTTAATGATCATTCACCATTCATTGCGTCGCACAATCCTACCCAAAACATAATATCATGCATCAATTCAATAACTACTACCAATATCCGTTCAAGTGTCTGTAGTGCCAAAATCCTCAACTTTCCTCAATAGCCACTTTTCACTCATGCATATATGAAGGAAATAATATAATAGAAGTGCATAAGACATGATAATAAGAATACAAATAAAAGCTCAAATGGCTACGAGATGGCTATGGCAAATGGTATAACTCAATTTATCATAATGATTCAATAATCTACTTAACATGTTCCAGATTAATCACATTATTATTATGAGTCAATTAGACGATAAAAACCATCTAAATCTTCGAGCTAACAAGGCAAGTATATGACTATAAATATATAATAATGCCCGATATAGCAAAATAACTCTCATATCAAATCAACAAGTTATAACCCTTGGCATGCTCCTAAATCACGAATACAAATTATCACTTAGTCATAGAATCAATTTGAACATGAATAACCCCTTCACATAATTCAATAAAAGCACAACTCAAGTTAACAATATCGGATATGGTCAAACATAGCAACTCATATACGCTCATCACTCGCATATACGTGGCTCCTACACCTATTGAGAAAATTCGCTCTTACAAGGATAGGCAAGGGACTTACCTCTGTCTGGCTACTTCAAATCAAGCAGAAGTTGTCTAACCATCCTAATTTAACTTGAAACAACCCAAATCTAGTAAAAAGTAACTCAATAAAATTAAATGAAGTCATATGAAATAACTCCAAACAATAAACCTTTGACCTTTATAAAAAATTTTCAATATTCAACCTAGACACACACGGTCAAAACCCGAGTCAAGGAGTAGATCTTGACTTTCCTTACCCTACGAGATTAAAAATGTGATTAGGTTCTAAAATTGAGTCCAAATCGATCTTTGAATCCCCAAATTACACCCCCTTGAGTTTTAGACAAGTGAAAAATACTTACCCTCAAAGTGATGGTAAAAATCTCCCCAAAAATTGCCTCTAGCCAAGCTCCAAAACTCCAAATAATAAAAAATGAGGTTAAACCCTCGAATTATAACTTTGCCTAGCTATTTCCGCTTCTGCGGACACAACTATCGCTTCTGTAATGCCCTTATATGGATAAACACTCACATATATGAGATTACGTAAAGTCCTAACGATCCGCTCATACGCACAGACATCCTCTTCTGCGGAGCAGCACCTGTGCATAGACTTTGTAGCTTCGCAATCGCTTTTGCGCACAATCTCCCATACCTACGGACTTCTTGTCCTAAGCTAGTTACTGCTTCTGCGGACCCCCTTCCCCTTATGCTAGCTTACACTTGCGCCACAAGTTCTGTATGGTATGACACACCAGCACTAGATATGTCAAACAATATCAAATAGATGCGAAATTCATGTGAAACACACCCGAGTCGCTCGAAATCCCATCTAATTACACCAATAAGTTTCAATATCTTATCTAAACTTGTCTGAATTCTCAAAACACTACTACTAACATCAAAAATACTATTCGACGATCAAAACACAAGCTAAGCCTCTCGTAAGTTCATTAACTTTCAAACTTCAAACCAAGCCTAACCAATTCAAGTTATATTCAAACTTTGCATACAAGTCCTACATGACAAAAAATATATATTCTAACTTTCAGAACAAAAATACGAATCTGATATGTTCAAAGTCAACCCCCGATCAATCCAATTAAAGAAAATTGTTTATACATATTATGTGTAATCAAAAGAGAATTTGGCCGATCCTTTTACTTATAAATAAAATGTCGAGGGAATAATAATTTTGTCAATCTAAGATATATCAATAATGATGTTATTCCAAATCCCTTGAAATAGGTTCATATGGATAATAACAAGTTATTAGTTGATCAAATATACATTATAAAATATGTCCTTTCATATGGTGTATGTATATAGTGCAAGACTGCAAGAAATGTGAGAATGAGTTATTAAACTCTTAATTCAATAATCCATAGCCTTTTATAGGTGATGTATTGTGCTGCGGAATATACTTGATTGATGGACCTATATGAGTGTTCAGTCAACCGCTCCAATGAAAATTGTGGCAAAATTTCTAGAGCACTCATAAAAATCAGGTGGGCACATGGCTTATTAGCGCAATGACAACAATAGAAATTATGGGGGTGTACTATGATGAACATGATTCCTAGCTTACAACAAGAATTTTTGGCTCATAGAAATTATCAGTTTCACCAAATATTATATAAGTTAAATCTTATTTTATGTATATTTTGTTTATATTCCAAAAGACACCAAATATATTCCATTTGACCCAAAACCCAACAAAATATCTCTTTTTATTTATTATTATTATTATATTTATTCTTATATTCCTATTGAGATCTACGGGAGATTATTGAAAAATTAGTGATATCTTAAAAATTATTGTCCATCTTGATTTGGAATTTTTTTCTCTCTGAAATATTTTACACCTACTTATTATTAGTAAATTATTTTTATTTTAAGAGGTCAAACGACTCGTTATCTAACCGTTAACTAGCCGTTATCCAACAATTAACTAGTCATTGGAGTAACACCTATATAAACAAGATATTTAAGAGCTAAAAACACCATTTTTGACACAACTTTCTTTATCATCTTCTTCCTATATGACGGGTTTCTTTCTTGATTTTTTGCTAGTTCTGTTCTCTATTAACTGGAAGAGCTTGTTGAATCATGAAGGATATGCCTAATTTTTATTTATTATTGTGTGGTCCAAATATTGTTAAGAAGAATGTTTTGACATGCCGCAAGCTAACTCCTATTCTCTGCAACTGATTTTCCAACAGCATGCAGCTGTAAAAAGAGCAATAGAAATGACCATGACCAGTTACATGGATGTCTTAATTCTGCATTAATTTAGTTAGCTAATTATAAGAGCTTAGGGTTGTTATATATGAAGTTATGAACCTTGCTTCAATAGAGAAATCTGTATCATGAAAAGTTGCCTCAATAGTTTCTCAATAACGTGCCTTATATCATTCTGTATGAGGTTTCCAAAGAGCACAATCACTTAGAATTTATTAATTATCCTCAGCCATTGATCAAAGGGGGGAGTTTATGAACATTAATGAGATTCATGTTCGGTATATATATATATATATATAGGGAAGGGAAATGCTTGAATTTTTTTTTATCTAAGGATGCCATTGATGGAAACACGGTTGCTTCTATGTTTATACGCTTTACCTAGAGGAGGGAATGATCTCACCAGTTATAATTTGAATTAACAAATAACGCCATAAAATTTATTTACTGAACCATTGTGTTAAATTTTACCAATCTCCTGTGAAATATAACATATACTTTAAATAATATTTGTAATTAATCATAAAACCATCTTCTAGTTATCAGCTTCAAGCTAGAAGAATGCTCAATTAAAAGGTGAATCAGAAATAGGACATTTTGTTATCACTATTGATTTTTTTTTCAACTCCAGTGAGAAAAGTCTTGGGAATCGCTTCAGTTAGATTTAAAGAATATTAGTTAGACTAATATCCAGGATTGCGTATGGGTGTTCGTAACATGCAGCGGAAGACAATAAAATCCTAGGTAGATTTTCTCATGATTAAAATTTATTTACGTGTCAAAGATCGGATCAAAGATGTACCTGGTGAAGAGAGTCTCGTTTCAAAATTCTTCGATAGTACGAAGACTCTATGCGTATCCACACCGAGACCGATCCTTGCTATCAACTATTTGATCAATGAAACCCGCGAACAAATTGAACGAAGAATATTGTGTTGAAATTTTTCTCAAAAATCTCAACTCAAATTAGAAGAACAAGAAACACTTTTCTTGTAATTGTATTTTCTCTCTTGGCTTTGTATTGCACTCTCACTTTCATAAAGTGAGTTTTCTTCTCAAGAATAATAATAAAAAAATGAAAAAAGAACCATACAAATTTTCTCCATCACCCTTTATATAGTATCACCTACAAACCTTTTTCCTATTTGTTGAGGTAATAATTTTCCTAGGGTAAAAATTTATTTCAAAAATAAACTCATGGAAAATTTTGTATGAAATTCCAGATATACTTTCTTTGAAATATTTGTAAGGAAATTTCAAAATTTCCTTTCTGTAAATGGACGAAATTTTTTTTAGCACTTTTTTTTTTTTGAAGTAAAAGTTTTATTTTCTAAAAATAAACTTTGTACACTTTTTCCTTGTATGTTGAGTGACGAAAATTTTACAAATTTTGTGTCCAATTTTAAATTGGATTCTAATTTGTAAACTTTTATATTAATATAATATTTTCCTATTGAAAATATTAATCGCATTTCAAATAGGATAAAGCTTCAACTACACATTAATAATCCAATTCAAAATTGGATTTATTAACAAGTCTTTATTAATATCATATTTTATATACATATATTATATAAAATAATATTAATAATATATATCACATATATTTCAACCAAGAGATATTATTTAATCTCTATTCTAGATAGAAACTTCAATTTATTCACAATATTAATTATAATCTTTGTGCTAGCAAAGAATATAATAATATTTCATTTGGACTAATAACTAAATTTATTTGACTAATTAAATTCTTTAATTTAATTATCAAATAATAAGTTAATTAATCCTTTAGCAAAGATCAGAACACTCGTTAGTGTGCGACCCCATAGGTTCAATACTAAACCGGTAGTAAATTGATCACATCAATATACTAATCAAGGGTGGCGTCTAGCAACACTCCTTAACGACCGGATAGCATGAAGTATACAATTTACTCTCAAGAACCAGTAGAAGAATAATGTAGTAATTCCTTCTGTCCTTATAGCTCTGGATCACCCTAGGATATGGTTCAACTGTCAAATCCTAATAGGCGATCAACTATGTGTTCACGTCAAATATAATCGACCATTGAATGACCTAAGAAACTCATTTCTTCTTTTATTCAATTGCCCTGGGCAAGGTCTTAGTTTGGTCGTTTATAATTCATGACAACATGGAGCTTAAACTCATTACCAAGAGTTGACAGATTCCGTCTTGATCAATCACTAATTCTACAAGTATTTAATCGTACCCAATATCCTTTCAACTATCGCCCTAGGGCCATAGGTGTCTAGTATCAAAGCACAATAAATAACTTATCAATTACTATGACGATCTCAAGTCAAAGGAAACGATTACATCACATTCTTCAAGGAAATATCCTATTGACAGTTATGGTAATTCTAACCATTAGGAATTATCCAATGAGTCGGTTCAATGATCATATCTCTATATGCATCATCTATCTATGTGATTTAGTTAATGAGATAAACTAATCTTTAACCGATAAAGACGATCACATAAATATTGATCTAACCGGATTACTAATGTCCAAATTAATAATCCTACAATCAAGAACAAATTTAGATTAAATCGTAAAAGACTTTGCTCTCATTATCATGATCTCTATCACGATGACAAATCTCAAAATTTAATCAAGGACCTTATCAAAATAATCAAACAATTGATAATAATGATAAAAGAATATCAAATGCCATATATTTTATATCAAATAACATTCACAAAAATATGTTCAAGTTATCAAGTATGATATTTGATCTAGGGCATATCTACTATATCCCTAACATTTCTCCCATCCCAAAAGCAGCAGAAGCGGGACCTCGATAGCAGAAAATAGAAGGCGAAGGAGAAGAGAGGCTGCGAAAATGAAAAAGAAGAGGAATATCGGAGATGAAGGATTTAATATTTGGGTGCTACAAAATTGTTACGACCCAAGTTTCCCTCTGTAGGATGTCGTGACGGAACCTAGTCTCTAAGACAAGGCGAACCTAATAATTTACGGAAAGAAATACGACTAAATACCACATTCAACAGATAAAAAATCAACTGAAAACTGCCACTTGATATGTATAAGTAAAAAATCTACAACTCAGAGTATAAACAATTCCCAAAACCCATAGTTACAAGTCACAAAATCTAAGGAAGTACTTAATGTCTCTATACATCAGCGTCTAAGAGAATAAAGAAAAGACAACATAATAAGGATAGAGAGGGACTCCGAGGTCTGCGGACGCTGGCAGATATACCTTGAAGTCTCCAAGCAGCACACACTCTCTACTAATATCGAGGCCGTAGGATGTACCTGGGTCTGCACAAATATATGTATAGAAACATAGTATGAGTACACTACAATGGTACCGGTAAGTGCCAAACCTAACCTCGGTAGAGTAGTGACGAGCTCAGGTCAGGGTCCTACTGAGATATAAGAAATAAGGCAAAATGTGAAATGATAAAAGGGAAATGGCAGGTCAGTAAAGAATGTAAGGGAAGGCAACGACACAGGAAAACCCGAAGATAATTTCAACAGGTAAGGAAAAGAACATCTTACAAGTTAAGGAATAACAACAACAAACAACACCACAAAAAAGGAAATCAATAGAGATGCTCTCGAGGTACCGCCTCGTAGTTCCCAAAGTAAATATCTCACAACGGCACGACAAAAGTCTCATGCTACTATTCACTCCACATGGAAGAAACCTCGTGCAAAATGAGACAACACACGGAAGAAACCTCGTGCCAATAACATAACGCACGGAAGAAACCTCGTGCCAATTACACTCCGTACGGAAGAAACCCCATGACAACAACAATCTGCACGGAAGAAACCGCGTGCCAACAACACTTCGTATGAAAGAAACCTCGTGCCACAACTAAACAATCATCACAGCAAAGATCACGAAAGTCAACATGTAATAAATACAACATTGAGATTACAAGCAAGAAATTTTACAGTTAAAAAACAAATATGAAATCAAGGAAAAATAAGTAATTCAACTAAGCATGTTGTACAAATGGAAACTAAGAGATGAAAAACATAGACATGTGAAAATTAAGCTAAACATGAAGACTACACGTGCTAGAATAACTCATTTAAGGTATAAAAAGGAACTACTTAGTAAAGACCAGATTGTCGTTTAGCCACGGGTTCACCCATACCAGAATTACACAAATTCTATACCAAAATCTTGATCAATACCTTAGAATTTGGTCTAAAAACCTTTTTCCATTTTTTCTCATTTTCCACCCCAAAACACTAAGTTAATAATTAAATCAAAAGCATAATTATGAAAATTAACCAAAACTAGATAGGAATATCTTACCCCAAATACCCACATAAAAATCTCTCCAATAATCTCCTTCCATCGAGCTCCCATATCTATATTTGCGTTATGAACTCAAACCCTCATTTTTTAACATTAAAATCTACCCAGTAATCCTTAATCGCGATCGCAAAAATTGCTTCGTGATCTTGCGAAGCACAACTCAACTGCCCTAGAAATTAAGCCTAAGCGAATGTGGTTAACTACATGGGGATGCAGACAAGGCAATGCCCAGGCCTACGTGATCAGGGGACTGCACATGTAGTCACATAGAAATACACGCGTGTACCCCATTGCCCTTCTTCCTCTTCACGAACGCGGTCTAGCCCACACGTTCGCGATGCTCTACCTAGCAAACTTAACGATCACGTATTCAACCTCGTGAACTCATAGAGTAGAAATTCAGCTACCCCCAAACAAGCCTTCACGATCGTGTAACTACACATGCAACCACACAGGAGAAAATAAGAACTTGACGCCAACAATCTTCAGCAGCCTTCTAAGTCAAATTTTCAATATTGTAACCATCCGAAACACACCGGACACCCTCGGAACATCAACCAAATATACCAACAAGTCCTAAAATATAATACAAACTTAGTAGAGTCTTCAAATTATATCGAACAACGCTAAAAATATGAATTGCTCATGGATTCAAGCCAAATAAACATTAGAACTTCAAACTTTTTCATCCGATACCGAAACCTATCAAATCAAGTCCTATTGACTTCAAATTTTGTACAAAAGTCACATTTGATAGTACGGTCCTACTCTAACTTACAAAATCAGAATTCAGCCCTGACATCAAAAAGTTCGTCCCCGGTTTCCCAAAAACCTTCTAATTGTCCAACTTTTGCCAATTAGTGCCGAAATGATCTACGGATCTCCAAATCGACATCCGGATGCGCTCCCAAGACCAAATCACCATACAGAGCTATTGGAAGCGACGAAACTCCATTCCGAAGTCGTCTCCACACAAGTCAAACTACGATCAACTCTTACAACTCAAAATTCAAACTTAGGGACTATGTGTCCCATTCCACTCTAGAACTCTTCCGAACCCGATATCAAATATCCCCGTAAGTAAGTAAGCATAAAATGAAGCAAAAAAAAAAAAATAAACAGGGGATCAGAGCTAATGCTTTTAAAACGACCGGCATGCGGGTCGTTAGGGTGTTATTTCTTGATATTAGATTGTTGCTTTAACACTGATTTGAGAGAAATTTTTTGAAGAAACAAAATTTCACCATTTTTGAAATTGAAGCTTTTGGAGAACAGACAATTGTGTTGTATGAGTTATTGAAGTTTGATCCAAAATTCCGTTAGCATTTGCTGTGGTTGTGATTTGGAATCTATGATTAAAATCTTAATATATTTGGTGAAGAATTGAGGAAGCTAGAATGAAATTTATTAGCAAAAAATGTGATTAACATTGAAAACTATTGTTGTCTGTTCGTCAAGTATTGTCGGTCCTTAAATTAAGCCGCAAAGACAGTATTTTACACTAACTCACATCATCTAAGTTATATTAAGCAAAATATAACTTAAGAACACTGAAGCCACAACTTATTTCTCATGGACAATACTTTATACTACCTTGTTGTGTCTAACTTAGCAGATATTCTATAACTCCTATTTCATACGCAAAAATTAGATGAGAGAATTTGAAGCCACAATTTATTCCCCATGAACAATAATTTACGCTATCTCATGTCTCTAACTTATGAGATACTCTATAACTCATGTCTTATAGGCAAAACTACCAATGAAATTTAAAGTCACGACTTATGCCTCATGGGAAATAGTTTACGCTACCTCATTTTGTCTAAGTTATGAGATACTTTATAACACAGGCCTTATAGACAACTTAGCTCTGAAACTCTAAAACCACAACTTATATGCTCTATATAATTTTTCTGAAAAATGGACTCTCGTTGGAATCCTAGAGAGCTTATGAGCAAATCAAGATGAGAAAACAAAAAAAAAATAATCAAAGAGAAAAGAAAATTGGAAGTGTATAGCCCTAAAATTTATTAAAAGGTACAATGGTCACTTATCATAGGCAAAAATCATATGCAACCTGGAAACAGCCTCTATGTCCCTCGGGGTAGGGGTAAGGTCTGCGTACATTCTACCTTCTCAATACTCTACTTGTGGAATTATGCTGAGTTATTATTGTTGTTGTAAAAATCATATACAAGGACTAATAAACCAAAATATTTCTACCCGGGCCAAAGAATAAGTAATGGACCCATAAAAGGTCACTCGACACCATTTCTTGAAATTAAAGTAGCTATGTACTGATGTATGGAGATTGATGACAACTATTCGGCTTCCGCACAACAGGGATAATGCTACTGAAGGAAAAGGGAAAAGAAAAAGAACAAACTTCATTTATGGCAAACCGCTAGAAATTAATATCGGCCGCTAGCCCAGAAATGGTAGCATGCATTTTATTGCCCAAAACTAATTAAAAAGCTAGCCAGAGACAACTGCCAGTATTCCTCATATCTATGGCATCCTTCTCCGCTCTCTCCGCCGCTGTCACCATCCGTTCATCTTCTCCCAACACCACAACCACCACCTCCTCAAAATCCTAACTTTCTAGTGAGCATTAGAAGACAATGTTGACGGCGGTATTTTGCCCTGGAGATGACGCAATGAAGGAGTTTGTTCTGGATTTTAAGAAATTGATGGAAGAAAGACTTAGATTTGATAAGAGAATTGGCTTCACTTATGAGATTTTGCCTCATAGGTGATTCGTGTCATTTTTGTGACATGGCGAAGATAATTTTCTCTGTTTATAGTTTCAAATTTCAAGATTTACCCTAAGGGACAAAAGCTAATGTTACACACAAATGAAAACAGAGGCATAGTTCTTTCTACCTTTTTTTTCTTGGTCTGAAGTGATTTTTACTTTACCAGACCGTGAAACTTGGAATCCATACCACTATCATATTATGAGCTCGAATTAGCTACTTTTTTTTTTTACTTCTGTCATGTCTCATGAAAGGTTAAAAAAATGGTGTATATGAGTGTTCATACAGCTTATTTACAAAACAAACTCCTGTTAGAATTCTAGGTAGATTCGCTCTTGGACCTTCATGAATCTGTAAAAGAAGGTTTTGGGGGTGTGGAGACGAAGTTTGGGCTTCAAATGATACAAAATATACTGAAAATGATTTAATATGACCTATTGTTTTCAAGTAAAAGACATAGTGAATACCTTAAGCCAACTGATTGTCAAGTAAAACTTGATATTAACAATAGGTCATATTAGATTACTATACAAAATATATACAAAAGTAGGCTATCATTTTATAAAAAATATACAAAATAGACTGTTACTATACAAGTATAAAATAGATTGTCACTATATAATATTTATATAATAGGTAGTCCCTACATAAGATATATACAAAATAAACTGTCACTATATAAAAATATATACTCAATAGTCTGTCACTATAAAAAAAGTATATACAAAACAATCTGTCATAATACAATGAATATACACTAATGATACATTACTGATACACTAAAATATAGAGGATAAACCTTATATACAAATTTGTACAATGTGATAGTAAATATACAATTTTTATACATATAACAATTAATATATAATTTTTATAATATACAATGAAAAATACAAGATACACTTATATACAAAATTTATACAGTGTGTATATACAATATTTAATACATATAAATATATATAATCTTTATATAAAGTTACATATAAGTATCATCCGACTACCCCATTAAATATAGACCCACGATCGTTACTCACTGTAAAAATTCTTCACTCATAAAACACTATTACGACCAAAGAAGAAGAAGTAGAAAATGCTTGACTAGAAAATCCACAACATTTGTTGTCACTCTTGTATCATGTATCGTAATTGAGTAAATCTTTCTAAGAATTGACTTAAAATAATTGTGATTTTCTAGGTACCCAAACAAGCTTTGCCAGTGTAAAGTAAATAATAAAAAGAAAAATATAGATCTTAAATGGGAGATAGGGAAGAGAAGGAAAATAAAAAAAATATCCAAAGAAAGATAAAAGGAAGACGAAAGTGGTAATGAGAAGAAAAATTCGTGCATTAGATAAAATGAAAGAAGATAAAAAGGTGTACATTGGATAGAATAAAAGAAAGATAAAGTGGCTAGGATTAAATGTTATTTTGAAAAGATAAATGCATTGGAAATAAATAATGGCTACTAATTACAAATAAATTGGGCCGAATAGCCATTTAATATAAGTGGATAAAACATGAGCTATTAAAATTTGAAAGGGTTATAAAGAATAGTTTTATCAAAGAAAAACAGAAAGATATATGTGAACCTGTTTGCGGTAAGATTTGAATATAGGAGGGGAGGATGATATAGGCATGTCAATATCAAATACTTGATAATAAGTGTAAATGAAATACAGGAAGTTCTCAGTCATATTCAAATATTTGACAAGAAATTGAAGGGACCACGCAACTTCATAGTTAATACTACTCTTAAGAGTTAAGGGGTCGTTTGGTAGGATGTACTAGGGAAAAATAACATATGTATTAGTTTTGATATTATTAATTTTCTTATTTGGTAGTATTATTTAGCCAATGTATAATTAATATATGTATTAATTATACACCTATTTGATATTATATTATGTATAACTAAAATAGAGCAAATCATGAATTAGTAATACCATAATTTTTAGTACATAGCTAAGTGTCACGAGGGCGTTTTTGGTCAGTCCAAAGTCACACCCGCGCGTCAGTCAGGTCGTGCACTTGACTCAATTTTTCTTAACACATAGCTAAATTTTCATCAAGTTTGTCCTGAACGAAATTTTGGCAGCAATTCAATTAGAACACAAGCAAATACGGAAAATCTCAACCCTTGTATTAATTTCAAAAATATACAAAGGAACCATCACTTTGCTATCACAAATTGTTCACGGACCACTTCGTCTAGCCAAGATCACAAGTTGATCTTGCACACTAAGACCTGCCCAATGCCCAACTTTAGCCCGTTACAAAAAAAATTAGAAAGACTTACGTTTCTCTCTTATTTCCCTAACTGAATTTTACATGAAATTCTCACATAAATTTGACTACGTCCAAAGGTCTTATTTATATTACATAGGCAACCTTTAATACTTGATAGCAGATGACATTTGTTGTCTACAACTTTTGCCACTTGTCGGGTTAATGCTAAATCAATTTCTAACTTGTAGTTGACATCCCTAACTACTTAGGCCATGTTATACATTAAATTATAATGGATACAAGCATAAATCAGTCATGGTTACTAGAGTTTACGAATAGGTAACTGCCAAAATGCTTTGCCATATGCATTGTATATACCATATTGACTTGGCCAGCTGATTCACACCCGAGGGTGGCATTGCGACCAGCGTTGGATCATCTTGATGTTGCTCCACACCAATGCCTTGTCCGCAATCCGCCTCCCATGATTTTGTTGAACACGCCCGATGCCACTGCTGCCCGCATATATCTTGGCCGAGTTTCGGCCTTGCCCGTGTATACCTTTGTTTTCCTCGTGCCATTGCTTCTATTGTCCTTCACGTTGCCTTACCTTAGCGATTGAAATCCTTTGACATCATTCCGCAACGCCGTATTTTAGTTTAGCCCACATTTGTTGCTGCCACAAACCCAAAGTGCATGTGCCACTGACTTTAGCGTGCATGCCATGCCATGCTGCCCCAGCACTGCTCACACTGCCTTCTCAAGCAATTGCTAAGTGTGTCTTAACTCTCCCAAGACCTTGGCCAATACTTGCCCACAATAGACCTTATGAAAATGTCTTGTCTGTTTCCCGCATGATCGTTTTGCTTGCACATAGCCCAATGAAACCCTAATCCTTCCCACAGCCTTGCGACAGCCGTTTCACAGCCCACTCCGTCTATCCAAGATCATAAGTGGATCTTGTACGCTAAGGCCTGCTCAATGCTTAGACTTAGACCCTTTTTGAAACACTTAGTATGACTAAGATTTCTCTCTTGTTTCCCTTACTGAATTTCACACAAAATTCCTACATAAATCTGAATAAGTCCAAAGGTCCTATTTATAACATATAGGCAGCTTTTAGGTCTTGACAGCACATTGATACTTGTTTTCTATGACTTTTGCCTCTTGTCGGGCTAATGCTAAATCAGTTCCTAACTTGTGGTTGACATCCCCAACAACTTAGGCCATGTTATGCATGAAATTATAATGCATACAAGCATAAATCAGGCATGGGTACAAGAGATTATGAAAAGGTAACCACCAAACTGCTTTGGCATGTGGATTGCTTGGACCATCTTGACTTGGCCAGCTGATTCATGCCCGAGGCTGGTATTGCTCCCAACCTTGGATCATTTTGACATTGCTCCATACCAATGCCTTGCCCGCAATCTACCGTCAATGATTTTTCCGCACACACCCGACACCACTGCCGTCCGCATATGTCTTAGCCGTGTTTCTGCCTTGCGTGTGTCAATAGTGCTTGTATTTTCCTTCACATATCCTTGTCTTAGCTATTGAAAGCCTTTTCCATCATTCCACACTACCGCATTTTAGCTTAGCCTACATTTGTTGATGTCATAACCCGAAGTGCCCGTGCTACTGACTTTGGCATGCATGCCATGCCATGCCGTCCTAACACTTCCTACACTGCCTTGTCAATCCTTTATCAAGCGTGTCAAGGCTGCCCCAAGACCTTGGCAAATACTTACCCAAAACAGCCCTCATGACAATGTCTTGTTCGTTGCTCGGATGATCGTTTTGCCAGCACAAAGGCCAATGATAAGGCCATCACACCCCAATCCTTGCCACAACCGTGCCACGCCCTAAAACTAAGCATGTATACAACCCTATATATGAAATGCTTTTAATTTATAGAACATCAGACAAAATTGTGGATAAGAAATAATTCTAGCTTAACTAATCTCAATATACCTAATTCTAGCATTACTAACCCCCGCATTGCTAACATACTATATTCAATACTATTCTATACACCCTACCAAATAACCCCCAAGTGTCAAGTTAACAATTGTCTAGGAACATTACAGGATCTTTAATGAAACAAATTGAAATTCAAACGGCACAATCCAAAACTAATAAACTCGATAGTTGTATTCCTCAACAGAAATTACAAGGAACTAAGTGCTTGAAATGGAAATTACTGGAAATTGACAGAGAAGAAGGAGATGAGAGACTGGAAGAAGAGGATGAGAATTATAGACTTCACATAACATATTGCCTGCCTAATACAGTATTGGTCATGTTATTTATACTAAACATTGCACTAGTCATCTTCACGCTTTTCTCCCCTTGCCTTGCATCACAAAATTCACTAACTTCTTTGAAGGTTGCCTCATGCATTTTCTTCTCCTCAAAATAGACTAATGTGAATCACATGGGCCAGTACTGAGTCTGCGTCTACGTCAGCATCCACATTGGTCGTATCATTCACGACAATACTCCCCTATTGGAACAGAACCTTGTTGCAAAGTTTCTGTGACGAGGACTCAACTAGTTGAGAAAACTTATACAAGTCTAGGGGCGAAATCTAGCTTGAGACATGGAACACGGGGTATATATGGGCAGATTCGTGAAGTTGGAGCTTGTAGCCCACTTCGCAATGCATTTGACCACTCTGAAGGGACAAAAACAACGACATCTTAACTTAGGATATTTGTGATTTCACACTGTATTTTGGAGATATGGTTTGAGACTGAAAAGACCCAATCACCGGAATAATGGTGAGTTTCGCGCGATATTTATCAGCTACCTACTTCATATGAATTTGAGCCTTCATCATATTATGCTTGAGAAGTTCAATAACCTCATATCGGTCAACCATGCATGCCTCAACCAAATCATTAGTACTGCTCCCCAAGTTATATCTTGCAATCATAGGTGGTTTCCTACCATAGAGGTCCTGGAATAGCATTATACCAGCTAAAAACTGAAAATAAGTGATGCACCGATACTCGACCCACAGTAGCATGGCCACCTACCAATGAGGAGCATCATCTACAAAGCAACGCATGTACTGCTCCACACACTTGTCCAATTCCTCCGACTGCCCATCAGTCTGAGGGTGATAAGCCATACTCATAGCAAGTGTTGTGACATGCTTCCTATTAAGTTCCTTCAAGATAAGTGAAGGAAGCGTGGACCTCGATCAGAGACAGGCGGTCCATGAAGGCGTATGACATCCACAATAAAGGATTGTACGACTGTATGAGTTTAAAATATGGAAATTAGATGAATGAAATGGCCATACTTCATCAACCTATCCACCACAGTCACGATGGTGGACTTCCCATTCTTATGCGCAACAACAACAACAACAACAATTACCTAGTATAGTCCCAGAAAGTGGGGTCTGGGGAGGGTAATATGTAGACGGGCAGAGAGGCTGTTTCCAATCGACACTCGGCTCAGTGAATGAAAAGAAAAACAAACATAAAAACAAAAGAGCATTAGTAACTCCTGCAGAAATAACGCAAATAATTATCTAAACATAAGAACCATAAATAAAATAGCATGCAATAATATCATACAGTAACTACCATAAATAACTACTATAAGGGAGACACAATCCAATACACAAATCATCTATGGATAGCCCTACCAAGCCTCACCCAACCCCGGGTGAGTAGTACGAAAAACTCTAGGGGCCCCTATCCTACAACCCTGATACTATATCTCCAGACTTTCCTATCAAGGGTCATGTCCTCGGAAACCCGCATTCTAGCCATGTCATGCCTAATCACCTCTCCCCAATACCTCTTAGGCCTCCCTCTCCCTCGCCGAACGCCGACCATTGCCAGCCGTGCAGAACTCCTCACCGGGGAATCAGGATTTCTCCTCCGCACATGCCCGAACCACCTCAGCCTCGCTTCTCGCATCTTCTCAACCGGGGCCATCCCTACCTTCTCTCGAATAACTTCATTCTTAATCTTATCTAACCTGGTGAGCCCGCACATCCACTTCAGCATCCTCATCTCCACAACCTTCATTCTCTGAACATGAGAGTTCTTCACTGGCCAGCACTCCGCCCCATACAACATTGCAGGTCTAACCACAGCTCAATCAAATTTCCCCTTGAGTTTCTGTGGAACTTTCTTGTCACACAGGACTCCTGATGCAAGCCTCCACTTTGACCACCCCGCTCCTATACGATGAGTGACGTCCCCGTCAATCTCTTCGCCCCCCTGAATCACCGACCCAAGATACCTGACATTGTCCCTCTTGGCGATGACCTGAGATCCAATCATCACATCCCTACCTACCTCGCTAGGCTCGGCACTAAACTTGCACTCCAGGTATTCTGTCTTAGATCTGCTTATTTTGAAACCCTTAGACTCGAGAGTCTGTCTCCATACCTCTAACCTCTCAATAACACCGACCCTCGTCTCGTCTATCAAGACTATATCATCAGCAAATATCATACACCAAGGCACATTCCCTTGAATATGTCGGGTTAGAGCATCCATCACCAAGGAAAACAAGAGAGGGCTAAGCGCCGATCCTTGATGGAGACCCATAACCACTGGAAAATGGTCTGAGTCGCCACCCACCGTCCTAACCCTAGTCTTAGCTCCATCGTACATGTCCTTGATTACTCTGATGTAGGCTTCCGGCACGTTCTTCGTCTCCAAGCACCTCCATTGCACCTCCCTTGGGACCTTGTCATACGCCTTCTCCAAGTCGATAAGCACCATGTACAGGTCCTTCTTCTTATCCCTGAATTGCTCCACCAGCCTCCTGACAAGGTGGATAGCTTCTGTAGTGGAGCGACCCGATATGAAACCGAATTGGTTCGCAGATATAGATGTCATCTCCCTCACCCTCGCCTCGATCTCCCGCTTTTAGACCTTCATGGTGTGACTTATTAATTTGATACCCCTATAGTTGTTGCAGCACTGATGTCCCCTTTTTTCTTGTACAAGGGCACCATTGTACTCCATCTCCACTCATCCGGCATCCTTTTGGTCCTGAAGATAGCATTGAACAACCTGGAGAGACACTCCACTCCTGACCTACCCATGCACTTCCAGAATTCCACCGGATCTCATCAGGCCCAGTCGCTCGACCCTACTCATCTTACGCAAAGCCCCCATGACCTCCTCCACCCTAATGCGCCTGCAGTACCCAAGGTCTTTATGTTGCTCTGAATGCCCCAACTCCCCTAGGTCTACGTTACGATCCCCCTCCTCATTAAGTAAGTCCCAAAAAAACGTCTGCCACCTCTGCTTGACTTGAAACTCCCCTATAAAAACTCTATCATCCTCGCCCTTGATGCACCTAACTTGGTCAAGATCACGCGCCTTCCTTTCCCTTGCTTTAGCTAAACGGAATAAGCCTCTCTCCCCTAGTACCTCGTACATGCGACCAAACGCCGCATTTTTAGCTTCCGTAACCGCCAGCTTTGCTTCTTTCCTCGCCACCTTGTAGATCTCCCTGTTCGCTCTGCGTTCTTCCTTGCTTGTGCTCCCTGCCAACTTAGCAAACGCCGTCTTCTTCACCTCCACCTTTCCTTCGACTACATCGTTCCACCACCAGTCACCTTGATGTCTGCCTAAATAGCCCTTGGCTACCGCGAGCACGTCCCGTGCTACCTCCCTAACCAAGTTCGCCGTCTCTGACCACATAGCGTCCGCTTCCCCAGAACTTCTCCAAGCACCGCCCTCATCTAACCTCCTCTCCAACTCCTGTGCTTTCTCCTAAGTCAAAACACCCCATCTAATCCGCGGTTGTCCCCGAGCACCCCTTCTCTTCCTCTTTACCCAAAGACCGACATCCATCACTAGGAGTCTATGAAGAGTCGAAAGGGACTCTCCCGGAATAAACTTACAGTCCTTGCACATACCCCTATCGCTCCTTCTGAGGAGGAGGTAATCAATCTGAGTCCTCGCCGTCGAACCGTTGAAGGTGACAAAATGCTCCTCCCTCTTCTGAAATGTCGAGTTTGCAATCAGAAGCTCGGAAGCCCTGGCGAAATCAAGCAGTGACGTGCCTCCTCCGTTCCTAACCCTAAAGCCAAAGCCACCGTGCACCTCACCATAACCACCAACATCAGCCCCAATATGACCATTAAAGTCCCCTCCAATAACTAACTTCTCAGATTGGGGAATAGTACTCACCAGATCATCCAAGCCCTCCCAAAAGCGCTTCTTAGCCTCTTCGTCTAAGCCCGTTTGCGGCGCGTAAGTGCTGATGACGTTGAGGACGCAACCCCCAATAACCAACTTAATAGACATTAACCTATCATTCACTCGCCTAACCTCGACCACGGACTCCCTTAGATCCCTATCCACCAAGATGCCCACTCCATTCTTACCTCTCACGACCCCAGAATACCACAGCTTAAACCCGTCTACATTCCTCGCCTTCGACCCTTTCCACCTAGTCTCCTGGACACATGCTATGTTAACCCTCTTCTTCTGAAAAGCCATCGCCAACTCAATGGACTTACCTCTCAGAGTGCCTATGTTCCACGACCCAATCCTTAATCTATGAGAGTCCGCTACCCTCTTCCCACCCTTACCTCCCGCCCTACCCACAGGACCACTCCCTGCCCCCCTACTCACCCTCGCCACCGCCCCCATCCCCCGAGGACATGACCTTATACTATCATCCCCCGTCGCGGCCATTATCCCTCCAACCGACTATGGAGAATAGTGACGCATACACGCACTATAGCGGAATACACAAAAAGAGGAAAACTAGATAGCACCAGAATAAACCTCACACGGAATGCTAGGTAAAATAAGTAAAAAGGTGCACAAAGTAAACAAGAGAGCGGGAGGTACCAACTCCCGGTGGAAAGACCTGAAAGTAGGCTTTGATGCGCACAAGGTCAACTGCTATCGACTCTTGCACGTCCCGGCTGGTGTTGCTTAGCTCTTCACTCCCAAATGCCGCGAACTGGCCTCGCCGCCGCGACTAGTACCTGGGGTAAGTTTTCCTGAAGCTTATCGGACCGTGTAGTTCTGTTGCGTCCTGCCAAAAGTCTGAACGGGAGTCGCCGGAAGTACTGTAGCTTGCAAGAATTCCTCGCCGGAAAAATAAGGCACATGTCCAAGGAAACAAAACACACCCACACACACCCACAAAAGCAGAATAGAGAATAAGAAGAAAAGAGCAGGGGTCGCCGGAAAAATCGCCGGCGAACAGCAAGACTTCAACAAAAACTGATTGGAGAATCTTTTGTGGAGCAGTGAACTTAGAACGTCAATCTCGAATCTACTCTATATTGTCACAAATAGATCCGACTTCGATCCGAACCAGTTCGAGAACTGTTGCAGCCAAAATTCGCCAAAACAGAAAGCAAAGAGTTCTAAAAGAAATTCTTAGAGTTTTTTCAATTTAGATAACAGTTCAACCAAAATCATAGATATCGGCAATTTAGGTGAGGTAGTAGCCGTCGCTACAGTCAAATCAAGTTCGGAGGCAGAGCAGAAACAGCAAAATAGGAAATTATCACGAGCAAAGTATAACATACAACAAGGAGCAAAAGATGAAGAACAAAATGAAGGAAGTTCAAAAGAGCGAGAAACGAAACTGAGCGGTTTTGATGTATTGCGGGCCACCTCCAAACTCCAAACTCAAAACTCAAAATTCAAAATTCAAAATCTAAATATCCAAATAAACTACTCTGAGTGATCTGCGGATAAACACAAAACATTTGCAAAAAATACAGTTATTTAAATATAGATCTGAAAACTAAACGCATAATTTGATTTTTTACTAAAAAAAAGAGGAAATGTGTATGAACTAGGGTTTTTGCAATATCAAGGATTTAAATCAGGAAGACAAAAAGACAACTCAAGCGAGAAAAAAAACTTGGAAACTAAACTGTGGAGTAGTAGAATACCTGGCAAAGCTTGATAAAATGAAAAATAATAAAATTCAAAATACAAAATACTCACCAGAATGCTATAAAAATTCAACGAAAAATACAAAGAAAGGGATATCAAGTGAGAGAAGAGTAAAATTGAAGAAAAAAGGAGATAGGTATACAATGCCCACCAAATCCAGCGGTTAAACAACTGCAAAAAACATTCCAGCATGCAACAGAAACCAGTTGTGAAACTAGCTCGAAAAAAGCTTCAAAATCAGTCTAAAGTCAGCTCCGTAACAATCATTAAAGTGAGGTGATGCTCAAGTTCGCCGATTCGAGGTATCGGCGATGTCGCCTTTAGAAAAATAAACAGTTGGATTTTATGCGCAAGACAAGTAATAAAATCCATGGCTATGTTCTCAACGGCCGAGTCCGGAATGGGAAAAGGTGCAATAGGCCTACTAATAAGTGTCTGGTGTCCTTCATGTGCTGGCAAACCTGACAAACAGAAACAAAACTCTGTATATCCTTGAGCATTTTGTTTCCAGAAGAAGTTCGATACTTCACGATGGTAAGTCTGGGCAATGCTAGCATGTCCCCAAGGTGCAGTATGGTGGAACTGAACCAGCAGAACTTGGCGGAGTGGAGAAGCAAAAGGCATCACTATTATACCTCGGTAGAACAAGATGCTATCACAAAAAACATATCCATTAAGTGTCTCAGGTTGCTCCGCCAGTCCCATTTGCAAGTGTAGTAACTAGGGATCACTTCTATTCAATGACCGTAGTTCATGCTCAAGTTCATAATGCTGGGATGAGATAATGAATAGGCAGCCACTAGTGCGAGATATAAAGAATCTGCAACCTGGTTCAGTCGTCCAGGGTGATAAACAATCTGAAAATCATAACCCACTAACTTTGTAAGCCACTTATGCTGCTCCGGGGTTTGAATGGTTTGATTAGTCAGGCTCCGTAAGGACTGCTGATCAGTATAAATAGTGAACATCATACCAAGCAAGTATTGTCACCATTAAGCAACCCCCACTTCCAACCGAGAGGTTGTGAGTTCGAGTCTCCTCAAGAGCAAGGTGGGAAGTTCTTGGAGGGAAGGATGCCGGGGGTCTATTTGGAAACAGCCTCTCTACCCAAGGGTAGGGATAAGGTCTGCGTACACACTACCCTCCCCAGACCCCACTAAGTGGGATTATACTGGGTTGTTATTATTGTTGTTGTGTAATGGAGTGCATTTCGCAATGATAGGTGGAGGCTCCTTGCATTCGAGTGCCCAATTTTTGATTAAAATAAGCAATGGCATATCTATTTTTGTGACAAGACGGCCCCTATGCCTTGGCGCGAAGCATTTATTTCTAGCTCAACCTTGGAGAAATCTAGTAAGGTCGGTACTAGCATGGCACTGAGTTTGTCCGTTAATGTTTTAGCAGCTTGTGCGGAGGTACTCTACACAAATGCATCCTTCCTGAATAAATTTCTCAGCGGCCCCACTATAGCAGCATAGTGATGGATGAAGTGCGTGTAATGCATCACAAGACTAAGGAAACTGCGCATCTCCTTGGCATTTTTTGGGCACGGGCCACAGTTGAATAACGACTATCTTACTGGGATCTACACTCAGTCTCTAACCAGAAGGAACATGCCTAAGATATTCCATTATGGTCTGTCCGAACAGACATTTAGCTCACTTGGAAACCAATTGGTGTAGACGGAGCAAGGATAAAACTGAACGCAAATGTTCCAAATGAGCCTCCCTTGATGGACTGTTGATCAAGATGTCGTCGAAAAAGACTAGGACAAGTTTGCGAAGCTGCGAACGAAATATTTTATTCATCGTAGCTTGGAAAGTGGATAGTGCATTAGAAAGGCCAAAAGGCAATACTAAGAACTTGTAATGGCCTTCATGGGTGCGAAATGCAATCTTGGTCACATCTTTCAGTCGTACCCTGATCTGGTGATACCTTGATAGCAGATCTATCTTGGAAAAATAAATCGCTCAATTCAATTCATCAAAAAACTCATCAATCATCGGTATAGGGAACCTATCCCTTACAGTTACTACATTAAGAGCCCGATAATCGACATAAAATCTCCAATTTCCATACTTCTTTCGGATTAAGAGAACTAAAGAGGAGAAAGGACTGGTGCTCGCCCTTGCTGCTCCATCTTTATGCATATCCGATGCTATTTGTTCCACAACATGTTTCTGAACATATGGAAACCTATATGGTTTGACATTTATCAAACCAGCCCCAGGATCCAAGTGTATTGCATGGTCATGTGGCCTGCTAGGAAGTGACCCATGAGGCTTCTTGAAGATATTACAAAATGAATCTAAGAGCATGTGCAGTTCATAGGACAACAAATTTGTTGGTGGCGGTGCTGGCAGAATTTGATTAACAGTGGAAGTAGGAACATTTGATGGTACCACTTTTAAACAAAAGTATGAGGAAATGGAATCTATAGCTATATATCGTCTCAAGCTATGCAGTTGTATTTGTTGTGCTTCTACCGGATCCTCACACATTCAACTGAAAATCACTCCATTGAGCGTGAATTCAAATAGATGATCAGCATAGTATGTCACCACCTGGCCCAAGGTAGCTAGCCAAGAAACACCGAGGACCACGTCTGCTCCATGAACAACCAGCAAATACAAGTCCAAGACGAGAACACTTCCTTGAACAAACAATGATACTTGGCTTGCAACACTATTGCAGGGAAGCCTATGGCCGATTCCAACTACCACCATGAAGGTGGGTACACCTGTGATTGGTAACTGAAGGAATTTCATGGCCTTTTCTTGAACAAAATTATGAGTGTTGTCACCATTGACCACCTTGACCGCTGATCCATTCATTTATTCGATAAAATGGAGGGTGGTACCCGAACTACCACTGGCAAGAGCATAGTAAGAAATAGTAGAATGCTCTTGTACCTCAAAACATTGCAGCTCCTCAGCCAAAATATCATAGGAAATAAAGGATTCTGGAATCGTTGGGTCAATATCGGAGCCATCAGTGAGAAACATCAATTGGAGAGGAACCTTGCACTTGTGGCAAACACTATACTTCTCATCACAATTTTAGAACAAACACCGCTCATATTAGCTCTGAAGTTCAGCATGAGTCAATCATTTTAAGGGTTGCTGGTGTAAGGCCCTGTAAAATTCTTCAAAAAAAAAAAATTAGAATTTCGTGATGCCAAGTTAGGATTATGTGTTAGAGGTTGACGAAATTCTGGCTCGCTGCAATTCAGACTTTTTGGACTGAAATGTACGTTAAAAAGTTTAGGAAATATTTTTGCAGAAGTAGGCATTTCTGCAGCCCATTATATGTCCGCATAATCACTCTACGGTTCGCAGAATGGGCGTAGAGTGAAGCAGTCTTTTTGGCCAATTTTTGAGGTCGATTTCACGGCCCATTATGTGACCACATATTCATTTTGCGGGTCGCAATTTGGTCGTATAATCGTCCTTAAAAGTTTGCAGAGGGAGGTTCTGCGATGCATTATATGACCGTAGAACAGGTTTGCATGTCGTTGAACAACTGTAGTGTGAAGCAGACCAGCCCAGTCCTAGGGATAATTGTTGGGGTCATTTCGCAGACAGCATAACCATTATACGGTCACATATGCGACTGTGTAACCTATTCCGAAGCCATGTCGCACACATGGTGGTAACTCTGTTGGAAATGATGATTGAAATTGTGGATATGGTTGATCTCTCAAACAAGATGACCTACCCTATCGTGTTGAGATCGAACTCCGGGTAAGAACACAATGGTATTGTGGCACATGGCACTAGGATTACCAACCTAATAAGATGGAAATTGAACCGAGAACTTATGTGATCCTTACTTAATATTTTAGTATTTGTTTCAAGCTCTTATTGTACATAATGACTGCTTCCTCTTTGTTTCATTGTTCATTCTATTAAGACTGGTGTTTAGCTTTACATACTAGTACTATTCGATAGCACTAATGTTTCATTTTTCCGGGTGCACTACATCTTTAAATGGACGTAGGCGGTTCCATAGTAGACAATGTTGATCGCAGCTAGTGGTACATCATCATCATCATATTCCTAGCAGACTTGGTGTGTCCCATTTCATCACGGGGTCATGTAGTGCATCTTGTATTAATATGTTCACCACGTTTTGAGGTATAGTTGGGGACTTATTGCCGGTATTCTCATAGGTGTCTTTTATATCTTTAGAGGCTCTGTAGATATTTATGTGGGTTGTGTCTGGGTGCTAAAAAAGTCAGGTGGATTACAACATGTTTTGGACTCTTGTTTTACTAGCCCTTCACTTGAAATAACCAGGCTTCCAAATTCTCACAAAAAGCGACCGAACTCCACTAGGTTATGGCAGAGGGTGGTTGTCGCCGGTTCTCATTCTGCCGGCAGTCTGTTACCAACAACCTCCATGAGAAGACCACAAATTTCAGAGAGTTCCCTAAACACTGAGTCCTTGACTTCCTGAACCGAATCGTCAACTAGAGTCTTGAGTAACTTTCTGTCCTCCATGAGTGACCTCTGGATGAAAGCACCATTGAAACAAACTAAAATTCGAACAACACAATCCACAATCAATAAATTCGATAGTTGTATTCCTCAACAATAATTATAAGGAACTGAATGCTTGAAAGGAAAAATACTGGAAATTGACATAGAAGAAGGAGATGAGAGACTAGAAGAAGGGGATGAGAATTACAGTCTTCATATAACAAATTGCCTGCCTAATACACTATTCTTCCTATTATTTATACTAAACCTTGCACCACAAAATCCGCTAACTTCTTTGATGGATTCCTCCCGTGTTTGCTTTTTCTCAAAACAGACTGATGTGGAATCACATAGGCCTCTGTTGAGTCAGCATCCATATTGGTTGTATCATTCAAAACATTTAATTTATTCAACTGCACATACACATCTTTCACAATCTTCTGAAGATTATGAAAATCCATATTTCCACTTTTATATGAAACTATAATAGAAAAGGTAAAAGGTGGAAAAAAAATAAGGGAAGTCTTCTTGAAAAAATGTAGAGTGAGTGACAGGTCGTGAACTCATCACCAACTCATTATAACAAGGAATTAAGAGGGAAGACATGCCAAATCGTGACCCCCCCCCCCCTCCCTCCAAAAAAAAAAAAAAAACTAGTGAGAACACTTAGGCCCTCCCACGAACTTCCTATTGCTCAAATCATTACCTATTTTTAGCATAACAGTTAACTCTTTTTGTCTATTCATTTGTTTAAATCATCTCTTATTTTGTGCATTGTGACAAGAAAACAATCGTTTGTAGCATCTGCAATTTGTGTGTAGTTTTGAATTAAATTAGTGTTACGATCCAAATTTCCCACCATCGAAATAATGATGGCGCCTAACATCATACTCGCTAGGCAAGCCAACGTTAGAGTTCCATTTACCTTTTTTTTCTTCACATTTTATAGTTTACAATAAATAAGAGTAAATTAATCCAAATGAATGCGGAAGAACATAATTTACTAGTTATCCATATGCTATAAACAAATACCAAAAATTGTTTTCATCCATAGCTGATGTCACAACCCACAAACATTCTATCAATAACTATAAGTATGGATTTGAAAGAAAATACATCTGTCTCGGAGAAAATAAAATAAAATGAGGAAAACGTAGGAGGGAATGTTGCCTATGGACACATGTAGAACTACATTGGGTCTCCTGGATGAATGCATGCAACCGATCTCTCGATCAGCCACAACTAACTCTAAAATCTGCACAGAAATCGCAGAGTGCAATATCAGTAAAACTGACCCTATGTACTGGTAAGTGCCGAGCCTAACCTCGACGAGGTGGTGACGAGGCTAGGGGCATATACAATATAACCTGCATGCAGTATATAATAAAGAAAAAAGGAAGTACGGAACAAAATGAAACAGTAACATGTAGTAAATAAATACGGAACCCAATTTATCTTGTCACTACTCAGCTATAACAATCCTTAAGAGAGTTACAATGCTACAAAATAAAATCACAACAGAAGAAGAATACATAAACAACAAAATAATGCGACGCGCATCCCGATCCCACCATATAATCAGCAAAATTATGAACATTCACCCTTATTACTCCTTTTTGCAGCGTGCAACCTGATCCCACCAGTCCATCCTTATTACTTGTCAATGTATCACCCTTATTCCTACTATTGTGACATGCAACCTGACCCTATCTGTCCACCCTTATTACTTCTTGTTGCAGTATGCAATCCGATCCCACCAGACAATCAAATTTCACACTTATTCACCCTGTCGCGCCGTGCAATCCGGTCCCACCATATCAGTATCAACCACACAATAAAAATTTAAATTTCACAGTGTAACTCAAATACACTCCACAATATCTAAATCCCAAACCAAGTCAAATAGAAAACTACACAATTATGAAATATCATCAATCATTACTACACAGTGAGATCAACCAAAATGTATCATGAAACACCAATAAAACAACTTAAACAAATAATGTAAAAATATGAAACTATGGAAAAATTAATACCTTCAATAAAGAAAACAACATCTAACAATAAGTAATTAGATATGGAAGAATCAATATGCACGTAGCAGCTATGACAGGAAGACAATATATTAGCAACATGGAAAGGAACATGCTAAACAAATAATTTTGCGGTGGATAGGTACTCGTCACCACACCTATACGCGACGCACATGGAATTTCGCATAGCAATCAAGTCAGGGTTCCCTAATCCCTCAAGTTAAAGTTAGACCAAACACTTACCTTAATCCAACGGCTAATTCAAAAGCTCAATTACCGCTTTTCCTCTAGATCCATCTCCAATCCACTCGTATCTAGTCATAATTAACATAATAACATCAATTATCGGTAAAGAAGTCATTTCCAATGCATAATTATAAGCTTTCCAACATTTTTCTCAAAAAGCCAAAAATTAGCCCTAGGCTCACTTCGTCAAAAGTCGAGGTTCGGACCAAAACCTATTCACCCATTCACTCACGAGCCCAAATATGCAATTAATTTTTGACTTCGACCTCAATTTGAGGTCTAAATCCCCAAATTTCAAAATTCCTAAGTTATACCCAAAAACACCTAATTCCACCATGACAATCCCAGATTCTGTGATGAAATCTTATAAAAAGATAAAATAGACTGAACGAAATGAATTAAAAATATTTACCTATGATTTGGGGAAGAACTAGCCTTCGAAAAATTGCCTCTTGATGTTTAGTTTTTGAAAATTAGGAAAATGAAAGAAAAATTCCATCTAAGTCCAAAGTTATCAGCTGCAGATGTTGCATTTGTAACCTGAGCTTCGCAATTGTGAAGCTCGCAAATGCGAAGAACCATCGCAATAGAAAAATCCTTCACATTTCTATTGCCTTCTCAATTGCGAAGGTAAGTTCGCAAATGGAACATGATCCTCCGCAAATGTGATGAAATGATTGCAATTGCGATTCCTGTCCTTCCCAGTTTTACTTCGCAAATGCGAAGAATCTTTGAAATTGTTAAGACTTCTTGGCCCAGCCTTCTTCGCATTTGCGATGAAGGCCTCGCAAATACGACCTCCACAGTGATCAAAAATGTGAACCCTGACCTCGCATTTGTGATGTCTGAAGCCTGCAACATAGCTAAAGCACATCACCTATTTTTCTAAGTTCCAAATCACTCCGTAGTCTATCCAAAACTCACTGACCTAGCAGGGCTCCAAACCAAACATGCACATAAGTCATAAAATATCATACAAATTTTCTTATGTGATCAAATCGTTAAAATAATATCTAGTCATCACTTGTTTTTAAAATAAATTCTTTATTTTGAAGCGTTAAAGACATCCTTTGGCATCACCTCGATTTGTCTGCGCAATCTGGACGTGTCGTCGGCAAGCCATTTTGTGAATCTCTATAAAAAAAATAATAATGAATTTTGACTTTAAAATGAATTTAAGTTGACTTCAGTCAAAATTTTGGGTAAACGGGTCCGGACCCGGACCCGTGATTCGACGGAACTGGAGGGTCCATGAAAACGTATGAGACTTGGGCGTATGCTCGAAATCGAATTCCAAGGCGCCAAGCTGGAGAAGTGAATTTTTAAATATTAATTTCTGGAAATTTTATGAGTTTTGGAAATGAAATGCATTTAGAATTTTATCTTATCGGACCCGTATTCTAGTTCTGGAGTCTGGTACAGGTCTTACATGTGAAATAAGATGCGTCTGTGAAATTTGGTAAGAAATGAAAGTCGTTTGAGATGATTCGGACACGTAGTTGTGAAAATTCCTACTTTGAAAGTTATGAGATTTTTCATAGATTTCTATGCTAAATTCGTTGTTTAAGATGTTATTTTGGCAATTTGATCACACGAATACGTTCATATGATGTTTTTGAGTTAGTAAGTATTTTTTGCTTGGATCCCCGAGGGCTCGTGTGATTTTCAAGTGGGTCTCGGAAGGTTTTTGAACTTTTAAAAGTTGCAGGATTTTGCTGCTCTCAATGCACAGAGGTTTTGTGCTTCGTGTTCGCGTGGTCCCATTCGTGAATGCATAATGAAAATTCCTCAAGTGTCGATTTGTTTTACGCAAACGTGGGGCTTGGGATGCGAATGCGAGGTTGTGGGGGAGTACCCTTCACGAACGCATCCAGGCACTCGGTAACGCATAGGCTAATGGCTTGGGTAAGGGGAAAGGGAATCTTGTGCTACGCGAACGCGAACACTGGCCCACGAATACAAAGGCTCTAGGAGCTAAGGCTCCGTGAACGCGAGCCGACTAATGCGAATGCAAAGGTCACCTAAGCCTAACCCATCACGAACGCGACAGGCTTATCGCAAACGTGACAGGCCAATCGTGAATGTAATGATGCTTGTGCATTCTATTTCATCTACTTCCGAGATAGATAATACTTTTCTTTCAAATATTTTATGTAGTATTCATAGACAATCCGTGTTATTGGGACACTGGATTTCAGGTAGAGGTGTATGTTGGCATAGTCCTACTTGTTATGGTTAATTTATCATACGAAGTCTTCCGCTTGTTTCTATTTATTGTTAATATTTCACTATTAATCACATGTTAGTTTAAGTTGTTAAAAATGGCTAATAAATGAGTTAGTAATTCTACAATACACGGCTTGCCTAGCTTCCACAAGTATACGTCATCACGAGTCCTGATGGTAGGAAATACGGGTCGTGACAAGTTGGTATCAAAGCTCTAGGTAGGACAAGCTTAGTAGAGTCTGAAGTATCGGTACAGAGACATCTGTATTTATCCCAGAGGCTACAAAGATAGGAAAAACTTCACATTTATTCTTTCCTATCGTGCAGTTTGGTTTCTCTATACTAATTGAATTTCTACTTTGTTCTTTCACATATGACGAGAACACGTGCTTCCTTGTCCGCTGATCAGCAGCTCGAGCTCTTAACAATAGCTCACATGAAGGGCAGAGGGTGAGATCGAGGCCATGCTAGAGGTCGAGGTAGGGATAGAGCTCAGCTAGAGCAGCAGCACCAGTGGCGAAGCCTCAGATGACTTTGATGATGAGGTTCTAGCGCAGACAGTTTTGGTGGTCCAACTCAGGTCTCAAAGGAATTTTTTGCTACTCCAGTACTCCTAGATGCTCTGGTTCGTCTAGTGGGCCTTATGGAGAGTGTCACCCACGTAGGCGTGATTCCTAGAGCACGAGTCGTTATCAGGATGGATGAGGATCTCAGACTCCAACTATTCGCACTCTGAAGAAGATAACTGGCCATTTTCAGACTCCAGCAGCTCATCCAATTGGAGCAGTTCAGCCGTGTGTTGTAGCCTAGACTGGTGATAGAGTAGTTATGTCTGTCAATGCTCTATAGAGATTGGACAGGTTCACGAACCTCTTTAGTACTACTTTCAGCGATGCATCTTTTGAGGATCCATAGGATTATCTAGACAACTGTCATGAGGTTCTCAAGAACATGGGGATAGTGGTGACAAATGGGGTGGATTTTGCTAATTTTCGCTTGTCGGGATCCGCCAAGACTTGGTGGAGAGACTATTGCTTAGCTAGACCAGCCGGATCACCTGTTTTGACTTGAGAGTAGTTTACTTAGCTATTTCAGGAGACGTTTCTCCCCATTACTCATAGAGAGGCCTATCGGAGGCAGTTTAAGCGTCTCCATATTCATCTAATTGGCTAATAGAGAGGCCTATCAGGGTTTTGTAACTGTTACCCAGTATAAGACCAGATTCATCAAATTGGCTCGTCAGGCTCTTATCATACTTCCCGCCGAGAAAGAGAGAGAGGGGGGTGAGGAGGTTTATTTTAGGACTTATATAGCCGATTCGACTTCTGATGGCTAGGGACACAGGGAGTGATATTTCTTTCCAGGAGGCGGCCAATGTGGCCATAAGAGTGGAGATGGTTTCATGGTATGGAGGTAGTCATGGGCTGGACAAGAGGCCTCATCATTCAGGTAAATGGTACCTCATGTAGAGGCAGGGATTCGTGTGGTCGGGGACACCCTCCTATGCTCTTTCATTTAGCACTTCAAGTTTCTCACGGTGGTTCAGGTGGCCATGATTCTTGTATGGAGTATTCTGATCAGCAACCTGTCAATGCAACACCGTTCTAGAGTTTTCTAGGTGGTCATTCGGGTCGCCACGGTCAGTCTCATTTTCCTCAGCCGCAACACTCAGGTTGATGCTTTGAGTTGGTGAGTATGGTCATATTCGAAGGGATTGTCCGAGATTGGTGGGTACTCAGTCACAGCAGCAGGGTTCATGTGCTATGGTTCAACCACTAGGTGTTCTACCGCTCGCTCTGCCGGCTTGGGGTGGGGATAGAGGTGCTAGAGGTGGAGGTATAGGTGTTAAAGGTGGAGCTTAGACTGCTAGAGATGAACTCCAGCAAGTTGTATGTCGTCCCAAAGATATAGTCCAGGGTGGTAGAGCCCAGCCCCGATATTATGCTCTTCTAGCCAGGCCTGAGTTTAAGGCTTCCGATATAGTTATCACATATAATGTTATTATTTATGGTAGAGATGCTTCAGTTATATTTGATCCATGGTCTACCTACTCTTACATGTCTTCTTATTTTGTACCGTATCTGGTCATGCCTAGTGATTCCTTGAGTGCCCCTATATAGGTGTCTACACAGGTGGGTGATTCTATTGTTTTAGATCGAGTCCATCATTCTTGTATAGTGGAAATTGGGGGTGTTGAGACTCGGGTAGATTTATTGCTTCTAGACATGGTTGAATTCGATGTCATGTTAGGAATAGAATGGTTATCACCTTACCATGCTATCTAGGACTGTCATTCATTGACTTAGCTCAGCATGATCTTGTCATACTTCCTACCGAGAGAGAGAGGGTGATGAGGTTTATTGATAATCTTATTCAGCCGATTCGCCTTTAGATGGCTAGGGGGACTGGGAGTGGGATATCTTTCCAAGAGGCGGCCAATGTGGCCAGGAGAGTGGAGATGGTTCTGTCACAGGGAAATAGCAATGGGTCGGATAAGAGGCCCCATCATTCAGGTAGATTTAGTGGTAACTCGTCTGTAAGTAGAAATTCATATGGTCGAGGCCATCCTCCTAGCCCTTTTCAGTCAGCACTTTAGGTTTCTCATGGTGCTTCAGGTGGCCGTAGTTCATATATGCAGTATTCTAATTAGCAGTCCTACAGTGCACCATTAGCTCCTATCAATGCACCGCCGCTTCAAAATTTCCAGGGTTGTCAGCCACAGCAGCCAAGGGCTTGTTTTACTTGTGGCGACACGAGGCACATGTATAGGTATTTCCCTCGAGCACCGGGTAGCTCTCAGCATCAGGGTTCTCGTGCTATAGTTCAACCACCAGCTGTTCCACAGACCGCCCAACCAGCCAAAGGTGGGCTAGAGGTGCATGTAGAGGTGCTAGGGGTGGAGTTCAGACCGCTAGAGGTGGAGGCCAGCCAGTAGTATTCCATCCCACAGATATAGTTTAGGGAGGTGGGCCCCAACCCCAATGATATGCTCTCCCAGCCAGGATGGAGGCTAACGCTTCAGATGCAGTTATTACAGGTACGGTTCTATTTTGTGAAAGAGATATTTCAGTATTATTTGATCTAGGGTCTACATACTCGTATGTGTCATTTTATTTTGCACTGTATCTGGTACTGCCTAGTGATTCATTGAGTGTTCATGTTTATGTTCTACACCAGTGGGTGACTCTATTGTGGTATATCGAGTCCATCATTCTTGAATTGTGGTAATTGGGGGTTTTGAGATTCGTGTATATTTATTGCTTCTGGAAATTTTCTATTTCGATGTTATATTGGTGATGGATTGTTATCACCTTACCACGCTATCTTGGATTGTCATGCCAATACAGTGACATTAGCTTTACCGGGTATTCCTCGTTTAGGTGGAAAGGGACTCTAGGTCATTCTACCCGTAGTGTTATCTCTTATGTGATGGCACAACGTATGGTCGAGAAGGGGTGGTTGGCCTATTTTGCATATGTTCGTGATTCTAGTGCCGAGGTTCCTACTATTGATTTTATGCCTGTTGTTCATGAGTTTCCTGAGGTATTTCATTCATACCAGCCGGGTATGCCACCCGACAAGGATATTGAATTCTTTGATTTGGCTTCGGTCACTCAACCCATTTCTATTCTATTGTATCGTATGGCCCTACCTAAGTTGAAAGACTCGAAGGAGTAGTTGCAAGACTTGCTTGAGAAGGGTTTCATTAGACCCAATGTTTCACCTCGGGGTGCGTTGGTGTTATTTGTTAAGAAGAAGGAAGATGAGAGCGTGTATTAATTACCGGTAGTAGAAAATAGTTACAATCAAGAATAAGTATCCGTTATCGAGGAATGATTATTTGCTTGATCAGCTTCAGGGTGCCAAGGTATTTTCGAAGATTGACTTGAGATCCAGCTACCATACGTTGAGGATTAGGGCATCTAATGTCCCGAAGACAGCTTCCCACACTCGGTACGGGCATTATGAATTCTTGGTAATGTAATTTAGGTTGAAAAATGCCCCAGCAGCTTTTATGAATTTGATGAACCGAGTATTCAGGTCTTACTAGGATTCATAATAGTCTTCATTGCAATATTTTGATTTATTCCCGTAGCCGGGAAGAGCACGAGTAAGTTTGAGGGATAGTAAGTTTCATGCCATGTTTTAGAAGTGTGAGTTCTGGTTGAGTCCAGTTGCATTCTTAGGTCGTGTTGTATCCGCATAGGGTATTCAGGTTGATCCAGAGAAGATTGAGGCAGTCAAGAAATGACCTAGACCAGCATTAGCTACAGAGATTCAGAGTTTCTTGGGACTGGTAGGCTACAATCGTCGGTTCATGGAGGGGTTTTCATGTATTGCACCCCCGATGACTAGGTTGACCCAGAAGAGTGCCCAGTTCAGGTGGTCATACGAGTGCGGGGCGAGCTTTCGGAAGCTCAAGACAGCCTTGACTACGGCACCAGTGTTGTTTTTTGCCATGGGTTCAAGGCCATATACAGTTTATTGCGATGCATCTGGTATTGGGCTTGGTACGGTGTTGATGCAAGATGGCAAGGTCATTGCTTATGCTTCGCGCCAGTTGAAGATAATTGAGAAAAATTATCTGGTTCATGATTTGGAGTTAGCAGCCATTGTTCATGCGTTGATGATTTGGTGGCATTATCTTTATTTCTTCGCATGTGAGGTGTTCAAGGATCAGAAGAGTTTGCAATATTTGTTAAAACATGAGGAGTTGAATTCGAGGCAGAGAAGGTGGTTGAAGCTATTAAAGGACTATGGTATCACCATTTTATATCATTCGGGAAAGGCCAATGCAGTGGCCGATGCTTTGAGTAGGAAGTCAGCCAGTCGGTGAGTCACTGCTTGTTTTGGATGTTCAGGCTTTGGCCAATCAGTTTGTCAGGTTGGATGTTTCTATGCCCACTCGTGTATTGTCTTGCATGGTCGCTCATTCTTCTTTATTGGAGTGTATCTGAGATCTGTAGTATGATGATCCCAATTTGTGTGTCCTTAGAGACACGGTGCAGCATGGAGGTGCCAAACAGGTTACTTTCGGTGATGATGGAGTTTTGAGATTGCATGGTCGAGTTTGTGTGCCAAATGTTGATGGACTGAGAGTCTATTTTAGATGAGGCCCATAGCTCCCGGTTCACCATGCATCCAGACGCCGCAAAGATGTATTAGGATTTGCGGCAGTATTATTGGCGGCGGAGAATGAAGAAGGATATCGTTGCATATGTGGCTCGGTATTTAAATTGTTAGCATGTTAAGTATTAGCATCAGAGGCCTGGTGGTTTGTTCCAGAAGATTGATATTTTAGAGTGGAAGTGGGAATGGATCACTATGGACTTCGTTTTTGGACTCCCATGGACTCAGAGAAAGTTTGATGCAGTGTGGGTTATTTTTATAGGCTAACCAAGTCAGCGCATTTTATTTCTTTAGCAGTCTCCTATTCTTCTGAGAGGTTAACTGCGATCTATATCTGGGAGATTGTTCGTCTTTATAGTGTGCCCGTGTCTATTATTTTGGACAGAAGTACGCAACTTGCCTCACATTTTTGGAGAGCAGTTCAACAAGAGTTGGGCACACGGGTTGCGTTGAGCACAACATTTCATCCTCAGATGGTCGAACAGTCCGAGCGGACTATTCAAATTTTGGAGGATATGCTCTGAGCTTGTGTCATCGACTTTGGAGGCTCGTGGGATCGGGTTGTGTCTTTAGCAGTGTTTTCCTACAATAACATCTAGCAGACGAGTATTTAGATGGCTCCTTATGAGGCTTTATATGGTAGGCGGTGTCAGTCTCCGGTTGGATGGTTTGATCCAGGAGAGGCTCGGTTGTTGGGTATGGATCTAGTTCAGGATACCTTGGACTAGGCAAGGATTATTCATGATAGGCTTCGTACAGATCAGTCCAGGCAAAGGATTTATGCCAACCGCAAGGTTTGAGATTTGTCTTTCATGGTCGGTGAGCGGGTATTGCTTTGAGTGTCGCCTATGAAGGGCGTGATGCGATTTGGGAAGAAGGGAAAGCTTAGCCCTAGGTTCATTGGCCCATTTGAGATTCTTGATCTAGTGGGAGAGGTGACTTACAGACTTGCGTTGCCACCGAGCTTATCGGTCGTGCATCCAGTATTTCATGTGTCCATGCTTCGGAAATATCACGGCGATCTACCCTACATGTTAAATTTCAACACTGTCTAGTTGGACAAGGACTTATCTTATGAGGAGGAGCCGGTAGCTATTCTATACTGGAAGGTTCGTCAGTTGAGATCATAGGGTTTTCCTTCTGTTCTTGTTGAGTGGCGAGGTCACCCTGCTAAGGCATCGACCTGGGAGTCTGAGTCCGATATGCAGAGCTGTTATCCCAATCTTTTTCCTTAGTCAGATACTTCCTTCTTATGTCCATTTAATGGTGAACGTTTATTTTAGAGGTGGAGAATGCGATGACCGAAAGGGTCATAACTTGTTTTTTAAATAAATTTTGCATTCTAAGGCTTGAAATACCTCTTTTTGGCATCACCTCAATTTGCGTGTACAGTCCGGGCACATAGCCGGAAAGTCATTTTGTGAAAATCTATGAAAAATAATCAATTTTGTTGTTAAAATAAATTTAAGTTGACTTCGGTCAATATTTTGGGTAAACGGATCTGGACCCGTAATTCGACGGTCTCGGAGAATCCGTGAAAAAATATGGGACTTGGGCATATGCCCAAAATTAAATTTTGAGGCCATAAGACTGAGAAATGAATTTTTAAAGAAAAATATTTTCTGAAAATTTTTATGAGTTTTGGAAATGAAATGCACTTAGAATTTGATGGTATCCGGTCCGTATTCTGGTTTCGAAGCCCAATCAGGTCTTATATGTGAAATAAGATGAGTCTGTAAAATTTGGTAAGAAATGGAAGTCGTTTAAGGTGATTCGGACCTGTAGCTGTAAATATTCCTGCTTTGAAAATTTTGAGATTTTTCTTAGATTTTTATGCTAAATTCATTGTTCATGAGGTTATTTTTGCGATTTGATTGCACAGATAAGTTCATATGATGTTTTCAAGTTAGTACCTATGTTTGGTTTGGATCTTCGAGGGCTCATGTGAGTTTTGGATGTGTCTCAGAAGGTTTTTGAACTCATAAAAGTTGCATGTTTTTCTTGCTCTCTGTGCACAAAGGTCAGCTAAGCCTGACCCATCGCGAACGGACAGGACTATCGCGAACGCGATGAAGGCCTGTCCAGTGATTTTAAAACAGAAGTCAAAATGGGACATAACCAAAAATTCTTAACTTCTTCTTATGAACTCCAAATTGGGCGATTTTGGAAAGAGAATTTCACCACAAATTAATAGGTCTATAATCATAGACTCATTACCTTCAATTCCCTTGAGACCCATTAGATTCTATGCTTAAATCATGTTCATAATGGTAGAAAATTAGGGATTTGGTTAGAGTTAGGACTTTTGTATAATTGGGGTTTAGACTTCATTTTGGGGTCGAATTTTGAAACTAATTATATATTCGAGCTCATGCGTGAATCGGTGATCGGAATTCGGTCCGCACCTCGTGTTCTGACCTAGTGGGGACATGGTTAATTTTTGTCTTTTTGGGAAGAATGATAGGAAATCTGTAATTAAGCTTTGGAATTGAATGATTTAGCGTTTATTGATGTTATTAAGTCAATTATGTCTAGATACAATTGATTTGGAGGCAAATTCAAAAGAAAAGGCGGTGTTTAAGGCTTGAGTTGGCCGTAGAAGTTCGAGGTAAGTGTTTGGTCTCACATTAGCTTGAGGGATTAGGAGTTGTATCCTATTTTTTACATGTTACTCTTTGAGTACGACAAATAGGCATAGTGACGAGTATATATACGTCAGTGTCGAGCATGATTGCGAGTCTTAAATCGAAATTGTTATGTTCTTATTGAATAATACAAATGCCAAAGTTGATGATTCTCTGTGTTTATCAAGGATTATGATTATTCCCATGGAAATTGCTTATGATTGAGCTTTGGTGTTAGTTGAGGTAGTTTGATGTTGGAACAAGTTTGGTTATAGCTGATTTTTCCTTGTCGGGATATATTACTTATATTGTCGATTTCCTTGCCGGGATAATGTTGTTTCTTTATTGATCCATTGTGGGGACTCTATTTGTGATTTGGTATTGGACTCTATATGTGGATCGGGTTGCACACCGCAACAACGATATGATTTGATGGGCTTGCACGCCACAACAATGATTTAATTGGATCAGATTGCACGCTGCGATAATAATATAATTGGATCGTTTTGCACGTCACAGTAGTGATAAATGATATGAATAGCGTTGCACGCTTCAATAAAACTATTATGTTTTGGATCGGGTTGCGTGCCACAACGAAAGATAATGCAAAGTGTTTTAGATTGGTTGCGAGTTCCTATTGTTTTGCTGTAAATTCTAAATTATCTTTATGTCTTTCTCTTAATTTATTGTTGGAATTGATATTTCCCTGCAACATGTACCCCATCCTATCTTTACTTGTTAATTCCTATTTTATTTTTCGCAGCATATTATATAACTGTACAAGTTTATTTGGTAATCTGTTCCTAGCCTCGTCACTACTTCGTCGGGGTTAGGCTTGCACTTACCAGCACATGGGTCGGTTGTGCTGATACTGCACTCTACACTATGTGCAGATCCCGAAGCGGCAGCTTTTGGACAATATCATTGGGTGGCTGCCTTTAGTCCAGCTAGAGATCCGAGGTAGTCCTGCAGGCATTCGCAGGCCCGCCGTTCTCTTCTATCTTCATATGTATTCTGTTTTCATCTACTTCCGAGACATATTGTACTTTTCTTTCAGACATTTGTATGTAGTATTCGTAGATAGTCCGTGATATTGTGAAACGAGATTTCGGGTAGAGGTATATGTTGGGGTAGTCGTACTGGTTATTGTTAATTTATCAGACCAAGTCTTTCACTTGTGTTTATTTATCGTTAATGTTTCATTGTTAATCAAATGTAAGTTTAAATTGTTAAAAAGGGCTAATAACTGAGTTAATAATTCTATAATATGCGGTTTGCCTAACTTCCACGAGTAGGCGGCATCATGACTCCTGATGGTGGAAATTCGGGTCGTGACAAAAATTATGAATTTAGCACCAAATTGCATGAAATTTTCAAGATAGTTTCAAAATATTTATTTTCTCAACCAAAGGTCAAAGTCACGTTAAATAAATTTTGTTTTTGACCAAATTTCACAAATAAGGTTTAAATATCATAACGGTTCTGTATCGGGTTCCTAAGCCAAAATGTGGTCGTCATATCGACAAGATCAAATCCTTTAAATTATTACATTTTCAATCTTATCAATTTCCTTCATAAATTTATTTCTCTGGTTAGGGACCTCAGAATTCAATTTCGGGCATACGCAGTGGTCCTATATTTTGTTGCGGACCTTTAAGGACCGTCCGAATACATGTCCGGGTCAGTTTACCCAAAAAGTTGACCGAAGTCAACAAAAAATCTTGAACAAAAATCATCATTTCATAAATTTTTCACATAAGAGCTTTCCGGATACACGTCTGGACTGTACATGTAAATTGAAAAAAGATAAAATAAGGGTTTTAAGGCCTCGAAATACGGATTTAAGTTCTAAAACTGGAACAATTAGACGCTTTGCCACTTCTGCAAATTCTCATAGTTATAAGATGCTTATTGGCAGAGGCGGATTTATGGGTTCCTAATTGATTTTAAATTAATATTAAATAATAATTGAGTTTACAATTAAATATTAATAATATTTGGTGAATTTTTTAATAAAAATATAATGAGTATATAAAAATTATTAAATTTTCGTGAATCAGTAACAATATTCTAGATCCGGCACTGCTGGTTGGAAGTCCCACATTGGTGCAGGATGGTGTAATTGGACTCTTTAAATGGTGTTCGGCATTCTTGTATTTATGTTTGCTAGAAAGCATGGCCGTCTATGGTTTTTGAGTGAACGCACTATATGCTTTTTGGACATAAAGAACATGGTCAAAAGTATTGGAAAATTGATCGGATATTGTCTCTTTTTTCATCTGTTTTTTTCCTTTCTTTTTTTCTGCTTTATTTTTATTTTTATTTTTATTTTTATTTTTATTTTTATTTTTATTTGTTTTGTCTCGGATGTGTATATTTTTTCTAGGTGGAAGTTGGGGTGCATAGGGCTGAGGACAGAGAACAGATAATGATCTAATTAGTTGGTAGTCTATAGCAGTATACTCTACGACTAAACAACTTGTGTTTATTATAAACTTAGAAAGATCTCCAAGCACTTCTCATGATTATCCCAACTTCTATAATATTAGTTTTGTATAATAATGTTAGTTGGATACAATACTTTTTTTGGACATTTATACAATTTATGTGTATAAGTATATACATTTATTTGTGCCACCAACTAGTTAATAATTAAAGCAGCCGTAATGGTCCAATTGAATTCGATTATTGGAGTATACGCTAGTATTTGCATAAAAATACATGAATTTTTATAGGCTGAATTTTGTTAGTACTTCAATATAAGAAATAGCGTTGAGGCAGGGTAAAATACTTAGCCTCACTATGCATTTTTAATACAGATGAAATAAGAGCATTATTATGTATAGAATAAAATCAAACTAAATTAAAAATAATCATATCTTGACTTTATAAACTTAATTTGATTTTTTTTTTCACATCTTGAGCTCTTCCTTGGTTTTCTTCTATTTTGGTTCCTAATAGATTTCTTCTTGAGCAATATTTTCGTTGAAAATAAATGAATAATATTTCCATTAACTACAGTACGTACTCCTTTGATTAAATTAAAATTAGTTGCTAACCTCCTCCCACTTATTTCCATTATAAGAAATAAACTTTCCTTTTATTTATGTTTGGTAGCAAGCATGGTCAATGGCTTTTGAGTGAACGCAAATATGCTTTTCGGGCATAAGCACATGGTCAAGAATATTGAAAATTAATCGGATCTCTTATTTTTCATCCCTTTAATTTTTGTTCTCTTTCTTTGACAATAGGCCACTTCTAACTAAGAGGTTGTGAGTTCGAATTTTCCTAAGAGCAGAAAGTTCTTGGAGGGAAAGATGTCGGCGGTTTATTTGGAAACAGCTTCTTTACCTCAGAATATGGGTAAGGTCTGCATACACACTAATTCCCAAATCCCACTAAATGAGATTATACTGAGTTGTTGTTGTTTGTTCTCTTTCTTTGTTCTCTTGATTATTTTCTTTTTTCCAGAAATGTTAGTCCCTTGTTTTTCTATGTGACGTATGATTAATTAGTTGGTATTTTGTAGAAATATAAAACGAAGATTCTTCTAAACCACATGAGTTGTCATAGAATAGAAAGACATTCCATTATATTTTGGAATTAATAGACATTCTTTTGAAACAATTAATAGGGAGCTATTTTGGCAAATATTAAGAGAATTGTTCTCTTAAGCTATTGTTACTATTAGTCTAGGGTATGCGCTTTCCGCGTGAACCCTAATTTAATAAATATATAATTTTTAAAATTATTTAACTATAATACTGAATAATGTATTTATAATTTAATAATAATTAAAGAACGAAACAAAGTAGTCTATGATTATAAATTAAAAGTTAGTAGTAGCTTTTTGGTGTAATTGCCACAATCATTATTTTATAAAGATTTTTCTTTTTTGTTTTATTTTTTTTCATATTAAAGGCGATGTGATAAATTACATATAATTAAAATTTACTATTTTTGTGTTAAAATTAAGTGAAGATTCATAGACTATTGTGCTATCTGATTAACTAAATAAAGTTACAATTTGTAGGGTAAATCTATAATGTAAACTTTGAATAAATTATTATTTAAGATTTTGAAGTAAATCATGTATATCTGCCACACCAATTCCAAGTCATACAAAACAAGTAAGAATCCCTATTGTTGGGAAAGCATATTTATGTAATGGAAAAGAAAGGCTTCTTATAAGTGGTCATCATCGAAAATAATAATATATTAATTACTTATGTTATATTAATTTTAAATTTTTAAATATTAAGACTTCGCACATACGGTAATATTTTGTGAATAATTATGATTGTTTTATTCAATGGTAAACATACAATCAATAATACTATTATTATGATATTTTTGTTGATTCAAATTGTTAATATTAGCTCATTATATGTTTTTAATAAAGAAATAATTTAATATGCAATATTTTAGAATATTGAATCACTCATTAGTGAAATTTGATCAGCAATATAAATTACATCGAACTTTAATTTTACAATAAATTATTATAATTAGGTTCAATAATATTTTTCTTTTTCTCATATTTGGACAACCAACTTTTCAAGGAATGGATTTGTAATATATAAAAGCTTAGCTGATTTAAAACTCTAAAATATTAGGGCTTCCTACCTTGTTGAATAAAGAGATATTTAGTAACTAAAATCTTAATTTATTTCAAGATCCTAAATATTAAGAAAGCAAATTTTTACAATTTTGTTCAATGTAATATTTATTTTAAAGGGTAAAAAAGGAAAAAGATATTTCACTAAGAGCCTTCATGCTTTTTATATATTGTTTTGTTGTAAATAATTTTTTCACATCTCAATATAATCATTAAAAATGTAGCATGAATTTTTGTTCTGCCTAAAAAGTTCACTTTAAGTTAATATGATGGTTAAAACTATAATATGAAAAGACATGAAACAATCTATATTATTATTGATATAAAATAATAATAACCTCTTAGTCAACTAATGTCACAATTTTCCGGGTACCTTGATTTGTTTTATTATTGAACTCTTTTACTATTCCACTCCCAAACACTAACACTCGTATTGCCTAACATGAATCAAATAGCCTTAGACTATTTATTGGGATACATTGGTCTACCAATTTATTTTCACTGGTCATTGCAGGTGTACCTAAAATAAAGCATAAGAGTTTTATAAGTTATCAAGGTGACCAATTCTTAATTGATTATTTTTATGATATAAGGAAAATTATTTACCTGAACGGAGGTAATTGTTGAAATTTGAGTGATTCAAGCGTGGTAATTGCAAATATCACAAATCATTAATATTACACAAAATTAAAGCATATAGTCTAATTTTTTAATTCTATTTAAAATAATCAACTTGAGCTGGCATAGAAATAAGTATTTTTAATCATACAAAAAAGAAAAAAACGATACTAATTTAAGTAATAAGACTTAGATCGAACGTCTAACAGATTTTCTGTGATGAATTAATTGTAATTGTTCAATAGCTTGTATTAAAATTTTAAATTAAGTGAGATGTAAAATTAGCCACGTCCAAAATATGAAACAAAAATTATATACTAAAAAGTTGTTAATGCAACAACAAAGATAAATTATTGATGTAACAATGAAAACTGATGCACGCAAACGTACTTGCAACATACAAAGTAGCACAAAATTATTGATATTTGTAGAAGAAACAAAATCTGAAATTGCGGTGTTAGAATAAGGCGAAGTTTGATAATTAATTTCTGATATTGTAACTTTTTTTATAGAAGTATTTTGGTATATAATTTGACACAAAAAATAAATTATATGCTCGTGGACAATCTAACTACAAAACTTTCTAGTATACGTGTGTATTTACTTTCGTTGTATGACAAATAAAGTCATTATTGTGAGTTGAACAAAGTAGTAAAAATTTTAGGAAAAAAGTTATATATCGTAGTGTAAAAAACAATTACCAAATATTTACTACTCCAAAGAGTAGGGAATTTAACCAAAGTCAAATACACGTTAATGAGATTGAACCAAATAGCTATAGTGTAGGAAATTATTTTTATTTACTTCCTTGTTTAAGAAACGTAAAGAAAAATTTTGCCGACTATTTAATGCAAACAAAAGAAGTCATTTAAGGTGAGTCAATGAAAGCAAAAGTTTAGGAAAAAAATTATTAACTTTCCTTGTGTAAGAAACATGAAGAAAATTTATAACAAATAAGTAAAGCAAAATTTAATAACAAGTAATTATGGCAAAAATTTACCAAATAATATCGTGAATATACCAAAATTGTTTAACTTTTATTAAATATTAATGCAATACTTAAATTACTATATTGTCCAATGTGAACTCTATATTTTAAAAGGTGAAAAAGACGAACAATATTTTGGTAAAGACTTTCGTGCTTTTAATATAATATAAATACAATAGTAATTTTTATTGAAGTTTATATAGCATAAACTTAAAAAGATTTCAATGTACTTTTTGTAACTACGACAAGTTCTATTAACGTAATTTTTGTATAATAATGACAGCTAGTTGGATCCTATGATTTTGGAGATTCATACGTTTTTTTGAGAAACTGGAATACTTGCATTAATGCTAAGAAACAGTCATATTACAATACGCAGAGGTGACTCTTACATACTTTTACATATGCTAGCAATAAGTTGTATGTATGGGTAGGGTGCTTAGTACTAATTAAAGTTAATGTAGTTGCGAACCCCAAAGCTAGTATTTGCATAGATGTTGATATTGTTGGATTTTATTATTAATAATAAAAGAGGTGTGAATAGAAAATGACGGGAAAAGAAATAGAGGAAATCGAAATTTTGAATTAGTTCACTTTACTTATGTATTCTGTCCCTCATTCGTATAAAAAAAGAAAATCTTTGTGTATATATAGAGAAGCTCATCTTTTAGCTCTTAACTAAGAGTTAAGAAGAAGGCAAACCTCGCGATGTTGTCGTCAGCTTCTTGATTAATCTCTTTGGCCAAAATTCTTTTCAAATATATAATTATTAATTAACAAAAATTCAATCCGGAATAACCATGACCCGCGACCCGATCTGGTCTGGTCCGTTTTCTTTCCTGAATTATTTTAAATCTGTTTGTTTTTCCCGCAATATTTCCCCACGTATTCCAACAAATGTGGTTGTTCTGAAAGGCTGCAAAGCTTTTCAGACACAATGCCAAATGGGCTATAAATATTCCTTCAATCCCATAATTTTTTACTTACTAAAATTTTCCGATTATCTTCTTCTTCTTCTATACAATACTTTCTAGTGTGTTTTATGACCATTGAGTTGTTCGCCGATCACCAGAGTTTTTGGTACCAATACGCCGGTGAGTTAACTCGTTCTATCTTGGGAGGATATATTCCATAACCTCGGCTACTTGAGTGGAATAATTTCCTTCAGGACACACTGTGTATTCAGTGGGCTCGATTTATTCCTATACTGTTTTCATAATTTATGTTGACGTTCTAGTTCTACTAACTTTCTGTTTTTATTTTTCAGAAAGTTTATTGTTTTATTGATTTTACAGCAATACAGATTGAATAACAATCTAAAGAAATTAGTTTATTATATTTTGTATTATGTTTGTGGAGATTAAAACTTGTTTGGTTTTCTACTCCTTCTGAATTTTAATATTCTTATTTGAAGATATAAAAACTTTATCAGAATATTAAATTCAGAAAACGATTTGATGAACATATAAACTTCATCATTTTCTGTGAAACAATATGTAAAAACTTTGATTTTTATTTTTCATACGTCTATATATTGATTACGTTATTGTTATTTTATGGTTTTGCTATTAATTGAATTCTTCTGTCGTTGACAATGAGAAATGGTAATTGATAATGGAAATATTTCTGCAACTGTTGCTGAAACGACGATTGCCTCGTCAAGCTGCACTACTGTTCCTCCGGCCGAGAAATCGGGTAAATTTTCCGGAGCCAACTTCAAAGGATGGCAGCAAAGGGTGTTCGTTTGGCTTAGCACACTTGGTATGCGGAAATTCACTAGTGAAGAGCCTCCGGTTCCTGTTGCAGACATTCCGGACAATGAGAAGTTCATAATTGTTGAGGCGTGGAAGCAGACTGATTTTCTTTGCAAAGGCTATATCTTAAGCTCATGAGACTATTGATAAATATAAGGAAAGACTTATTGTTAAAGGTTATAGACAAACGTTTTGATTACTTTGACAATTACTTGCCAGAACATCTACTAGGGTGTTAGTGGTACTAGCATTCGTGTATTGTCTTGAAATTCATCAACTGGGTGTTAAAACAACTTTCTTAAATTGATAATTGGAGGAAGAAATTTACATGGAACAAATTGAGGTTTTTGTTGTTCCTAGTAAAGAAAAGAAAGTGTATAAACTTGTTAAGTCACTTTATGGACTTAAACAAGCACCCAAGCAATGGCATGCAAAATTTGACCAAACAATGTTGGCAAAGTGTATTTAAAATCAACGAGTGTGACAAATGTATTTACATTAAAAAACACTCCAGGTCATGAAGTCATTGTTTGCATATATGTTGATAACATTGATAATGAGCAAAAGTATGGCAGATATAAATGATACAAAGCGCACGTTGGCTAGCTAATTCGACATGAAAGACTTAGGAGTTGCTGATGTGATCTTAGGAATCAGAATACACAAGACTCTATAAGGTTTAGCATTATCACAGTCTCACTACATTGAAAAGGTACTTGATAAGTTAAAGTATTTGGATTTTAAAATTTCCAAGACTTCAATTGACATGAGTTATGCACTTCAAAAGAATGAAGGTGAAAGTGACTTACAATTGGACTATGCAAGAGCATCGCAAAGTTTGCTGTATATCAAGAATTGTACGTGACCAGATATAACATATGCTATTAGCAAACTGAGTCGGTTTATAAGTATTCCCTATCAAATACATTGGATGGTAATAAAATAGTTATCTGAAACATATCGAAAACTATGCTTTGCATTATAACAAATATCCCTCCATGATCGAGGGATATAGTGATGCAAATCCGATCACCGGATCATGTAAAGTTAAATCCACGAGTGGATATGTTTTCACAATTGGGGGTGGAGCAGTGTCTTGGAAATCATAAAGAAAACGTGCATCGCCCGTACTACAATGCAATCTGAATGCATAGCTTTAGGTAATGCCGATGAAGAAGAAGAATGACTCTAAAAATTCTTGGAAGATATTCCATTTTTCCCCAAATCTTTGATACTTATTTGTATACATTGTGATAGTCAAGCAACAATAGGTAGGGCAGGGAGCATTATGTATAAGAAAAAATATCGTCATATACGACGGAGACACAATACCGATAGACAACTACTCTCTAGTGGTACTATAATAATTGACTATGTAAAGCCGAGAGATAACGTGTCAGATCCACTTACAAAAGGCCTATCTAGAGAGACAGTTGAAAGATCATCAAATGGAATGGGGTTACGGCCTAGGACAAGTCATCACAGCAGTAACTCTACCTAGAAGACTGGAGATCCCAAGAGCTAGGTTCAAAGACATCAAACAAAGTTATGAATGACGATTCAACATTGTCAAATAACTCAACCCATTCTCGTGATGAAGACAATATTCAAAAGCGAGGTATAGCATTAAGGCTTTTTGATAAGTCAATAAAGCTTAATGCTTTTGAGTAATTTGCTAAGTCTGGCAGGATATGACCAGATAAAGTATCTTTAGGATTACACGTTTAGGAATCACATATGTGAGTGTGAAGTATAAGCCTCTTCAAGGGGAATGAAAGTAAATGCTCATTCTCTAAGCACTCATGAAACCAGGCATGTTCATGGTTGAAACGAATACAACCGTGAGAACTATAAATGATTAAGGATTGATTGTGTGACTTATGTTGTCTAGGTATACATCAAAGCTCGATGGTTCAAAGATATCAAATCTACCGATTGACCGAGTATATCCGTCATAAGTTCACTACAGAAAGTTCGAAGGGAAACCTACTTATCCAGAAGTAATTAATTCTTGCATGTAAAATACACACATGTCTGTGCATTCCTTTAAGTTTATATCCATTCCCCAGTCATGTGGGGGATTGTTGGATTTTATTATTAATAACAAAATAGGTATGAATGGAAAATGGTGGGAAAAGAAATGGAGGGAAGTGAAATTTTGAATTAATTCACTTTACTAATGCAGTTTGTCCCTCTTTGGTAGAAGGAAAGAAAATCTTTGCATATATATAGAGAAACTAATCTTTTAGCTCTTAAAGAGTTAAGAAGAAGGAAAGCCTCGCACCATCATCGTCGTCGATGTTGCTCGCTCGGCTCGGCTTCAGTTTCAGATTCAGATTTGGATTAGGTCAAAGATCGATTGATTGATTAATCTTTTTGGGCATTGCCAAGTGGGCTACTTTAATCCAAGACTTTTTTACATACTAAAATTTTCTAATTATCTTCTTCTTCTGCACAATATTTTCCAGTGTGTTTTACGACCATTGAATGGTTCGCCGATCACCAAAGCTTTTGGTAGCAATATGCTGGTGAGTTAAATTGTTCTATCTTGGGAGGATATATTCCATAACCTCGGGTATTTGAGGGGAATAATTTCCTTAAGGACACACTGTGTATTCACTAGGCTTGATTTATTCCTATACTATTTTCATAATTTATTTTGACTTTCTAGTTGTACTAACTTTCTATTTCTGTTTTTTAGAGAACTTATTGTCTTATTGATTTTACAGCAATATAGATTGAATAACAATCTTAAAGAAATTAGTTTATTGTATTATGTATTCTATTTGTCGAGATTAAAACCTGTGTGGTTTTCTACTCTTTCTAAATTTTATTATTCTGATTTGAAGATGTAAAAACTTCATGAGAGTATTGAAATTCAGAAAATGATTTGAAGAGCATAAAAAGTTCATCGTTTTCTGTGAAACTGTATATATAAACTTTGATTTGTATTTTTCATACGTATTTTTTATGGATTATGGTATTGTTACTGTTATGGGTTTGCCATTAATTAAACTCTTCTGCTGTTATCAGTGAGAAATGGTAATTGATAACAAAATTCCTTCTGCGACCGTTGTTGTAACGACGATAGCCTCGTCAAGCCGCACTACTGTTCCTCCGGATGAGAAATTGGGGCAATTTTCTGGAGTCAACTTCAAAGGATGGTAGCAAAGGGTGTTTTTCTGGCTTACCACACTTGGTATGCAAAATTTCATTATTGAAGAGCCTATCGTGCCTATTTCGGAGATGTTGGATAATGAGAAGTTCATGATCGTTGAGGCGTGGAAGAAGGCAGATTTTCTTTGCAAAGTCTATATCTTAAGCGCATTAGAGGATGGCTTGTACAATGTGTACAGTGTGATGAGTACTTCGAAAGAATAATGGGATGAACTTGAGAAGAAGTACAAGACGAAAGATGCATGCATGAAGAAGTTCATGATTGCCAAGTTTCAAGACTATAAAATGATAGACAACAAAACTATGGGAATCTAAGTTCAGGAACTTCGACTTATTTTTCATGACCTTATTGTTGAAGGTATGGTCGTGAATGAAACATTTCAAGTGGCTGCAATGATTGAAAAATTGCCTCCTTCGTAGAGAGATTTCAAGAACTATCTTAAGCACAAGCACAAATAAATAAAGTTGGAAGATCTTGTGATATGTCTAGAGATTGAAGAAGACAACAAAACAACCGAAGAAGTCTCGTCGAAATTCACTCATGGGAGCTAATATCATTGAAGAAACTTCTCCAAAAATTAAGAAGAGGAAGAGGTCTTCTTGACAGACTGAGGAGTAGAACAAAAAGACATTCAAGGGCAAATGCTATAATTGTGGAAGATTTGGTCACAAAGACCGTGATTGTTGTCTCCTGGAAAAGGATAAGAAGAAGGGACAAGCCAACATAGTGGAGAAGAATAATTACATTGATGATTTTTGTGCAACACTTTTGGAGTGCAACCTAGTTAGAAATGTTAATGAGTGGTGGATTGACTCTGGAGCCACTTGACATGTTAGTGCTGTTAAAGAAGAATTTGCAACTTACTCTATTTCTGGTCCCGAAGAAGAGATTTCCATGGGAAATAATTCAATAGCCAAGATTGGAGGTCATGGGAAGATATTCCTGAAGATGACATCCGAAAAGGTGTTAACACTTAATAACGTTTTTCATGTTCCTACTATTATGAAGAATTTAGTTTCTACTTATTTACTTATAAATAATGGATTCAAATGTGTATTTGTTTCAAATAAAGTTGATGTAAACAAGAATGAAATGTATGTTGAAAAAGGCTACCTCATGGAGGGCCTTTTCAAACTCAATGTAATGGTTGTTGATAGTATGAATTAAATTTCAGCTTCTTCTTATTTATTGGAGTCAAATAATTTATGGCATATTCATTTAAGATATGTTAATTATAAAACCATGCGAAAGTTAATTAATTTAGAAGTACTGCCTAAATTTGAATGTAATAAATGAAATGCCAAATATGTGTTCAATCTAAGTTTGTAAAACATTCTTATAAGTAAAGGAATTCAGATTTTTTAGACTTAATTCAAACTGTTATTTGCGATATGAAGTCGACACCATCTTGAGGTGGGAAAAAATATTTTATTACCTTTATTGACGATTGCACTCGATATTGTTATGTTTATTTGCTTAATAGTAAGGATGAAGCAATTGAAACATTTAAGCAATACAAGAATGAAGTGGAGAATCAGTTGAATAAAAGAAGTGATAAACGTGGAGAATATGAATCTCCTTTTGCAGAAATATGTTCAGAATGTGGAATTATCCATCAAACTGCTGCACCTTACACACATCAATCCAACAGAATTGTGAAAAGGAAAATCGAACATTAAAGGAAATGATGAATTCTTTATTAGTAAGTTCCGGATTACCATAGAGTTTCTGGGGGGAAGCTATCCTTACAGCTAACCAAATACTCAACATAGTACCCCACAGCAAAACACAATCTATTCCATATGAAAAAGGGAAAGGAAGAAAACCCAACTTGAAATACTTCAAGTGTGGGAGTGTCTAGCAAATGTACAAGTTCCTTTACCTAAAAGGGTTAAAATCAGACCAAAATTTGTAGATTGTGTTTTCGTTGGATATGCTACAAATGGTAAATCATGTTGGATTTTGGTTTATAAATCCGATAATCATGCGATTCATGTTAATACAGTAATGGAATCAAATAATGCTAAATTCCATGGAAGCATCCATTGGTGTAAAACTGAATGCGAGTCGTTAAGTGAAAGACCTAAGCGACTTCGGGAAGAAACAAAGAAAAATACGCCAAGTATAGAGGATCCAAGGTATAGTAAATGTCAAAGAACATCTACTTCCTTTGGACCAGATTTTATAATATTTTTTCTTGAAAATGGGCCTCAAACTTTTAAAGCGGCTATGTCGTCTTTTGATTCAGTGTTTTTGAAAAAGGCTATCAATAGTGAGATTCAATCAATTCTGGATAACCATATATAGGAAATGATTGATCTTCCTCCGGAAAATAAGCCTTAAGGTTAGAAATGGATATTTAAATGAAAAATTAAAGTTGATGGCACTATTGACAAATATAAGACAAGAATTGTTGTCAAAGGTTATAGAAAAAAGGAAGGCCTTGATTACTTTGAAACACACTCTCCACTAATAAGGATAACATCTATGAGGGTGTTACTGGCACTAGTGGCCGTGTATGGTCTTGAAATCCATCAAATGGATGTTAAAACAGCTTTCTTAAATAGAGAATTGAAAGAAGAGATTAACATGGAACAACCCGAGGGTTATATGGTTCTTGGTAAAGAAAGGAAAGTGCGCAAACTTGTTAAGTTATTTTATGGACTTAAACAAGCACCCAAACAATGACATGCAAAATTTAACCAAACAATGTTCGCAAGTGGATTAAAATCTACGAATGTGACAAATGTGTTTATATTAAAAACACTCCAGGTCATTAAGTCATTATTTGTTTATATATTGATGACATGTTGATAATGAGCAAAAGTATGGTAAATATCAATTCTACAGAGCACATGTTTGCTAACAAATTCGACATGAAAGACTTAGGAGTTACTGATGTGATCATAGGAATCAGAATTCACAAGACCCACAAGTTCTAGCATTATCACAGCCTCATTACACTGGAAAGGTAGTTGAAACTTGACAAGTTCAAGTATTTAGATTTTAAAATTGCCAAGACTCCAATTGACGTGAGTTATGCACTTCGAAAGAAATAAGGTCAAAGTGACTCACAACTGGACTATGCAAGAGTGTTGGGAAGTTTAATGTATATCATGAATTATACGCGACTAGACATAGCATGTGCTATAAGAACCTGAGTTAGTTTACAAGTAATCCCAATCAAATGCATTGGATGACAATGAAATGCGTTTTGGGGTATCGGAAACATATCTAAAATTATTCTTTTCATTATAACAAATATCCCTCCGTGATCGAGGGATATTGTGATGCAAATTGGATCACCGGATCATCTGAAGTTAAATCCACGATTGGATATGTTTTCATAATCGGGGGTGGAGCAGTATCTTGGAAATCATCCAAACAAATGTGTATCGCCCGTTTTATAATGGAATCTGAATTCATTGCTTTAGATAAGGCTAGTGAAGATACTAGCTCCAAACTTTCTTGGAAGATATTCAATTTTGGCCCCAACCTTTGGCACCTATTTGTATACATTGTGATAGTCAAGCGAAAATTTGTAAGGCAGGGACTATTATGTATAGCGGAAAATCACGTCATATATGATAGAGACACAATAGCATTAGACAACTACTCTCTAGTGGTGTTATAAAAATTGACTACATAAAGTCGGGAGATAACGTGTCGGATCCAATTACAAAAGGCCTATCTAAAGAGGCAGTTAAGAGATCATCAAATGGAATGGGGTTAAGCCCTAGGACAAGTCATCATGGCAGCAACTCTACCTAACAGACTGGAGATCCCAAGATCTAAGTTCAAAGAAATCAAACAAAGTTATGAATGATTGATTGTTTGACTTATATTGTCAAGGTATAAAATAAAGCTCGACGGTTCAAAGATATCAACTCTACCGATTGACAGAGTATATCCGATATTAGCTCACTATGAAAAGTTCAATGAGAAACCAATTTATCAAGATGCAATTAATTCTTGCATGAAAAACATACACACATCTGTTCATTCCTTTAAGTTTATAGTCATTTCCCATTCATGTGGAGGATTATTGGATTTTGTTATTAATAACAAAAGAGGTGTGAATGAAAAATGGTGGGAAAAGAAATGGAGGGAAGTGAAATTTTGGATTACTTCACTTTGCTAATGTAATTTATCCCTCATTAGTAGAAGGAAAGAAAATCTTTGTGTATATATAGAGAAACTCATCTTTTGGCTCTTAAAGAGTTAAGGAGAAGGCAACGAAAAAAGCAAGTTAATATCAATAAAATACAAAGGTGAAATTATCCCACTTTATAGTATCAGAGCAACCACTACTCTGACGAGAATTTCGATCCTCAATCTCAACTCTTAATTCTCGTATTCACCAGTTCCTTAGAGATGGGAAAGCCCCAAAGCTCTACTTCTATATCCACCACAAATTCAGCTGATTTCTTCACTTCTAGTGTCGCTCAAGTTGTGTAGTTTTATCCTTCATCCCAAATTCCAATAAACCTATTTGGTAGCACTAATTTTACTTTCCATATTTATGTGAGGACATGACCTGATGCCATTTCTTGATGGCGCCAGCCCCGCCCCACTCCTCCCCTCCCCCACCCCCCCAACCAAAAAAATAAGACAATAAAGAAATTGCAGACCCAGGCTATAGAATTTGGTTTCTCTAAAGATAGCCTCATATGAAATCCTCTAATGGCATGCGTTGACGCTTCAATTGCACCCACTATAGCTACTGATGAAATATCTCAACAGGCATGGTACATGCTTCATACGAATTATGCTAATAAGTTGCAAACTCGAATATATAGTCTTCGTGATCTGCTCGCCAAGACTACATGGGACAAGTCAGTATCAGACTATCTTCGGGAAATTTTATCAATAGTCGATGAACTTGCAACTGATGGCACCCCAATTAGTAATGTTGAACTGGTTGTTAAAATTCTCAACCGCCTAGGCCCTGAATATTGTGAGATAAGTGCTGCAATCCGTGCTTGGGACATACCAATGTCGAACTATTCTTACGCATGAAGAACTCAAAAAGACCGCCCTTTCCGTCATAGCAAATGTAACATAGAAAGGTTCAACCAACCACAGCTTCAATCGCGACTACACCAACAATCGTTAGAACGTTAAACAATCACAATCACTATGGACAAATAGTTGTATCCAACAACCCTACAATGGTCCCCCATTTGGTGTAAATTAATTGTCTTCTTCTCCATCCTTCTGGAGACAAAACTTCCAAAGCGACCCCCAAGGACGGGTTCAATGCAAGCTTTATGGAAAACTTGGTCACACTGCAAATGTATTTCACTCGCGATCTCACAACCACATTGAGGCCAAGGAACTTCTTGTTGCGTGACAAGCCCAGCAAAATATTACTCCGTGGGTTCATGACACTGGAGTCTCTCATCATATCATCGCTGACTAATATAATCTCATGCCACCATTGGACTACACTGGTACTGAGGAAATCTGCATGGGCGATGGTAAGGATATCCTGATTACTCATACTGGCTCATTCACCCTCTGTAACTCTTTCCAAAAAAAAAATTATCTCTATAATCTTCTCTATGCACTGCATATTAAATGAAATCTTATTTTAGTTTCCAAGTTGTGCAATCAAAACTGCACTTCTATTGAATTTTTCCCATCTTTCTTTGTTGTCAAAGAGCTGAACATGGGAGAAACATTGGTTCGAGGCTAGAATATAAATGATTTGTATGAGTGGCCAATGTCTAGTTGTATTGGGAAAAAACTCAATTTAAATTAAAGATGATGTGCCATGACACGTGGGCTGGTCAAATAGTCAAAGTGTAATAATCCAGCAAAAGGCACGGGAACTGACAGATACGGGAACAGGAATGAAAATAGGCACGGTAAGGAATTTAGACACGAGTTCCATACCAATTCAAGTCATTTAATTCCAACGGATGAAAAGAAGCGCCGAAGACGAGAATCTGGTGGCAAAAGTAGTCCAAATTCATTAGTAAATGCTTGATACGTTACATAATCAACATTTAATAGCAATGATTGTGTAACGTTTCATTAAATGGTCTTTATTATTTAGACTAAACCATTACTCCTTATAAACTATAAAAGGAGAAGGTTTCATCATTTGTAGGGACATACAATATTCTTGACAAATACTAAATTCTTACTGCTTTATATTTATTCTCTGAAAACCTATTATTTTTGTCTCTAGATTACCAATATATCGAACAACAACGACAATAATAACCAGGAAAACCAGATTCACCAAGTGGATGATGATGAATTCAACAACGTTAACCCTCAAGCTTATCCACATGGATCTCGAGAAGGAATTCCAAATGATATGTCTGAACATGTTCATGGAGGAGTTGAAACAAGAGATGAACTTTTAATGATAATAATCGACTCACGAATTGACAAAGACTTGCAAGCTTTTGTTAATCGATTGCCTGCTGCACCAGCAACGCCAAATAACAATACGTTGGAAAACCCCCGCTCAGGTCTAGTTACTTGTGGCAATGGAGCAACTCCCAGTGATTCGCAAGAAGGAGAACTAAGGTAATGCAAGTAATTCCCACCTTCAAAATTTAGTACTAACCTTGCAGAAACAACTCAAGGAGCAGAATGAGCGTATCGAGCAAATTCCTGGAGTTCTACATGTGATAAAAGGAGTAGATGTGGATAAATACTCGCAACAACCTTGGAAACCAAAAAAATTCAAAATGCTTGATATCCCAAAATATGAAGGTACAACTAACCCACGTGACCATGTAACTGCATTTACAACAGGAGTGAAAGGCAACAATTTGACCAAACAAGAAATTGAGTCAGTGTTGGTTAAAATGTTTTGGGAGACGCTTACCAAGGGTGCATTAATCTGGTATTCTCTTTTACCTGAAAATTCTACAAATATTTTTGCTGAGCATGCAGATTCTTTTATAAAAGCACACTCGCGACCTCAGAAGGTTGAAAAAAGAATGGATTATACCTTCAAAATCAAGCAAGGGAACTCTAAATAGCTTAGAGATTTCGTTGACAGATTCCAACGTGAAAGAATGATGTTACCCCGTGCACCGGATAATTTGGCAGCAATAGCTTTTGCAAGTAATTTGAATGACAAAAGTTCAGAAGCCACGAGAAGACTTAAAGAAAGGCTTTGTGAATTTCCCGCAACTAATTGGAAATATGTTTATAACAGGTACAGTACGAAGCTCAGAATTGAAGAAGATACCATACGTCAACCTCAACGAGAAGAAATGAGCGGGTCCAGAAGATCTGAAGCCGAAAAAAGGTCAGGTAAGAACAGGTACGATCCATATATGGGACCTGCAAGAAAAGACCCACGTTCTAGGCAGCGTAATCAACATTATGATCAAAGATCGAGAGATAGGGGAACCGGATCTTCATCTAGGTTAAAAGGCGATCGAAACAACCAAGAGCCATGAGATGATGGTAGGAATTTAATGGCACGATTTGCTGGTTATTGTTTCAATGTAACTAACCCCGAGCTCGTAAGTATTCTAAAGAGTATGGGAGATAGGTACGGTGGCCAAAAGAGATGCGGTCGCATCCAAATAGATGTAACCCAGACCATTGGTGTGAATTTCACAACAACCATGGACAAAAAACATTAGAATGCATATTTCTACAGAGTGAGGTAGATCATTTATTGATGCAAGGATATCTCACTGAGTTAGTTAGTTAAAAGGGAAAGTAAGCCTACATGAACAATAGGCAGGAGCCACCGAAACCACCTTCACCTAAGAGAATAGTAAATGTCATCAGTGGAGGGGAAGATATATGCGGAGTAATGTACACGGCTCCAAACAAAGTTTTCAAAATGACGATGACACACGGAAAGAGAGTACGACAAACCTTAGAACATGAGAGTATAAGCTTAGATGATGCAGATACGGAAGGAGTGACTAAACCCCATAACGACGCTCTGGTAATATCTTTAGTTATACATTACACTGATGTAAAAGGGTTTTGATTGATCCAGGAAGTTCTGTATATATCATTATACTAAGAGTGTTGAGGGAAATGCAAGCTGAAGATAAAATGATACCAAAGGCGCATGCTTTGTCAGGCTTTGACAATTCAAGTGTGGTAACAAAAGGTGAGGTAATTCTGACGACTTATGCTGCAGATGTTATTAAAGAAACTACTTTTCAGGTAGTTGACATGGAAATGGCATACAATATAATTATGGGGAGACTATGGATTCATGATATGGGTGATGCTCCATCAACCTTACATCAAGTCATTAAATTTCCATCACCCTGTGGAATATTTCAAATTCGAGGGGATCAAGAAATAGCCAAGAGTATCAATGCAATAATAGATACGAGTACCGCGAGTAAAGAGAAATATCAATTACTGGAAACAGTTCAAGGCATCAGCAATGAAACTTCAACTGAAAAATGGATTTAGATTCAAGGCCCAATGTAATTCAAGAACCTGAAGAAAATGAGAATATCAAAACGACAATAGGAGAACTCGAAGATATGGTGTTATTCGAACAATTGCCAGAGAAAAACGTTTATGTAGGAGCCAATCTAAATCCCGACATGCGAGGTATGTTAGTTGAATTTTTAATAACTAACGTAGACTATTTTGCCTGGTCCCCTGCCGGTATGACAGGTATTCCACCGGATGTGATGGCTCATAAGCTTACTGAATACCCATCTTTTACTCCAATTAAGCAAAAGAAAAGAACACAATGAGCTTTCACAAATCAAGTAATTCAGGATGAGGTCCAAAATTTGTTGAAAATCGGGTCAATTCGTGAGGTAAAATATCATGATTGGTTAGCTAACACGGTGACCGTACCTAAGAAGAATGGTAAGTGGCGAGTTTGTGTAGATTACACTGATCTAAACAAAGCTTACCCAAAAGATTCTTTTCTTTTACCCCATAAAGATCAATTGATTGGTGCAATTGCAGGTCATGAACTTTTAAGTTTTTTAGATGGATATTCGGGGTACAACCAAATTAAAATGGACGCCAGTGACTAAGAAAAAAATTCCTTCATCATAGACCGGGGGACTTACTGTTACAAAGTAATGCTCTTCGGTCTAAAAAATGCTGGAGCAACCTATCAAAGGTTAGTCACCAAAATGTATCAAGAACATTTGGGAAAAACTAAGGAGGTATATATAGAGATATGCTCGTCAAAACCCAGCATTATCATGACCATATTTTCCATTTGACTGTTACCTTTGAAATCTTGCGAAAATTCAATATGAAACTCAATCCTGAAAAATGTGCATTTGGAGTTGCTTTAGGTAAATTTTTAGGTTTTCTTGTTTCTAACGTGGCATTGTGGTAAATCTTTCCCAGATTAAAGAAATTGAAGAAATACATGATGTCCTTATTAGTAAACAGTAAGTTCAAAGATTAACGGGAAGGATAGCGGCCCTGGGTAGATTTATTTCAAAATCATCAGAAAAATGCTTCAAATTTTTCTCTGCGCTCAAAAAGAAAGATCATTTCGAGTGGAATGAAGATTGTCAACAAGCTCTGAGAGATTTGAAAGTTTATTTATCAATTCCTCCTTTACTGCGAAACCTAAGGAAGGTGAGAAGTTACTCATTTATTTAGTAGTTTCAGAAGTAGCGGTAAGTGCAGTCTTAGTTCGTGAGGACCAAGGTAAGAAATCTCCAATTTATTATGTGAGTCAAACTTTATTAGCTGCAGAGACAAGGTACCCATAACTAGAAAAATTAGCATTAGCTCTTATCATGGTATCTAACTACGGCCTTATTTCCAATGCCCTCCTATTATTGTTGTTACTGCTTTTCTATTACAAAATATGTTGCATAAACATGAACTATCAGGAAAATTAGCAAAATGGGCTATAGAACTAAGTGAATACGAAATAATTTACCAACCTCGAACTGCTATTAAATCCCAAGTACTCGCTGATTTTGTAGCTGATTTTAGTCAAGGCTTGCAGTTCGAAGCAGAAAAAGAATTACAAGTTTTTAATGGTGCTAATCCGGGGACATGGCTATTATTTACTGATGGTTCATCTAAGGTAAATGGGGTATGCTTAGGAATTGTTCATATACCACCTACGGGTGAAATAATTAGACAAGCTATAAAATGTCACCCTGTAACTAATTATAAAGCAGAGTATGAAGCTGTGATTGCAGGTTTAGAGTTAGCATTAGAGTTTGGTATCACGCAAATCGTATTCAAAAGCGACTCACAGCTCGTAGTAAATCAAAAGCTGGGGACTTACGTGGCTAGGGAAACTCGAATGCAATAGTATCTCGAAAAGGTACGGGAATTAATAAGACAGTTTCAAACTTGGAAAGTGATACAAATCCCAAGATAAGAGAATTTGGAAGAGGATGCTTTGGCCAATCTCGCATCTGCAACAGATATAGCAAAAGATGCCAATGCTTCAATCATACATTTGTTCCACTATGTTCTTGATTCTGATAAAAATGAGGTAAACTTTAATCACTTAACTTGGGATTGGAGAAACGAAATCGTATCTTTTTTGCAGTACAGAATCGTACCTGAAGACAAGGTGAAGGCTCATGCACTTAGAAATAAAGCCGCTCGTTATTGCCTATATCAAGGGAACCTTTATCGTAAAATGTTTGGTGGACCATTAGCTAGGTGTCTCGGACCTTCTCAAACAGAATTTCTGATGAGGGAACTACATGACGGACATTGTGGAAATCATGCAGGAGGCAGATCACTTGTAAAGACATTGATTCGAGCAACATATTACTGCCCTAAAATGGAAGAAGAAGCTAATGATTGCGTATCTAAGTGTGACAAATGTCAAAGGTATGGGAATACCATGCATAGACCATCTGAGTTACTACATCCTGTCATAGCTCTGTGGCCCTTTCTGAAACGGGGAATGGATATCGTGGGACCATTACCCCTGGAAAAAGGTCAGGTAAAGTTTCTACTCTTACTTACTGATTATTTCACTAAATGGGTAGAATCATGGGCGTTTAAACAGGTACAAGAAAAAGAAGTTAATGACTTCATTTGGAGAAATATAATTTGCCGTTTTGGTGTTCCAAAGGAGATTGTGTCTGATAATGGATAACAATTCATAGTAGCTCAAGTCACAAAATTCTTTCAAAGTTGACAAATCAATAGAATTACGTTGACACCGTATCATCCAGTAGGTCATGGGCAAGCAGAGTCTAAAAACAAAGTAATTATCAACTAACTTAAGAAAAGGTTACAAGAGTGAAAAGGCAATTGGCATGAGGTATTACCAGCTGTATTATGGGCATATCGAATGACGGCAAAAACAAGTACATGAGAAAACCATTTTCATTGGTTTATAGTGCGGAAGCTTTCATACCATTTGAGATAAGTGAACCTAGTACACGATGTTTTCAAGAAGAGGAAAACTCGAACGACGAAGAGTTACGAGTAAATCTTGATCTACTTGAAGAGATAAGAGAAGCAGCATTAATAAGGATGGTAGCTCAAAAATAAGTAATTGAGCGATAGAATAGAAAGGCACGCCTCAGGTTCTTTAAAATTGGGGATTTCGTGTTAATAAGTGTTCCAGTCTACGAAATCAGCTAATTCAGGAAAGCTAAGTCCAACGTGGGAAGGACCTTATAGAGTTCCTGAAATTGCGGGGAAAGGAGCATACAAGGTAGAGACAAAGGATGGCAAGGATTTACCTTCACATTGGAATGCCGTTCGTTTAAAGAGCTATTACTTCTAAGGAAGTACCCATGGTCAGGTATTGCCATGTTAAATTTTTCTTTTGAATTGTTAAAATTATACTAACGATTTTAGACGCTAGGAAAAAACCCTAACACGTGCCAAATGATGAGTCACGGCCTGCACCGCAAAATGGAATACTCTTAAATTCCTAGCTCAAGGTTACATTAATCTGATGGATATACACACGAGTTTGTCAATCTTCATATATAATCGCACCCATGAGTCCCATATATTTTTCCATTTTAGGAGAAGGACCAAAATCTGGGAGCAAACACACAAGTGTTTGAGGCTTCATATTTCACCACTCAAACACTTGGGGGACTTTGCTATATACACACGAGTATGTGCAGAAAAATAGATACGAGAGAGCAAGATTTAAAAATCAAATCAAGCTTTGAGAAGTCAAGTATCAATCCAAAAGCACTCATCGTAGTGTTCTTTCTTTTTTAGAACACTTCTTAAAGCTTTCCTAAATATGTAAAGGCAGGGTCATGACTATGTATTAAAAACAGATTACAAAAAAACCTTTTATATTTTATGAATCTGTTGAAAGAAAACAGTTACGAGAAAGTTGTAGATGTACTTCAATGCATGTAATTCTCAATCTTGTCAAAGTTTATGAATAAAAATCTGTCAAGGGTTATTCTATACAAACATGTATATTCCTATTTCTTTCATCGTACTATAACACTATTATGAAGTTGAGACGTCTTCTTCATTAAGTGTCGATAAATAAAAGGGCCCTCTTTTATCTTCCCCATGACGATAACACATGAGAAGAATCATGAAAGCATTTTCTGAAATGATAAAGATGCTAACCTATTCTCTAAGTCCTAAAAAGACCAATATGCAAGAATAGGATAAATAGAAAAATATTCCATAAAGTCTAGAATGAAGTAAACAGACCAGAATAAAGAAGTATTAATCAAAATTCTCGTCATAATAGGCTAAGAGAAAAACTTAGTCATTAGAATATAATTGTTTTTAAAACAAATGCCCCGTAATGGAAGCTGGGGACTTCAGTAAAAAACCAATAAATTACATCATCAAAGAGAAAAAAACGAAAAAATCAAGAACTTAATTGTTCACTGAGGGAGTTGGAACTTCAGAAGTTGAAACTTCACTTTCAGAGGCATCAATTGGCACGGTAACAACTTCTGAGGAAACAACAACAGGGATGGAGTCAGTGAATTCCACAGTTTCAGCAAGGGTAGTAGTTGTCATGGGAACTTCCAGTCATATAGACTTTTTCATAGAAGTTTCACCTTCAAAAACTGGAACCGTAGCTTCAACCACATAATTAGTTACTTCTGAGTTCAATAACTAATCTGCTCCATGAATTCAAGAGCTGGGGAAGGGGTACTAATACTTTCAAGGGCTGGAGAAGGAGTATCATCAAGTTGTTGGCTTTTCTCGATAATGTCCATAACTTTGGCCAGTTCATATTGTATATCAAAATTTTCTTGTGTAGCCTCCATTAATACATCACGGTGAGAATTCAAAAAAAGGCCAACTCAGTTCTATGTTGAAATTCTCTTCAAGGGCATTGTATTCTTTCTCCAAAGCCTTGTATTCCTTTTCCCACATAGCAATGTCATTTTTTGCTATTTGGTGCTCAGCTAGGTGGGAGTCCAGTGAAGCTTCAAGAGAGGCGTGAGAATTCTCCAAGGGTACGAATTTTCTCTGAGGAAATTCTCAGATCATTCTGAGCAAAAGATAGGTTCTCTGCCAACTACCTTTCGTATTCCTCCTTTTTCTCCAAAAGAGCATTGAGTTCTTTAACCTTATCATTGGCTATAGATAAAGAGCTTTCTAAAATCTCTTTATCCTTTTTAAGTTTACCCCATGAGGCGTAAGCAATTCCCAACTCTGAAGATAAACTACGATTCTGATGCTCCAATTGTACTTTGTTCCCCTGTAATTCTTCTATAGTCCCTTGAGCATTCTCATATTGATCCTTCCAATTTGCTGCTTCAAGTAAGGCATCCTCAGCAATTTTCCTAGCTTCTGAGATAGCCTTTGTAGACTCACGATCCTTTTTCTCCTACAAAGAAACTCGTCCCATCAGCTTACTCCCAATGAGATAGCCTACGATTATAAGATGTAAAAGTCACGACTTAGAAAAAAAAATATTCAAGGTCAAGAAAATTACCTTTAAAGTTGAATGAACTATGTCATTCATCAAGGTGTAGTAGCTGTGGCTTTGCATCTCGTTGATCTCAATCTCCCCAATAGGAGGCTCGAGCCAAGTATTTGCACCTCCATATTTTCTTAAAAGTCTTTGAGTGGGAGGAACTTCGAGAGTAACACTCCTCATAGCCACACCTTTATTACTGGAGCTAACCTCCATTAGAGGGGCGGATGAAGAAGGAACAATAGAGGGGGTGTAGAAGAAAAACTAAACACTATAGGGGTTGTAGAAATTGAAGCAGAAAGTGAAGGAGAAGCTGTTGAAACTGATTCAGGAACGGGAATAGAAGTATTCAAAACTGGTGAAGGAATGGAAGCAATCATTGGTGATGAAACACTTACAAGTGGCAAAGGAATGGAAGAAGTAGGAACGAATGAAGAAAGATGGGATTCATCAAAAATAGGTCCGAGCTCGCCACTGCAAAATCCACTATCCAAGGGGGCTGAGTTGGTTCACTCGTGTCTATTGGCACGGTCTCCTCGTAAGAAAGAATTAAGACATGCTCGGTGGTTGAAGGTTGAGTAGGAATATCTTCAATTTCATCATCATGGATGACTCGTCTTCTAACCCTTGGCCTGGTTATTAATGAGGCATCGTCCTCTTCTTCTTTCTCCGTACCTTCTGCTAAAGATTTTATTTTTTAATGCAAGGCTCGTGCCTTGTCCATGTCTAATTCAGCATTACCAAACATACGAATGGCCATAGCCACTTTGGCTGCCATTCATCTGTAGCCAAATCCTGATCAAAAGAAGGATATGCAATCAAAATCAATGAAAAGGTGCTTAGGGCCTAAAACATGTGTGAAAGAAATACGATACCATGTGTTTTGACTTTCCAGTCATGTATGGCAGAGATTGCTTTCCAAGTTCTTTGCTCCTTAGGAGAAATCTTCAAAATTGAATCTACCCAACCACGGAAGTTGGGAACATGTTCCACATGTCCCATGGTTGCTACAAAAAACCAAAAAGAAGTGAAGTCAGAATCAAAATTCAAAAACAAAAAATACGTACAGTATAATAGGAAAAACGTACGTGCAAAATTCCACTTCTCAGGTAAGGGAATGTTTGTTTCACCAAGTAAGACCACTATACGAACACCAACATAACGGGCGTACCATCATTCATTTTTTTCGTCTACTTGGCTTACCAAAACCTTCTTACTCCTCGGAGTTAAGGTAAAAAAACCCGTGACGTATCAAGTTAGGATGGCATAGATGAATGACGTGAGAAAAAGTGAAATTGATATTGGCTTTTGGGGATAGAAATCTTAAGCAAGCCACTGTCCTCCATACCAGGGGACCAACTTTGGCTAAGCATATATTAAAGAAACGGCAAAAATCAAGAATAACCGGGTCAATTGGAGGTTTAAAGCCCAAAGTAAAATGATAAGTGTAAACAAAAGAATACCCAATCCTGAAAGAAGAAATTTTTTGGTTTGGGGCAGGAATAGACATTCTAAGGTTGTTTTTCCAGTTACAATCTTTCCTAATGGAAGGGATTGTGAGTTCGATAACTACAGTAGGGTAAGTATCGGCTTTATCTAAACCAGCAACTTGTTTTTCAAGAGATTGTCTATCACTGATAAAAGATAAATTGCTGGGTACGATTTCGTCTACCAAAGGTTCTCGAGAAGAATAAATAATTTCTTTACCTTTAGAAGAAGGTGTCTTCAAAATAGAACTCCTGGAAGAAGAACCGGAAGAGCCGCCTCAAGCAGATTCTGGTCGAAGTCTACCACCTCTACCTCATCTATGTGTAATAGGGGCATTTGGAAAATTATCCAATATCGGAACTTTTTTAGGGTTAGGGTTTGAAGATGCCATTTTTGAACAAAGGGGGATTGAAGAAACAGTGAAAGTAAAGAAGAGAGTACTAAATGTTTTTGGAGAAGAAGACAAAGAAAGAAAAAGGTTAAATATGTATACGATTACAAGCGTCAAACTCAGAAGTGTAATGATGGAAAGCCTATAATAAAGGCAACTATCACTTCATGAATAGTGGAGTAAAGAGGCTTTGAGAAGAGGTGTAAAATGGCCAATCCAATCAAAGGATGACATATGTAAGAAGCATTAAATAAGAAAGACAACTGAGACGTCAATATTATCAGACGCATTAATTGTGATAAAAATTTCCTTTTTAATGAAGATCCACTTCCCAATTATTTAATTGATAAATAAATGGAAAGTGGGGGGGGGGGACTATCTGTATTGGGAAAAAACACAATTTAAATAAAAGTTGACGTGGCATGACACATGGCCTGGTCAAATAGTCAAAGTGTAATAATCCAGCAAAAGGCACGAAAAATGACATATACAGGAAGAGGAATGAAAATAGGCACGAGAAGGAACTTAGACACGAGTTTCGTACCAATTCGAGTCATTTAATGCCAACAGATGAAAAGAAGTACTGAAGACGAGAATCTGGTGGCAAAAGTAGTACAAATTCATTATTAAATGCTTGATACGTTACAAAATCAATATTTAATAGCAATGATTGTGTAATATTTCATTAAATGGTCTTTATTATTTAGATTAAGCCGTTACTCCTTATTAACTATAAAAGGAGAAGGTTTCATCATTTTTAGGGACACAGAATATTCTTGACATCATACTGAAATACTAAATTCTTACTGCTTTATATTTATTCTCTGAAAGCCTATTATTTTGGTCTCTAGATTATCAGTAACCCGATTTTTTTCTCAAAATTCGAGTTTTGACCAAATTACATTTTTTGGTTAAACACTAGTATCACCATTTGCTCTCACTTGTAATGATGTAGTCGATTGGCTTGAGTATTAACATTTTATTCAGCTATTTGATGTCTTGAGTAGCTCCATATAATGTATTATGACTTGTGTGTGTCCTCAGTTTTGCTTTTTATGTGTTTTGGAATTAGTTCAAAAGAATGAATTTCATGTTTGAAGCTATAAGTTGGAAGAGTTAATCAAATTTGAATTTTTAGTATTTGATCTCAGAAAGAAGCTTTATTATTCCGTTAGTCCCCGGATGGTGATTTTGGACTTGGGCGCATGCTCGAAATTTTATTTGGATATCATTAGAAGATTTCGGCACTAATCAGTGAAAGCTGGAAATTTGAAGGTTTGAAATGTTCATAAGTTTAACCGGGACTTGACTTTGATGATATCGAGTTTGAACTGTGGTTTCGGAAATTGAAATAATTTAATTATATCATCTAGGACATGTGTACAAAATTTGGGTTCATTCTGGATTGATTTGATATGTTTCGGTACGAGATTTGGAAGGTTAATAAATTCAAAGTATATTAAAGTTTGATTTGAGGTACGATTCATCATTTCGATATTGTTATGTGTGATTTGAGACCACGAATAGGTCCCCTTTATGTTATAAGACTTGTTCATATAGTCGGACGGGGTCACAAGTGGTCCAGATGAGTTTTAGACTTATTGCATGTTGCAATTGGCTGAGGTTGCTGGTTGTAGCATCTGTGGAATAATGGTCGAAGAAGCAACTTCACAATGTGGGGTTTGCTTTGCAGAAGCGAAAAGGGCAAGCGGGCATGAAGGTTGCAGGTGCGGACGCATGGGCGCATCTGCACGACGGTAGATGTTGTTCGATATGCGTAAAAGCGCGACCACATAAGCGGGGAAAAGATTGCTGAAGCGATGACTGTCGGGTTCAGAGATTTCTCGGAGAAGCAAAATTTGTACCGCAGAAGCGGAGGTCAGAGATGGGACAATATGATCTCCTATGCGATTAAGCCTGGGCAGAACCTATAATTCGAGGTTTTTATTCTTATTTCATATTTTGGGAGTTTGGAGCTCGATTTGGGCAACTTTAGAGAGGAATTTCAGAACATGAATTGGGGTAAGCATTCTTAACTCGGATTATATTTCATGAATTAATCTTCACTTTTCAGCGTTTGATTATTGAAATTGTCTATAATTTTGTAAAACTTCAAGTTTGAATATCAATTCGGCACCGGATTTGAGTGAAATTAGTATAGCTGGACTCGTAATTGAATGAGTCATCGAATTTTGTGAGTTTTTTCACGTTTCGAGACATAGGCCCCACATTGACTTTTGGTTGACTTTTCGTGGAATAGAAAGAGAGTTGGACATGTAAGAGAGTTGGACATTGTGACCCCAGTTCACCCACCATGAACATGTCGTGACGACACCTAATCCCTACAACTAGGTAAGCCTAAAAATGCGAAAAACAAATCAAACTTGCGAAAAATAAATAATTAAGCTTGAACAACTATAAGAGAAATTTAATATAAGTGCCGCTCGACATATACAACTCAATCATCACGGAAAATCTATAACGACATCCCAAAACCCAAAAACTCATGGTAAATACAGGCTAATAAAAATATAGTACACTACTCTAACTCTAGGATGTCTAATCAAATGTAAGAAAGGAAGGCTATCTAATAATGCTGGAATAAGATAGAGACTCCTAGTCTGCGGATGCGGCAGAAGTACCCCGAAGTCTCAGTTAGATCTCTCCGTCTCGAGAGTGATACGTCTGGGAGGAGGTACCTGGATCTGCACATGAGAAAAATGCGCAGAAAAAACATGAGTACACTACAATGATACTTAGTAAGTGTCAAGCCCAACCTCATTCGGGTAGTGACGAGGAAGGTTAGAGACCTACTGAAATAAAATAATAAAAGGATAAGGAAAACAGTATAGATAAAGTCTACAGCGAGAATCTAAACATGATAAATAAGGAAAGCAGTAATGGAAAGTGGAAACAAAACAATATAACGCATACTGCTCACAACAGGAAATTATAACCGAGGATCTCAAGGTATGCCAAGGATCTCTTTGTATCCTCATCATATACACGAGGGATCTCTTGGTATCCCGATGATCTCTTAGTATCCTCAATAGGTAAGCTGGGGATCTCTTTGTATCCGAGAATCTCTTGGTATCCTCAATATATATAAATACTAATGCCATGGATCTCTTGGTATCCCGTACTCTCAGTCTAGAACATAACACGTGCAGGTGATCTCCCGGGATGCCGACCCTAGTCCCAAATATAAACTCACAATAACAGCTCAATATATCGGAATAAAATGCTAAAACTCATAACAAGTAATAGTTATTCTAGCCTAACATTCTTCACAAAATACAAACAAGACAGTTTAAGCAAATAGGCAAGTAAGTCAACTAAACATGTTTCTCTAATCTAACACAAGTTAAACGCCATTAAAATAAACAGGTAAGCAAGAAAACTCAATTTAAGTACTTCAAGTAAAAATGGATTTTCAAAAATTAGCTCAACTACGCGCTCGTCACTTCACATACGAGGAATTCAAATATCAAATATCATGTCCTAAGGGGAAGGGTCCCCCGCACAAGGTTAGACGTTCTTACCTCGAACTGGCACAAACTCAACTAAAAACCAAGCATTTTCCATGAGTATCCGACTCCAAATGGCCCAAATCTATTCGATTCAACAAAATATTATAACTAACATCTCTAGCAACTGATTCTACTATTTAATTCAAAGCTAAGGCCGAAAATAGGCAAAATAACCAAAATGCCCCTAAGGCCAACATCTCGGATTCGAATAAATTTTATATTTTCAGAACCCTCATACTCTCACGGGTCTAACCATATAAAAATCTCTCAAATCAGAGGTCAAACAACCACTTAAAACTTAAATCTATGAAGTTTTTCCCATTTTTCATTCAAGAATCCGAAATTAATGATGAATTCATGATCAGATTAGTGGGGTTTAAGCATAAGAGAGTAGAGAATTATTAGCCAATCGTTGCCCTCGAAAACCCCTTGAAATCTCTCCCAAATCCGAGCTCCAAAGCTTGTGTTTTGATAAAAATTGCTAACCCTCGGTTTTGAAAATCTACCTAGATGTTTGTTCTATGCGATCGCAAGAGGACGAATGCGATCGCGAAGAGTAAATTTTAAAGGTTCAGAAAATTGACTATGTGAACACAACAATAGTCATGTGATCGTAGAAGAGAGAGATGAGGCAGGCTTATGCGATCGCATAGAGGAACTTGATCACTGAGCCACCGTTTCAATGCGAACGCAGGACTGCGAATGCGAAGAAGAAGAAGGCAGCATTGTGCGACCGCAATCAGGGTTATGCAATCGCATAGAAGGATTTGTCCCCCCTCTGGAATTTGCACTATGTGATCGCATGGGAAGGGATGTGATCACAAAGAAGAAGGCGTCTGCAACAACTGAAGGGAAATATCTGCAACTTTCACAACTCCAAGTTGACTCGTTGGGCATCCCAAACACACCCGGGGAACCTGGGACTGCAACAAAACCTACGTACATATACCATAATATTATTCAAACTTGTACCAATCCTTAAACAACCTAAAACAACACCAGAATTTAAACAAAGATTTGAGCCTAATAACTTAAAATTTTATCAAAATACGCTTTCGATCAAAAACCTAACCAAAGCACGTCCGAATGACCTAAAACTTTGCACACACGTCCAAACTGACATGACTGTGCTACTGAAACTTCTTGAATTCCATTCCGACCTTCGGATAAAAAATTCTCTATAGGACCGAATACTTTAATAATTCAAACTTCAGTATTTCAAGCCTAAATTAGATACGGACTTCCAAAATATATTCCGAACATGCTCCCTGCCCTGAAATCACCTAACAGAGCTAAAAATACCATTGGATTTACATTCCAAGGCCATCTTCACACTGTTTCGACTACGGACCACTTTTCAATACTTACGCTCTTATTTAGGGACTAAGTATCTCAAAACTCTTCGAAGCTCAACACTGAACGTTCCGACAAACCAAAATAGTAGAAATGAAATTAGGAGAAGCAGTTAATAATGGATCGGGTGCTAATTCCTAAAACGACCAGTTGGATCGTCATATAGTTCAACCACATCAAAAATAGATGGCAGGTAATGCCGAGCGTGCGGTGATAGAAGCCACGATGCCTAATTTTGCTAATATGACTCAGGCTATTGTTAAAGCTGAGATCACAGGGTATTTTGAACTCAAACAGTACATGGTACAACTGATTTAGTCCAACGGGCAATATGTGGATCTATTTAATGAAGATCCACAGAGGCACATTCAGAATTTCTTAGAAATTATAGATACCTGCAATTATCCAAATATTTCTAAGGACTATATCAGGCTGACACTTTTCCTTTTCACTGCAAGGGGAAGCTCTAGGATAGTTGCAGAAAGAGCTCGTAAACTCAATCCACACTTGGGTTGATATAGCACAAAAATTCTTAATCAAGTTTTTTCCCATCAAAAAGACAAAGTCATTTAGGAGTTAGATTTTTGGGTTCAAACAAAAGGATAGCGAGGCACTTCGTCAAGCTTGGGAAACATAGAAGAAGCTAGTCAGAGACTACCCCCATCATTGTCAGACTGATGAGGTATTGGGACACACTTTTGTTGATGGGCTAGATTAGGCATCAAAGATAAATCTTGATTCAGTTTGTGCGGGTAGTTGCATGGCAAAACCGTATTGTAAAATCCAAATCCTGCTAAATAACTTCACTGCTAATGATCATAATTGTCAAGGAGATGGAGATACACGAAAGGTAATTAAATAGAAAGCAGCCGGGTTGATTAAGCTTGATGATTTCTCAGCCATGAGAGCTGATATAGCAAAATTGGCAAATCATGTGAATAGAATGACAATGCAACAAACACAACAGATGCAACATGTACAACAGATTTCTCTTTATTCCGAACTTTGTGGCAACAATCATATAGGTGACATATGCCCCATGAATCAAGAATCAATATACTATGTGCTGCAACAGAGCAAAGGTCCAATAAACCAGCATGCACAATATGGGATCAGATACAATCCAAATTGGAATAATCATCCCAACTTCTCATGGGATAGCGATCAGCCAGATCAAAATCATTATAGACCCCAAGGAAATTTTAGTCAACCTAAAAAATACCCCAACAAACAAAAGAGAGTACGAATGACTTGGTGAAGAGTTTGTTGCTTGAGAATCAACAGCTTAGGACCAATTTTAGAAATCTTGAGAAGTAAATGGGGCAGTTAGCAGCAAATCAAAATACTAGACCTGTTGGAGCTCTCCCGAGTGATACTGCACCTAATCCTAAGGCTAAAGTAATTGCAGCTACCTTGAGAAATAGAAGATAATTAGAAGAAGTTCCAAAAAAAACAGAAGTATACAGCTAGATCTAAAGGAAAATTAGTTCCTAATCCCGTTAAGGACAATAAGAAAGAAAAGCAAGAAATTATGACAACGGCACCACCTCCGTTTCCACAAAGACTTCAAAAGCAAAAAGATGATGCTATGTACAAGAAATTCTTAGATATTTTGAGCCAAGTGCGCCTAAATTTTCCTTTGGCGGAAATTTTGTAGGAAGTGCCTAAGTATGCAAGGTATCTAAGAGATATTGTGTGAAATAAACGAAGACATACAGAGTTTGAAACAGTTGCACTTACTGAAGAGTGCAATACCAGATTTCACAGTAAACTTCCTCCTAAGTTGAATGATCCCAGGAGTTTCACAATTCTTTTGTCTTTTGGAAAATAAAAAGTAGATAAAGCCCTGTGTGATTTAGGGGCTAATATAAATTTGATGCCATCCTCTTTGTTCAAGCAAATCGGATTGGTGGTGCTTAGACTTACTACAATCACTTTACAGTTAGCAGATAGATCACTAGTTATGCTAGAAGGAATTATTGAGAATGTGTTAGTTCGAGTAGGGAAGTTTACTCTTTCTGTTGATTTTAGTGTTCTTGATTATGAGGCGGATAAGGAAGTACCCATTATTATGGGAAAACATTCTTAGTTACTTGTGGAGCAATTATTGATGTGAGGGAAGGAAAGTTAAAGATGAGAAAGTCACTTTTAATGTGTACAAGGGACTTAAGCTCCCTAAGCATTATGAGGATTTGTGCATGATTAATGAGGTAGAATCGAAGGGGATAGAGCAGAGTCCTTCTGTGAATTGTAGTGATCCACACAGGACAACTAAGTTAGGAGAGATGGTGTTACAAGCTGAGTGTGTAAAGATGATTGAGAAAAGAGCCAAAGATGAAAGAGGAGACCCCTAAGAGTGTGCAAAAGGCGGGACTTCATGGGATAAAAAAGAAGAGAAAGCGCCCAGCCTAAGCAGAGTAGCAGAGTCGTGCCACGACTATAAATAAGACGCTTGTTGGGAGGCAACCCAGCCTGTATTTTAATTTTTAATTTTTTTATTTTTTTTATATTGTGTCAAGTTTTGTGTTGTTTTTATTTTACAAAGTAGGAGAAGTCTTAGTACCCAAAGTGGAAGTTGAGGATCATGTTTGAGATTAAGTGTGGGGTTGTCCCGACCCTTAAGATTGAGAATCATGTCCGATCTAGGCCCGAGAGGGTCTCAAGGAGTATTTCTCACCCATGTTTAATATTTTTCTCTGTGATCATGCATCGAGGACTATGCTTAATATATGTGTGGGGTGGGGAAACTATTTTCCGAAGTGAAATTGTATAAATTTGTTTTATATTATTAAGTTTTCTTTTAGAACTCGTAGTATACATAGTCTAGGTTAAGAAAAAATATAATAAATTTAAAACAAAATTTTTGGCAGAATACATAAAATAATACCTGAACTTGTACCCGAATCCCTGTTACACATTTGTTGATCACGGGCAACCTTTTACACCCCAAACTTTTAAAAGTATGTTAGTTACACACCATTTTGATTACATGACAAGAGCTTATTTTACACACAAATTAGGCGAGTGAATAGGAAAGGAAATCGGTGAAATCTCGTATGTAACTGACACTTCTCCATTTTCTTATTTTTAATTAAAAATATCATTTTCTTCCTCAAGAGCTTAAACAAACAACCAACTCTTGCAACAATGGAGAAATTATTCCCTTTTGTTTTCTAAAAATCTCACCATAGAAAACTTCCCTCCCTCTCCTATAGAAAACAAACAATGAATTTGTTGTTGCCCTTCCCCTTTATAAATCTGAGTTTGAATCTATACCACGAATCGAGCAACCATGGATTTGGTCTTAACCAACTTTAATGGAGTTTTGAGTTTTGCATTATATTTCTTGTGTCAGATTTGAATCTAAACTCACAAACTCATGATTAATGTACTTGAGTTCCTAATTTTGCTTTATAATATGAAGGTGATTAAATGTGGATTTTTGGGTGGTATCTGGCGTCAATCTCCCAAGGAGAAGAGAAATATATGAAATGGAGAAGATGGTTAAGGGGTATAGGTGTAATTTTAAGTATTATATTTTTAAAATAAAAAATAGTGACACATGTCACTATCTGATTGGAGTGTTGAATCACACATGTTTTGGAAAATTGGTCAAGAAAAAAATAGTGTGTATTTGACACACTTTTAAAAGGTTGGCTGTGTAATAGGTTTTCCGTGAGTAACAAGTGTGTAACAGGGATTTGGGTACAAGTTCAGGTGCTATTTTATGTATTCTGCCAATATTTTTTAGAAAAAGCTCGAATTTTTCCCGATGATGGATCATTTGGATAATTTTCTTGAAGGATAAAGTCTGATTAAATATATCAAAAAGATTCTTTTTTAATAGTTAGGTAGTATTCCTTGGTTTTTCTTTGGGCACCAGTTCTTTTCCAAAGATGTAGTGCATGAGTTGAGGGTGCTTAGTGGTTACAAGCCGATTTTTGAGGTTGGGTGGTGGCAAATAGGTTGTTAGAATTAATTGAATTAAAATGTTATAATTGGCATGCTTAAGCGGGAAGAATGTGAAATTTTGTATGATCATACTTGTGTGCTAGTGTTTGATCATAGTCAATGGTAGAGTGTAGGGCTAAAAGGTGAATTGCTCCTTTATTGTTGAGACTTGTACATAGTTGGGGGTTTACTTGATAGTCCCATTGCTCGAGGACGAGAAAGAGTCTAAGTGTGGATGTGATGTTTTGCTTAAAGTATATACATTCGCATGTATATCACCTGATATCTTGCTTTTGTTTCGGGGATTTAGGATGTGAAATGTGTTAATTTATGTTAATTTGATGTGTTTCATGTGTAGGAATGATTCGGAGAAACCGGGGGTGAAATGTGAAAAATTAGAGCCAAAACGGATGAGAATAGGAAAATAGCATATTTCAGCGCCAGAAGTGGCGCCCAACCCTACCTGTAGCTCCAGAAACAGAATCAAAAATATTGAGGCGCCGTGGAGGCCGCTTGGCGCTGGCTAGGACGCCAGTGACGTGGATTTTCTCCTATTTCGCCCGGGCAAGGTTATTTCGGCCCTAGACCTAACCAACACGTATGAAAGCAAGACTAAACTTATTTGTGAAAGGGAAATGCCACTTTGGAGAAAAATATACACGAGAAATATCTGGGAGCAAGAACATCTCAGATTTCTTCATCTTTTCTAGTATTTTCGATTATTCAATGCAATTGTTTGCTAGAATCATGAGTGGCTAAAAATCCATTGTTCTGGGGTTGTGATTTAGTCATGAATATTGTTATTTAACTTGACTTAACATTGATTATAATTAACCAATATGGTTATTTCTTCAATTATGTGATCAATTGCTTCATTATCTGCCTAGAAGTTAGGTTCCATTTACTATCTAGGCTATGCTTGGGAAAACCGTGTTTAGATTAAAGAAGAATTGAAGAGAGCATGATATTAACCCTTAGGGGGAAAGGGGCAGATTTGTGGTTAAGATAGGAATATACCTAGTCACTGTGCTTAAGTAAATATCATAATCTTAATGTGTTCTTAATAGATTGATTTCATAGGAATATAGGCGTTAATCTATTTTGAATAGGCGAGTAGTACTTCGGGAGAAGGCTATGAGAGAAATTATCGATTAATTAGCAACCACGAATGAATTGTATGATAGAGAGAGTTAACTAGAACACAATAGGATTGGTGAATCGATCACAACCCTGGAATATCTGTCTCTATTGAATACGTAACAATCATTTTACTGCTTGATAATTTAGTTATAATTAAAATTATAGTTTAGTATAATCACATTCTTGAACTTGATTTTAGCTTGACTGAATAACAATTTTGGTGATTTTAGTGTATAGTTGGTACAAATCTCTGTAGGTTCGATACTTGACTTATCATTTTATTACTTATACGACCACATACTTATGTCTGCGTTTGGAAGCAACATACGTAAATAATCCTCTTTTCATAATTATATGATTAAATAAATCCAAACTAAGAAATCGTCGTACCTTGAGTTCTTAGTGCTTTTTATTCTAGGTGAGTTTCTTGATGAATTTCAAGGATGAGTTAATAACTTCCAAATAAGCTATAGAGGTGAGCGGTTAAAGAATGAGACAATATTGAAATTTTCGTTGATGACCTGGTATACACCCTCTCTCATTCCATCACTTTCCCCCTAAAGAAATTTGCCAGCAAAATAGATTTGTATCTCATTGCAGATTTTTTTTTTCAATATTGAATATTGAATTATATATTATATACTATAAAAATTATAGTAATCGAAATATAAGTTAATAAATAACACTTCAGTTGGTGGAACTCAATCATACCATCAAGCCAACTGGCGATTTGGCCAATATATTTATAATAATTAGCTACTTTGTCATCCACTATTTCCCAGCATCATTACTTAAGAATCTAGTATTTACTTAAAAAAATAATGAGTTCTTTTCCTTTAATATTGACTTAGCATGAATGTATCTAATAATGATAATAAGTTATTGTAGAAGAAGGAATCTTATCATGCCTAAGCACTTGGTATTTTAGGTACTTTAGCTTTTAATAATATCTTGCTGGACATGATTTTCTAACCAAACAACGTCAGATTTGTTGAAATTAATCTATAGAATTTTTCCATTCATCTTCATGCACCAATCTAAATCCCAGTTATATTTAAAATATAGCGTATGACCAATTCACGCATAGTAAGGAATGAAAAGGAAAATGGCAGTCCGGTACACGAAGCATCATGCATTTATATAGGGTCCGGGGAAGGATCGTTCTCCAAGGGCATGATGTAGACAACCTATTATGATGCAATTATCAGTGGTTGATTTCACTGTCCGAACTCATAGCCTATAGGTCGCACAGAGACAACTTTACCGTTTTTCCAAGGCTCTCTTTGAGTTAAAGGGACAAGAGGGGTTGCCCTTATGGTAAGCAACCCCCACTTCCAACCAAGAGGTTGTGAGTTCAAGTCTACCCAAGAGCAAAACGGAAATTCTTTGAAGGAATGATGCGAGGGGTCTATCTGAAAACATCCTCTCTATCCTAAGATAGGGATAAGATCTGCGTACATACTATCCTCCTCAAACCCACTAAATAAGAGTATACTAGGTTGTTGTTATCGTCGTCTTTCAGTTATTCAAAGGAATGATGATAATGATGTTGTTCGTACTAGATATACATAAAAATGTTTTCTCTACAGATGAAAATAGCCCCACAAGTCTAGGCAAAAAGAATAACTCTCTTTAGACAAAAACTTGGACCATTTCTTGATTTGTGCATGTACGTCGTCGTTGCAGAGAAACCATCTTAATATTCTCTATATCATTCCAGTGTTACCTTCTTTTTAATATTGTTATGTTTGATGATGTAGTTGAATCTTCCAATGACAGAGGATGTTTTTGTTAAAAATGAAAGCAAAACTTGCAAGTATTTCGCTACACAACTGAGTTAAAAACTCTTAATTTCTTCTAAATATAACGATTTTCACTAATTTTATTGATGGCACAAATAAAATATACTAGTATGATGTAGCATGTGTGGTCCTTGTATTGGGAAAAAATTGAGTTTTTATTAAAGGTGACGTGGTATGACACGTGGATTGGTCAAACAGTTAAAGAGCAATAAAGGATTAAAAGGCACGGAAGACAACAAGCACGGTGGAAGAAAAGAAAATAGACACGAGAGAGAATCTTAGATACGATTCTCGTGTCTACCCAAGTCATTCAATATCAATGGATAAAAAGGGCATTGAAGATAAGAATCTGGTGACAGAAAGTAGTTTACATTCATTATTAAATACCTGATACGTTAGTTATTCAATATTTAATAGCAATAATTATGTAACGTCTCATTAAATGCCCTTTATTATTTAGATTAATCTGTTACTCCTTACCAACTATAAAAGGAGGAAGATTTATCATTTGTAGGGACATAGAACACTCTTGATATCATAGTGAAATATAACTTTCTTATAGTTCTATTCTTATTATCAGTAACCCGATTTCTTCTCTCAAAAATTCAAGCTTTGACCAAATTGCATTTTTTGGTAAAATAAATTGGTTTCGTTAGCAGGAACCTGATAATCCGTTCTTTCTAAGTTAACATTCAACATATTGTTAGAATGTCGAACAATAATGACAACAACAACCGGGCAAATCTGAACCATCAAATTGATGGTGAGGAACTCAACAACGCTAACCTTCAATCTTCTCCACGTGGATCTCGTGAAGGAACTCCAAACGATATGTCTGAACATGATGACGGAGGAGCTGAAACAAGAGATGAAATGTTAAATAAAATAATCGACTCACGAATTGACAAACCTTTACGAGCCCTAGTTAATCAATTGCTTGTTGCACCAGCAACACCAAACAACAACACCTTGGAAAACCCTCGCTCTAGTCTAGTTGATTCTGGAAGTGGAGCAATTCCTAGTGACTCACAAGATGGAGAACCAGGTAATACAAGTAATTCTCATCTTCAAAATTTGGTACTAACCTTGCAGAAACAACTCAAGGAGCAGAACGAGCGTATCGAGCAAATCCCTAGAGTTCCACCTGATATAAAAGGAGTGAATGTGGATAAATGCTCGCAACAACCGTGAAAGCCAAGTGTTGTTCCTTTACCAATACCAAAGAAATTCAAATTGCCTGATATCCCAAAATATGATGGTACAACGGACCCTCGTGATCACGTAACTGCATTAACAAAGGGAGTGAAAGACAACGATTTGACAAAATAAGAAATTGAATCAGTGTTGGTTAAAAAGTTTGGAGAGACACTCACCAAGGGAGCATTACCATTGTATTCCCTTTTACCCAAAATTTTGATATATTCTTTTGCTGAGCTTCCAAATTCATTTATAAAAGCACACTCGGGAGCTCATAATGTAAAAAAGAGAATGGAGGATATCTTCAAAATCAAACAAGGGAACACTGAACTGCTCAGAGATTTCATTGATAGATTCCTACGTGAAAGAATGATGTTGTCCCCTGCATCGGATAATTGGGCTGCAATAGCTTTTTCCAGTAATTTGAATGATAAAAGTTTAGAAGCCACGAGAAGACTTATGGAAAGCCTTCGTGAATTTACCGCAACTACTTGGAACGATATTTATAACAGGTACAGTACGAAGCTCAGAATTGAAGAAGATATCGTATCTCAACCTCAACGAGAAGATAGAAGCGGGTCCAGAAGATCTGAAGCCGACAAAAGGTCAGGTAAGAAAAATTACGATCTATATATAGGGCCTGCATGAAAAGACCCACGTTCTAGACAAAACAATCAACATTATGATTTGAGGTCGAGAGATAGGGGAACCGGAACTTCATCCAGGTTCAAAGGTGATCGAAATAACCAAGAGTCACGGGATGATGGTAGAAATTTAATGGTGCTATTTGCGGGTCAAAGTTTCAATGTAACTAATTCCGAGCTCGTAGCTGCCCTAAGGAGTGTGGGGGATATGGTATGGTAGTCAAAAGATATACGGTCGAATCTAAAGAGACAACCCAGAAAATTAGTGCGAATTTCACAATGACCATAGGCATAAAACTTCAGAATGCAGGTTTTTTTAAAGTGAAGTAGATCATTAGTTGAAGCAAGGCTACCTCACGGAGGTGTTCAGTGAGAAGGGAAAGCAAACCTACATGAAAAATAGGCAGGAGCCACCAAAACCACCTTCACCTAAGAGGACAGTAAATGTCATCAGTGGAGGAGAAGATATTCACGGAGTAATATATACAGCTTCGAACAAAGATTCCAAAACACGGCAAGCGAGTACGGAAAACCTTAGAACATGAGAGTATAAGATTCAATGATGCAGATACGGAAGGAGTGTCTACACCGCGTAACGACGCTCTAGTAATATCTTTAATTATATATGACACTGATGTAAAAAGAGTTTTGATTGATCCAGGTAGCTCTGTAAATATTATTCTACTAAGAGTGCTATGGTAAATGCAAGCTGAAGATAAGATGATACCAAAAGAGCCTGCTTTGTCAGGCTTCGACAATTCAAGCGCGGTAACAAAGGAGAGGTAACTCTGACAACTTATGCTGCAGGTGTTGTTAAAGAAACTAAGTTTTAGGTAGTGGATTTGGAAATAGCATACAACGTAAACATGGGGAGACATTGGATCCATGATATGGACGTTGTTCCATCAAACTTACATCAAGTCATTAAATTTCCATCACCTTGGGGAATATATCAAATTCAATGGGATCAACAAATAGCCAAGAGTATCAATGCATTAACAGATACGAGCACCACAAGTAAAGGGAAATAGAAATTATCGGAAACAGTTGAAGGTATCCGCAACCAAACTTCAACTGAAACAACAGATTTAGATTCGAGGCCCGATATAATTCAAGAACCTGAAGAAAATGAGAACATCAAAATGATAATAGAAGATATGGAGGTTGTGAGGATATTTGAACAATGTCGAGAGAAAAAGGTTTAAATTTGGAGTCAATATAATTCCCGACATGGGAGGTAAGTTAATTGAATTTTTAAAAGCGTAGATTGTTTTTCCTGGTCCCATGCTGATATGACAGGTATTCCACCGGATGTGATGACTCATAAGCTTAAGGAAGGCCCATCTTTCACCGCAATTAAGCAAAAGAAAGGAAAGCAAGGACCTTTCAAAAATCAAGTAATTCAAGATGAGGTCAAAAAGTTGTTGAAAATCGGGTCAATTCGTGAGGTAAATAATCCTGATTGGTTAGCTAACACGCTGGTCGTACCAAAGAAGAATGGTAAGTGGCGAGTTTGTGTAGATTACACTGATCTAAATAAATCTTGCCCAAAAGATTCTTTTGTTTACCCCATATAGATCAATTGATTGATGCAATTGTAGGTCATGAACTTTTAAGTTTTATAGATGCATATTCGGGGTACAACTAAATTCAAACGGACCCCGGTGATGAAGAAAAGACTTCTTTCATCACAGACCGGGGGACTTACAATTCAAAGTAATGCCCTTCGGTCTAAAAAATGCTGGAGCAACCTATCAAAGGTTAGTTACCAAAATGTTTCAAGAACATTTGGGAAAAAATGGAGGTATATATAGACGACATGCTCGCCAAAACCCTGCATTCCCATGACCATATTTCTCATTTAACTGTTACCTTTGAAATTTTGCGAAAATTTAATATGAAACTCAATCCTGAAAAATGTGCATTTGGAGTTGCTTCTGGTAAATTTTTAGGTTTTCTTGTCTCTAACCAGGGAATTGAAGTAAATCCTTCCCAGATTAAAGCAATTGAAGAAATACCTTATGTCCTTACTAGTAAAAATGAAAGTTCAGAGGTTAACATGAAGGATAGCGGCCTTAGAGAGGTTTATTTCAAAATCATCAAAAAATGTTTCAAATTTTCCTTTGCACTCAAAAAGCAAGATTATTTTGAGTGGAATGAAGATTGTCAACGAGCCCTGAGGGACTTGAAAGTTTATTTATCAAATCCTCCTTTAATGGCTAAACATCAAGAAAGTGAAAAGCTACTCATCTATCTAGCAGTATCAGAAGCAGCAGTAAGTATCGTATTAGTACGAGAAGATCAAGGTAAGCAATCCCCGATTTAATATGTAAGAAAAACTTTATGCCGAGACAAGGTATCCACAACTAGAAAAATTAGCATTAGCTCTCATCATGGCATCTAAAAAACTACGACCTTATTTTCAGTTCCATTTTATTGTTGTTTTTACTGCTTTTCCTTTAAGAAATACATTGCATAAACATGAACTATCAAGATGATTAGCAAAATGGGATATAGAAATAAGTGAGTACTAAATAATTTACCAACCTCGAATTGCTATTAAATCTCAAGTACTCGTCGATATCGTAGATGATTTTAGTCAAAACATTCATCTTGAAGCAGAAAAAGAATTACAAGTTTTTAACGGTGCTAATCCGGGGACTTGGCTAGTATTTACTGATGGTTCATCTAATGTAAAGGGAGCAGGTTTAAGAATTGTTCTTATATCACCTACAGGTGAAACACTTAGACAAGCTACAAAAATTCATCCTATAACTAATAACGAAGCACAGTATGAAGCTGTAATTGCAGGTTTGAAGCTAGCATTAAAACTTGGTATCATACCAATTGTAATCAAAAGTGATTCACATACTCGTAGTCAATTAAATACTTGGGACTTACATGGATAGAGAAACTCAAATGCAAGAGTATCTCATAAAGGTACGGGAGCTAATAAGACAGTTCCAGACTTGGAAAGTGATGCAAACCCCAAGAGAAGAGAATTTGGAAGCAGACGTCTTAGCCAACCTCGCATATGCTGCAAATATAGCAAAAGACGCGAATGCCTCAATTATACATTTGTTCCATTCCATTCTTGACCCTAATAAAAATAAGGTAAACTGTAATCACTTAACTTGGGATTGGAGAAACGAAATCGTGTCTTTTTTGCAGCACGGAATCGTACCTGAAGAGAAGGTTAAGGCTCGTGCACTAAGAAAGAAATCCACTTGTTACTGCTTATCAAGGAAACCTTTACCGTAAAATGTTTGGTGGACCATTAGCTAGGTGTCTCGGACCTTCTCAAACAGAATATGTAATGACAGAAGTACATGAGGCACATTTTGGAAATCACACAGGAGGTAGATCACTTGTTAAACATTGATTCGAGCGGGATATTACTGTCCTAAAATGGAATAAGAAGCGAATGATTTCGTATCTAAATGTGATAAGTGTCAAAGGTAAATAACATGCATAGACCAGCAGAGTTATTACATCCTGTCATAGCTCTGTGGCCCTTCATGAAATAGGGGATGGACATCGTGGGATCATTACCTCAGGCAAAAGGTCAGGTAAAGTTTATACTCGTACTTACTGATTATTTCACTAAATTGGTAGAAGCACGAGCGCTTAAACAGGTACGAGAGAAAGAAGCTAAGGACTTCATTTGGAGAAATATAATTTGCCGCTTTGGTATTCCAAAAGAGATAGTGTGTGATAATGGACCACAATTCATAGGAGCTAAAGTCATTGAATTCTATTAAAGTTGGCAAATCAAAAGAATTACATCGACACCGTACCATCCAGTAGGTAACGGGCAAGCAGAGTCTACGAACAAGTTAATTATCAAAAACCTAAATAAAAGTTTACAAGAATCAAAAGGCAATTGGCCTGAAGTATTACCAGCGGTATTATGGGCATATCGAAAGACGACAAAAACAAGTACAGGAGAAACACCATTTTCAATGGTCTATGGTGCGGAAGCTTTGATACCAGTTAAGATTGGTGAACCTAGTACACGATGTGTTCAAATAGAGGAAAATTCGAACAATGAAGCATTACGAGTAAATCTTGATTTACTTGAAGGTAGAAGAGAAGCTGCGTTGATAAGAATGGTGGCTCAAAAGCAAGTAATTGAGCGATATTACAATAGGAAAGCATGCCTCAGGTTTTTTAAAGTTGGGGACTTCGTGTTGAAAGAGGTTTTCCAATCTACAAAGTCAGCTAATTCAGGAAAGCTAAGTCCAACATGGGAAGGACCTTATCGAATTCGGGAAATTGAGGGCAAAGGAGCATACGCGCTAGAGACAATGGAGGGTAAGGTTTTACCTTCACATTGGAATGCCGTTCATTTAAAGAGGTATTACTTCTAAAGAAAGTACCCATGGTCAGGTATCGCCAAGTTAAATTTTTTCTTTTGAATTGTTAAAATTATACTAACGATTTTAGATACTAGGAAAAAACCCTAACTCGTGCCAAATGATGAATCTCGGCCTGCACAACATATTGGAATACTATTAAATTCCTAGCCCAGAGTTACATTAATCTGATGGAAATACACACACGAGTTAGGCAGTCTTCATCTACAATCGCACCTCCGAGTCCCGTATGTTTTTCTGTTTCAGGAAAAGGACCAAATACAAAAGTGTTCTAGGCTTCATACTTCACCGCTCAAACACCTAGGGGACTGTACCATATACACACGAGTATGTGTAGAAATATATACGAGAGAGAAAAATTCAAGATTTACAAATCAAATCAAGTTACCAGAATTCGAGTATCAATCTAAAAACACTCATCATAGTGTTCTTTCCTTTTTAGAACAATAAAGTCATTGCTTAACCCTTCCTAAGTATGTAAAGGCAGGGATATGATTATGTATCAGAACATGTTATGAAAAAACCTTGTATATTACTGTAAATCTGTTAAAAGAAAACAGTTGCGAGAAAGTTATAGATGTACTTCAAGTACTCAAGAAACTTATCAAAGTTCATGAATAAACACATTACAAAAGTTGTTTTATGCGAAACATGTATGTTCCTATTTCTTTCATCGTATGATAAGACCATTATGAAGTTGAGACGTCTTCTTCATTAAGTGTCGATAAAAAAAAGGGCCCTCTTTTATTTTTCCTCATGATGAAAACGCATGAGAAGAATTATGAAAGCATTTTCTGAAAAGGATAAAAATGTTAACTTATTATCTAAGTCATAAAAAGAAAAATAGGCAAGAGTAAGGTAAGGATAAAATTATTCTGCAAAGACAATATCAGTAAATTGACAAGGATAAAATGAAGAAGTATTATACAAAATTCTCAACAGAAAAAGCTAAGCTATTACAATACATTTGTTTTTTCCAAACTAGATACCCCATTATAGAAACTGGGGACTTCATTAATTACATCATAAAAAACAAACAAAAGAGGTAAGGTTAAACATTTTCACTGGTCACTGATGAGATTGGAACGGTAGAAGTCACAACCTCATTAGGCTCTTTAGAAACTTCTAAAGAAGGAGCAATAGAGGCAGTCTCAGCTGAAATTGAAGTATCAACATTTTCGGGAGAAGCAGTAGATAGGGGGATTTCCATTCCTAAAGGCTGTGTTGTAGGTAAATTACCATCGGTTACTGGAACTGTAACTTAAATAACTTCAACTGTTGACTCTAAGTTCAGAGGCTCTTCAACCCCGGGAGTTCCCAGTGTTGGAGAGGAGATGTCAATTACCTAATCAGGAGAAGGAGTTTCAGTAGGTTGCTCATTCTTATCAATCATCTCAAAAACTTTGGCCAACTCAGATTGCAAGTCAAACTTTTCCTGAGAAGCCTCCATTAAAGCATCACGACAAGATTTCAAGAAGGCCCAGTTAACCTTATAATTGAAATTCCCAGCTAAGGAATTGTAAATTTTCTCGAGGGTTTCATAATGTCTTCCCCACGTAGCTAAAGTGTTCTTCATTATTTCATGCTCAGCTAAGTGGAAATCAAAGGAAGACTGAAGGTTGACACACGAACTCTTCAACATAAGAACCTTATATGAAGAGATCCTCAAATCAGCTCGAGTCTGTTTCAAAGATTGCACTAGTTCTTTGGCATATTCTTCTTTTTTCTCCATTAGTGCTTTGAGTTATTTGATTTCTTCAGTAGCCTTTTATAAAGAACCCCTCAAAATCTCTTTATCCTTTTGTGCTTGGCTCATAGAAGCCGTGGCAATCCCTAATTCCCAGGATAAAGCCTGATTCTGTTGTTCAAGTTTAAATTTAGAAGACTGCAACTCCTCAATGTTCCCTAAAGCACCCTCAAATTGTTCTTTCCAATTTTGAGCCTCAAGCTGGGCTTCTTCAGATATTCATTTAGCTTCATCATCAGCCTTAGTATATTCGCGTGCCATTTTCTCTAAAATAAAGATCCTCCCCATCAACTCAGTTCCAATTAAGTTCGCCTACAAACATATGGCATAAAAGTAAGAACTTAAGGCCAAGGAAAAGTAAGTAGTCACGGGTGAAGAATTTACCTTCAGTGTTGAATGAACTATGTCATTCATTAAGGTGAGCAGTTGTGGCTTTGCATCTTTGTTCTTTACACATCTTCGATAAGAGGCTCAAGCCAGACATCCGCTCCACCTATCTTCCTTAAAAGACTATGAGTAGCGGTTACTTCAAGAGTAACATTTCTCATAGCCATACCTCCGTTGTTTGGGCTAGGTTTGAAATGAGGAACAGAAGAGGAAGGAATTGTGGAAGGAGGAGTAGTAGAGGAGGTGCAAATGACAGGAGCGGCAGAAACCAAAATTGGAGCTGAAGGAATAGGCACGGGGCTAAAAAAGGAACATGGGAAGAAGTTGTATGAACATTGGAAGATTTCAAGGGGGAAGAAATAGGTACAGTTAAAGGAGAAATAGAAGAAACTGAAGAAATAGGAATGGAAGTAGATAAGGGAATTTCATTGAGCAAGATCTTCATCGGATTGGATTAAAACAGGCTCGGTAATGGAAGCAAATTTAGAAGAAGTGATTAAAGCAAAGGTATGAGCAGGAGAATCTTTAATTTCTTCATCCAAAACGACACGTCTCCTAGCTCTTGGTCTAGATACCAAAGAGGTATTATCTTCTTCTTCATTTTCAGCTTCCATTACCAAAGCTTTTCTTTTGGCTAAAAGTGCATTAGCCTTGTCCAAACCAAAGGCAGAGTTGGCAGTTGTACGCATAGCTATAGCAACATCCGCTGCCATCCCTTTTGTTCCAAATCCTGATAAAGAAGGATTTGAATTCATCATCAAAATTTAGTATACGTATCTAGAAATCATACATGAAAAGAAATATATACTGTGTGTTTTCACTGTCTACCCATGTAAGGAGGAGATAGATTTCCAAGTCCTATCTTCCTTAGGAGAAACTTTCAAAATCGAGTCTACCAAACTACGAAAATTGGGAACGGGTTCCACATCATCCATGGTTGCTACAAAAAAACAAAAAAAGGATAAATTTAAAGAGAAAATCAAAATCTCATAAAATAGATATGGAAAAAGTAAAACAGAAACTTACGTGCAAAATTCCACATCTCGGGGAATGGAATGTTTGATTCTCCCAATAAATTCATTGTACGAACACTAATGTAACGAAGATACCACCCACGATCTTTATCGTCATCGGCGTTTACCAAAACTCTTTTACTCCTTGCAGTTAAGGTAAAAACCCTTTGACGTAATAAGCTAGGGTGGTATAAGTGGATGAGATGGGGGGTGAAAGTAACTTTTTCCTTATTAGACAAAAAACTTAAACAAGCTACAGCCCTCCAAACTAAAGGTCCAATCTGGGCTAAGCAAATGTTGAAAAATCTACAAAAATCGATGATAATTGGATCTATGGCAGGATTAAACCCCAAAGTGAAGGGGTAGGTATAAACATAGGAATACCCATTTCTATAAGATGAAATTCTCTGGCTTATGGAAGCAATTGATAAATGAACAACTCCCTCTTTCCAGTTGCAATATTTCCTAACGATGGGTATATTGAGTTCATTTATAAGAGAGGGATAAGCATCAGTCTTTTCCAATTTTACAATTTTCTTTTGAAGGGATGCTCTGTCACTTGCAAAAGACAAATCACTTGGTATAATCTTTTCAACTGTGGGTTCTAGAGAAGGCTCCGAAATTTCTTTACCTTTTGAAGATTGAGTTTTAGAAGAGGAACCTTTAATTCCAGAACTAGTTGAGTGTCCACGTGTTGATCCCATTCTTCAGAGTTTTCCTCATCTGCCTCTTGAATGTTTGATAGGAGCAGGTGCATTATAGAATTGATAGAGAAGTAAAACCTTTCTGGGGTTAGGGTTTGGAGATGCCATTATAAGATAGTTTTGAAGAGAGTAAAAGAAAGAAAAGAAAATTGAATGTTAGATGGAAGTTGATGAAGAAGAGGAAAAAGAAAGTTTGAATTAAAAGTTTATATGGGAACAACCGTCAAAATTAAGGGGAGCAATGATGAAAAGCCTATATTAAAGATACCCATCACTTCGTAAACAGAGGAAGTTGAACAGGCCTAGAAAAATGGGAACAAAACTGCAGATCCAACGAGAAGATGACACGTGTGTAGAGCATTAAATGAGAAAGACAGATGAGACGTCGATACTGACACAAGCATGAATTGTGACAAAAATTGTTTTTCAGGATCACTTCCCAATTATTTAATTGATAAATAAATGAGAAGTAGGGGGACTATCTGTATTGGGAAAAAAATTAGTTTTTATTAAAGATGACGTGGTATGATACGTGGATTGCTCAAACAGTCAAAGAGCAATAAATGATTAAAAGGCACGGAAGACAACAAGCACGGTGGAAGAAAAATAATAGACACGAGAGGGAATCTTAGATATGATTCTCGTGTTTATCCAAGTCATTCAATATCAACGGATAAAAAGGACATTGAAGACAAGAATCTGGTGACATAAAGTAGTCTACATTCATTATTAAATACCTGATACGTTAGTTATTCAGTATTTAATAGCAATGATTATGTAACGTCTAATTAAATAATCTTTATTATTTAGATTAATCCGTTACGCCTTACCAACTATAAAAGGAGGAAGATTTATCATTTGTAGGGACAGAGAACACTCTTGATATCATAGTGAAATATAACTTTCTTATTGTTTTATTCTTATTCTTCGAAGTCCAATTATATTTCGGTCTCTTTGATTATCAGTAATCCGATTTCTTCTCTCTAAAATTCAAGCTTTGACCAAATTGCATTTTTTTGTTAAACAGTCATGAGTTCATTTAATTAACGGAAGTTATAAGTTGGAAAGGTATATATAGTTTCAAAGTTAGAGAAATTATTACTCCTTCCGTTTCAATTCATGTGAACCTGCTTGACTGGACATAAAGTTCAAGAAAAAATGAAGACTTTTAAAATTTGTGATCCAAAACAAGTTAAAAAGGGACCAGAGTATTTGTGTGGTTATAAAAGATTCTCATTAAAGGTAGAATTGAAAATTTAAGCTAAATTATTTCCAAATTTAGAAAGAGGTCATTCAAAAAGAAAATAGGTTCACATAAACTGGAATGGAGGGAGTACTTCTTTAAAAATATGTATATAGAGGTAATGGTTAAGTTTTATTGATGGCCCTCCATAGACTCACCGATATAAGCCGTGGCTAAAGTTGCAAAAATAAGAGCTTAAATACCACTTGTAAACAAACAAGAAGAACAACTACTAGTTCATCAGCTAAGATATTCCAAAAAAGTCGAAAACTAAGTGGGTGCTTGTATTGTGGTTTTGAGTTCCTTGGCTTGTATTCTAATAATAACCACATGAAGAAAGCCGGATACTTGAATTGCCTATCAACTGTTAACCCTTTGCGCAAGTCTCCGTGCTATTGAATCAGAAGCAAAGAAGAGAAATGAAAGGAGCTCTTAGAAAGGTAACTGAATGTGTATCTTAAGAAATTCAGAACGAGAAAACGATATGTATGGTTGGCGTATGCCTGGAAACTAGTCCAGAGTGATATCATCAACTGCACGATAGACTATGAATAAGCACTTTTGACCTCTCCCCTTTTGTATCTGGTTAAGCGAAACCCGGTGTGTGTGTCCTCTCCCTTTTTTGTATCTGGTTAAGCGCAACCACTGATAAACACTTAACCTCTTATCAATAAGGTATGGTAAGGGAACCTGATTAGGCTCTTGAACCCCCGATTCCCAAGAATATGACTAGTTAGGAGGGCCTATTGAGCTCAAATGTCCGCTCGTCTGGCAAGTTGGCAGCAAGCACTTTCTCCCCTCTTAATCTAAATAATTTTAATCTATCAAGGTAAAGTGTGGATAACTCTTTTAGAGTAAGTGGGTATCAGCAACCGAAAAACTATAATAATATGTTATAAATGATTAAACAACAATTTTAGTCAAAGGATACAGAACATCCTTGCACATCCATGTTCATCCTATATATATTCAATGTTTGACCGGGGAATAGAAATTATTCGTAGATACAATATATATGTAAGATTAATAATAAGCTATCTAGTAAATCGGAGAGCATATGCTCAGCGGAAGCTTGTGTAACATTTTTTAAGAAAAATATTTTTTACATATCCGAAAATTAGCTAGCTTACGCTATTTTCACGTTTATATTTGTATATGCACCCCAATAAGCTCAAGAAAATGTCACTCATAATGAGAAAATGACATCGTTACGAATTTTGTCCGAATTAATTTAACCATATCGCAATTAATTCATAGACCTTTTATCAGTATAAATATTAACTAAATTTTGCTCACGGATATTTAGTCATAAAGAATTTAGAATTCACCGGTGGTCGTTGTTATTAAGACTCGTAGCTCAATTTCTATATTTTCAGCAGCAATTATTGAATTGGACACTTGGCAAAGAGAAGATTTATGCTTTAATTTAAGATTGTGATTGTAGTATAAGGTTGGAATTAAATATAAACTCTTATGTGAACACTTGTAAGATGTGTTGTGCAGGTGCAGCAATCTTAGTAGGGATAAGAAGAGAAAATTATATTTCTAGATGCTTTGGGCAAAAGAAACTACATCAATCAAATATATAGCTTTTTAAACACAAAAAGAAAACTGATTAATTAATATAGTTAGTTTGAATTGAATAATCTAGATCTCAAAAGGTAGCAACTTTTTATACACAGTTAAATTTCTCTATAATAATCTTGTTTGTTTCGAAATTTTTTGAATATTATAGTGAAGTGTTATTATAGAAAACATATATTATAACATAATATGAAAATTAATTCCGTAAAAAAATAACTTTTATAGTATAAGAATACTGTTATAGAGAGGTCTGACTTTATTTGTGCACTTGCGATTTTCCAATGTTTGGAAAAGCTATTATAAGAGTTATAAGTCTACAATAAATTAAGTCACTGAAAATTAATAATATTTATTTGAAAGCAAATCAATGATCTGTTAAAGAAATTAGAGTACGTAATTACAAGGAGCATGCAAAATAAGAATACTAAAAACATTTCCGAAATTACAAGTCTACACAAATTCACCTACTAATTCTATTTATGAAGAGTAACAAAATTCTGGAAAACAAAGAAAAATTTTATACAAATTAAAAACTTTAAACAAAACGACTCCTATTTGAAAATTTTAACCGAACTCTGAAATTAAAAATCTCTATTGTTCTTGTTTAGCTCAAAGTTATCACATACTTTGCAAGCATAAAATAATAAAAATAAATTAAGGGCCGATCATAGCATATCGTAATAATCGAGAGACCAAATGAAAAATATAAGAGACAAATGGTATTCGTTAGAAAGAAATGTGTAGATGTCTATTATTTATAGTATTGATTTGATTTGTCTCTCCATGGAGAGGTCCAAAGCCTTAAAATCATGTTCTCTCTTTTCTAGAGAATAGTGATGAAGAAAAAGAAGCAGCCCCCCTTTTCTAGGGTTCCTTCTCTTAGTATTTATAGATGTAAGATGTACGAACTGGCAACGATAGTCGTGACTATTTTGAGGTTCCGTCCTTACGATGGCAGATAGGTAGTAGCCTCATTGATCGAGTCGATTGATAGTCGGGTATCGCAATTAATAAGTGGGCATACCACTTATTAACTAAGAATTAGCTTAAGACATAAGTAATTCCATTAATTATCTCGGAGTCATATTCTAACCCATACAGTTAGTCCCTCCGCTTATTGAGGTCGTGCCTCAATCGAACTCGATGAGTGGACTTCACCGAATGCAGTTTCGATTGTGCTTAATAATGGACGTAGCTGCTTTCATGTGGGAAATCATGTCGTTGAAATTGATGGCCTTAACCATTTCGTGTTGATGGCCTTAGCCATGCATGTGACTTCGACCGTAGCGAAGTCACTTGCATACATATTGGGATGGCCATAGCCATTTATTCATTGGAGATGGTCGTAGCCTTAATACTGTGGATGGCCTTACCCGTTTATATATTGGAGATGGCCATAGCTTTACAATTGTGAACATCCTTAACCGTAATGGAGTCAAGTTGGTGATATTTGTTGCCTGTTGTCGAAGGATTTTAATGTTCACCCTTAGGAGAGGGTCATAACCGTGTATGCGTTAGGGATGGCCGTAGCCACTTGTGCATATGGGGGGATGGTCCCGTTTATGCGGTGGGGGTAGCCGTAGCCTTTCATTCTTTGGAGATAGCCATGATTATTTTATCGATGACTTTTACCTTTGTACGGTGTCGATGTTATTTAAACACCGCGGCCAGGGAGAGTCTGGACCTACTTGTCATGTGTTTCAGCGACATCCAAAATTTTGGAGGTACACAGGACGTTCCTTAAACGTTCTTAGGTTATTATAACCGTTTCGAAGGTGGGGCGCTAGTTGGCAACTGAAAAGCCGCTTTATGCATTCTTGTCATCATGACGCATGTTTCTGTAGAACCAAATCGTTTTGCGGTTGGTCAAGTAGTAAATGATGGCTATTGGAATTCGTGAGAGCCACTTGTGTTGTTTATAAATAAGGGGTTATGGCATTTATCTCTTACTTTTCGTCATTTGTTTTAGAGAGATCTCTGAAGAATTTTCCTTGCTTATTCAGTTCCACTTTGCTCTTGCTCTTCGATTGTTGTAATCTTCATCACCTTTCTTCGTCGATTCTTACTTCTTTCTGATTTTTTTGATCAAAAATCGCAAGTAGTTCCTCCTGAAATATTGCTCAGGCAAGTCTTCCGGCCAACCTTACGGTGGCGGAAGAGCCATATCCGATGGTGAGAGGTGTAGAAGTGGTGGAGGTCGATGGGGTTCTATCCCTGACTGATATCCTGTCCTTGCCCGGAGGTCCGGCGATCGATTTCACCGTTGATGAGGGGGAAGATCAGGGGAACGAAGCCCCATTGATCAGTTACAGGAGAAGGGGGACATTTCCTATTTTGCTGATATTTCCCTCGCTAGACGCGAGGAGTGGGTCGATATCGACCGTAGGAGGTACTGCATTTTATACGATTATCCTTTTAGACTGGGATTTTGGATCCATCTTCTGATGTTGGTGGTGGACTTCTGCCGTTATTACAGAGTGTGTCCTGGATAGCTCGTTCCCTCCCTCTACAAGTTTTTGCCTATGCTCATAAAATGTGTGGAGCTGGCCCGAAGAGAGATCACGTTGTGGTACGTGCTGACCCTCAACGCCCCTGAGAGGGTCCGTAGTATGATGATTGGGGTCGTTCCTCGTGGGACGAGGGGCTTGAATGTGGAGTTAGATGATGCATTCGAGCCTCACACATATGAGAATTTCTTCTATATCAGAACTGAACATTTGGTGGCGTGTGATATTGAGTTCCCAGAGATTTGGAATCATGCACGTAAGTACTTTTATTCGTCAGATTCTTCATTCCATCTCTTTTTTATCCTTTTCTAATAAGTATTAACTTTACCTCATATTTGTAGTTGAACGACCGCCGCTGGCTCTACTGCCCGGCGTTCGCGAGTGGGTCGAGGCTGTGCTCCCTCACACAGTGGGGATTCGTACGTGGCCATCTTTATGGGAAAGGCAAGGTCGTAGACCTGCTTCTGGTAAGAATTTTACTTCCTTTCATCTTTCTTTTCTTCCCTTTTGCCTCTTCTCATCTTTGTTCTTTCCTCGATCAGGGAGGGCACGCTGCGTGAGGGCCCTCAACTAACCATTCGCAGACCGGGCACGACTGCACGAGTCGTGACAATGACGGTGCCCCGTCCAGTTCTAAGGGCGACTTTGGTTGAATATTCTACGGCTCATTCCCCAGAACGGTCTGCACCTCGGACTGAAGAGCCTTTTGGGATCGTACGCCCTAGGGCGGAGTTGCCTTCAAGCGAGGATGAGGAGGAGGAGGAGAGGCCACTGGTCAGGCGTAGGGTCGCATTTACGCCAGCTCCGTTTGTGATAAGTTTGGATTCCTCGCCATTGTACGTGGAGGAGAATGTAGCGGCGACGCCTGTCCTTAAGGGCGGGAACTCAGTGGGAATTTCCCCGGTCTGCTCAGGCCAAGGTGACACTATCGCTTCGGCGATTAAATTATCAGTTCCAGTTGCTATGAGGGGAGGTAGTTCCTCAGCATCACTTTTGGTTGGAGAATCAAGTGCCAACGTGTTGTTGGGGGCGGGAGCCTCAACTTCCCGATCGTAGAACGAAGGGAGGGACTCCGTAGGCGAAGGATTTGAATCCCAGTCTGACATGGACCCTGAAGACGTCCGTATGCTTCAGGACAGCCACACTCGCATAACAGTGCATGCAGAAGGGCAATTCCGTTATGTTGAGAATCCCACGGAGCAGAACTTGCTGCTTCAAGAGAAGAACCTGGTGCCGGTGTTCGAGGTGTTGTACTTGGAGGCGGAAAGCATGTCGCTGAGGGGCATAGCAGACGTCAGGCTGACGGGTAAGGCCGCGTAGATCCTGAAGGTACGTGCAGTGACTTTTTATTGTCTTTTTCTTTGTTTTACTTGGTTTATTTTTCCGTTCTAATTATCGCTTCATTCTTCTTTCTATTATGTTGGAGGTGGAGAGCATCCGCCGAGCTAACATCCACTCAGGGATTTGTTCGCGGGCATTGGAAAAGTACCGTCGCTACCGGGACCAGAGCTGCGAGATGCGTGAGCGCATGAGGAACGACCCCTGGAGTCGGGACCTCGTCGAAGAGCTGGCGAGGCAAGAACATCAAACGCAACAAATCCTTGGCAGGGTTAACACTCTTAAGGAGTAGCTTCGCCGTAAAGACAAGGAGATAGAAGCCGAGAGGAGGGATGCTGCAGAGAGGGAATGCTAGGATAGGGCCAGGGCGGTAGAGGCCTTTGAAACTTTGACCAGGCAGGTGGTCTCTTTGGAGACCGAGGCCGCTGCCATGTGGCTGCAAGCGAGGGACTCTGTGTCGAGGGTTGGGACGTTGGAGACGGCAAATCGCGTTCGCGAACGGGAAAGGGAGCTGGAAAGGGATGCGGTGGCCTTTCATGAAGGAGCGTTGGAGGACCACATTGGCATCGATGAATGGGACGCCTAGACTATGGTGGATCGTATTACGACCTTAAAGATTGAGAATTAGTGCTTGAGGGATCAAGCTGCCTCTTCGGCCCGGCTCGTGATCTTTAGAAGTCTGCCGAGGCTCAACTTGATATTTAAAAAAAGGCTATAGGAGGCCGGCATTGTGCGTGAAGCCTATTATGAAGAGGCCCGTCAAAAGTCTCGTGAGGCCCGTGCCGACTGCGGCTTTTATCCATCTTTGCCAAGGGTTGATAATGGAACTGATGGTGACGCCGAGTGAAAGGGTTTGATGTATTTTTTTTTATTTCGCCACTGGGCGTTTGGATATTTTTAGATTTTTCCTTTTTTCTTTCTTTCATACTGACAGGCCTTGGCCGAATCTAAGCGGGCATTGCCCGCACAAAACTGTAAATATATGTATATACAATTTTACTTTTTCCACTGGTGGTGTTGTGCTTATTCTGAGTTTTCCCTCGTTCTTTGGATTTTTCTACGCATGTGTTCAAAGGGTGATCTGCCTTAGAGTGAGACTCTGGTAGGCGTGTTAAGTCCCCTATGTCTTTTGGTCGTAATGATGCCGGCGGCCTTGACCATGATAATGCTGGTGGCCTTGGCTAGGTAGGTGACTTCGACTGTCGTCGAGTCGCTTGCTTGCCTTAGTCGGAAACTAGGTTGGCTGTTTAGTAGTGATGGCCTTGGCCATGGTTAAGCGCTTCTTGCTTATCTCTTTTTTTTCTTGGTGTAAACAAGTTGTGGCCATTATTAGGAGATAGTGGCACTTAGCCTCAGTCCCATTTCGGGCGTGGTCGAACTACTAGCCGTGATGGTAAGAACCGCGGCCTTGTGCTTCGACCGAGGCCGAACTTTATGTGGCCCGAATTTTAGCTCACGTTGGGTGTACTTACTTGCGTGCCGATGGAACTTAACTTAACTTTTTTCTCTGTCCGTTTCTTTTTAGATTTGGGGGCGAAAGCGTTCGGCTTTGTTGTTTGAGAGAGATTGAGCTTGTGATGGTGAAGGCATATGGACTGAGTTTCAGTTCGACTTGTTGTTGAACTTTTCGGTGAAGGCACGTAGCCTGAATCATTGCTCAACCATAGTTGGACCTTGTAATTTTTTGGTAGCGAAGACGCGTGGCCTAAGTCCCGGTTCAACTTGTAGTTGAACTTTTAGGTGAAGGCACGTATCCTGAGTCGCAATTCAATCGTAGTTGAATATTATTATTTTTGTTAGCGAAGGCACATGGCCTGAGTCCTAGTTCAGCTGTAGTTGAACCTTGATAATTTTTGTGGTGAAGGCGCATGGCCTGAGTCTCAGTTCAACCGTAGTTGAACCTTGATATTTTTTATGGCAAAGGCACATGGCCTGAGTCCCAGTTCAGCCGTAGTTGAACCTTGATAATTTTTGTGGTGAAGGCGCACGGCCTGAGTCCCAGTTCAACTGTAGTTAAGCCTTGATAGTTTTTCTGGCGAAGGAACATGGCCTGAGTCCCAGTTCAACCGTAGTTAAACCATAATATTTTTTGTGGCAAAGGCGTATGTCTTGAGTCACAGATCAACTGTAGTTGAACCTTGATAATTTTTGTGGCGAAGGCGCATGGCCTAAGTCCCAGTTAAAGCGTAGTTGAACCTTGATATTTTTGGAGCGAAGGCGCACGGCCTGAGTCGCAGTTCAACTGTAGTTGAGCCTTGATATTTTTGTGGCGTAGGCACATAGCCTGAGTTCCAGTTCAACCGTAGTTGAACCTTGATAATTTTTATGGCGAATGTGCATGGCCTGAGTCCCAGTTCAAACGTAGTTCAACCATGATATTTTTTTGTGGCGAAGGCACATGGCCTGAGTCCCAGTTCAACCGTACTTGAGCCTTTATAATTTTTGTTGCGAAGGCGCATGGCGTGAGTCCCAGCTCAGCCGTATATCGTTGATATTTTTTGTGGCGAAGGCGCATGGCCTGAGTCCCAGCTCAACCATAGTTGAGCCTTGATAATTTTTATGGCGAAGGCGCATGGCTTGAGTCCTAGTTCAACCGTAGTTAAACCTTTTACCCGGCATGCTGATTTGGCTTGTTCGAGTGGGGTTGCTTTTCTGGCGTTTCTTTCCTTTTGCTACGAGGAAGTACTACGCGATTCGTCTATAAAATCCCAACAGACGGCGCCAAATTGTTTAGCTCAAAGTTATCTCATACTTTGCAAGCATAAAACAATGAAAATAAATTGAGGGCCAATCATAGCAGATCATAATAATCGAGAGACCAAATGAAAAATACAAGAGACAAGTGATATTTGTTAGAAAGAAATGTGTAGAGATCTTTTATTGATAGTATTAATTCGGTCTGCCTCTCCATGGAGAGGTTGAGAGCCTTACAATCATGTTCTCTCTTTTCTAGAGAATAATGATAAAGAAAAAGAAGCGGCCCCCCTTTCTAGGGTTCCTTCTCTTAGTATTTATAGATGTAAGATGTATGAACTGGAAATGACGGCTGTGAATTCTAATGTTCCGTCCTTACGATGGCGGATAGGTTATAACCTTATTGATCGAGTCGATTGATCGTCGGGTATCACGATTAATAAGTGATAATACCACTTATTTACTAAGAATTAGCTTAAAACATAACCTCATTAGTTATCTCGGGGTCATATTCTGACCCACACAATTCTCTTTTGTGAATTTATCATAAATTTGGTTTAAACTTTTAGATGCTTATCTGTTACAGCTTCACAACATCAACTTAACACTTCGTAGTAAGATTTTGATCAAACCTATCATAAATTTACAAAATATTTTTGAGATTTATCAAGCTTTTAAGAACTTTTCCATGAAGGTTTTTTTTTTGGGGGGAGGGGGGGTGAGCCGGGAGGGGATAGCTCGATGTTCAAATCAAGAAAGCAATTGTTTAAGTTCAATTTTTAGCTTCAATCGCAATATCGAAGCAATTTACAGTAACATAGAAAAGTGGGGGAGGAGGGAGGGGAGAGAGAAGGATTTCGCTCTATGTTCAAACTAAGAAAGTAGTTGTTAAAGTTTATTTTTTAGCTTCAATCGCAATATCGAAGAAATCTACAGTAACATAGAATTAAAACTCTTAAATTTAGACAGCAATTAATTTCAATAATCCAACAATAACTGCAAAATATTTCATCAACCAGGTTTCAAATCAGCAGCTATTTTCAAATTTCGACACACAAAGAATAATTATTCAAGTTTTCAAACAACAATAAACCATTTGAATTAAATGTGAGCCAGATCTGTTAGACCCTAAAACCCAATTAATGAGCTCGACCCTTCGACGCACATTTACAAGTTCAAACAAATTTCAGCACACTTCGAGATCTTCAACACAATGGAGTTTTTTAATAAAACCATAAATTCCAATTAAGAACAATTTTGGTATTTTTTTAATTTCCTGATTTCTTGTTTTTTGATTAGGATTCAAGCACAAAGAATGAACATTTTGCTATGTTGGACTGCTTAGATGGATGGACATGTAAGTAAATCTAATATAGTTGGATTGTCATGTCAACTTCAATAGCAAGACCAACGGTTTAAGGGCATTTGTGGTCCAAAACATAAACGCCAGAGATACTTTTGTTCCAAAAACATACAAAAAGTATTTTTGAGCTATATCAAATAGTTCAAGGACGTTTTTGGCAATTTTTCTAATAATATATAGTGAATATCATCATTGTTCGTACCTACAGGTTTGAATTGACTTAACGTGTGTGCAATTGATGTAGAAACATACAAAGGTGTGTAAGATATATGGATTTATATCTAGATATATGGACTTATATCTACACACATATGAACAATATATGGATAATTATATGTTATGTGCTATCTTATGGTTTGGCCTAATTATGTGGTCTTATGGACATTATGTTAAGGGGGCCAATGTATTGTCATACTAAAGTGTAGGACTAATGTGTAGATACCCAAAAGGGTAATCTTAGTATATGATGGGCTAACTAAGGTTACATAAGTAACTATGGTTACTTGCTTGTGACTCTTGAGTTATGTAACTCTTGCAAGACATAACTCAAGACATAACTCTTGTCTTGTAACTCTTGTCTCTTGGGTTATGTAACTCCTAGAGTTATAAAGTGGGGTTATGGTTCCCATTCTAGTGCAAGACAAGTTCTTCTTCCTCCCATTGAATCAAGAACTCAAACAATCCATTGTCTTGCAAATAGGGTGGAAAACCATAAGCCAAATTTTGATAATTGTCATAACACTATTATTGTGAACCTTTTCATATATTGTTGAGTATTGTGGATACATTCTTGTGGGGACAAATATACTTCAAGAAACTTGAAGGAAGGCTAAAGGAGTTCACAACAAAGGACAATCATCAAAAGGAGGCTCAACATTTCCACATATGGATTCAGGTTAGCTTCCGCTGATGTAGTTTATATATCCGAATTATTCAATATGAAGGTTGTTGTCTTTAGTAGGAATCATAATCCTAACAATTGGTATCAGAGCCACCCTTCAATTTTGGATAATTTGGATGTTCATAAGGTTCATGTTATATTAGGATTCATGTTAAAGTATAATTAGAATTTTGTTTATGAAATTCTACCATGAAATAGCATGATAGCATGATCTTATGAATGTTATGATTTGATTCAGTTTGATGTTTTTATATCATGTTAAATCGTTGTATATAGCATGATTTAGTTGGTAAATAACATGTTTTCATGTTTAATGATTCATGTTAAAAATCATGTTATAATTCAGAAAAAGTATACACTGTACAATCGATTGTATACACTCCAGTGAGATGAAATGTTTTTAAATTATACCTGACAATCGATTGTCTGGATTTGACAATCGATTGTCTGGTCCAGTAACTTAGAAAAATTTTTCCTTGTCACATCCAGTGACTTAAAATTTTCAGAAAAAACCAAACAATCGATTGTCTGTGTTGACAATCGATTGTCTGGTCCAGTAAAGTTTAAGAAAAACGTTTCAACTCTCTTAAGTTTCAGTGAATGTTAATTGTTTTATAGTCCATCAATTCTTATATATTATAGAATTGTCCAATTCAGTAAACAACGATTAATATTCAAGTGTTACACATCCAATCATGTAACACATTAAGTTGAGATTCATAAAATGGCTTAAGGAACTAAAGTTTATAGCATCTAATATTTTAGTTATTCAATTGAAGCATTATGTTGCCAAAGTAACCTCTATTGTGTAGATTGATTAATTTTAAAATATAAGATGACTGTGGATGTTAGTCTTCCATGCGTTTAACATCGGCCCAAAGGAAGGTGTTATTTGGCAGGAATTCGAACATGCTTGTGGTGGTAAATATGAGACGATTATTTGGTTTTCCATGTGAATATTAAATCGGCCCAAAGGAAGGTTTAATATTTGACAGGAGTTTATTGTCTATGTTTGATCACTACACCAAGAGTACCACTTACAAGTTGATTTTCTGTCCAAAGACTAAAATCAATGTTGTGCTAGGTATCTTGTAATGGAAAATGCCTAACTTTGAATCTATAAAGTTAAAGTTCAAGTTTTGTAAGCATGTATTTAGTAATTCTTTGTTCAATTTTCAGTAAACTCTTCTGCTTCTACGATCTCTGCCAATATCAATAGCATCCCTGTGCTTAACGGCACAAATTTTAAGGAATGGAAAGAGAATGTAATGATCATTCTCGGTTGCATGGATCTTGACTTAGCACTTCGGACTGAGCAACCTACTCCTCTTGAGGATACATCCTCTCCTAATGAAAAGAGAGCGATGGAGAAGTGGGAACGCTCGAATCGCATGAGTCTAATGATCATGAAGCGTGCAATTCCAGAATCATTCAGGGGCACTATGAATGATGAACCTAATGCCAAAGTTTTCCTTGAAAACCTCGAACAACGTTTTATTCAAAACGAAAAGGCGGAAACAAGTGCACTATTGAGTAAACTTGTTTCTATGAGGTATAAGGGCAAGGAAAACATTAGGGAGTACATTTTGGAAATGTCTCATCTTGCTTCGAAACTTAAGTTACTCAAGCTAGTATTACCTGAGGAACTGCTTGTGTACTTTGTTTTGATATCTCTTCCGGCACACTTTAATCAGTTTAAGGTCAGTTATAACTGCCTGAAGGAGAAATGGACTCTTAATGAGCTCATTTCACATTGTGTGCAAGAAGAGGAAAGGATTAAGCAAGATAAGGCAGAAAGTGCTCATTTGGCATCTTCTTCTAAGGCATCCTCTTCAAGGGATTCTAAGAAGAGGAAAAATAAGGAAGTTGCGGTTGTAAGGCCCAAGATTAAGCAACATAAGGAACCTAAGGTTGAAATTACTGGATTAGGTTGCTTTCTCTGTAGTGGGACTGATCATGTAAAGAGAGATTGTACCAAGTACCATGCATGGCGTGCGAAAAAAGGTACATTTCTTTCTCTTGTTTGTTCTGAAGTTAATTTAATTTCGGTAACTAAGGATACTTTGTGGGTAGATTCTGATGCTACTACTCACATAAGTATAACTATGCAGGGTTGCCTGAACTGCCGAAAACCAAATGATGGTGAAAGATACATCTATGAGGGTGACGGCAAGAAGGTGCCAGTTGAAGCTATTGGCAAATTTAGGCTGTTGTTTAAGACCGGTTTTCATTTAGATTTGAATGAGACTTTTGTTGTACCGTCTTTTAGACGGAATTTAATTTCAGTTCCCCAATTGGACATATCCGGTTATAAATGTACATTTGGGCACAATAAAGTTAGTCTCTTTCGGAATTCAAATCTTATTGGTACTGGTGTTTTATCAACATTTGATAGCTTATATTTGGTTGATACAATAACTTCAAATAAAGAAACTTTGCATACAAGTTTAATGGTACCAAAAGTTAACTAATGAGAATTCTATTTCACTCTGGCATAAACGTTTGGGTCTCATATCCATTCAAAGAATTCAGAAACTCGTGTCAGATGGAATTCTTGATTCTCTTGATACCTCAAATTCGGAAATTTGTGTTGAGTGTATCAAGGGAAAACAAACAAACAAGACTAGATTAGGTGCTAAGAGAGCTTCGGACGTCTTAGAATTGATACATACGGATATTTGTGGGGCATTTCCTACTCCTTGTCGGAATGGTCAACAATACTTTATCAAATTCATAGACGATTACTCTCGTTATGGGTACCTATATCTTATTCATGAAAAGTCCCAATCCATATTAAAAACCGTAGCTTATATTCTTAATAGAGTTCCAACTGCAGCTACAATAAAAACCCCATATGAACTTTGGACTGGGCATAAACCCGGTATTCGGCATTTTCACATTTGGGGTTGTCCAGCTGAGGCAAGGCCTTATAGGCCGAATGAAAAGAAACTGGACGCTAAGACGGTATTAGCTATTTTGTTGGATACTCTGAAAATCTAGGGGTTTTAAGTTTTATGATCCCACATCACGAACTATTTTTGAGACGGGAAATGCTAGGTTTCTTTGAGGATATTGAGTTTGGGGGGTGGGGAGATAAATAAAGTTGTTAGAGATTTTGTCTTTGAGGAAGAACATGTGTCTTTCCCTCAAGTTGTTGATGCAACTCCGGTTCAAGACAATCTCGAAAATCTCCCCCATCAGGACCCTGATATATCTAATGAAAATCAAACTCAACAACCTCAAATAACTAAAATGCCATTAAGGAGATCCACTAGAGAGAGGAGAAATGCAATTTCGGATGATTATTATGTATTTCTCCAAGAACAAGAAAGTGATATTGGACTTGAGGAAGATGATCCAATCAACTTCCGTCAAGTCATTAAGTGTTCTAACTCTCAAAAGTGGATTGATGCCATGAATGATGAGATGAAGTCTATGAGCGATAATGACGTTTGGGAGCTTGTTACATTGCCCGAAGGTATTAAACCTATTGGTTGTAAATGGATTTTTAAAACCAAAAGGGATTCAGGGGGCAATGTTATTAAGTACAAAGCTCGTCTTGTCGCAAAAGACTACACTCAGAAAGAAGGCATTGATTATAAAGAGACTTTCTCTCCAGTTTCATCGAAAGACTCTTTTAGGACTATAATGGCATTAGTAGCACATTTTGATCTTGAGCTTCATCAAATGGATGTTAAGACTGTTTTTCTCAATGGTGACATTGAGGAAACAATTTATATGGTGCAACCTGAAAACTTTGTTTCGGATGAATCAGAGAAGAAGGTTTGCAAATTAAAGAAATCCATCTATGGGCTCAAGCAAGCTTCTCGTCAATGGTATTATAAGTTTCATGCAGTCATTACATCTTTTGGTTTTGAATCGAATATTGCTGATGACTGTATATACCATGAGTTCAGTGGGAGTAAGTATATTTTCTGGTTTTGTATGTCGATGACATACTGCTTGCCTGTAACGATATAGCATTATTACTTGAAACTAAGAAATTTCTTTCAAAGAAGTTTGAATTGAAAGATCTTGGTGAAGCTTCTTTTGTATTAGGAATTCAGATATAACGAGATCGCTACAAAGGTGTTCTCGGTCTGTAACAAAAGGGCTATATCGATAAGGTTCTGAAAAGATTTGGCATGCAGGATTGTAAACCAAGCAACACCCCTGTTACTAAGGTAGACAAGTTTAGTCTCAAACAGTGCCCAAATTATAATTATGAAAATTCGGAAATGCAGAAGACGCCTTATGCTTCGGCGGTAGGTAGTCTGATGTATGCTCAGGTATGTACACGACCTGATATAGCGTACATTGTTGGGATGTTAGGCAGATATCTAAGCAATCCGTGTATGGACCATTGGTAGGCAGCCAAAAGGGTCATGAGGTACATACATAGAACAAAGGATTACATGCTTACATATTGGAGTTCGGACCAGTTTGAGATCATCAGGTATACCGACTCCAATTCTGCCATTTATGCTAATTACATATGTAACCATGGTTGCATATGTTAATAACAACAGTATTTTGACGAAAGCGAAACATAAGGACGTCAAATTTCGGGTTGTTAAAGAAAGAGTACAAAATGGACAATTGTGCATTAAGTACATAAGTACAAACTCCATCCTTGCGGATCCGCTCACTAAGGGATTGACACCAAAAGTATTTCTTGAGCATATTGCTTGTATGGGTGTCAAATCAGATAAGGATTATGTATTTTAGTGGGAGTTTGTATTGCACATTTATGTATTGTTCATTATATTCAGAAATTCAGTAATTCAGTTATATCTGCGCAGATATTCAGTTTTAAAGTTTTTGTACTCTTACAGTTTAAGTATGATCTCAATAAAGAGAACTAGTTGGAAATAGACATTCTATTGACCATACTTTATGTTATTTCCATGCTACATACCTACACTTGATCCATGTCGTTGGTTATATTGATATACATGATCTATGATTGGTTCTAGTTACGAATGAGTAACGACGAGCTCTTAGGTCCTATGTTGGTATGATTGATGTACCGGATTGTTCATGACAATTTTATTGTGATAGCAATTTTGTGCACCTAAGGTTTGTAACATATAATATTAAGGATTGTACATATGTTTGTATATCTCGTCCAAGTGGGAGATTGTAAGATATATGGATTTATATCTAGATATATGGACTTATATCTACACACATATGAACAATATATGGATAATTATATGTTATGTGCTATCTTATGGTTTGGCCTAATTATGTGGTCTTATGGACATTATGTTAAGAGGGCCAATGTATTGTCATACTAAAGTGTAGGACTAATGTGCAGATACCCAAAAGGGTAATCTTAGTTTATGATGGGCTAACTAAGGTTACATAAGTAACTATGGTTACTTGCTTGTGACTCTTGAGTTATGTAACTCTTGCAAGACATAACTCAAGACATAACTCTTGTCTTGTAACTCTTGTCTCTTGGGTTATGTAACTCCTAGAGTTATAAAGTGGGGTTATGGTTCCCATTCTAGTGCAAGACAAGTTCTTCTTCCTCCCATTGAATCAAGAACTCAAACAATCCATTGTCTTGCAAATAGGGTGGAAAATCATAAGCCAAATTTTGATAATTGTCATAACACTATTATTGTGAACCTTTTCATATATTGTTGAGTATTGTGGATACATTCTTGTGGGGACAAATATACTTCAAGAAACTTGAAGGAAGGCTAAAGGAGTTCACAACAAAGGACAATCATCAAAAGGAGGCTCAACATTTCCACATATGGAATCAGGTTAGCTTCCGCTCATGTAGTTTATATATCCGAATTATTCAATATGAAGGTTGTTGTCTTTAGTAGGAATCATAATCCTAACAAGGTGGATAGCAAGTTGATCACAGTAAGTACATTTTGTATTTGTATCCACACCCTAATAAGCTCAAAAAATGTTACTCGTAATGGGAAAATGACATATCGTTACGGATTGTGTCCGAGTTAATATATGCACATTGCAATTAATTCATAGACCTTTTTAAGTATAAGTATTAGGTAATTTTTTCACAGGAATTTTTAGATAGAAAGAATTTAAAATTCATCGGTTGTTATTTACTCTGGTCCAAAATAAGTGACTAATATTATTTAGGTACATCAATTAAGGAAATATAAAATTTTAGATAAAAATAGTTAGTGCGATTAAGCTATATTTCCTTAAATATTAGAGCATAGTTAATGTGAGGAGTAAAAGACTTCTTATTTATACGTACATAAGGATAATTTTACAAAAATAACTTAAATTTTTTCTTGATTATATAAATAAATATTTATTTTAGACCAAAATAAAAAAGCCAATGATCACGTATTATGAACCGGAGGAAATATTAAGATTCGTAGCTTAATTTCTACCTTTTCAACAACTAGCATATTGAATTTGACACTTGGCAAAGAAAAGATTTATGCTTTAATTTAAGAGTGTGATTGTAGTATAAAGTTGGAATAAAATAAAAACTTTGATGTGCACACCTGTAAGATATGCTGTGCATACAGGTGCAGCAATCCTAGTAGGGATAAGAAGAGATAATTACGTTTTTTTTTAATATACTTGCAAAAGAAATCAAACCAATCTAATATAGCTTTTTAAGCACAAAATAAATGATAAATAAATATAGATAGGTTGAAATGAATAATCTAAATCTCAAAAAGTACCAACTTTTTATATACTTGTGCACTTGCGATTTTCCAATACTTGATAAAGCTATTATATGGTCATAACTCGAGAATTAAATTAAGTGAGCGAAATTACATCGATCTTTCATTAAAAATAAATATCATCGACAGCCCCATTTTTAGAACTAGGTGATAACGATGATCTGGTAACAAAGTTAGAGTGCTGTTATGAAAATAATATAAGAACAAGAACAATAATACAAGAACAATAAAGAGAAAAGTAGAGAGAGGAGTATTCTTATTGATACTTTGGGATGGTTTACAATGGAATAGAACCCCTTTATTTATAGGGAGGTGGTGACTTAGCCACCAAGAAGTAAACCCTAGAATCTCTCTAAATATGGACATTCACCTAAAATAGAATATTTTATAACACTCCCCCTTGAATGTCTATTCAATAATGTGCCTCGTTAAAACCTTAACTAAAACAAAACCCAATGGGAAAAATTAAAGAAAAGGAAAACGAGTACACATGTTTGAATATGCGCCTATTGGTTGCCTCGTTAAAAACCTTGCAAGGAAAACCCATTGGGACAAAACCTTGTAAGGGAAAAAGAGTGCAACGCGCATTAACTCCCCCTGAAAAGAGCATCAATTCATATCCTTGAGTCTTCGCATTCCGATCTTGTGAACCAGCTTCTTGAAAGTTGACGTTGGTAGAGATTTTGTGAACAAATCAGCCATATTATCGCTTGAACAAATCTGTTGCACATTGATATCACCATTCTTTTGAAGATCATGTGTGAAAAATAACTTTGGTCAAATATGCTTTGTTCTATCTCCTTTTATGAATCCTCCCTTCAATTGAGCTATACATGCTGCATTGTCTTCATACAAAGTCGTGGGTAGTTTGTTACACTTCAAACCACATTTGTCTTGAATATGATGTATTATAGACCTCAACCACACACACTCCCAACTTGCTTCATGAATAGCGATTATCTCGGCATGATTAGATGAAGTAGCCACAATTGATTGCTTAGTCGATCGCCAAGATATGGCGGTGCCTCCACAGGTAAACACATAACCCGTTTGAGATCGAGCCTTGTGTGGGTCGGATAAATATCCAGCATCAGCATAACTAATAAGATCAGGACTGCAATTATTGCTATAAAATAAGTCCATATCGGTAGTCCCTTTTAGGTACCGCAATATATATTTGATCCCATTCCAATGTCTCCTTGTGGGAGCCGAGCTATACCTTGCTAAGACATTAACTGAAAAGGTTATGTCAGGCCTTGTAGTATTTGCAAGATACATTAGTGCGCCAATTGCACTAAGATATGGTACTTCAGGACCAAGTAGCTCTTCATTCCTTTCTTGCGGTCGGAATGGATCTTTATTCACATCAAGTGATCGAACAACGATCGGAGTACTTAAAGGATATGCTCCATCCATGTAAAACCATTTCAGTACCTTTTCTATATAGGTAGATTGATGAACAAAAATTCCGTTTGCCAAATATTCAATTTGCAAACCAAGACATAATTTTGTCTTTCCGAGATCTTTCATCTCGAATTCATTCTTTAGATAATCAATTGCCTTTTGGAGCTCTATGGGGGTTCCAATAAGGTTTATGTCATCGACATATACGGCAAGTACAACAAATTCCGATGTTGTTTTCTTTATAAAAACACACGCGCAAATGGCATCATTTATATAGCCTTCTTTTAATAAATACTCACTAAGACGATTATACCACATTCGTCCTGATTGTTTTAGACCATACAAGGATCATTGCAATTTGATTGAAAATATTTCCCGGGACTTTGAATTATGAGCGTTTGGCATTTTGAGTCCATCGGGAATTTTCATGTATATCTCATTATCCAGTGAGCCATAAAGATAGGCAGTAACCACATCCATTAAATGCATGTCAAGCTTTTCAAGGACAGCAAAACTAATGAGATAACGAAAAGTTATGGCATCCATTACAGGCGAATATGTCTCTTCATAATCGACACCAGGCCTTTGAGAAAATCCTTATGCAACAAGGCGTGCCTTATATCTTTGTACCTCGTTTTTCTCATTTCTCTTGCGTACAAAGACCCATTTATAGCCAACAGGCTTAACACCATTAGGTGTTTCAACTATAAGGCCAAAAACTTCACGTTTTGCCAGTGAATTCAATTCTGATTGGATTGCTTCTTGCCATTTTGGCCAATCATGTCTTTTTCGACATTCTCCAATAGATTGAGGTTCAATATCCTCACTTTCTTGCATAATGCTAGATGCGACATTAATAGCAAAGACATAATCCACCACTTTATCCACTCGATTAAAATTTGCCTCAATATCGATTGGATTTATTGATAGTTCCTTATTTTCTTGAGTCTCGGGCTCAATGGATTCTTCATGAATCTCAGAATTTATTAAATCATGAATTTCCTCATGAGATTCTTTCGTAGTGTCATTTTGATCGTTTGCTTTCCTCTTTCTAGGATTTCGATCTTTGGAACCTAATGGCCTGCCACGCTTCAGGCGTGCATTCGGCTCATTGGATATGACACTAGATGATTTTCCAACAGGGACATCAATACGGATTGGAACATTCTCTACGGGGATGTGGGATTATGTTATCCTTTTCAAGTCCGTAAATGCGTCAGGCATTTGATTTGCTATTCTTTGCAAATGGATAATCTTTTGCACCTCTTTTTCACCAATAGAGGTATGTGGATCAAGATGAGATAATGATGCATTTTTCCACAAAATTTCCCGTTTGGTTTCACAAACTTCTCCCCCTAATTTTTGGAAAAGTGTCTCATCAAATTGACAGTCTGCAAATCGTGCAGTGAACAAATCCCCTGTCAATGTTTCGAGGTAGCGAATAATGGAGGGCGATTCAAACCCAACATATATTCCAAACCTTCTTTGCGGACCCATTTTGGTGCGGTATGGCGGTGCTATAGGCACATATACTGCGCATCCAAAGATTCTTAAATCGGATATATTGGGTTCATGACCCAAAACAAATTGCAACGGGGAATATTTGTGATAATTCGTCGGTCTGAGACGAATTAGCATTGCTGCATGCAAAATGGCGTGACCCCATACCGAAGTGGGCAGCCTCGTTTTCATGAGTATGGTCTTGCAATCAACTGCAGGCGTTTAATTAAAGATTCTGCAAGACCGTTTTGAGTGTGAACATGAGCTACATAATGTTCCACTTTTATCCCAATTGATAAGCAATAAGCATTAAATGCTTGGGATGAAAACTCAGCAGCATTATCCAGTCTAATAGACTTGATTGGATTATCAGGAAATTGTGCTCGTAGTCGAATTATTTGTGCCATTAGTTTTGCAAGAGCAAGGTTGCGTGATGACAACAGGCACACATGAGACCATCTACAGGATGCGTTTATTAAGACCATAAAATATCTAAAGGACCCACTAGGTGGGTGAATAGGTCCACAAATGTCTCCTTGTATACGTTCCAAAAACGTAGGTGACTCACTCCCAACCTTTGTTGGTGATGGTCTAATAATTAACTTGCCTTGATAACAAGAAGTGCAAGAAAATTCATTATTTAAAAGAATCTTGAAATTCTTTAACGGATGCCCATATGAGCTTTCTATAATCCGTCTCATCATGATTGATCCAGGGTGTCCCAATCGATCATGCCAAAGTACAAAAGTATTGGAATCAGTAACCTTTTGGTTTACTGTTGAATGTGCCTTAATTGCACTTGTTTTTGTCCAATACAGGCCACAAGATAAAGACGGGAATTTCTCAATAACCCTCTTTTGGCCAGAGACATTCTTTGTAATGATGAGATATTCAAGATTATTCTCATCTATTGTCTCAATATGATAGCCATTCGGGCGTATATCTTTAAAACTCAATAAGTTTCTCTTAGACTTGGAGGAGAACATTGCATTCTCTATGATAAACATTGTTCCACTAGGCAGAGTTATAGTTGCTCTTCCGGAGCCTTCAATCAATTTACTACTACCAGAGATTGTAGTAACTGTTGGAAACACGTTCTCAAGGCTTTATACTAAAACGTGTGTTCTTATGTGTAGGTTTTGATGAATGACAAACAAGTGCAAATTGATATATGACGAAGTTCAAGTACAAGCGCACAATTGGTGGATAACAAGATTCAAGCACAATACAAAGTTTTATAGTTTAAATGAGTCATTCTTAATTGTGATCTTGATCCGACAACTTGACTCATGACATGGCTTCTCTCGTAAAATTATTTTTACAAAATCATGCATATTTAATTTAATGCTAAATGATTTTAAATCATGCATATTTACTTCAGTCAAAATGATTTTTAAACATGCCTCTAAAATCTGGACTAAGATAATCGATTATGTACTTATGATAATCGATTATGTTAAGCCAAGACTGCATGACAATCGATTGTGAACTAAATGACAATCGATTGTGTTAAGGCAATGAGTATCAGGTTTTTCAAACCTGCATGACAATCGATTGTGAACCTTATGACAATCGATTGTAATGAGGCAGTGTACATCAAAGTTTTTCAAAGCTCAGAATAATCGATTGTGAAGCTAATGACAACCGATTGTGAAGAGACAGTGTCCATCAGATTTTTCAAAGTCACAAAATAATCGATTGTGAACATATGACAATCGATTGTGTTGAGGCAGTGTCTTCCAGACTTTTTCAAAGTTATTAAATAATCGATTGTGAGTATATAACAATCGATTCTCACGAGGCAATGTCTAAAATGATTTTCAAAGTCTGATAAATAATCGATTGTTAACATTGCGCAATCGATTGGTAAGCTGACCGTTGTCGTAAAGTTTTTAAATTCCGTCAGGTAATCGATTGTTGATTTTGTACAATCGATTGTTGAAATTAAAATATGGAAAAGATTTTGTGAACGTTGCTGAATAATCGATTGTCAATTTTGTATAATCGATTGTTGAAATTAAAATCTGGAAAGGATTTTTTGAACGTTGCTGAATAATCGATTATTGATTTGGTATAATCGATTGTTTTGCGTAAAATCTGAACATGATTTTTTGAACATTACCAATAATCGATTGTTGATCTTGGACAATCGATTGTTAAGCGTAAAATCTGGGATTGATTTCTGGAACAATTGGCAAACAATCGATTGTGACTTCTTGACAATCGATTGTCACACAGTAAAATCAGCAACTCTTAATTGGCAATTAGGCAACGGTAATGCCAAGTTTTTCAACTATAAATACAGCTTCATTTCAGTGTTTTAAACACAACAACTGATCATACAATTGCTATAAGCTTGCATACTATTGTTTATCATTTTATATTCATTTCATAAAGCTTTTGAGAGCCATATTCTTGTCCAAAGTTGTTGTGATCTTGAGCTTACTTCTTTTACTCATATCTACTCATTAAGGAGTGTATTATATGAGTGTTTAGTTTTTTGTACACTTGAAGAGAATTGTGATTCTCTTGTTGTAAGGAACTTGTGTTTCCTTGGTCGAAGTCTTGGAGTGTTGTATCTTCGAGCAAGATTGTTGAGGCTTGTGTCCTCAGATTGTAAAGGTTGGTTAGGCACCCGTAATCTTAACAGTGTTGTCTTGGAGTGTTGTATCTCCGAGCAAAGGTGTTAAGGCTTGTGTCCTTAAGTTGTAAAGGTTGGTTAGGCACCCGAAGCTTAACAGTGAAGTCTTGGAATATTGTATCTCCGAGCAAAGGTGTTAAGGCTTGTGTCCTTAAGTTGTAAAGGTTTGTTGAGCACCCGTAAGCTTGACAAGTTAGTGGAAAATCTCGAGAGAGTCTCTCGGGGACTGGACTAGCCACTTGTTGTGGTGAACCAGAATATATCGGTGCGTTCTTTCCTTTTTGTTTACTTAACGCACATATTTATTTCCTGAAAATTTCAAATTCCACAAGTTTACGCTAAATTTTATTATAACGCTATTCACCCCCCCCTCTAGCGTTAAGCGTATTATCTAACAGTAACATCTGCCTTACACAAACTTAGTTGAGAGAAATATTTCTTTTCTTTGAGTATCGTATGTGTCGTACATGAATCAACTAAACAAATATTTTTACAGTTGGACGTTGATCCAAGCTTGCTTTGTGAGATATCCATATTTGCTTTCCCATGGTTTGACATACAAAAGAAATACATGAACATAAGAATAAACAAATTCAATCCGTTTGTTTCACATTTAAACAATATTTTCAAAATCTGCTGAGGTTAGTCGATTAACTTAGTTGATAGTCGACTATCTTGGGAAGCAGTCATTAGGTTAGTCGACTAACTAAATCAGATAGTCGACTAACTTAGCTTGCGGAAAACTCCAGTTTTAATGCGAAATATTAGATAATCGACTAAGTGTTAGGTTAATCGATTAACTCTACTGGAAAATAAATATATCTTTGAAATTTAAGCATATTGAAACATTCTAAAGAACTAATACTAACATTATATCATAAACTAACTAATACGAGCTGATACTAATGACTATTAGTTTATTCACTAACTAATACAAATAAGTAAAATAAAATCAAACAATTCCATCTTCCTTCATCACAGATCCATCACCGATTAAGTGGTCTATTTTCCCCTCGGGTTGCTCAAAGAAGTCTGCCACATCCAGGTGGGTGATGTCAAAATTGTCGTCAGAGACAAAATTTGTTTCAGGGCCTTTATTCTTTAGAGATGCTTGATAAAGATCAACCAAATGTCTTGGTATACGGCAAGCTTTTGACCAGTGCCCTTTTCCACCGCAACGATAACATATAGTTTCTGAACTATTTGCCTTTGGATCCTCAAAATCCCGTTTCTGCTTTTGGTGGTTATATCTCTTTGGGGGGTGACGGACATCAGGGAAATTTCTTCCTTGTCTACGTCCACGGCCATGACCCCGATTACGACCACGACCATGATTAAAGCCATAGCCTTTTCCATGCTTGGCATAATGAGAATACACCTTATCTGCTTCAGGCAATAGTGTAGACCCAGTGGGTCGATTTTCGTGATTTCTCATGAGTAGGTCATTATTTCGCTCAGCCACAAGGAGAAGAGAAATCAGTTCAGAGTACTTTTTGAAACCTTTCTCTCTGTACTGTTGTTGCAGTACCATATTGGAGGCATGAAACGTTGTAAATATTTTTTCAAGCATATCATAATCAGAGATATTATCTCCACAGAGTTTCAATTTAGAAGTAATTCTGAACATTGCAGAATTATATTCAGAAACAGACTTAAAGTCTTAGAGCCTCAGATGAGCCCAATCATATCGTGCTTGTTGAAGAGTGACCAACTTCAGGTTGTCATATCTCTCCTTTAAGCCTTTCCACAAGATGAGTGGATCTTTGACTGTGAGATATTCAATTTTCAAACCTTCATCAAGGTGATGGCGCAAGAAAATCAAGGCCTTAGCACAGTCTTGGGTGGATGCTTTATCTCTGTCTTTAATGGCGTCTCCAAGACCCATAGCATCTAAGTGGATTTCAGCATCCAACACCCATGTCATATAGTTCTTGCCCGAAATTTCAAGGGCAACGAACTTTCTTTTCATAATATCAGACATAATTAAAATCAAATTCGGAAAAAGGGAAATACCTTAATTTTCTCAAGAGGATTCTTGAGACGATAGAGTCTCGTGCTGATAACGTGTTATGAAATAATATAAGAACAAGAACAATAATACAAGAACAAGAACAATAGAGAGAAAAGTAGAGAGAGGAGTATTCTTATTGATACTTTGGGATGGTTTACAATGGAATAGAACCCCTTTATTTATAGGGAGGTGGTAACTTAGCCACCTAGAAGTAAACCCTAGAATCTCTCTAAATATGGACATTCACCTAAAATAGAATATTTTATAACAAGTACGTAATTATTAGGAGGATGCAAAATTAAAATATTAAAAAAACATTTCCTAAATTACAATTATACACAAATTCACCTACTAATTCTATATATGAAGAGTAACAAAATTCTGAAAAAGAAAGAAATGTTTTATACAAATTAAAAAATTTAAACAAAACGACTCCTATTTGAAAAATTTAACCGAACTCTGAAATTTTCATTTGGTATAATATGAAACAAGCAATTGACCAAATAGTTAAACAGTAGAAATTAATTTTAAATACAAGATTTAGAAATATCATGTATCCAAAATCAATTAGAAAATTCTCTAAAAGCTTTGGAATTATAAATTACACTAATAAACCGACCCCATCCTAATTAAACTTGACCCAACCGTTCAAATCTAAGGTTGGCGATATTTTTGTGCGACTAAACAAGTACCGTTGGCATTTGAGAGAATTTGGATAAAGTTAAGTTTAGGAAAAAAAAAAAAGGATTAAAATAATTTTGCTAAGGCTTTGAATAGATTAGAAGTTGCATTTATTACTTGGATTGTATTTACAATTTTTTTATATACTCGAACAAGTAAAAAATTACAAGATACAATTCTACAATTGTAATGTAATGTCTATAGGCTCTCTTATAAATTAGATATGATACTTTGGGGTTCGGAGCGGCAAACGGGTAGGTCGAATCAGATATGGTTCGAGTCGAAAACGGCTTATGAAAAAATGGATAAATTATTCAACCCTACTCATATTTAATATGAATTAAAACGGGTTAATCGACGGATAATATGGGTAACCATATTATCCATGACTTCTTGCATATGATCATTTTTGGGAGAATTCTTAGTCTCTCTAACTTAATCACGAATTTGAGGCCTTGTAAATATAAAAGTTAGACACATTGGTTACCCATTGGTTATCTATTTTCTAAATGAATAATATGATCTTTATCCATATTTAATCCGTTTTTAAAAAGTTCAGTATCGAACCCATTTTTTAATGGATAATATGAGTGGTTAAATATTTTTTTAAGACCATTTTGCCACCCCTGTTTAGGGTCAATCAATTAGGAATAGGGTTTGATAATTACAGTTAGATCTAGTGAATGTCTGAAATCTTCCTATTAAGTACCCTTCTTCCTCTGATTTTTGTCCAACGTAATTCACTGATAAATCTTCGTCCATCATCCGAATTTGTATTGGGTAAAATTCTATTCGCCCCGTTCCCTTCTAAGAAGACGTCCTTTATGACAATGGCGTACTCAGATTGCGTCACTTCAGGCGAGGATGACCAAAACAAGGACGTCCCAGTCCACTAGGTTGAAGAACGACACCGTTTAAGGCCTGGCTTCCTTCGTACAAGGAAGCCACCAACTTTTGTACTTTTCTTATGATTATTTCGAGAAAGGTTTCCTAATATATAAAGGGGGCCTTCACCTTTGTAATAGGCATGTGCTTTTACTCTAAATAATACCATCTCTCTACTCTCTCTACTGTTATCAAGCAAACTATCTTTCTATTCTTCCTTATTATATTTAAGCCTTCTATAACTTTGTGTATTTTCAGATCTATCGCATTCTTGGCTAAGTAATCCCATCTATAATACGTTATTACGATTTATCAAATTAATTTTTTGATTGTTTTTAGCTTACAAGTTGGACGAATCTTTTGAGCAAAATAATTTGGCGCAGTGTGTGAGGATTTCGAGAATCAAAGTTATAGTTTGTGCCTAGAAAATTCCACTGATTACCATCTCCTATGTTGCAGGAGCAAAAATGGCTGACAACTGTGCAAAAAAGAAAGTGATAGATGAGGTTGGAGTCAACCTCATGGATTGACTCAACGAGGTAGGTAAAGATAATATCACGAACACAACCCCCAGCACTACGATGAGTGGAGGAACCCCACCCTCCACCTAGAGATCTGACACATCCGCAAGAAATGGGAGATTGTGCTTCGACATCTAAGGAAGCACCCCTGGAAATCAATGAGCTACTAAAAGGGTGGTCACAAGCACTCTGAGTGACCTAGCAGAAAAGTCACCACAACGTGGTGTAAGACGCATGCCAATAATGGATCTCACTGCAGCCGAAGATGAATCTGAGGTCGCGTGAGCCAACAATATGCTCACCGACACTCAAACCAACAACGGAGCACTCACAGCCATCCTCAGAAAGATGGAGGAAATGGAGCACGAAAACAAATCGCTCTGTGACCAAATGAAAGAACATCAAGAAAGGGTAGATAACATCTCGGGCGGTCCTAAACTGCTGCCGAAGCACGACGTAGGAAGGTTAGTAGAGCAGTCCTACATAGAGGAGGCCGCACCATACTCCATCCCAAAAACTTTCAAGATGCCTCCCTATCTAAGGGCATACGACGGGACTAAAGTCCCCGAGGATCATCTAATCTGTTACGTCACAGCCGTGAAAGATAACAATTTGACAAAAGAACATGTATCGTCCGTATTGCTAAAGAAGTTCGTCGAAACATTGATAGGTGGATCTTAGCCGTGGTACTCCCAGCTACCGGCTAGGGGCATCTCCACGTTCGAGGAAATGGCGGACAAGTTCGTCACAGCACATGCAGGAGAAAAGAAAGCGGAAGCAAGAGTCAACGATAACTTCGTTGTCCGGCCGACCGTGGGAGAAGAACTCAGTGACTTCTTAGCCTGATTCAACAGGGTGAGAATGAGCCTGCCAAATGTGTCCAAAGGTATGGCCGTCGCCGCTTTCCAGAACGGGTTAAGTAGGGACGGCTCAAGAGCAACTAAGAAGCTACTGAGTCGCCTCATGAAGTACCCTCTCACCACCTAGGAAGAAATCCATAATGCCTACTGGGCTGAGGTGCGTGTGGATGAAGACGACATCAACGGACCTACCCGAAGACTGATGACGATACTTTCGGAGGTCAGGAGGGACCGACGCAATGAAGGGAAATGAGAACAACTCCTATGCCGCAACAGGTAAAGAGACCAACTACATCAAATCATCTCACGCACCGCCACCAAGGCACACGGACGCACTACAACAACACATCGCCCCCACGGAACGAGCGAGGTATGCCACTATTATTATATGCACATAACTTTCGTGGTTCTCCTTCAGAGGTAGTGTACGCACTAGAGAAGCTGGGCCACAAGGTACAATGGCTAGCAAAGATGAAGTCAGACCCTACCACCCGAAAGTTAAACGCCCTATGTGAGTTCCACCATGAGCGAGGGCATAGAACCGAAGACTACATAGGCCTACGGTAGGAGGTGGTTAGGATGCTGAACCAGATTCAGCGACAAAGGGAAACTCAACTTCGCACGAGGACGGGAACAACTAAACAGGCCGCCAAGGCCACCCTCCCCAACATGCACCATCAACATGATCCACGGGGATGGCGACGACTAGACGATCAATCACGTCAAGATCACCACCACTCACAAGTTAAAGCAAACTTTCGCCCACGAACGATATGACGACTTCAAAGATAATATGACCTTCGATAAGTCTGATGTCGACGATTTGTCTTTTCCTCATTACAACGCTTTGGTTATTACTGTAAGCATTGCTGATACAGATGTTAGGAGAATTATGATTGTTGACGGTAACTGCGCTTGTATTATCCACCCGAGGGTCCTTGCACTTATGGGACTGGAGGATAAGATAATACTGCGCTGCATAACGCTGACTACTTTTAACAATGCAGTGGAAAGAGCCTCCAGAGAAATAACACTGCACGTCCTGGTGGGAGGAGTCACACTAAAAACCACTTTCCACGTGATGAACCAGGAAACAACTTACAACGCAATCATTGGACGACCATGGATACATGCCATGAGAGCAGTCACCTCCAGCGTTTATCAGGTGATAAAATTTCCTACCTCATGGGGGATGTTCATCATACGAGGTGAATCCTACACCGCCCAAGAATGCTACAAAATAGCTCAAGACTACACCCACACCAAACAACTCCAAGGGACGAGCGCATAAGCATAGCAATCAGCTCTGTCGAGGACTAAGGCTCACCCGAGAGAGGACGCCATCAAAGATACAGATATCATAGAAGCCAGCAAAGCCATGGTTGAGGACCTCGATCCCGTGCAGCTAGACAAGAACGACCTCATGAAGAAGGCCTACATCGGGGCACGACCTTTCGAACCCAAGTAAGTATCGTGAATTTTTATCTAACCATGTAGACTTGTTTGCGTTTTCCCATTCAGATATGCCAGGAATACCACGGGACATCGCTACCCACAAATTGAACATTGATCGTTGCGCCCTCTTGAGCGGAAAATTAGGAGAAAATTAAAAACTGCCATTAACAAAGTTGTGAGTGAAGAAGTAGAGATACTACTAGCAAATGGTCCCATCAGGGAATCCAGGTACCCTGAGTGGGTCTCTAACGTCGTTATGGTCAAGAGCAAAAATGGGAAACGGCGAATGTCCGTGGATTTCACCGACCTGAACAAAGCGTGTCCAAAGGATTCGTTCCACTGCCCCAGATCGACCAGCTGATAGACGCGATGGCTAGACATAAACTATTAAGCTTTCAAGACACATATTCCGGCTATAATCAAATCATGATGGCCGATAAAGATCAAGAGAAGACGACCTTCATCACTCACCGAGGGACATACTGCTACAAAGTGATGCCCTTCAGGCTCAAAAGCGCGGGAGCCATGTACCAAAGGTTGGTAACCGAGATGTTAAACGGGAAACTTGGAAAAACAATGGAAGTCTACATCGACGACATTCTAGTAAAGTCGTCCAAAAAGGAGGACCACCTTGACCATCTGAAGTAGGCCTTCGAAATATTGAGAAGATGCGGGATGAAACTGAATCCCAAGAAATGCACCTTCGGCGTGGCCTCGGGAATGTTCTTTGGATTCCTTGTATCGCACAGGGGTATCGAAGTCAATCCGGATCAGATCAAAGCAATAGATGCAATCTCAGAAGTGCTAAGCAGCAAAAAATAGGTACAAAAGCTGACAGGTCGGATAGCTACCCTCTCCAGGATCATCTCACGATCCTCCGACGGGTGCCATAAGTTCTTTAGTGTGTTGATGAAAGATCAGGGACTTCAATGGAACGAAGACTGCGTTGAAGCCTTAAAAACTCTAAAGGCGTACCTATCCTCGCCGCCCCTACTAGCCAAAGCAAACCTAGGTGAACCACTTCTGGTGTATCTGGCCATGTCTGAGGTCACCGTCAGTGTTGTCCTGGTATGCGAGAACAAAGATACGCAATCTCCCATCTATTACATTAGCAAAACACTAGTGGACGCTGAAACTCGGTACCCACACCTTGAGAAGCTAGTGCTAGCACTAGTAGCAGCTTCACGAAAGCTACGGCCTTATTTTCAATGCCACCCCATAAAAGTGGTAATGACCTTCCCGTTGAGGAGCGTCTTACATATGCCTGAACTATCGTCCGTCTCGAAAGATGGGCCATTGAGCTCAGTGAGCACGACATCTCGTACCTTCCACGAAACACCATCAAATCTCAAGTCCTATCCAAATTCATAGCCGACTTCACCGCAGAAATCCTGCCGAAGGCGGAACTCGAGGCTTGACACGCCTACCCCAGTAACAACCAATGGGTCCTCCACACTGATGGCGCTGCCAATGTATCAGGATCGGGACTAGGAGTCGTCCTCGAGGTCCCCACGGGCGAAACAATTTAGCGGTCCATACGATGCCCCGAAATGACTAACAATGAGGCTGAGTATGAGGCCGTTATTGTAGGTATGAAATTAGCCACCAAATATGGAGCCCGGCTAATCCTTCTCCTTTACGATTCTCAATTCGTGGTAAACCAGGTCGCTCTGACTTACACATCAAGGAACAAAGGTTACAAAAATACCAGATGGAAATCCGCAGGTTAATGGCCGCCTTCGATGAATATCGCTTCGAACAAATCCCAAGGGCACGAAACATCGAACCAGGCGGTCTGGCAAAATTAGCTGCGGCTACCAAAAACATCAACAAGGAAAGCGTGGTCACCCTCCTTCATTCAGCCATCGACTACACATAGGTATTTTCTTTAAGTCTAACGTGGGATTGGCACAACTTGTTTGTGTCCTACTTACAGGAAGGAACACTGCCGAATGACAAGAAAGAGTCGAAGAAACTCCGCGTGCAAGCTGCCCGATACTTCCTAATCAACAACAACCTCTAAAAGAGGACGTTTGGCGGACCCCTGGCCAAATGCCTAGGCCTGCACCAAACGAGGTTAGTACTCGAAGAGGTACATGAGGTCATTGTGGCGCCCATACAGGTAACAACGCCCTCGTACGGTGCATCATACTTTTCGGTTACTACTGTCCCACCATGAAGAAAGAAGAGGTAGAATACATTTGCCGATGTGAGCAACGCCAGAAATATTCCCAGTGATACACCAGCCAGGGGAGCCCCTACACTCAAATGCCACTCCCTCTCCTTTCATCAAATGGTGAATGGACATAGTCTGCCCTCTACCTGCGGGATGGGGAAAAGTACGATTTTTACTTGTTCTAACTGACTATTTCTATAAGTGGGTGGAAGCAGGTGTGTATGCACAAATAGGCTAACAGGAGTTCATCTCCTTCATATGGAAGAACATTATATGCCGTTCCGGCATCCCCGAAGAAATCAGCTGTGATAATGGACAACAGTTCATTGGTCTAAAACGATTGAATTCTTCGGAAAAAATGGCGCATCAAGAGGATACTCTCCACGCCATATCACCCCGCCGCCAATGGCCAAGCAGAATCGTCCAACAAAACAGTAATCAACAGACTAAAAAAGAAGCTTGAGGACGCTAAAGGGTTATGGCCCGAACTGCTACCGGAAGGGTTATTGGCACATAGGACCACACCCAAATCCAGCACGAGAAAACTCCATATTCATTGGTTTACGGAACTGATGCGGTCATACCCGTCGAATTCGGCGAGCCAAGCCTGAGGTATTCACACTCTAGTTGAGAGGAAAACAACGTAAATAGGCTCCAAGACCTTGAAGAAGCTGAGGAGAGAAGAGAAATGGCCCTTATCAGAATAGTGGCCCAAAAACAACTAGTCGAAAGTTACTATATCAAGAGGGCAAAAGTAAGGCCTCTCAAAGTAGGAGACTACGTCCTCAAAGCCAAGACATTGGCCTCTAAAGAACCAAGTGAAGGAAAATTGGGCACAAACTAGGAAGGGCCCTACAAAATCACAGCAACAGTTGGCAAATGGGCATTTCAGTTGGAAACAATAGAAGTAAAAACACTCCAGAACAATTGGAACATCGCCCACCTCAAATATTTCCATTTCTAAAAGGCGTCACCCAAGTCGCACTCTTTTTCCCTCACTCGAGTTTTATCCCAATTGGATTTTCTCAGGGAGGTTTTCAATGAGACAAAGAAGGGAACACCTGGAGATATTTGCGGAACAAGTGTATCATGTCAGCCTCTCCATACACTCTCAGGCCAGACTTGATACACAGACTGGATCAGCGACATCTCCAATGTGTAAAAGGCTACGACCATCTCCATCTCCAATATGTAAAAGGCAACAGCCATCTTCATCTCCGATGAATATAAAATCCACGACCATCTCCGATGAATGAAAAGGCGGCAATCTTCATCTCCAATATGTAAAAGTCTACGGTTATCTTCATCTCCAATGAATGAAAAGGCTACGGCTATCTTCATCTCCAATATGTAAAAGGATACAACCATCATCATCTCCAATATGTAAAGGGCTACGTCCATCTCCAATGAACGAAAAGGCTATGACCAGCTCCAATAAATTAATAGCTAAGGCCATTGCCGCTAACAGTCGACCCAATGTCAACTACGACAGAATAAAAGACTCGATGACAGTTGAAGTCTATTACAGGGCTAAAGCCATCTATATCTACATGGCCAAGGCCATCGATTCAAAATGGCTAAGGACATCGCCGCTAACAGTCGACCCAATGTCGACTACGGAAGAACAAAAGACTCTACGACAGTCGAAGTATATTACACGGCTAAAGCCATCGACATCTACATGGCCAAGGCCATCGATTCAAAATGGCTAAGTCCATTGCTGCTAACAGTCAACCCAATGTCGACTACGGCAGAACAAAAGGCTCGTTAACAGTCGAAGTCAATTTCATGGCCAAAGTCATCGACATCTACATGGCTAAGGACATCAACATCTACATGGACAAAGCCATCTATTCAAAATGACTACGGCCATCGCTGCTAACAGTCGACCCAATGTCGACTACGGCAGAACGAAAGACTCGATGACAATCGAAGTTTATTACACTGCTAAAGTCGTCGAAATCTACATGGCTAAGGCCATCGACATCTATATGTCTAGGGCCATCGACATCTTCATGGCTAAGGCCATTGATTCAAAATGGCTAAGGCCATCGCTGCTGACAGTCAACTCAATGTCGACTACGGCAGAACAAAAGTCTTGACGACAGTCGAAGTCAATTTCATGGACAAAGCCATTTGACTCTACATGGCTAAGGCCATCAATATCATTCTTGGATAAGACTAGTGATCCAACATAGCTAAGGCCATCACCAGTAACAGTTGACCCGATGTCGACTACAGCAAAATGGAAGACCCGGTGACAACCAACTTAAGCTCAAACTATGAGTTGCAAACACGACAAAAGTTCCAAGGAACAAAGGAAGAATAACAACGGAAAACAGTATGTACAATAATATCCAAAATAGTACATACACATGTCCGACCTCAGAAAGAGGCCCCATTTACAACAAAAGAGTACAAATGAAAACCCTAGGAACCCCCGTCACCCTGATCGGCACGAGAAGTAATCGGGTCGTCACCACGTCCTGGCGGGTAGACCCCGGAAATCCAAGAGACAGAATCCATGTGGTTAATATCTTCTAAGTTATATCCTTCTTTAGCGGGAAAATCATAGAGGTAACCAGCTGCCTCACGAGCAACCCAAGTTAGACTCTGCTGCCTGTCCACATCTGCCTCGGAGACCCGACCAGCTGCCAGGAGCTCTTCAAACACGACTAGATGGGCATCATGGTACACCCATATGTCATGAGCATCCCAGCGCTCCGCCTCCTATGGGGAAACCCGTGCAAGAGTCTCGATCTCGGCCTCCTTAGCCTTGAGCTCAGCAGTAAAGGCCGCAACCAGCGCCCGAAGATCAGCAGTCTCCGCCTCTACGGCACAGCCAAGCTCCAACTCGTCATCTTTCGCCTGAAGGAGAGCCTCCAACTCAGTATTCCAGGTGACCGCAGCCACGAGCTGCTCATCCGCTCTCTGCTACTCAGCCAGCCACTTCTTTAGTTGCTCCTCCATCTGGGTAAGGCCCTCACAAAATAGCCTAAATATGGGGTCTTGCTTGTACACGTCGGCCAACGTTTAATGCACCTCAGGGACCCGCTTGTACCTCTGCAAAAAAATTTATGGCCATCCGTCCTCTTCGCCAGGCGTCGTCCCCTCTCTACCTCCAAAACAAGAACCTGAAAAATATCAAAGGATGGATTAGTATGCAGGCGGACTACCCCTACAACACCAATGTGAAGGGGAGCCAAATTTACCTGCAAGTCCGCGCCTGCTACCCTTCGATATAGGCCCATTTCACTGACCTCCGCAATGCCTCAGCCTCGGCACCCGCACAAAGAAGGGTCATATTCGCGGCCGCTTCCTCACAGTTCTCCAAATGGATATAGCCGCTAGGAATCACAATGCGGTGAGTAGACCTACCAGCCGTCATCTCAACAGGAGCCAGGGAGATCCTACTGCTGTCCATCCTCTCGCAGACGCACTTGTCCCCGCTGCTGGAGCCAACAAGCCTCCCTCCCCAGCAGGAGGTTAGCCAGCCCCGACGTCTGCCCTCTCTAAGGGAACGATCCTCGCCGAGAAGATTGCATCGGCCATGAAAAGCCACCCCGACTCGCGACGAGGTGATCATACCCTCTCCTCCTTGACGGGAATCCCTTTGCTGGTGATCAACCCGTGCCTCCTACTTTCAAGAGGCTCCTTATCTTCATGATCCGCCTCCACCGACTGCAAAGACGACCTCAAAGGAAGCGCCTTATTGTCGAACGCGACCTCAGGTTCCACCACGAGGACCTCCCCCGATGCCACTTCTGCCGTTATTTTGGCCGCCTCCTCAAGTATCGCTCCTAGCATAACTTTCTGCTGGGGAGCCGAGAGGGAAATGCTTTCAGCTGAACCCTCCGCAGGCACATCTTCTTCAGAGCCCGGCTCTGCCTTAGATGGGTTGGCATTAGCTCTCCTCCTCTTGGCCCTCTTAGAGGTGTCCCAGCCTATCAAGGAAAAGATATGTTGCACAAAATGACTCTCGAGTCAAGACAAAGAAAAAGGAAAGAACAAGGGAAGATCATTACCAGTCGTGTCGTGCATGCTACATAATTGAGCCAAGGTACGGCACTCCTCTACGTATGGTATCATCCTCTCCACCCACGCCCTAATGTCGTCCGCACAAGAAAGAAACGAGGAATCTACGGGCATACGAGCCACCACTGCAAATAGCAAGTAGAAGAGTCATGAAAGGCTAAGCCATCATAGCAAAAAGCACTAAAAAAAGACACAAAGGGATACTTGCACTCCGGGTACCACACCTCCGGAAACCCCTCGAGGATAAAAATATCTTCCAATAGCCACGGATGGCTTTGTCATTAGACTGAAACATCAAATCTTTCTTGCTGCAGCACATCAGAAGCAACATCAACCCCTCAGGTAACTCGCATTTATCATTTGAAGAAGGTGCTAGATCGTTACCACACACCCGTCCTTCTCCGCTTGTACGGTAAGTATCCTACACACTTTCTGCGTGTAAGGGGTGAGTTGAGCCGGGCACGCCCTGAAGAAGTGGCAAAGTTCCTCCGCTAGAGGATTGAGCGGGAAACTGTAGCCAATCCGGAATGCATACTTGTAGAACGTAAAGAACCCGGGCCTGTGTATATTGGCATAGTCCTCTCCGGCAGGAACTATATCGACATGATCAACAAACTCATAGGCCATCATGAGGTCATCCAAGTGAGAGAGCGTCAATTCACTACGTTCCCAGGGTGGAGGTGAGATTTTATGACTAAACTCATTCCTTTAATTCATATTTTTTGGAAGAATATTCGCCACTGACAGAGGAACGAGAACCTTTCCGACCACCTCTGCCTCACCGTCGTAGGAGAGTTTGAAACCCTAGGGGGGGCATTATCTCTGGACCTCTTACTGCCTTGAGACCATTTTACCATGGTCGAGTTTACAGAGAAGACAATTTTAATAATGCAAAGTTCGACCCATAGAAACAATAGCTCTTGAGAAAAAGCAATGGTTGCTAGAAAACAAGATGAAAGAAAGAGATAAATGTTCTTCGAAGGTTTGAGTGGTGAATGATTTCAAACCGCTCCGCTGTATATAGAGGCGAAATACACAAAAATCGAAGCGACCTCTATCAAAAGTTGTTGTAGGAAATCCAAACGTCATATCTGGCTCTGATCCATCTCGGGAGCAAAAGTAATGATGACGCATGTGACCGGTGATGTCAACCTAAATAGGAAACAAGTTTCAACGGCTTTACGTCGCCATAAGAGCATGCATATCTGTCCACTGAAGACGTCAATCGAGCAGGCCTCCAACGATGGAGGGACTAACTATATGGGGTAAAATCTGATTCGCCCATTCCTGTCTAAGTAGACACGTCCTTCATGATAATGTCGTCCTCAAATTGTGTCGCCTCACACGAGGACGACCAAAACAAGGACATCCCAGTCCACTAGGATGAAGAACGACACCGTTTAAGGCCTGGCTTCCTTCGTACTAGGAAGCCACCAACTTTTAAACTTTTCTTTTGATTATTTCGAGGAAGGTCTCCTAATATATAAAGGGGGCCTTCACCTTTGTAACGGGCATGTGCTTTTACTCTGAATAATATCATCTATCTACCCTCTCTCGCTCTATATTGTTATCGAGCAAACTATCTTTCTATTCTTCCTTCTGATACTTAAGCCTTCTATAACTTTGTGTATTTTCATATCTATCGCATTCTTGGCTAAGTAATCCCGTCTAGCATTCATTATACTTGATTACGATTGATCCAAACACTTTTTTGATTATTATTTAGCTTACAAGGTGTACGAATCTTTTGAGCAAAACAGAATTCACCCCTGCTTATTTTGAATTTTAGAGTCCTTTTTTTTAATATAATAAAATAATAAAATATCGTTTTTTCATATTTTTCTTTCCCAATGATATAAAAGGCTACTAGTTCCCATATTTACATTCTTTTTGAATTAGTCTTTAACACATGTTGGAACTTAATTGGACAAATATTTTGAAGTTTTCTACACTAATGATAAGTTACAAGTACTTTCGTATTTTGATGATCTAACAAATTTACTATCCAGAACCAGATAAGGAACTTGTTACAAATTTACAAGACCTTCAGATCACAATGTCCCGGGTTGGAATTAGCGTGAAATATGTTTCAACTCTTCAGAAGTGGAAGGAACAATTGAGGGACCAGGTCCCTACCAGTTCCCGAGGAGACTGTACGAAGTCAACTTTCCAGGTGGAAAGTTGTTGTATGCACACGCTATAGTGCATAACAGAGTTGCAGTCAACTTTACAGGGAAGAGTTTTTACCTTCATTGCTTACATTATTGTAAGTGATATCATATATGTATATATTACATTCAAGGGAGGTAAAACAAGACATTTGAACACTTAGAGATTTTAGGCTAAAAGCTTTCTCCCGTGACTATCCAGTAAGAAAGTTTCAAGTGTTTCAAGAACAAATAACAAAACGACTGCGGACTAGTTCCCTCATAGAGCAATTGTATATTCTTAGTTCAGTTGTTACTTTGTAATAGTTTTTTAATTGTAATTCCTATCTACCTTGTTTATAAGCATTCTATAGGAACCCATTTGTATACCTTAAAATGGCTGAGTCATGGATAGATTTAATCATGTTGTAAATTCTTTGCAATAGAGTTATTATAAAGTAGCTTGTAATAAGAGTGTTACAAGTTAGCGAGGGCGAGGGATAAAAGGTTAATTCCTAGATTATATAGATGTAATCTAAAAGTTTATGTGTGTATACTATTGGATCTGAGTTCTTTATAAAATTTGTTGGACCCTTATATTCTATCAACTAACTAATTCTCAATATAAGTTATGCATAAAATAATTGACTCTTTGAAAAATACATTTTAGGAATTTCTCTATCAAGAGGATGCAATAAATACATATATTAATTTTGAAATTTCAGATGTCCATCAAATTTTTTTGAGCTACAGAAACAATAAACTTTTAAATAAAGGGAGCAAGTGATTCCCCTTTATTGAAAGGAAGAAAGTGACTTTTTTTGAGCAAACTTGTAGAGGTTCAAAATACAAATCTCGACCGTTGAAAAGGTTTGGCGCAACTTTTTCAACGGTTACTGCAAACGTGATAATTTAATAATTGTATAGGGTAAAACTGACTTATATTAAATGATCGAATGATCGAGCAACACGTGGAACCCAAAGTATATGAAAGAGAGATCAAGTTAAAATATAGATCGGAAACAGCAGCTGCAATTGGCACCGGATAATCGCGGGTGAGAAGTACGATCAACGTAAGGGGATTGAATGTTTGTCACCATGAGGCATTTAATGAAGAATATTCCGTAGTATTAAATAGGCAGCCGTTGTACTGTCGTTACATATTCATTTATGGCACTCTTTATTGTCATTTAAGAGGGACTTGATCCTAGAATCTTGTTTTATAAGTAAAACTATAAATTATAGCTTCAACAGTCATTGTAAGGACATGAAATCTCTGGCAAAACTTATGCTATGCTTTATTCTCAAGCAAAATAATACAATTTTACTTTCTGTTTGATATTGCTCATACTTTTGTCCTCGGAAGCATTGCTCCTGGAGCAAGACCTTCCATTTCTTTTGATTTTAACGCTAAGTTTTATTTTAAATCTAATTTATTTATCATCAGTTCACTTGTCTATAAATCATGTAACAAATTTAAATATACCATTTTACGGATAAAAAGTTTCCCGTTCATCGTGGTGCTTAGATAGTTGCGTAATTGAGTTGATTTTTGTATTTATTACAAACTTGTTTGATTCTTTGTTTCATAGAAAAAATCAAAAATGGAAAACAATAATATCAACATCACACACAACGTTGAGGCACACAAAAATCTGCCTCAACATGAGATTCAATCAGTGACACCTGCAACGAGTGGGAGTGGAAACTCCGATCCACGGCAAACAATATCCCTGACATGTATGGGAGTCAACTTTAAATGTTAAGGAACATGAGAGAGCAAGAGAAAACACTCATGGGCCAACTCTCGAGGCAGGACCAAGTCATGACGGAATTTTAGGCATTTTCATGTGCTTCCAACAATGCATATGGAAGAGGCCCAGTTCCTCTTAGAACTCCTACTAATCAAATGGCTCAAATAGTTAATAATAATAATACCTCGAGGTGTGAGGTCATTTCTATCGGGGGGCGGCAACGGATCAAATAACAACAACAGTAGTGGTCCATTCAAAATCAAACTCTTGAGATTCATGAAGGAGAAAAACACGAAGGAGTTTCATGCTCGAATGAACCAGATACCGGGAACATCCCCAATGTTGCATTCGAACAACTACACCCAATTGCGGCATAAGCTGAGCGCAGCACCGGAATTGATTCCGAAATGAATTTCCCACCTCAAGTACTTCCATTTCTGAAAGGAGTCTCCCGAGTCGCACTCTTTTTCCCTTACTCGATTTTGTAAAAGTTGGGTTTTCTCATGGAGGTTTTTAATGGGGCAGCGGAGGGGACACCTGGGGTATCCAAGGACAACTTTATCATATCAGCCACTCGACACGCTCTCTGGGTCGATATAATAAAGGGACTAGCCTAGCTGAATCTCCATTGTGTAAACGGCTAAGGCCACCTTATCCTTTATGTAAACTGCTAAGGCCACCATCTCCATTGGGTAACATCTACGGCCACCATCTCCATTGTGTAAGAGGCTAAGGCCACCATCTCCATTGTGAAAACGGCTAATGCTACCATCTATATTGTGTAAATGGCTAAGGCCACCATCATCCTTGCGTAAACGGCTAAGGCCTTCGCCATTAAACATCGACACCGCTCGATGACGGCGGATAACACTTCGACGACAGTCAAAGTTACATCCTATTGGCTAAGGCCATCGTCATTAAATATTAACCCTGCTCGACGACGACAAATAACAATTCGACGATAGTCAAAGTTACATCCTATTGGCTAAGGCCATCGTCACTAAACGTCAACCCTACTAGAAGGTGACGTATAACCATTTGACGATAGTCAAAGTTACATCCTATTGGCTAAGGCCATCGTCATTAAACGTCGACCCTACTAGACGACGACGTACAACACTTCGACAACAATCAAAGTTACATCTTATTGGCTAAGGCCATCATCATTAATTGTCGACCCAGATCGACGATAGCGGATAACACTTCGACGATAGTTGAAGGTACATCCTATTGGCTAAAGCCATCGCCACTAAAACGTCAACCTAGTTCCACAACAACGGATAACACTTCGACGACAACCAAAGTTACATCCTATTTGCTAAGGCCATCGTCACTAAACGTCGACCCTGCTAGACGGTGATGGATAACACTTTGACTATAGTCAAAGTTACATCCCATTGGCTAAGGCCATCGTCATTAAACGTCGACCCTGCTCGATGACGACGTATAACACTTCGAAAACAATCAAAGTTACATCCTATTGGCTAATGCCATCATCATTAAATGTCGACCAAGATCGACGATAGCGAATAACACTTCGACGATAGTTCAAGGTACATCCTATTGGCTAAGGCCATTGCCACTAAAACGTCAACCTAGTTCGACAACAACGGATAACACTTTGACGACAGCCAAAGTTACATCTTATTGGCTAGGCCATCGCCATTAAATGTCGATCTGCTCAACGATGACGGATAAAACTTCGATAACAGTTGAAGGTACATCCGATTGGCTAAGGAGATTTCCACTAAAACGTCGATACAGTTCGACAACAACGGATGACACTTCGACGAAAGTCACAGTCACATCCCTTTGGAAAAAAGCCATCACCTTTAAGCGTCAATCAAGCTCGATTATGATGAATAACATTCAGGCATCGGTTAAAATTTTGTCTTATTTATTCACTAAGGTCGGGTTTTGACTTGTCTATGAATATCAACTCTGCGGGGGTAAAGTTCCAAAAGCAAAGAATAACACAAAAAGAATAATAGCGAAAGAATAATTAATATATTATGACAAAAAGATATATACATTCTGTCCCGCAATGGGCCCCCATTACATCCTACGAAAAGTAAAACATATACAAATTTAAGGAGCCTCGCCATCTTTCCCATCGCCCCTCGTCTGTTTGCCATCTCGACCATCACCACCGGGGCGGTAAGATTAATTATACCAAGGGTCGGAATCCAACCGGTTAACATCCTCTGAAGCGTAGCCCTCACGGTCAGGGGAGTCAAAACTATACCCACAGACTGCCCGAGTGGCGCGAGCCTCGCGCCCCTGCGCCTGAACCTCCTCCTCAGTGGCACGAGCCTCGCGCCCCTACGCCTGAACCTCCTCCTCAGTGGCACGACCTGCAATGAGATGTTTCTTGTATAGGTCCAGTTGGGCTTCCGCATAAACCCACATCTCATACGCATCATGGCGCATATCCTCGTCAGATAAGAGTTGGGAAGAAGAAGGTCGAGCCACGCCTCCAGGCCTTGGTGGAACGATCGCCTAAGAACGTTGACCTCTGCCGCCTTGGCTTCGAGTTCATCAATCAAGGTCGCAACCCTACGATGCAAATTGGCAACCTCTGCCGCCACCCCACGACTAAACTCCAACTCTTCTTCCCTCAATTTGAGGAGGGATTCCAGCTCACTATTACAAGCTACAACCTTTGCCAACTCCTCATCAGTCTTCTCCAGCTCGGCCACCATGTGGTTCAATTGCGGCCCCTTCTGTTCAAGACCTTCCCGGAACACCCGAAATTTGGGGTCATGTTGGAAAGGGACCACCACTACCTGATGATTGGAGCGGTACCTCTTATACTTCTTCACCTTTTGATAAAAACATTCCCTTTCTTTTGGTCGTGACACATCCTCTCCATCTCAAAAACAAGGGCCTAAGGAAAAAACCCCTGAGTTAGTACACATCAAAGCCAACCTCACAACCCACAGAAGAACATAAGTTTACCTGCAAAGTCATACCAGCGACCCTTCGAGATAGCTCCACATCACTGATGGATTTTAGCATTTCATGCTCGCGGGTGGCACATAATAAGGCCATCTCCAACGTTGCTTGCTTGCTATACTGTAATAAGTTATAAGTCCCCAGAATCACGATTCAGCAATCAGACCCGTCTGCTGTCATCTCCACTTGTGTGAGACCTTCCGCCAACCTGTCTATATCTTCTTGGGTAATCTCAAGGTCTGATCCCTCAGCATACCCTCCAACAGCGGACATCGAGCCACCTTCAATTGCATGAACTGAGTTGGCACTGGCAATAACACTCTCCTGATGGGCCGTCCTCCCCAAACAAATAGCGTCAGCCATGAAAGTAGGTCTAGGCATTTGATGAGGCAAGTTCCTCCCCTCATCTCCAGTCTCCACCGCCTTGCCCGTTTCAAGCCTCTTCTTTTTTCTCTCCTCAGGCTCCTCGCCCTCGGATGGCTCATCTGTAGGCTGCAGAGATGGTGTTGATGGTGTCACCTCATTTGTAGCCGTCTCCAAAGGCGCAACCTCTTGCTAAGGAACTACGGGAACACCCTCCCTGATGGAGGCACAAAGTATCTCCTGAGCATCCGAGCCGACATCCGATTGAGTGAAGGAAGATAATGTCGCCTTCTTCTTGGGAGTGTTGCGACCTGTCAACAAAAATAGTCCAGTAGATGAAGTTTGTGGAAACGACCGACTAATATCAAAAAATTACCTGAAGGGCCTACAGGGCCGTAACATTGAAGAAATGCAGACCATGTACGGGTTTCATCTACATAAGGCAGTAAACTGACTACCCACTGCTTGATACCAGTGATAAACCGGGGTGTGTTGTCTATGGTTGCAAAATAAAAGAAACAACGGTACGACCAAAACCGCCAAAGTCACGTATGGTAAAGAATACGGTGAATGGAGACGTTTACATTTCGAATTCCACTTCTCTAGGAACCCGATAGGGTCAGACACCAGGTGCTACATTTTTATTAAAAAGTACCTACGCCAATATCCGCGGCTGGCTCAGTCATCAGTCTTAATGACATGTTCCTTCGATCCACAGTTCTTCAGATTCAACGTGGTACCCCTTAGATAACTGGCGTTGAATAATTGCAAAAGATGGTGGACGGAGACCTCGCACCTAGCCAGTTCTGCGTATGTAGACATTATCCTACATATTGTTAAGGTGTACAGAGTATGTTGAGATAGACACATATTGTAAAAGCGGGAAAGCTCCTCCACCAAAGGGAAGATGGGAAGTCCATAACCAATTAAAAAAGGATATTCATGGAACGTGCAACATCCCGGTCACTGGACGTTTGCATAATTCGTTTCCACTGGGACCATCTCCTCGTGACCGGGAATGCCGAACGATGTGCGAAAACCATCCAAGTGATCTTGTGTTAACTCACAATTCTCTGAAGGTTGTGCGGGGGAGTCATTTTGGAAATCTTTTCTAACAAGAAGTTGATTCGGTAGCACGTTGTCCATAGTAAGAGGGGTAGGGTCCTCATTCCCTTCTCCCTCATCACCGCCAGATGGAACCGTCACATTGGATGGCGTATTATCTCGAGCCCTCGAATTATTATCCCGTCAGGGTTTTGCCATATTTTCCATTCAAGGATTGGTGTACGACACAACCGTATATGTGATTTGTGAGAAACAGTGGGGTTTCTAAAAAAGGAAGAGTTTCCTTAGAAGGTCAAAAAAATTTTGCAAATGATCCAAAGGTGGATCAAGTTAAACCCTTTCCCTATTAAGAGGGATGGGTGGCATGGAAATCAAAGAGATGGAGTTTGAATAGGCACTAGAAACGAAGCATCAAAATGCATTTTTTGTGTTTTCTCGGGAATATACATAATGATGATGCGTGCGTGTGATGACGTCATTCTAAGAAAGAGATTGTGCGTCATCATTTCAAACTCAAACGCTTGCTCGTTCAATCTCATTCATGCTGCCGTCTTCAGGCATGGTCAAATTTTCCCAGAACAAGGTTCATGGTTCCGGCCATCAAGGACGCAATACTGATGCGTCACCGACGAACGGATGTACTAACTATATAGGGTAAAATTCGGCCCATTATGTCTCCACGTAGGTGTCACACCTCCTTTTTTAGGCACCAGCAAGGGTGCAGAGGAGTTTTTCCAATTAAAGGAATATCAAAACGGGATTATTTAATAAAGATTCAGAGTCTCCACTTGGGAGATTTATGGTGTCTCAAGTCTCAGGTTAAATCCCGAATCGAGGAAAAAATGACTGTGTTTAACAATCTGTGCTCCAGAAATCCGGATAAGGAATTCTGTTAACCCGGGAGAAGGTGTTAGGTATTCCCGAGTTCCATGGTTCTAGCACTGTTATTCAACTATCATATTTAGCTTATTTATCCGATTTTTATTAAATGATGAACCTATGTGCCAATTTTAATTTTTAACCACTTTTATTCAAATTATTAAAGAAGGTTGAACTTCGTCTAAGATATGTCTTTGGATTGCGGGCGATGAAATGAACCCGCAATTTTGAACATACCTGATTCGATGTTTTGGGATTTGGATTTGGGTTGCATGAGATGCACACCCGAGTTTAGGGAGGTAAAATTATTAAATACGCGCCTAAAGATACTAACGCGTTATTATTTTGAGAATGCCGTGAAATTCGCTAAACGGCATGTCCCGCAGTCTAAGTATTTTTAATACATACCTGTATGAGTGCCCCACAATTTATGAATTATTTTGGCGAGGCACACTTCATTTATTTTAAGGATATCCTAATGTGACTACGTTATTAAATTTGTCTCTAATTTAAAGAGAAAAAAATCCTAGTTAATTACATACTAAAAACGTCACATATTAATAGCTAAATTAATATAAAATGTTAAGGGAAGGCAATATTACGAAAATTGGAATTTTAAACAAAATCGGGATCGGCAAAAAATATATTAAAAGGAAATTAATTATCCTACAACTAGATTAAATCCACATAGTCATATGAATAATCCAATAATTATTTACAGCTATTAAAAAAATTAAAATTAACCTTAATTATTAATGCTTATTCGAAAGTTTATTAAATCTAAAATTTAAACCATCTTGCTAGGTTCACGCCTAAAGGATTAATGTTCTTAGCCTTAGTACATTGTATCACACATTAAAAGCATCAAATCTACTGATTCTAAAAACTTACTGACCTGTTATATTTGCCTAATATTTGCAGATCTTTATTACTAATAAGATTCAAAGATTAAAAAACCTCAAATTGCTTATATTCCAATATTTGAAAATTCGAACGTAGATTTTACTAACCAATTAAATTAACTCAAAAAGAATGAGATCGCGAACTACCTTATTTTAAAAATGAGAACTGGTAAAGCTGAAGTTATTAGTTATGCGATTCTTGCAGACATCCATCCTATTGTTTAATAATCTAATAACTCGCTCGAATTAAACAAGAATACTATATTGACTAATATTCGCACCATTTCAAGGATCTTAGTTTCATAATCTAATATTATGACTCATCCAACTGCTAATTAGTGACCTTTTAAAAGGAAAAGGTCATAATTATGCGTACCTCTACCATTCGTATAGTAGGAAAATATATAACTAATGTTCAATTAAAATACAAATATACTATAACTAAATATATTAATTTCTGTCATTTCATTTCATCTTCAAGGCGGACATCAAAGTGATTCAAAATGGTGTACCTGGTATTGGAATACAAAGAAGAGGAAGATCAGTAGGAAGCAATGGCAGCACACACACATCAACAGCAGTTCAACAACAGGTGAGTAGCCCAGTAACAGCAGAAATAGCAGCAAAAACCCAGGAGATTACAACCAAGCAGAAAAATCAGGAATTTTCAAACCAATAGTAAACCCAAGCAACACTACTTGAATGCTAGTAGTATTAGAAAATAAGCACACCAACAGAGAAATGACCAGTTGCCGAAAATAGTCATTTCTGATTTTTAACACTCAAGAAGAGAAGCTTGAAGCTTCAACGAACAATAGCAATTGATGCTGATTTTTAACAGTGAAGAAAAAAAATAGATTTTTCTTCAGTTTCTAACTTTCAAACACTCTTTAATTCTTAAGATTCAAAGTCTTTTTATTTCCCCTCAAGTTCTGAAATTTTCGCTCTCCAAATTCATTCTCCCTTTTAAGTGTTAAATGAGTCTTATTATATACCCAAAGCAAGACCCCTTGTTTTACCTTTTAACTATTATCTTTTACTTTTAAACTATTATTACTAACTATTTTACCTCTTTTACTTTCCAGCCCATATTCAACTAACCATGTGACTTTTTAATCTTTTATTATTACCCATACTATTTCTGATTTTAATTAAGCAAAAGTAGTCAACACAAAGACTTCAGTCCCCCCTTTTTTCAGTGGTCAAAGAAAACCACATTATTAACCCCCTTTTACTTTACATAATTATGTCTTGTACCCCACAATATTATTTTAATAATACATTAATAACTATTGGACAGAACACTCCAAATAAATAATTGTCTAAATATTAAATTCCAAAAATACCCCCAAAATTATTAAAAATTACTATTCTGCTCCATCAGCTATAACCAATTCACTTAAATCAATTAACCAAAATATAGCATCTATAACCAATTATTATTCAAATTCAATCAAAAAATTAAAACTGAATGTTGAACAACAAAGAAGCAAATAAAACTATTTTACACAACATTCTTAACAAACATACTTTCTGATCCAACAACAACAACAAAACTGAACATAACAAACAAGTAGACTACAATCACTAAACTCAAATTCAAATAAAACTTAACATATCAAACTAATAAATTCAAATATCTAACTCAGATCCAAATTTTGACTTAACAGAACAATCAAACATATTCAAATCAATAAACTCAATAATTAATTGAACTTCAAATTAAATCTAACAACATTACAATCAAGATAAAGGAATCAAGTGATTAAACTAAAACATTTCAATATTAAAACTAAACAAGAAAAAATGAATAAAACAATCTGAAGAAACAATTAAGAAAAGATAAACAACGAACAAGAAAATAGTCAAACATATACTGATTTTAGATTCAAAAATATCAAAAAATATACGGACAAAATTAGAACTTAAACCAATTTACCGGATCGAAACAATAACGAACTCGAACGGAAACAAATCTACCCGAAAATTTCAAACTCGGCTTCAAATGACATCGATTGAATAAAACTTGATAGGGAACCCATGGACATAGTCATCAAAGCTCAAACGGAATAGCTCACACCGGAAACTCAAACACGAATGGACTGAAAATAAGTCATGGCTGGTACTAGTTTTTCAGGTGGTCATTTGGACGTCAGGGGGCTGGACAGACGTGGCAGATTGGCTCGTTTGGTCGTGATTGATGAAAGGTCGTTTGGTTTGGTTCGTTCAAGTGGACTTGTGGTCGACGGTGAGCTGTTGGACGTCGAACTGGTGTGCTGTTTGTCGATGGGGAGACTGCTGAACGTGAAATGGCTGTTCGGAGATGGTGAGTTAAGGACGAGGACGGCAGACTAGTGCTGGTGGTCGATGGCTGATCGTGAGGAAGATGGAGGGGATCAGGGGTCATTTGGGTGTGACGGATGGGGAGGTCTCCTAGGGTTTGAAAAGGTGGATTGGAGAAGAAGAGACAGGGGTGGGTGTGTTTTTTTAAGTTTAGGTTTTTTTTTCTTTTGGGTAGTTTAATGAAAATTAAAAAAAAGGTGGGGAGGGGATTGTTTGGTCAAATGGGGGGTTGGATTGGGATAGGGGATTTTGGGTTGGGTAAGGAGTATTTTGGGTTGGGTAGAAGTGGTTTGGGCCTGGGGTTAAATCAAGAGCTGGCCCAATTCCGAATTTGTTCTTCTATTTTTGTTCTCTTTTATTTTACTTTCTAATTAATAAAACTAAAATACTAAGATTAAATTATAAAAAGCAAAATTATCTTAAAATGCTAACTAACTCCTAATAAAAATTATCATCTAAAATTAAATAATAATTAAAACACAATCACGCAATTTGGACATTAAAGGCTAAAAATGCAAAAGATGCTTATTTTTTGTGATTTTCATTTTGTAAAACAAACTTGATTACTCCTAATCATAGAATTAAATTTGTAAATGCAAATGCGACATATTTTAGTATTTTCTATTAATTTAACAAAAAAACATGCACAGACAAATGCAAATTATACAAGAAAAATAACACAGAATTCATAACAATTGCAAACGAGCTAAAATTATTTTATTTCAAATTTTCTGGGAGTAATTCATACATAGGGCAAACATCACGTGCTCACAGCTGCCCCTCTTTGTCCGAAAACACAAAGAGTTTTCATGCAAAGATAAAGTGAGTGGATACCAGCGATTTTGCCCGTTTGAGTACTCCGTGTGAAGCATTTTTTAAAATTTTGACCGAACCTTTGCTACAAAGGTTTCCTACATATCCTTGGCTAAAAGGGAATCAGGTCAATGTAGTTCGAGAAGTTTTTGGTAACTGGGACTACCATGGGACTGCGAATTTGCTAGTACTACTGTTGCATGTTGTTACCACTGCTTTACCGATCTCCTTATTACACCATGCTAAAAAGAAAAAAAAAAGCTAGGCTAGACTATGGATCGCAAGATCTTATCTATATTCAACTTGTTTTTATTGCCTTGCTTTCTCGTCGTCTCGTGTTTCTTCCGGTGCTTTTACCTTCAGAAAACTGACGGGGAGGACATTGGCCTTATTCTTTTTTCTGAACACAGGTTTCATTATTTTGTTTTGTCCGCTAAGGATGCGGCTTCCTTCATTATGCTGGGTATTTTTTGTTATAACCTTCTGCCTTCCGACGGGTTACTGATTTAGAGACCTGAAATGTATAGACTGAAAGATATCCCGTCGTTATATAGGTGGGCGCCTAATTGTTAAGACATGAAATGTATTCCCTTGTTATACAGGTGGCGCCTAATGGTAATGACATGAAAAGTATTCCCTTGTTATACAGGTGGGCGCCCAATGGTAATGACATGAAAAAGTCTTCCCTTGTTATACAGGTGGGCGCCTAATGGTAAAGACATGAAAAAGTATTCCCTTGTTATACAGGTGGGCGTCTAATGGTAAAGAGATGAAAATATTCCCTTGTTATACAGGTGGGCGCCTAATGGTAAAGACATGAAAAGTATTCCCTTGTTATACAAGTGGGCGCCTAATGGTTAAGACAATAACTTGAATTTTTTTCCTCGATTCTCCGAGAAACGTTTCAACTGTGGCATAAAATTTTCTGCCCAGTTCTGGCGATCTTCCTTATGGCGTGTTTTCCTGCCATCATCAACATTTTATTTTCCTATTTCAAATCAAAGAAAATTTTGTTAGTTTAATACGTGGGGAGTGGTCATATCGCTCCTACTAGGAGATGATTGTTCCCTTCCCCTTTTCCTACTCTGATTTCCCAAAACTTGTTAGGGATGACATTATTTGCAGGGGATGATATTTCTGTTGGGGATGGTTTATTCCATTTATCCCTTCCCCTTTCTGTGTTTCAAAACTCACTAGAGGTTATTTTGCTAAGGATGAATTTCCCTTCTTCCTTCCCCATTTTGTGTTGTCCGACCACCTCGAAACATGACAATTAATCTATCGGAGTTCTGCTAGGGATCCTCTCGGGACTTGATCCACAATTTCCTTAACATTTCCGCTTTTTCTATAGTTTCCTTGACATTCCATTTATTATTTGGCCTTGCCACAAACGTCTTTTCGTCTTATTGCCTTGTCTCTGGCCTATCCTCTTCACATTTTGCTTTGTACCATTTTGGCAACTGGCAGTAAGCTCTGAATAATCCTTCTAAAAAACAAACTGAATGGTATAACCGATGCGAATGATCATGTCGCGCATTCCGGATCTAACCAACCCAGTCTATTGATCAATTAATCTCTTTGATCTCCTCATTTGCTGGGGATAAACAGGTTCCCAACTCTTCACAAAAATGCTGATTTTTTCTGCCAATCTTATCTTGTCGCCTCATAGTGCTCTTTGAGGGGTTTTCACTAATAAGACTCTCTCATTTCTCTCAGCTCCCATCACCTGATGGTGCCCATGAAGGTTTTCACCATAAGACTCTCTCATTTTGTTTTTTTCTTTCTTAGCTGGGGATCGGATTGTTATCGATTAGATTCTCTCTATTGGGTTTTGGGAATCAATTCCTTCAGCTCGTGATCAAACTTTTTTTTTCTTTCTTAGGGGATTTTTGATTTTTATTTGTTGGGTAATAACACTGTCGGGGGGTCTTTTTTTCCCCTATTGTACTTCTTCCAAAACTAGTTCCTTCAAAACTTTTATTTTCTCTCAACACTACTAGGGATAAAAATGTCATCAGCTGGGGATAACGCTGTTGAGGATAACGCCACTAGGGGATTTCTATTCCTTCAAAACTAGTGTTGTGTTGGGGATAACATTGGTTCGAAGACCACTTCCTTTTAGACTTGTCTTATTTTCCTTATTCCCAAAGTGGATACCTGATTTCAAAAAAAAAATTAAAACGAAAGGAAGTTTTTCTACCCCAGTTTGCCAAACCTCCTTGCATCACGCTTCTCTGCCATCGATGACATTTCACGTTCCTGTTTCACATCAAAGAAAAGTTGGGTCAGTTTAAAACGGGGTGGTTGGTTGTGATATTCCTGCTGGGATGGTTTTCTTCTTCTCTTTCCCACACTTTGTGTTGTCCGACCATCTTTGAAGCTTGGATGATTAATTCCGACCTTCTTGAAAATTCCTTATTCACAAACTTCTCACTATTGTTTTCCATATGACCCCGTATCATTTCCGTGACAGCTGATTTACCTTGAAGATTTTGCAATGTTTTGCTGATAAACCACTTTCTCTAGGGATATCCCTCTTCTTTTGTGGCATAGTTTGGGAACTGGCATTTTCCCGACCTTTGAGTTTCACATGAATTTCCCAAATCATGCCCATCCCTCTCCGCTTTGTTCTTTCTTGATTTGTCCATGGGCCTTGGCCTTGAGGTCTATAACCTTTGACTACTGCTCGAGATATCCTTCTTGACACTGGTCGGCCCTTTTGTCAATCTGATCTTGCTAGGGATATTTCGACACTTGCTTTGCGCTTGTTCTTTCCTGACTCATGCCCCTTGGACGTACCAGTTAGATCTCGTCTTATCTAATTGGAAGCTGATGGCACATTTTGAAGTCATTTCTCATTTGTTTTGACCAAGAAGACTCTATGGGGAATTTTCTATGAAAGGGGAAGGATAAAAAGTAACAAAATACAATGAAGGAAAGAGATGACTCTCTAACAAGAGAAACTAGAAAATAAAGACCTCAAACGTGGATACCGACTCTAATGGTCATGACATGCACACGTGGCCTATCCTCTGTCGTCAAACGTCTTTCAATATCTTCATTTGGGAATTCCCCGTCTGTTCTCACCTTTATTCAACTTGTAGTGCCCGAAGGTTTTCACTGTCAAGCCTCACTCATTTTGGCTTTTTATCTCAGCTTTCATCGCCTTATGGTGCCTGTGAAGGTTTTCACCGATAAGACTCTCTCATTTTATTTCTCAACTGGGGATTAGGGTGCTACCGATAAAACTCTCTCATGTATCTTCTCTATAGAGGATTGGAGTCTTTTCTGCTGGGGTTCGAAGTCTTTTCGTCGGGGATCAGAGTGTTATGTTCTTATAAGACTCTCCCATTTGCCTGACTTGGCCTCTTTTGAAGAATGATCGAAACGCCTTTCGTTTGACCGAAATGTGGGATTTGGAAAGGCTAGAAAGAAATGGTATTAAAGGCTAAAAAAATGCATCAATTTTGGGTTCAACATTACAACCTTCGGAACTAGATTTATTTATAACAAGAGCTACCTTTGCCCCGGTTTATTTCTTGGGGATTTTTTTTTCCGATTTTTGTTACATTATGACCGAGCCGAGAGGCGCCTATGTATCCTCTTTGAGGAATCAAGTTGAATGTAGTTCACTATTCCTTTGTTTTCTTCTAACTTTCTTTTGTTTTTGTTATCATCATTTTTTTCTTTTTTTCTCTTTTCTCTTTTTTTGTTTTTGTTTTTTTATTTTCCTTCATTTTTACTTTTTCTTTTTCTTCTATGTTTGTGTTTCTATCCTTTGCTACTGATTCTGAAGGAGGGGTATGAAAGAAACTAAATAAGTCTCAAAGGGTTAAGGAAGGATAAAGTGTATGGATAGCAGACCAAAATGCCTCAGTCATTCCAATCTTCAAAACATGCCAAGTGCAAACAACACAATTAAACATTCGCAACATATTTATATTGTGCTAGACTTGATAACCATATCCAAATATTCGGCTTTTCGTTTGTCATTTAAAAGCATCTCTGGGCAACACTCTCATTTCATTACCACGAACGACCCCCACGTCAATTTGGCAACTTTACGGTTTTTTATGTTGTACTTGCCCTAGTTTCACATAACTCGGGCTTCAAATAATTTCTAACCGTTCTGAATTTCTTTAAATGTTCCGATCACCTGCCAATGGTTTTATGATTACCTTTAAGACTATGCCCAAACTGTGCGCGCATGTCATGTCACTATACTCAGCGCTGAATAAAAGACACAACAAAACGATAAATGAACTAAACGAAAAGATGACTGAAATAATAAAAGACTGAATTTTTCATTAGACTAACAGTAAAATGGTTTAAATAACAAAACAAACAAAAACAAACCAGAATACAATCCCAAAACAAACTTGGACAAAACTAAGCGAACCGTTATGACAAAAATGGAAGATAAGAGGGTTTGACACAGGAAAATATCCGGATTACAATCCTAAGAATTTTCCGGACAATAGAAATGACAACAAAATAAGCCACCAAAGGCTTCTCTCCTGCTAACCAAGGAATGGAGCGTCAACCCACTTATCGAACATGGCATCTTAGCCACTGAGCTTTGCATCTTACACATCTTCCCCTTTAGTCCGTATCCCAGGAGGATTCACCTGCTTTTTATTACTGTCATCGATCACAATCACTCTTTCATGAATCATTATTATTATCTCTTTTTTCAACCAACAACAACTTTAATATTGTGCCCTCAGACATTGGAGTGGTATGTGCACCGTGTGGTAGGATCAAAGCTTCTTGCACATGGTTCTGGAGTATATCCGGGGAGCGGCTCAATTTGGCCAGCTTGCTTTAGCCTTCCAAACAAACTTGTATAGGATTCTCTGATCGGGGTAGGAGCCTTTTCTTCTCGTTTTAGCAACCTCTCGTTCCTAAACACTTGATTGGCTTAAAACCTGATCCAGGAAGCTTCCGGTATGCTTGAAGGGGTGGATAGGTTTTTTGTGGAGCTTGGTATTTGGAAGTTGAAGTATGTCTTTGAGAATTGTGTTGGGAAAAGTGGCATCGGGGAGGGCCATACGGCGCCCAAGGATACCCACGGGGATGATGTTGATACTGAGTGCATTTAGCAAGGACGACCACTATACCTTGTCGTCGGGGAGGTTCAACACTATCTTTTCTTTCCATGATAAGGCTATCCCGAGCAACTTTCTCACTCCATTTGTGTTATGGAGGTGTGGTCCGGGACAATGTCTAAAGGAAGAGTGATGGAGACACAAGGGTGATCGGGAGATGCCAAAGTTTGGGTAGTGACATCATCCGAGAAACTAGGTGGTGGAGGTATGGGTGCCTTTCTAGCCATACAAGCCTGATACATGTCTGCCACATGCCGTTTCAACATTTTCACTTCTTCTTCCAGTCCATTGTTCCATTCAAACAGCTATTATCGGTCATTGATATTGACCCACTTTGTTTTGAGGTTCTCTGTCATTGTCCTTCGACTTTGTTTTGCAGGGAAGAGTTACCACAACCAACAACCTTTCTGATTTGAACACAATAAAGTGAAGACATCATGTTAGTGTTAGGAATTTGATATATAGGTAAACATATATCAAGGATGCAAGGCACCTATGCAGTTAAACCATTCTATCATGTATTCTCTTCAAATACGTGTGTCATCCTGGCTTCTTGTAATTGTGCCACTTCGAAAATCACCCGAACTTTCCTTTATTTCTTATTCCTTTTTTTCTACTATTCCATTTTTTTCTTTTCTTTTCTAGTGGTGGTCGAATCTTATGGAAATTGCCTACGTATCATGACGCTGCATGAATCAGACCTAGAGTAGTTCGGACGCGTGCAATTTTCACCTTCTGGTTCTAAAATATTTTTCATTGATTTTCAAATATTTTTGGCACACAACTCAAAAAGCAAGAGTGCATAAAGATAAACCAAACATGACTTGAACATTAGGATACAAGAAAAAAAAACAATACTCAAAACACCAAAATGACTCATACAGATTCCAAAACAATAAAAGAATAAAAAAGGACTTACATTTGGGAGACGACTTTGATCTCTGTCGTAGAATCCATTGGCACAATGGTAATCAAGGCTCTTGTTCCCGTGGCTGGCCCCCAATATTGCGGTATATCCTCTCCAGATCTGCAGATATATGAGGAGCGGCGCTCAATGATACTTCTGCAAATTTTTCGGGTGTCATTCCCTAACAATTCTTGCATGCTCTTGAGGTGTAGGTGGCTACCTCGAGGATCTTTCCCTTAACGTATTCCTGAGCCACATGCAATTCTTCATTTTGCTGACCACCGGTCTCTTCTAGATCCATTGCATCGCATTCGCAATCCAAGGTCATATCCTTTTGGCGCCGAACTTCTAGTGACTCCCCCTCCAACCGTTTGATCACATTCTGGTAGTGGTTTCTCTCCAATCAAATTATGCGATCAGGTTCTTCTTGCTTGATTCACCCTCCTTTAAGTGACCCTTCAAACCCATGATTAGTGGAACCTAACTCATGCGCTCATGATCACGGACTACCCTGAACCGAGCTTCTCTTTTTTCTTGTTGCTGAGCGGTTGCGACTAGGTTCTTCTTTCGAATATGTGATTTGAGTGCTTGCCTCTCCCATGCCCACTGAGCCTTCTCTTTCTCAAAAGCGTCATACAGAAGATCCCTATCTACTTTAGCAATGCCAAGCTCTTCTTGTAGGGCTCCAAAATCAGATTCATAGCCCTGTTTTATTTCTTCCTCAGCCAGCCCAACTCTGTTGCGAATTTCAGCCTCCCACTCTGTAGTGCTCCTTATGACTATTCCTGGTCTATCTGCGAGATCATCTTGATTATAGAACCACCCAAGATAAGAAAGATTCACCTCACCTCTTTCTCGATCTGCAACCATGGTGCCACGCTCGAGTATCTTAGTGCCATTCCAAACACGTTGAGCATAATTTTCGCGAATGGGATCCTCTGATATTGCTTCCCAGATAATATTTTCCATAGTCTCTACTAGGGGCACTATTTGTTTGTGACCCAAATGACATAGAACTCTCGTGGGAACATATGGTTGATAACCTCGAAGCCCCATCAAGATCAGAAACGGATGGCGAGATGACTTATAGATGACATACTCTGCGGTGAACCAAATATAATTCCATGTGATCTGATCATCTGTTAAGGAGTGAAGATACTCCTTCCAATCATTCACACTTTCTGGAAAAGTGCGGATCTCCAAGTCATTCTTCAATCTAGTATTATACTGGTGAACATGATTACCCCAACAAGTACGATTGTTTACCCGATAAGGACGACATAAAAGAAGATCCATGAATCACATTTGGAGCAGGAGATTGCAACCTTCAAAGAAACTATTTCCTTCCCAGCATCAGGTCAAAGTACAAAAGATATCTGTTAACACCATTGGGATAATGGAAGAATCCTTTCTTTTCATCATGGCCGTGACTATCCCAGACAACCGAATGTTGATCTTCCGATCCTCTCTCGGGAAGACCATACACCCCAGAAAATCCACAATGAATGCTTTCCGTCCATGATCTCGCCATGTCTGTAAGTCTTGTTTGTTAATTAGCTTCTCACCATATTTCGAGAATAATCCTTCATGCCCATACCTGTCATACAAGAAATCTAGGTGGACCTGACCTTGCACCACGTGTGCTATCTCGATGTGGGTGATCCACATCTGCTCAAGGAACTTTGTAGCAATAAAGTCCCTGGGAGCCAAAAGTCTCTTTGTTCAACTTTTACCCCCCAAATCTGTATATTCAACGAATTCCTCCAAGTTAGGAATCATTTCAAACCCATTGAGATGAAACACGTTATTCTTCGGGTCCCAAAAATAAACCAAAGCTTCGAGGAGTTCCCGCTTGGGCTCGATATCTATGATGTTAACCAAGTTTTACAAATGATCTTTGATCTTTCCTCGCTCAAGCCCATCCATTTTGTTCCACCACCGCTCCAATAACCTCAGTACCTTGTCGACAATATTAAATGGCGAGTGTTCTTCATCTCTCAGCCTGTTTTTAGGTCTCCCACTAACTGAATCCATACAGCGCCTATATGAATAAAGTTATGAGGTCGGGTCCAAATCTTAACTTCAAGGAAATGACACCAAAGATCAAACAACCCATAAAAGAATTACAAAACTCAAAAACAAAGGGACAAATTCCTTCCCTTATATGTCAATTTTAAACAAATGACTGTTTTTGCAAATGTGGCCCCTTCCCAATTCACATGAGTTTTGACACTGGACGGCCGGAGGGAGCCTGCTTATGGAAAGAAGATAGGCCGGTCAAAGAAAAACAAGGTGCAACGGGCTCTTCCGGAAGATTATTTCAGTGACACCTCACAAACTTTTTCATTATTTTACGAAAATAGCCCTTTCAAAATTAACTAGTATCGTAAATACGGCCTTTTAGGGCCTCGAGGACGTAAATTTTAAGGCTGTGCGAGTCAACCATCCAAGATCTAAAAAATGATCAAAAGTGGCTGTTTATGCAAAGTCAGCCTTCCGACGTCCCTTTCGGGAACATTCAGCTATTTTCGGCAAAACGGCATCACCCAATTTATTTATGACTAAAAATAAAAAAATTTGGCATTTTCGGGTTGTTTTGCAAAAGGAAAGGTTGGACCGGATGATGGTTGTCTACGTATCCCACACCTTGTGAGAATGAAACCAGCGTAGTTTGCCGAAGAAAACAACAAAATTTGAAAATAAAGACTCATTTCTTTTGTTTTTTTCAAAATAAATCAAACTGAACAAAGAAAATAATTCTCCTTTTTTTTTCACTTTCTCAAAATTTTGGTAGAGTTTCGCCACTATTTGGAAATTGATTTTCTAAGAATATGTAATTAACACTCTACCCTACTAGTTTTTTTTTCTTTTCCTTGCACAATTTTCCAGTATTCAATGACGGTCAGCATGCCAGTCCGAAGCAAACAAATGCATAAAACAAATAGGATGTTGCAGGATGGTCTTTTTACTTCAGGTTGTTTGTCCTAGACGGACCCAACCCGTGTGTTGAGTCCCCTAAGCCAAATGCACATGATGCAAATAAACGTTCCTACTAGGGATCTGGAACGAAGTCTTGTCATACTAGGTTTTACTGCCTTGGGTGTGAGGAGTATCTAGACTGGCCATAAAACGAGCGGACAGAATTGTGTCAAAGAAGACCACATTATTAATCCCCTTTTACTTTACATAATTGTGTCTTGTCCTCCACTATGTTATTTTAATAATACTTTAATAACTAGTGGACAGAACAATAAAACAGATTCAAATCACTAAACTTAATAATTAATTGAACTTCAAATTAAATCTAGCAATATTACAATCAAGATAAAGGATTCAAGTGATTAAACTAAAACATTTCTTTATAAAAACTAAACAAGAACAAATAAATAAAACAAACTGAAGAAACAATCAATAAATGATAAACAACGAATAAGAAAATAATCAAACATATACTGATTTTAGATCGAAAAATATCAACAAAATACGGACAGAAATAGAACTTAAACCAACTAACCTTATAGAAACAACAACGAACTCAAACAGAAACAAATTTGCCTGGAAATTTCGAACACGACTTCAAATGACATCGATACAACAAACCTCGACAGGGAACCCATGGACACAGTCATCAAAGCTCAAACGGAATATCTTGTGCCCGAAACTTGAACACGAATAGACTGAAAATGAGTCATGGCTACTATTGGTTTTTCAGGTGGTCATTTGGACGTGAGAGGGCTGGACAGACGTGGTATATTGGCTCGTTTGGCTATGGTTGACGAAGGGTCCTTTGGTCTGGTTCGTTCAGGTGTACTGGTGGTCGACGATGAGCTGTTGGACGTCAAACTTGTCTGCTGTTCGTCGATGGGGAGACTACTGAACATGAAATGGCTGGTCGGAGATGGTGAGTTAAGGACGAGGAAGGAAAATTGGTGCTGGTGGTCGATGGCTGCTCATGAGGAAGACAGAGGAGGGCAGGGGTCGTTTGGGTGTGACGGCTGGGGAGGTCTCCTAGGGTTTGAGAGGGTGGTTTGGAGAAGAAGAAGAGGGGGTGGTGTGTTTTTTTAGGTTTAAGTTTTTTTCTTACTTTTGGGTAGTGTAATGAAAAATTAAAAAATAAAGGGGGAGGGGATTGTTTGGTCAGATGAGGGGGCGGGTTGGATTGGGCTAGAGGATTTTGGGTTGGGTAAGGGGTGTTTTGGGTTGGGTAGAATTGGTTTGGGCCTGGGGTTAATTCAAGAACTGGCTCAATTCCGAATTTGTTCTTCTATTTTTGTTCTCTTTTCTTTTACTTTCTAATTAATAAAACTAAAATACTAAGATTGAATTATAAAAACCAAAATTATCTTGCAATACTAACTAACTCCTAATAACAATTATCATCTAAAATTAAATAATAATTAAACAATCACACAGTTTGGATATTAAAGGCTAAAAATGAAAAAGATGCTTATTTCATTTTCATTTTGAAAACCAACTTGATTACTCCTAATTGTAGAACTAAATCGTAAATGCAAATGTGATATATTTTATTATTTTCTATCAATTTAATAAATAAACATGCACAGACAAATACAAATAATACAAGACAAATAACACAAAATTTACAACAATTGCAAACAAACTAAAATTATTTTATTTTGAATTTTTTGACAGTAATTCATATATTGGGCAAAAATCACGTGCTCACAGCAGGTAGGAACGACTATTCAATATATGTTAACCGATGTAAGGGTACGACCTAAAATGTCAGGGAGAAGTGTATCATTGGTTTCGTCGTCTCCTCGAAGGAACACGTCCAAGTTGTATTATTTTGTTAGTTAAAGAAGGTCCCCTATTATAAAAGGACGATACAAACCTCAAACTATCTCTCTCTCTTCTCTCTTCTCTCTTCATGTTGAATATCTAAGCCATTGGAATAACATTATTTATATTTCTAGGTCTCATTATCTTCAATTACGATTTACCTTTGATTTATTTTGATTGTTTTTCTTATAAAGTATTTGGTATTTTTTGATTCAAACATTATATATTAACCATAAACGAAAACTTTATATAAATGGCTATTCAAGAAATTTCTTAAGGCATCTAAGCTTCAAGATAATCTTACAAAGATCTCTGTGTATTTTTGTAATACAGACAAAAACAAAAACAACAACAACAACATATCTAGTATATTCTCATATGTAGAGTCTTAAGTGAATAGTGTGTACACAGACCTTACACCTACCTAGTGAAGATAGAAAATTATTTTCAATAGACCCTCGAGTCAGAAAGGCAAGGAGGAGGAGAAGAAGAATAAGGAGGAGAATAAGAAGCAGTAAAGGGAGAAAAAGTAAAAAAGAAAGAAAGAGAAGGGAGAAAGACTATTCAACAACTAGGTTATGTTTAAGCTTATTTTCCCTTCAAATATTTAAGAACCTCTCAGCCACAAAGAAATTAAAATTAGTATTAAAATGATAAAATAGTGGTAAAGGTTTGTGTGATGACCCGACCCGTTGTCTCATGTGTTACCGTCCCGTTTTCCACATTTTATTCTTCCTCCTGTTTCATTATCTGCATTCAGTAAGTTTGAGTTGATTCGGATTGAGTTTGGTAGGAAAAGAGACACATAGTCTCTTTAAGGAAGGCTTGGTTTGGAAAAGTCAATCGGATGTTGACTTGTGAGTTAGAGGGCTCGGATGTGATTTCTTCTGATTTGGTTAGCTTAGGGAGTGATTTGCGACATAGGAGTGTGAACGGAATTGAAATTGGAGGCCCGATGTAGAATTAGGCTTGAATTGGCGAAGTTAGCATTTTCGCAATATCCGGTTGATCGGTGAAACTTTTATCCAACGGTCGAAATGGATTCTGAGAGTTGCAGTAGATTCGATAGGTGATTTTGGATATGTGTGCATAATTTCAGTTGATTCGAAGGTGTTTAGGTCGGGTTTTTTATCGAACATGAGTTTCGGAAGTTTTAGTTAAACTTAGGCTTTGATTTGATGAAATTTGATGATTTTGATGTTAACTATAGTGTTTTAATGGTTCGAGCAAGTTTGGGTAAGGTATTGGAGCACATTTGTGTATTAGTTGAGGCCCCGGGGGCCTCAGGGTTGTTTCGGATGGTTAACGGAGTGAAATTTGGACATGTGTGTTGCTGAAGGTGCTGGTTTATGGTGTTTTTGCACCTGCAATTTTTGTACCGTAGGTGTGGTCTCATGGAAGCGGACGAGAAGACACAGAAGCGGAAGTGGGGCTCGATGTAGGTTTCGCAGAAGCGGAAGCCTCGCCGCAGGAGCTGTCCCGCTGGAGCGCATTTGTAGCCGTAGAAACGGTCTTGGATTTTAAAAGGGAAACAGTAGAAATGGTTAATCGGCCGTAGAAGCGGTAATCGCAGGAGCGATATTTGAACCGCAGAAGCGGTAATCTGGGCAGACATAATGAAATAGTCTTCTTCGCGAATTTTTAAAGAACAATATTTCTCACTTCAGACTAAGAGGGATTTTGGGCGATTTTGAAGAGGGTTTCAAGGGCTTTCATCAGGTATGGATTCTTGGACATATAATAAGATTTTATGGTGTCAAAACATGGATTTAGTCTAAAATAATCAAGGAATTTAAGGTCAAAAATGGTGGTTTAGGGCTTGAACTTTAGAGAGGTTAAAATAGGGATTTAAGGGGTTAAAGGTACTTCGATTCTGGTAATTTTTATATGTATAGACTTGTGGTGTGATAAGGAATCTATTGGTGTAAAAAAATTTGACTTTCAATAAGTGGCTCTGGGGCTCGAGTTTTGCCAACTTCATTTTTTTCGATGTTTTTGAGTCTTTTCAGTTGGATTATGTTCCCATAGCCTAATGTATTATATTCGTTGTGGTTTTGGCCAGATTCGATGCGCGAGGAGGTCGATTCGAGAGGAAAGGGCATTTCAAGCTAGTCTTTGGTCGGCTAGAGGTGAGTAATAGATGTAAATGATGTTCTGAGGGTTTGAATCACATCGTAACGCTATAATAAGGTGTGACACGCATTTTATGATGAGTGCGGGGTCGTTGACTATTGGGGATTGTGACCTGGTCCATCTCGAGCATTATTTCTACTACATTGGCGATTGAGACGCATACGTTTTCACTGTGAATTGGTCTTATTGCCATGTTTGGGGCCTTGTACCGACCTGTAGAATCCTTAAGGGATATTTATTAGTTTCCTCACTTGTTTGCATAAACTATACTCTCAGTCATGCTTTCAACTTTTAAAAATATGATAAGAACTGTATTCTCGAACATGAATCATAAATGAAAATAATATGAGGGCTGAGATCCCTACAGTATGTTATGCCCGTGCGGCTATGGATTTATTTGACAGGCTGAGGACCCGATAGTGAGGATGTTTTTCCTATGATTTGTATCGGGCTACGCGCTGCAGCAGTTTTATATTGTTCACATGCATTATTTCTTTCACTATATCATTGGTTTTACTATTTTCACTAATAATTATCTAAACTGCTAGATATAATATACCTTGTGCATTTACTGTGATTTCTTACTTTCAGTCTGTATTTATATTTATTACTCACTGGGTTGGAATACTCACTTTATTCCTTGCACCTTGCTTGCATATCCAAGTCATACCAAGGCTGAGTGAGCTTTGATCAGTTGTGCAGAGGCATTCTTTGGGAGTATCAAGGTTGCTGTATGGCATTTGCAGCCTTTGATCTCTCCCCTCTATCCCTGTCCTTTATTTCCACATTATCAAATTTTACATATTTTATAGTAGGATTAACTTTGTATTTAGAGGCTCATGTCTGCAACATCGGGTCCATGTTGAGCTATATTATGTATTTGTTCGACTTCCACATATTTATTAGTATTCTCTAGATCTTTGACTTAATGGATAGTATTTTTCCCCGTGTTATTTATTTGTAATTTTCTTAAGTATTGGGAATTATTGTAAAAAGGTATGGCTTGCCTAGTAATGTGCTGGGCACCATCATGACCGAGTTTGGGTCATGACAAGTTGGTAACGGAGCCTAGGTTACTTGGTCTCGTGAGTCATGAGCCAGTTTAATATAGTCTCGCAGATTGGTACGAAGACGTTTGTACTTATCCTCAAGAGGCTGCAGAACCTTTAGGAAACTTCATATTCTTGGAATTCTTATCGTGTGACTTTGTTGATCCAAGCACTAAATGGTGTTATTATATTCTCTCACAGATGGCGAGAACCCGTGCTACCGGACGTGGCGGACTACAACCTGTACCACCTACTGATGCCACCAGAGATTGTGGATGCGGTCGTGCTCGAGATCATGCTCGAGGCAGAGCCGCGGGGGCAGCACTTGTTGACCCACTAGTTTCCCCGGCTCAGGATCAGGCTCCAGCTGTATAGACTCCATCAACACCTGTTCAGGCACCAACTATGCCCATTGTGATTCCGAGTCTTCGGAAGGCCCTAGCTCAGATTCTATCAGTTTGCACTAGCCTGGCTCAGGCAGTCTCAACCACTACTGTAGCTATTTCGCAGGCCGGGGGAGGCAATCAGACCCCCTCTCCTCGCACACTTGAGTAGGTAGTGCAGGGTTTGCAGGCACCAGAGGCACCACCAGCTTAGCAGGTGCACCGGTTCAGCCGGTTGCCCCGATTCAGGATCATATGGTTCCATCTATGCCAGACGATGAGCAGTGTCATTTGGAGAGGTTCAGTAGGCTCTCACCTCCTACTTTCAGTGGTGTTCAGGGCGAGGATGCCCAAGGTTTTCTCAACAAGTGTCGATGTATGTTTCAGATAGCAGGGATCTTGGAGTCGAGCGGTGTATCATTTACTACCTTTCAGTTCTCAGGAGCAGTCTTCACTTGGTGGGAGGCATATGAGCGGCGTAGGCCGGTAGGTGCAGCGCCTTTGTCATGGCAGGAGTTCCTCACTCTCTTCCCGGAGATGTGGGTACCGCAGTCTCAGAGTGAGGACTTCCGTAGACAGTTTGAGTGGCTTCATCAGGGAGATATGACTGTGTCTTTGAATGAGGTGAGATTTTTGGAGTTGGCTTGCTATGCTCCCTAGATGGTCGCGACTGATCGGGAGAGGATTAGGAGGTTTGTGGATGGACTGGTCTATCCCATCCGTATTCTGATAACTCGAGAGAGGATTCTGAACCATACCTTCGAGGATGTAGTTGATATTGCTCGTGATATTGAGATGGCTCGTTTTCAGGAGAGATAGGAGAGGGAGGCCAATAGGCCTTGAGGATCGGGTAGTTACAATGGTGCTCCATCTAGGGGCTAGTCTCAGCACAGTAGCTCATCAGTTAGCTCGCTCCAGGTATCATGGGGAATCTTTTGGATGTGGTAATCATGGGTTCCAACAAGTCTAGTCTTCACTTAGTGCCCTCCCAGCTCAGAGTTCATCTTATTCCTCTTCAGCTCAGGGTTCTTCTACGGCGAGTGCATCAGCTGGTTATTCTAGTGCGAGGAGTTCCCTTTAGTCCCCTTCTTCAGCACCTGGTAGTTGCTACGAGTGTGGTGAGTTTGGCCATATGAGGAGGCAGTATCCTCAACGTCGTGGTAATCAGTCTTAGCAAAGGGATCAGCCCTTGTCTTCTGCTCCGGTTTCTTCATCACCCGCCCAGTTAGATAGGGGTGGAGGCTAGGAAGCCAGGGGTTTCCCCAGAGGCCAATAAGGTGGCGGCCAGGCTCGATTTTATGCTATCCCAGGAAGGACATATGCCCTTGCATCAGATGCTATTATCGCATGTATTATTTCAGTCTGCCATAGAGATGTGTCTGTCTTATTTGATCTCGGTTCTACCTATTCTATGTGTCATAATATTTTGATCATTATTTGGGTACGATCTGAGGGTGTCTTACTTTACTTGTGCACGTATCTATCTCGGTGGGCGATACTATTATTGTGGACTATGTGTATCGGTCCTGTCTTATTACTATTGGGGGTCTAGAGACCCGAGTTGATTTATTTCTTTTGAGCATGGTAGACTTCGATGTTATTCTGGACATGGACTGGTTATCTCTCTGTTATGCTATTCTAGACTGTCATGCAAAGACAGTCACCTTGGCTATGCTGGGTGTTTCGTGGATCGAGTAGCGTGGTATGACTGACTATGTTCCTAGTAGGGTTATCCTTGTTGAAAGTCCAGCGTATGGTTGGGAAGGGTTGTCTATCATATTTGGCCTTTGTGCGAGATGTTGGAGCTGAGATTCTTAACATTGATTTTGTTCCCGTTGTAAGGGATTTTCCTGATGTATTTCCTGTAGACCTGCCAGGTATACCACCGGATAGGGACATTGAATTTGGTATTGACCTGGTGCCGGGCACCAAGCCCATTTCCACTCTGCTGTATCGCATGGCACTAGACGAGTTGAAAGAATTGAAGGAGAAGCTTCAGGAACTCTAGAAAAGGGGTTTATTCGACCTAGTGTGTCACCGTGGGGTGCGCCTATTCTATTTGTGAAGAAGAAGGATGACACAATGAGAATGTGCATTAACTACAGGCAGTTGAACAAAGTAACAGTGAAGAAAAAGTATCCCCTTCCTCGCATCAATGATTAATTCGACCAGCTTCAGAAAGCGAGGGTGTTTTCTAAGATTGAACTCTGTTCAGGTTATCACCAGTTGAAGATCAAGGATTCAGATATTCTTAAGACTGCTTTCAGGACTAGATATGGTCACTATGAGTTTCTGGCTATGTCTTTTGAGCTGACCAATGCCCCAGCAGTATTCATGCATTTGATGAACATCGTATTTTGGTCGTATCTGGATTCTTTTGTTATAGTGTTCATTAATGATATTCTGGTGTACTCTCGTATCCAGGAGGAGCACGTGGAGCATTTGACGCGTATTGTAGAGGTTGAGGAAGTAGAAGCTTTATGCAAAGTACTCCAAGTGTGAGTTTTGGCTTTGTTTGGTGGCTTTCCTAAGGCATGTGGTGTCCAGCGATGGTATTCAGGTGGATCCAAAGAAGATAGAGGCAGTTCAGAGTTGTCCTAGATCAACCTCAGCCACAGAGATTCGTAGTTTCCTCGGTTTGATGGGGTATTATCGCCGGTCCGTTCAGGGTTTCTCATCTATTGCCTCACCCTTGACCAATTTGACGCAGAAGGGTATTTCATTTGTATGGTCGGACGAGTGTGAGGAGAGATTTCAGAAGCTCAAAACAACTTTGACCACAACTCCAGTATTAATCTTGCAAGCAGCTTTAGGTTCTTACATCGTTTATTGTGATTCTTCGTGAGTCGGGATAGGTTGTGTGTTGATGCAGGAGGGTAGAGTGATTTCTCATGCTTCTTGTAAGTTAAAGCCCTATGAGAAGAACTACCATGTTCATTACTTAGAGTTGGCTGCTATAGTTCATGCTTTGAAGATATGGAAACACTATTTATATAGAGTATCTTGTGAGGTATTCACTGATCATCGCAGTCTTCCAGCATTTGCTCAAGCAAAAGGATCTTAATTTGAGGCATAGGAGGTGGCTTGAGTTGCTTAAGAATTATGATATTACTATTATGTATCATCCGGGAAAGGCCAATGTAGTGGTTGATGCCTTCAGCCGAAAGGCAGTCAGTATGGGTAGTTTGGCGTATATTCCAATTGGGGAGAGGCCCTTTGAATTTGATGTTCAGGCTTTGGCCAATCGATTTGTGAGATTAGATAATTCAAAGCCCAGTCAGGTATTGGCTTGCATGGCTTTTCGGTCTTCTTTTTATGATCGCATTAGAGAGTGCCAATATGGTGACCTACATTTGCTTGTCCTTCAGGACAAAGTTCAGCGCGGCAATGCACGAGATGTGACCATTGGTGATGATGGTGTATTGAGGATGCGGAGACGTATTTGTGTGCCCAATATAGATGGGCTTAGAGAGTTGATTTTTGAGGAGGCGCAGAGCTTGCGGTATTCCATCCATCCGGGTGCCACGAAGATGTATCGGGATTTGAGACAACACTACTGGTGGAGGAGAATGAAGAAAGATATTGTGGGTTATGTAGCTCGGTGTCTTAATTGTTAGCAGGTGAAATACGAGCATCATAGACTGGATGGTCTACTTCAGCGTATAAATATTCCCGGGTGGAAGTGAAATAGAGTCATAATTGACTTTGTGAGTGGCCTTCTACGGACTTTGAAGAAGTTCGATTTGATTTGGGTGATCGTGGATCGGCTAACCAAGTTAGCACATTTCATTCCAGTTTGTACTACGTATTTTTCGGAGCGGTTGGCAGGGATCTGTATTCGAGAGATTGTTCGGTTGCATGGGTTCTAGATTCTATTATTTCGGATAGAGGTACTTAGTTCACTTCCCAGTTTTGGAGGACTTTTCAACGACAGTTGGGTACACATGTGAATTTGAGCACAGCATTTCATCCTCAGACGGATGAACAGTCTGAGCGTGCTATTCAGATACTAGAGGACATGTTACGTGCCTGTGTGATTGATTTCGGAGTTTCTTGGAATGAGTTTCTATCTCTTGCAGGGTTTGCCTACAACAACAGTTATCAGAAGTGCTTATGAGGATTGGAGAGGTGGCTTTTGAGGTGTATTGAGGAAATCAATTCATTTAAGAAAGGTTTTACTCTATTGGATATGATTTTGTAACTATTTTGTAAATAGTGTTACAAAGCCCTATATGTCTAAATTTTTTTAGATTATTAGCATTATTGATTTTAGGAATGACACAAATATTAGTATTATTCAAATCTTTTGGAATGGAGCTATTATTGAAGATGTGCGAGCAGATATTAATAACATATGGCCCCACTTTGTTTCAGAACTTCTAATAGTTGTTGTTGTGGGCAAACTCTGCTTTTGAGGTGCTTAGGAGGATTGGGGAGGTGGCTTACAAGCTTGCTTTACCACCCAGCTTATCGAGTGTTCATCCGATATTTCATGTGTCTATGCTCCGGAAGTATGTTGGGGACCCGTCTCATGTTTTGGACATTAGCACGGTTTAGTTGGATGATGATTTGACTTATGATGTGGAGCCAGTGGCTATTTTGGGTCGTCGGGTTCGGAAATTCAAATCAAAAGATATAGGTTTGGTGAAGGTACATCGGAGAGGTCGGCCCATGGAGGAGGCTACTTGGGAGACTAAGCAGGAGATGCAGAGCAGATACCCTCACCTATTTGAGACTTCAGGTATGTCTGTTGACTCACTCGAGGACGAGCATTTGTTTTAACTATGGAGGATGAAGGCTTGGTTTCAAAAAGTCAACCGGATGTTGACTTCTGAGTTAGAGGGCTCGGATGTGATTTTCGGTGATTCGGTTAGCTTTGGGGAGTGATTTGTGACTTGGGAGTGTGATCGGAATTGAAATTGGAGGCCTGGTGTAGAATTAGGCTTGAATTGGCGAAGTTAGGATTTTGGTGATATCCGGTTGATAGGTGAGATATTTATCCAAGGGTCAGAATGGGATTTCGAGAGTTGTTGTAGCTTCGTTAGGTGGTTTGGGATGTGTGTACAAAATTTGAGTTGATTCGGAGGTGTTTATGTTGGGTTTTTGATCGAATGCGAGTTTCGGAAGTTTTGGTTGAACTTAGGCTTTCATTTGACGAAATTTGATGATTTTGATGTTAGCCATAGTGTTTTGAAGGTTCGAGCAAGTTTGGGTAAGGTATTGGAGCACCTCTGTGTTTTTGGTTGAGGCCCCGGGGGCCTCGGGGTTGTTTCGGATGGTCAACGGAGTGAAATTTGGACTTGTGTGTTGCTGAAGGTGTTGGTGTCTGGTGTTTTCACACATACGGTTTTGGGATCACATGTGCGGTCTCGTGGAAGCGCACGAGAAGGCGCAGAAGTGGAAGTAGAGCTCAAGGCAGGTTCCGCATAAGCGGAAGCCTGGCCGCAGGAGCAGTCCCGCTGGAGCGGATTTGTTGGCACAGAAGCGGTCTTGGATTTTTAAAGGGAAACGGATAAGCGGTTAATTGGTCGCAGAAGCGGTAATCAAAGAAGCGATATTTGAACCGCATAAGCGGAAATCTGGGCAAACTTAATGAAATAGTCTTCTTCGCGAATTTTTGGAAGAACAACATTTCTCACTTCGGACTAAGAGGGCCTTTGAGCGATTTTGAAAAAAGTTTCGAGAGCTTCCATCAGGTATGGATTCTTGGACTTAGAATATTATTTTATGGTGTCAAAACATGGAATTAGACTTAAAAACTAAAGGAATTTAAGGTCAAAAATGGTGGTTCAGGGCTCAAACTTTAGATAGGTTAAAATAGGGAATTGAGGGGTCAAATGGACTCCGATTCTAGTAGTGATTATATGTATAGACTCGTGGAGTGATAAGGAATCTATTGGTGTAAAATTTTCTGAATTTCGAGAAAGTCGGCCTGGGGCTCGGGTTTCTCCAACTTCATAATTTTTGATATTTTTTGAGTCTTTTCGATTGGGTTATATTTCCTTAGCTTATTGTAATGTATTCGTTGTGGTTTTGGCCAAATTCGACGCGCGAGGAGATCGATTCGTGAGGAAAGGGCATTGCGCGATAGTCTTGGCTGGCTAGAGGTGAGTAATGGATTTAAATGTTGTTCTGAGGGTATGAAGCCACGGGCTTTCACATCGTAATGCTATACTGAGTCGTGACACGCATTCTATGACGAGTGCGGGGTCGTTGACTATTGGGGATTGTGACCTGGTCCATTTCGAGCGTTATTTCTACTACATTGGCGATTGAGACGCATACTTTATTAATGTGAATTGGGCTTATTGTCATGTTTGAGGCCTTGTGCCGACCTATAGAATCCTTAAGGGATATTTATTAGTTTTCCTCACTTGTTTACATAACCTATACTCTCAGTCATGCTTTCAACTATTAAAAATATGATAAGAACTGTATTTTCGAACATGAATCATAAATGAAAAGAATACGAGTCCTGAGATCCCTATAGTATGTTATGCCCGAGCGGCTGTGGATTTATTTGACTGAGATGGGCTGAGGACTCGATAGTGAGGATGTTTTTCTTATGATTTGGATTCGATTGCGCGCCGCAGCAGTATTATATTGATATTGTGGCCGAGAGCCTATTTGATGTCACAGGATGGCTGATTTGCGCTTGGGCTGTAGGAGCCCCTCCGGATTCTGTACACACCCCTAGTGAGCGCCTTCGACGAAAAATAAATAGAGCAGGCTGCACGCCGCAGTGGGTACTAGAGTGTGCCATTATTTGTGTTACATTTTCACATGCATTATTTCTTTCACTATATCATTAGATTTACTATTTTCACGGATATCGATCTAAACTGCTAGATATAGGAGACTTTGTGCATTTACTGTGATTTCTTACTTTCAGTCTGTATTTGCATTTATTACTTACTGTGACGAAGTACTCACTTTACTCCCTGCACTTTGCGTGCAGATCCAGGTTATACCCTGGATGACTGAGCTTTGATCAGCTGTGTAAAGGCATTCTCCGGGAGTATCGAGGTAGTTGTATGGTGTTCACAGACTTAGCTCTCTCCCCTCTATCCCTATCTTTTATTTCCGCATTATAAGCTTTTAGACAGACTTTGTAGTAGGATGAACTCTGTATTTAGAGGCTTATGTCCGTGACACCGGGTCCATGTTAGTCTATATTATGTATTTTGTTAGACTTCTACATTTTTATAAGTATTCTCTATATATTTGACTTGATGGCTAGTATTTTTTCCCCTTGTTATTTATCTGGAATCTGCTTAAGTATTGGGAATTATTGTAACAAGGTCGGGCTTGCCTAATAGTGTGCTGGGTGCCATCATAACCGGGTTGAGGTCGTGACTGTTTGTAACGATCCAACCAGTAATTTTGCATCCTAGCATTTTGTTCTATGATTTGAGACCTTAAATATTTTTATATGATATTTTATGACTTGCATATATGATTTGATCGAATCTCGAGAGGTTGGATAGTAATTTGAAACACTTAGTTCATAACTAGAGGCATTTTAAAAGAGTTGACTAAAAAGTTGATATTTTGAGTAAACAGGCTCAAGCTCAAGCTCAAGCTCAAACTCAAACTCAAACTCAAACTCAAACTCAAACTCAACGATTGAAGGTTCTAATAGGATCATTTGAATTCCAACCTTGAACGTATATTAGGAACCGAAGGGTTTCAATGTACTTTGTTAGTAGGCTAAAAACATGGATTTGGGGCTCTCTTTCACCTATTATATGTTGCATTGCAATCATATTTGAGCTTAAATGTGAAGGTTTTGCAATTATTACTGGGTTTTTTTTGTGTTTAGGACTTGATTCCAAGCTAAGATGCGTGTTGGAGCTAAAAAAAAGTATCAAAGATCAGTTCCAATATTCGAGGACTGACTCTGTATACAAAAATTAGAAAAAAATGAATGAAAAAGTAAAATAACTGGGGGCGACTCCCTAAGCACCGCCTTGTGCGATGCATCAGTACAAACTATTGTCAAAAGATCAAAGAGTGAGGAGCTGGTACTTGACGACATAGTGAGGGTATTGCGTAGGGAGATGCATTAGTGCAAAATTTTATCGAAGAGTAAGCATTTGAAGATTTCTACTAGCGCGGCGCACGATGTGTCGCACAGTGCGACACAGTAGTTCATTTTGACGGATGGAATTTGTAACAGTTTCATTAAGGGTAATTCTGTCCTAAGCTGGTTTTACACGATATAAATACACTCGAAATATAATTTTGAGGGGACTTCGAGAGTCCGAAACTTAAATAGTACTCCTTTCGTTTCATATTGTTTGAGTTACTTTTCTGTTCCAAAATAAATGACATATTTTTAAATTTATAAATAATTCAACTTAAACTCTTTGTTTTACCCTTTTTTACCATTAGTGAGAAGCTTTTATAGTCACACAAATGGTATGGCCCCACAAATCTTTACCCCTTAATCTTTTAAGACCACAAGTTTTACAAGTCTTCTTCTTTTTTCTTAAACTCCATGTCGAGTCAAACTATCTCAAACAATATGAAACGGAGGGAGTACCTTTTTAGGAGAAAAATACCTTTCTACTATTAAAAAATAGTTACATAACTACATAAAACACAATATAACACTATGTTTTACTTTAACGGAAAGTTAGCCATTAAAGTAAAATGCAGTACTATACTGTATATTATTAAAAAAATTTAGAAAAATACAATACAATACTGCATTTCCCTTAAACGCAGTCCCTATTAAATTTGGGCCCACTCCTGCAGGACTGCAGGAAATATTCTTTTTTAATGTTAAACACATTACAATACTGAGTTTAACTTAAATACAGTATTGTACTGCATTTTTCTTTAAAATTTGGGCCCACCAATAAGTGTTCTATGGATAACGAACATACCAATTCAAATACAAAAAATGTAGTATTGTACTACATTTTACATTAAAAAAATCTGCGCCCCAATCTTATTTAAAGTTGTTTGATACTTTCCTTTGAACTTTCGCTCATACTTCTCTTTTCTTCTTATCAATTATTTTTTATAATGTCTGAAGAGCCAAAAATAAGGGTTTCATTATATTGGGGGGAAGGGGAGCAAGGTTGTGCTGGAGAATAACTCTGTGAGGTATAGCTCACCTCCATTGTGTCAAGTTAAATTGTCGCTTACAGTGGAGTACGATAAATGAGTATCGTTATTACGTAAAAAAAATGAGTGTGAGGAAGCGTTCAGTTAACCTTAAAGTTACTGGTAGATTTTCCTATTCAGTGAATCCGCAGGGTTTTGCTTATTATTCTAAGTTTAACATCGAAGATCATGAAACACTTAGAGAATTTTTGCGGATTTCGGATGAATACGGGAAATTTATTGTAATCAAATTGTTGGAAATATATCTCAAGGTGGAAGACATTACCAAAAATAAGGGCGTGCGTAGTAGGGATAACCCCCAGTCATCGGGTGGTCATTCTGGAGTAGTTTTTGCCGAACAAATTGCTGATGAAAGAGCTTGCCTTGATTTAAACTTATCACCATCGGCGAATGAGAAGCCACAAAATAATTTTTTGACTTTATATAATCCACAAGACGACTGGTAAACTTCATATTTTCTACGCTTTAACGATGTTTAATTTTATGTTTTAATTGGATATGTATTAACACTCATATTTTTCATTGGGGGTACCGTCCGGATATGAATTTTACAAGTTATGACCCCGCCCCTAGTTGGAATATGCGTAGTTCTGACGTACTGGACCACGGTGGTCCATCCAGGAGTCATCACCAACTAGAAATATCCATCATGAAACGTCAAGATAGTATGACTTGTAAGTAAAGTGATATATCTATATGTAAAGTATTTATTCTAGTTGGGTAACTTATCATTTTGCTCTTTTTATGCAGTTAAAGCGAGCTTCTTGATGTTCCTGACCTCACACAGTTGCCCATAGATGATGTATTGACTCGTTATTTGGCATATGCTCAGAGTTAGGAAGAAGATAGTGATGACGACAACAATGTGGATAAGTTTGGAGATGACACACCCTTCCATGATGAGGGTGATGATGAGGAGGAAGTGAATGTTGAACCTGAGCTGACGAGGGAGCATGTTCATCCACCTCCCGCTAGACCAACAGTGTACGAGTCCAATATGCCATTTTATGAGCGGAATATTCCCTACCTTTATAATTTACCAAGTATGACGAATATGGATGCCCTCACAAGGTCTAGGCATTTGATGAGGCAAGTTCCTCCCCTCATCTCCAGTCTCCACCGCCTTGCCCGTTTCAAGCCTCTTCTTTTTTCTCTCCTCAAGCTCCTCGCCCTCGGATGGCTCATCTGTAGGCTGCAGAGATGGTGTTGATGGTGTCACCTCATTTGTAGCCGTCTCCAAAGGCGCAACCTCTTGCTAAGGAACTACGGGAACACCCTCCCTGATGGAGGCACAAAGTATCTCCTGAGCATCCGAGCCGACATCCGATCTGAAGGAAGATAATGTCGCCTTCTTCTTGGGAGTGTTGCGACCTGTCAACAAAAATAGTCCAGTAGATGAAGTTTGTGGAAACGACCGACTAATATTAAAAAATTACCTGAAGGGCCTACAGGGCCGTAACATTGAAGAAATGCAGACCATGTACGGGTTTCATCTGCATAAGGCAGTAAACTGACTACCCACTGCTTGATACCAGTGATAAACCGGGGTGTGTTGTCTATGGTTGCAATATAAAAAAAACAACGGTACGACCAAAACTGCCAAAGTCACGTATGGTAAAGAATACGGTGAATGGAGACGTTTACATTTCGAATTCCACTTCTCTAGGAACCCGATAGGGTCAGACACTAGGTGCTACATTTTTATTAAAAAGTACCTACGCCAATATCCGCGGCTGGCTCAGTCATCAGTCTTAATGACATGTTCCTTCGATCCACAGTTCTTCAGATTCAACGTGGTACCCCTTAGATAACTGGCGTTGAATAATTGCGAAAGATGGTGGACGGAGACCTCGCACCTAGCCAGTTCTGCGTATGTAGACATTATCCTACATACTGTTAAGGTGTACAGAGTATGTTGAGATAGACACATATTTTAAAAGCGGGAAAGCTCCTCCACCAAAGGGAAGATGGGAAGTCCATAACCAATTAAAAAAGGATATTCATGGAACGTGTAACATCCCGGTCACTGGACGTTTGCATAATTCGTTTCCACTGGGACCATCTCCACGTGACCGGGAATGCCGAACGATGTGCGAAAACCATCCAAGTGATCTTGTGTTAACTCACAATTCTCTGAAGGTTGTGCGGGGGAGTCATTTTGGAAATCTTTTCTAACAAGAAGTTGATTCGGTAGCACGTTGTCCATAGTAAGAGGGGTAGGGTCCTCATCCCCTTCTCCCTCATCACCGCCAGATGGAGCCGTCACATTGGATGGCGTATTATCTCGAGCCCTCGAATTATTATCCCGTCAGGGTTTTGCCATATTTTCCATTCAAGGATGGTGTACGACACAACCGTATATGTGATTTGTGAGAAACAGTGGGGTTTCTAAAAAAGGAAGAGTTTTCTTAGAAGGTCAAAAAATGTTTGCAAATGATCCAATGGTGGATCAAGTTAAACCCTTTCCCTATTAATAGGGATGGGTGGCATGGAAATCAAAGAGATGGAGTTTGAATAGGCACTAGAAACGAAGCATCAAAATGCATTTTTGTGTTTTCTCGGGAATATACGTAATGATGATGCGTGCGTGTGATGACGTCATTCTAAGAAAGAGATTGTGCGTCATCATTTCAAACTCAAACGCTTGCTCGTTCAATCTCATTCATGCTGCCGTCTTCAAGCATGGTCAAATTCTCCCAGAACAAGGTTCATGGTTCCGGCCATCAAGGACGCAATACTGATGCGTCACCGACGAACGGATGTACTAACTATATAGGGTCAACTTCAGCCCATTATGTCTCCACGTAGGTGTCACACCTCCTTTTTCCGGCACCAGAAAGGGTGCAGAGGAGTTTTTCCAATTAAAGGAATATCAAAACGGGATTATTTAATAAAGATTCAGAGTCTCCACTTGGGAGATTTATGGTGTCTCAAGTCACAGGTTAAATCCCGAATCGAGGAAAAAATGACTGTGTTTAACAATCTGCGCTCCAGAAATCCGGATAAGGAATTCTGTTAACCCGGGAGAAGGTGTTAGGTATTCCCGACTTCCATGGTTCTAGCACTGTTATTCAACTATCATATTTAGCTTATTTATCCGATTTTTATTAAATGATGAACCTATGTGCCAATTTTAATTTTTAACCACTTTTATTCAAATTATTAAAGAAGGTTGAACTTCGTCTAAGATATGTCTTTGGATTGCGGGCGATGAAATGAACCCGCAATTTTGAACATACCTGATTCGATGTTTTGGGATTTGGATTTGGGTTGCATGAGATGCACACCCGAGTTTAGGGAGGTAAAATTATTAAATACGCGCCTAAAGATACTAACGCGTTATTATTTTGAGAATGCCGTGAAATTCGCTAAACGGCATGTCCCGCAGTCTAAGTATTTTTAATACATACATGTATGAGTGCCCCACAATTTATGAATTATTTTGGCGAGGCACACTTCATTTATTTTAAGGATATCCTAATGTGACTACATTATTAAATTTGTCTCTAATTTAAAGAGAAAAAAATCCTAGTTAATTACATACTAAAAACGTCACATATTAATAGCTAAATTAATATAAAATGTTAAGGGAAGGCAATATTACGAAAATTGGAATTTTAAACAAAATCGGGATCGACAAAAAATATATTAAAAGGAAATTAATTATCCTACAACTAGATTAAATCCACATAGTCATATGAATAATCCAATAATTATTTACAGCTATTAAAAAAATTAAAATTAACCTTAATTATTAATGCTTATTCGAAAGTTTATTAAATCTAAAATTTAAACCATCTTGCTAGGTTCACGCCTAAAGGATTAATGTTCTTAGCCTTAGTACATTGTATCACACATTAAAAGCATCAAATCTACTGATTCTAAAAACTTACTGACCTGTTATATTTGCCTAATATTTGCAGATCTTTATTACTAATAAGATTCAAAGATTAAAAAACCTCAAATTGCTTCTATTCCAATATTTGAAACTTCGAACGTAGATTTTACTAACCAATTAAATTAACTCAAAAAGAATGAGATCGCGAACTACCTTATTTTAAAAATGAGAACTGGTAAAGCTGAAGTTATTAGTTATGCGATTCTTGCAGAAATCCATCCTATTGTTTAATAATCTAATAACTCGCTCGAATTAAACAAGAATACCATATTGACTAATATTCGCACCATTTCAAGGATCTTAGTTTCATAATCTAATATTATGACTCATCCAACTGCTAATTAGTGACCTTTTAAAAGGAAAAGGTCATAATTATGCGTACCTCTACCATTCGTATAGTAGGAAAATATATAACTAATGTTCAATTAAAATACAAATATACTATAACTAAATATATTAATTTCTGTCATTTCATTTCATCTTCAAGGCGAACATCAAAGTGATTCAAAATGGTGTACCTGGTATTGGAATACAAAGAAGAGGAAGATCAGTAGGAAGCAATGGCAGCACACACACATCAACAGCAGTTCAACAACACGTGAGTAGCCCAGTAACAGCAGAAATAGCAGCAAAAACCCAGGAGATTACAACCAAGCAGAAAAATCAGAAATTTTCAAACCAATAGTAAACCCAAGCAACACTACTTGAATGCCAGTAGTATTAGAAAATAAGCACACCAACAGAGAAATGACCAGTTGCCGAAAATAGTCATTTCTGATTTTTAGCACTCAAGAAGAGAAGCTTGAAGATTCAACGAACAATAGCAATTGATGCTGATTATTAACAGTGAAGAAAAAAAATAGATTTTTCTTCAGTTTCTAACTTTCAAACACTCTTTAATTCTTAAGATTCAAAGTCTTTTTATTTCCCCTCAAGTTCTGAAATTTTCGCTCTCCAAATTCATTCTCCCTTTTACGTGTTAAATGAGTCTTATTATATACCCAAAGCAAGACCCCTTGTTTTACCTTTTAACTATTATCTTTTACTTTTAAACTATTATTACTAACTAGTGTTAAATGAGGCTTCCGGTATGCTTGAAGGGGTGGATAGGTTTTTTGTGGAGCTTGGTATTTGGAAGTTGAAGTATGTCTTTGAGAATTGTGTTGGGAAAAGTGGCATCGGGGAGGGCCATACGGCGCCCAAGGATACCCACAGGGATGATATTGATACTGAGTGCATTTAGCAAGGACGACCACTAGACCTTGTCGTCGGGGAGGTTCAACACTATCTTTTCTTTCCATGATAAGGCTATCCCGAGCAACTTTCTCACTCCATTTGAGCCAGAACTTCCCAAAATCTTCTTTAGGCTTCTCCTCCATTTGTGTTATGGAGGTGTGGTCAGGGACAATGTCTAAAGGAAGAGTGATGGAGACACAAGGGTGATCGGGAGGTGCCAAAGTTTGGGTAGTGACATCATCCGAGAAACTAGGTGGTGGAGGTATGGGTGCCTTTCTAGCCATACATGCCTGATACATGTCTGCCACATGCCGTTTCAACATTTTCACTTCTTCTTCCAGTCCATTGTTCCATTCAAACAGCTATTATCAGTCATTGATATTGACCCACTTGGCTTTGAGGTTCTCTGTCATTGTCCTTCGACTTTGTTTTGCAGGGAAGAGTTACCACAACCAACAACCTTTCTGATTTGAACAAAATAAAGTGAAGACATCATGTTAGTGTTAGGAATTTGATATATAGGTAAACATATATCAAGGATGCAAGGCACCTATGCAGTTAAACCATTCTATCATGTATTCTCTTCAAATACGTGTGTCATCCTGGCTTCTTGTAATTGTGCCACTTCGAAAATCACCCGAACTTTCCTTTATTTCTTATTCCTTTTTTTCTACTATTCCATTTTTTTCTTTTCTTTTCTAGTGGTGGTCGAATCTTATGGAGATTGCCTACGTATCATGACGCTGCATGAATCAGACCTAGAGTAGTTCGGACGCGTGCAATTTTCACCTTCTGGTTCTAAAATATTTTTCATTGATTTTCAAATATTTTTGGCAGACGACTCAAAAAGCAAGAGTGCATAAAGATAAACCAAACATGACTTGAACATTAGGATACAAGAAAAAAAACAATACTCAAAACACCAAAATGACTCATACAGATTCCAAACCAATAAAAGAATAAAAAAGGACTTACATTTGGGAGACGACTTTGATCTCTGTCGTAGAATCCATTGGCACAATGGTAATCAAGGCTCTTGTTCCCGTGGCTGGCCCCCAATATTGCGGTATATCCTCTCCAGATCTGCAGATATATGACGAGCAGCGCTCAATGATACTTCTGCAAATTTTTCGGGTGTCATTCCCTAACAATTCTTGCATGCTCTTGAGGTGTAGGTGGCTACCTCGAGGTTCTTTCCCTTAACGTATTCCTGAGCCACATGCAATTCTTGATTTTGCTGACCACCGGTCTCTTCTAGATCCATTGCATCGCATTCGCAATCCAAGGTCATATCCTATTGGCGCCGAACTTCTAGTGACTCCCCCTCCAACCGTTTGATCACATTCTGGTAGTGGTTTCTCTCCAATCAAATTATGCGATCAGGTTCTTCTTGCTTGATTCACCTTCCTTTAAGTGACCCTTCAAACCCATGATTAGTGGAAGCTAACTCATGCGCTCATGATCACGGACTACCCTGAACCGAGCTTCTCTTTTTTCTTGTTGCTGAGCGGTTGCGACTAGGTTCTTCTTTCGAATATGTGATTTGAGTGCTTGCCTCTCCCATGCCCACTGAGCCTTCTCTTTCTCAAAAGCGTCATACAGAAGATCCCTGTCTACTTTAACAATGCCAAGCTCTTCTTGTAGGGCTCCAAAATCAGATTCATAACCCTGTTTTATTTCTTCCTCAGCCAGCCCAACTCTGTTGCGAATTTCAGCCTCCCACTCTGCAGTGCTCCTTATGACTATTCCTGGTCTATCTGCGAGATTATCTTGATTATAGAACCACCCAAGATAAGAAGGATTCACTTCACCTCTTTCTCGATCTGCAACCATGGTGCCACGCTCGAGTATCTTAGTGCCATTACGTTGAGCATAATTTTCGCGAATGGGATCCTCTGATATTGCTTCCCAGATAATATTTTCCATAGTCTCTACTGGGGGCACTATTTGTTTGTGACCCAAATGACATAGAACTCTCGTGGGAACATATGGTTGATAACCTCGAAGCCCCATCAAGATCAGAAACGGATGGCGAGATGACTTATAGATGACATACTCTGCGGTGAACCAAATATAATTCCATGTGATCTGATCATCTGTTAAGGAGTGAAGATACTCCTTCCAATCATTCACACTTTCTGGAAAAGTGCAGATCTCCAAGTCATTCTTCAATCTAGTATTATACTGGTGAACATGATTACCCCAACAAGTACGATTGTTTACCCGATAAGGACGACATAAAAGATGATCCATGAATCACATTTGGAGCAGGAGATTGCAACCTTCAAAGAAACTATTTCCTTCCCAGCATCAGGTCAAAGTACAAAAGATATCTGTTAACACCATTGGGATAATGGAGGAATCCTTTCTTTTCATCATGGCCGTGACTATCCCAGACAACCGAATGTTGATCTTCCGATCCTCTCTCGGGAAGACCATACACCCTAGAAAATCCACAATGAATGCTTTCCGTCCATGATCTCGCCATGTCTGTAAGTCTTGTTTGTTAATTAGCTTCTCACCATATTTCGAGAATAATCCTTCATGCCCATACCTGTCATACAAGAAATCTAGGTGGACCTGACCTTGCACCACGTGTGCTATCTCGATGTGGGTGATCCACATCTGCTCAAGGAACTTTGTAGCAATAAAGTCCCTGGGAGCCAAAAGTCTCTTTGTTCAACTTTTACCCCCCAAATCTGTATATTCAACGAATTCGTCCAAGTTAGGAATCATTTCAAACCCATTGAGATGAAACACGTTATTCTTCGGGTCCCAAAAATAAACCAAAGCTTCGAGGAGTTCCCGTTTGGGCTCGATATTATGATTTTAACCAAGTTTTACAAATGATCTTTGATCTTTCCTCGCTCAAACCCATCCATTTTGTTCCACCACCGCTCCAATAACCTCAGCACCTTGTCGACAATATTAAATGGCGAGTGTTCTTCATCTCTCAGCCTGTTTTTAGGTCTCCCACTAACTGAATCCATACAGCGCCTATATGAATAAAGTTATGAGGTCGGGTCCAAATCTTTACTTCAAGGAAATGAAAACAAAGATCAACCAACCCATAAAAGAATTACAAAACTCAAAAACAAAGGGACAAATTCCTTCCCTTATATGTCAATTTTAAACAAATGACTGTTTTTGCAAATGTGGCCCCTTCCCAATTCACATGAGTTTTGACACTGGACGGCCGGAGGGAGCTTGCTTATAGAAAGAAGATAGGCCGGTCAAAGAAAAACAAGGTGCAACGGGCTCTTCCGGAAGATTATTTCACTGACACCTCACAAACTTTTTCATTATTTTACGAAAATAGCCCTTTCAAAATAAACTAGTATCGTAAATACGGCCTTTCAGGGCCTCGAGGACGTAAATTTTAAGGCTGTGCGAGTCAATCATCCAAGATCTAAAAAATGATCAAAAGTGGCTGTTTATGCAAAGTCAGCCTTCCGACGTCCCTTTCGGGAACATTCAGCTATTTTCGGCAAAACGGCATCACCCAATTTATTTATGACTAAAAATAAAAAAATTTGGCATTTTCGGGTTGTTTTGCAAAAGGAAAGGTTGGACCGGATGATGGTTGTCTACGTATCCCACACCTTGTGAGAATGAAACCAGCGTAGTTTGCCGAAGAAAACAACAAAATTTGAAAATAAGACTCATTTCTTTTGTTTTTTTCAAAATAAATCAAACTGAACAAAGAAAATAATTCTCCTTTTTTTTCACTTTCTCAAAATTTTGGTAGAGTTTCGCCACTATTTGGAAATTGATTTTCTAAGAATATGTAATTAACACTCTACACTACTAGTTTTTTTTTCTTTTCCTTGCACAATTTTCCAGTATTCAATAACGGTCAGCATGCCAGTCCGAAGCAAACAAATGCATAAAACAAATAGGATGTTGCAGGATGGTCTTTTTACTTCAGGTTGTTTGTCCTAGACGGACTCAACCCGTGTGTTGAGTCCCCTAAGCCAAATGCACATGATGCAAATAAACGTTCCTACTAGGGATCTGGAACGAAGTCTTGTCATACTAGGTTTTACTGCCTTGGGTGTGAGGAGTATCTAGACTGGCCATAAAACAAGCGGACAACTTGAGTTGGGAAGGGGTAGCGTACCGGGAGCAATGCTTTTTCGGCTTTAGCTACTGGACCCTCCCCGATCTTAAATATGGGTGATTGATAATCCTTCACCGGGAGCCCAGGCCTACCGACTTTATCTCAACAAAGAATAAGGCGCGTATTCGCGATTCCCGAGGTTGTATTCGGAAGACTCGGAGGGGGTGCGCAAGAAGGCGATTTATAATACAGTTCAACAATGTCAAAGCGGTAAAAACAGTCAACTAGCATAGTAAGATCAAATAATATAATAAAATCATATAAAGCTAAAAATAACAATTTATCTAAGCTCGAATTTCAAACCATGAACCAATGGTTCTGGGTTATAAGTCCCCAACAGAGTCGCCAGAGCTGTCACGCCTCCTTTTTTCGGCACCTGTAAGGGTGTAGAGGAATTTTTCCAATTAAAGGACAATCGAAACGGGATTATTTATTAAAGATTCAGAGTCGCCGCTTGGGAGATTTATGGTGTCCCAAGTCACCAGTTAAATCCCGAATCGAGGTAAAGAATGACTCTATTTAACAGTCTGCGCGCCAGAAATACGGATAAGGAATTTGTTAACCCGGGAGAAGGTGTTCGGTATTCCCGAGTTCTGTGGTTCTACCACGGTCGCTCAACTGTCATATTTAGCTTATTTATCCGATTTTTATTACATGATGAACATATGTGCCAATTTTAACTTTTAACCACTTTTATTCAAATTATTAAAGAAGGTTGAACATCGTCAGAGATATGTCTTTGGATTGCGCCGCATGAAATGAACCTGCAATTTTGAACATACCTGATTCGATGTTTAGGAATTTAGATTTGGGTTGCATGAGATGCACACACGAGTTTAGGGAGGTAAAACTATTAAATACGCGCCTAAAGATACTAACGCGTTATTATTTTGAGAAATGTCGTGAAATTCGCTAAACGGCATGTCCCGCAGTCTAAGTATTTTTAATACATACATGTATGAGTGCCCTGCAATTTACGAATTATTTTGGCGAGGCACACCTCATTTATATTAAGGATATCTCAAAGTCACTACATTTCTATTAAAATTGTCTCTAATTTAAAGAGAAAAAATCCTAGTTAATTACATGCTAAAAATGTTAATTATTAATCGCTAAATTAATACAAATGTTAACGGAAGGAAATATTACAAAAATTGGAATTTAAACAAAACCGGGATCGACAAAAAATATATTAAACGGAGATTAATTATCCTACAACAAGATTAAATCCATATAGTTATATGAATAATCCAATAATTATTTACAACTATTAAAAAAACTAAAATTAACCTTAGTTATTAATGCTTATTCGAAAGTTTATTAAAACTAAAGTTTAAACCATCTTGCTAGATTCACGCCTAAAGGATTAATGTTCTTAGCATTGTTACATTGCATCACACATTAAAAGCATCAAATCTACTGATTCTACAAAATTACTGACCTGTTATATTTTCCTAATATTTGCAGATCTTAATTACTAACAAGATTCAAAGATTAAAAAACCTCAAATTGCTTCTATTCCAATATTTGCAAATTCGAACCTGGATTTTACTAACCAATTAAATTAATTCGAAAAGAATGAGATCGCGAACTACCTTATTTTAAACATGAGAACTCGTAAAGTTGAAGTTATTAGTTATGCGATTCTTGTAGACATACATCCTATAGTTGAATAATCTAACAACAGGCACAAATTAAACAAGAATACCGTATTGACTAATATTTGCGCCAATTCAAGGATCTTAGTTTCATAATCTAATATTATGCCTCATTCAACTGCTAATTAGTGACCTTATAAAAGGAAACGGTCATAATTATGCATACCTCTACCATTTGTATATTAGGAAAATATATAAGTAATGTTGAACTAAAATACAAATATACTATCACTACATACATAAATTTCTGCCATTTCATTTCATCGTCAAGGCGTACATCAAAGTGATTCAAAGTGGTGTACCTGGTATTGGAATACAAAGAAGAGGAAGATCAGTAGGAAGCAGTAGCAGCACACACACAACAAAAGCAGTTCAACAACACGGGAGTAGCCCAGTAACAGCGAAAATAACAGCAAAACCCAGGAGATTACAACCAAGCAGAAAAATCAGGAATTTCAAAACCAACCGAAAACCAACAGTAAACCCAAGCAACACTACTTGAATGCCAGTAGTATTAGAAAATAAGCACACCAACAGAGAAATGACCAGTTGCCGAAAATAGTCATTTCTGATTTTTAACACTCAAGAAGAGAAGCTTGAAGCTTCAACGAACAATAGCAATTGATGCTGATTATTAATAGTGAAGAAAAAAAATAGATTTTTCTTCAGTTTCTAACTTTCAAACACTCTTTAATTCTTAAGATTCAAAGTCTTTTTATTTCCCCTCAAGTTCTGAAATTTGCTCCCCAAATTCATTCTCCCTTTTAAGTGTTAAATGAGTCTTATTATATACCCAAAGCAAGACCCCTTGTTTTACCTTTTAACTATTATCTTTTACTTTTAAACTATTATTACTAACTAGTGTTAAATGAGGCTTCCGGTATGCTTGAAGGGGTGGATAGGTTTTTTGTGGAGCTTGGTATTTGGAAGTTGAAGTATGTCTTTGAGAATTGTGTTGGAAAAAGTGGCATCGGGGAGGGCCATACGGCGCCCAAGGATACCCACGGGGATGATGTTGATACTGAGTGCATTTAGCAAGGACGACCACTAGACCTTGTCGTCGGGGAGGTTCAACACTATCTTTCCTTTCCATGATAAGGCTATCCCGAGCAACTTTCTCACTCCATTTGAGCCAGAACTTCCCAAAATCTTCTTTAGGCTTCTCCTTCATTTGTGTTATGGAGGTGTGGTCCGGGACAATGTCTAAAGGAAGAGTGATGGAGACACAAGGGTGATCGGGAGAGGCCAAAGTTTGGGTAGTGACATCATCCGAGAAACTAGGTGGTGGAGGTATGGGTGCCTTTCTAGCCATACATGCCTGATACATGTCTGCCACATGCCGTTTCAACATTTTCACTTCTTCTTCCAGTCCATTGTTCCATTCAAACAGCTATTATCAGTTATTGATATTGACCCACTTGGCTTTGAGGTTCTCTGTCATTGTCCTTCGACTTTGTTTTGCAGGGAAGAGTTACCACAACCAACAACCTTTCTGATTTGAACACAATAAAGTGAAGACATCATGTAAGTGTTAGGAATTTGATATATAGGTAAACATATATCAAGGATGCAAGGCACCTATGCAGTTAAACCATTCTATCATGTATTCTCTTCAAATACGTGTGACATCCTGGCTTCTTGTAATTGTGCCACTTCGAAAATCACCCGAACTTTCCTTTATTTCTTATTCCTTTTTTTCTACTATTCCATTTTTTTCTTTTCTTTTCTAGTGGTGGTCGAATCTTATGGAGATTGCCTACGTATCATGACGCTGCATGAATCAGACCTAGAGTAGTTCGGACGCGTGCAATTTTCACCTTCTGGTTCTAAAATATTTTTCATTGATTTTCAAATATTTTTGGCACACGACTCAAAAAGCAAGAGTGCATAAAGATAAACCAAACATGACTTGAACATTAGGATACAAGAAAAAAAAACAATACTCAAAACACCAAAATGACTCATACAGATTCCAAAACAATAAAAGAATAAAAAAGGACTTACATTTGGGAGACGACTTTGATCTCTGTCGTAGAATCCATTGGCACAATGGTAATCAAGGCTCTTCTTCCTGTGGCTGGCCCCCAATATTGCGGTATATCCTCTCCAGATCTGCAGATATATGACGAGCAGCGCTCAATGATACTTCTACAAATTTTTCGGGTGTCATTCCCTAACAATTCTTGCATGCTCTTGAGGTGTAGGTGGCTACCTCGAGGATCTTTCCCTTAACGTATTCCTGAGCCACATGCAATTCTTGATTTTGCTGACCACCGGTCTCTTCTAGATCCATTGCATGGCATTCGCAATCCAAGGTCATATCCTTTAGGCGCCGAACTTCTAGTGACTCCCCCTCCAACCGTTTGATCACATTCTGGTAGTGGTTTCTCTCCAATCAAATTATGCGATCAGGTTCTTCTTGCTTGATTCACCTTCCTTTAAGTGACCCTTCAAACCCATGATTAGTGGAACCTAACTCATGCGCTCATGATCACGGACTACCCTGAACCGAGCTTCTGTTTTTTCTTGTTGCTGAGCGGTTGCGACTAGGTTCTTCTTTCGAATATGTGATTTGAGTGCTTGCCTCTCCCATGCCCACTGAGCCTTCTCTTTCTCAAAAGCGTCATACAAAAGATCCCTGTCAACTTTAACAATGCCAAGCTCTTCTTGTAGGGCTCCAAAATCAGATTCATAGCCCTGTTTTATTTCTTCCTCAGCCAGCCCAACTCTGTTGCGAATTTCAGCCTCCCACTCTGCAGTGCTCCTTATGACTATTCCTGGTCTATCTGCGAGATCATCTTGATTATAGAACCACCCAAGATAAGAAGGATTCACCTCACCTCTTTCTCGATCTGCAACCATGGTTGTTGGAAACACGTTCTCAATGCGATATACTAAACGTGTATTCTTTTGTAGGTTTTGATGAATGACAAACAAAGCACAAATTGATATATGACGGAGTTCAAGTACAAGAACACACATGTTGAGATTGAAGCCCAAGACGTTGTTTTTTAATTGTTATTATTGAGTTATTCTTAAATGTGATCTTGATCCTATAACTTGACTCCATAACATGGCTTCTCTCATAAAACTATTTTCCAAAATCATGCATACTTATTTCTGTATCAAATGATTTCAAATGATGCATATTTACATTAGACAAAATGTTTTCTAAACATGCCTCAAAAATCTGGGCTAAAATAATCGATTATGTACTTATGATAATCGATTGTTTCTGAGCCAAGACTGCATGACAATCGATTATGAATTAATGGTAATCGATTGTGAGTAAGACAGTGAACATCAGGTTTTTCCAAATCTGCATGATAATCGATTGTGATCAAATGCCAATCGATTGTTGTTGAGGTAAAGTTTTTCAATACTCAAAATAATCGATTATGAACTAATGGTGATCGATTATGTTGAGACAGTGTCTTTCAGTGATTTTAAATTTAATTAAGTAATCGATTATGTCTTTGAATAATCGATTATCACTGAGACAGTAAGTTTCATGATTTTCAGAAAATAAAAAGTAATCGATTATGGCTTTAAATAATCGATTATCACTGAGACAGTAAGTTTCATGATTTTCAGAAAATAACAAATAATCGATTGTTGCAAAGGACAATCGATTGTTGAAGCTGACCATTGTCAAATGATTTTCAAATACCTCAAAGTAATCGATTATTGGTTTTCATATAATCGATGTTTTGCTTAAAATCTGGAAATGATTTTTAGAACGTTGCTGAGGTAATCGATTATAGATTTTATATAATCGATGTTTTGCTTAAAATCCGGAAATGATTTTTAGAACGTTGCCAATATAATCGATTATGGATTTGGTGTAATCGATTATCTGTTTTTGAATTTTGCCAGTAATCGATTATAGATTATGTATAATCGATTGTGAAGCGTTAAATCTGGGATTGATTTTTGATCTGACTGGCAGATAATCGATTGTTCGGTCTTGACAATCGATTATCACTGAGTAAATTCAGCAAATCTTAATTGGCAATTAGACAACGGTAAGACCAAGTTTTGCACCTATAAATACAGCTTCAACTCAGTGTTTTAAACACAACAACATACACTAACTGATCATTACATTGCTTTAAGCTTTCATTCAATTGTTCATCATTTTCTACTCATTTCATAAAGCTTTTGAGAGCCATATTATTGTTCAAAGTTGTTGTGATCTTGAGCGTATTATTTTACTCATATCTACTCATCAAGGAGTACCTTTGTTAAGTGAGTGTTCAAGTATTTCAAATACTTGTAAGAGAATTTTGATTCTCTTGTGTTGAGGAACTTGTGCTTCCTCTGTTGAAGTCTTTGGGATTGTATCCCCGAGCAAGTGAAGTCTTTGAGGTGAGGAACCTCCGAGCAAGTGAAGTCTTTGAGGTGAGGAACCTCCGAGCAAGTGAAGTCTTTGAGATTGTATCTCCGAGCAACTGTAAAGGTTTGTTAAGCACCCGTAAGCTTAACAAGTTAGTAGAAAATCACGAGAGAGTCTCTCGGGGACTGGACTAACCACTGTTGTGGCCAACCAGGATATATCCTTGTGTAAGTTATTTTTATTGCACTTATTTACTTCCTGTAAAATTTAAATTCCGCAAGAAAACGCTAAATTTCATTAAAACGCTATTCACCCCCCCTCTAGCGTAGAGCGTTATTTCTAACAATTGGTATCAGAGCCATACTCTCTGAAAAACTTAACAGTTTGAGAGAACCATCCATGGCTTCTACTCTAGATTCTTTTGCAGGAATTGAAGAAGGACAATGCCCTACACGACCTCCTCTATTCAATGGCACAAATTACTCATACTGGAAGGAGAGGATGGAAATCTTCATTCGGTCAAACTGTCCCTACCTTTGGAAGGTGTACACTAAGGGAAATGAAATTCCAGTCAAGAAAGTGGAAAGCGAATGGATTCCCAAATCCGAAGAGGAGTACACCACAGAGGACAATAGAATGGTTCAAAATAATTATAAAGCTGTAAATTTATTGTATTGTGCTATTAACGCTAACGATTACAGGAAACTTTCATGTTGCAAAACAGCAAAAGAAATGTGGGACAAATTAGAAGTCACATATGAAGAGACTGACCAGGTAAGAGAAGCAAAAGTTGATTTTCTTACTCATGCTTACGAATTGTTTCATATGAAGGAAGGAGAAAAAGTAGATGAGATGTTTGAGCGCTTTTCAACAATAGTAAATGATCTACACGTCCTCAAGAAGACGTTCACGGATAGAGAACTTGTTCGAAAAGTTCTTAGAAGCCTCACACCGGCATGGCGATCCAAAGCCGATGCTATCCAAGAATCAATTGGAGTCTCAAACGTCACCATCGACGCACTAAGAGGTAATCTTAAAACCTATGAATCTACTATTCTTAACCCGTTTGCTGATGATCAAAGAAGGCAAAAGATTGCTCTAAAAGCGAGCACAAGCCAACCAAAGATTGAAGAGGAAAAAGACAACGAGTTTGGATTAGTCATTAAAAGATTCCAAAAGTTTATACACAAGGAATATGAGCGCAAAGGGAAAAAACAAGGTGAGCAAATGAAATGCTATGAATGTGGAGAAACTAGACACATCAAAACAAATTGCCCAAACATCAAAAAGGAGAAGAAATCTTTTAAAAAGCAACGGGCATATATCTCGTGGGGAGGCGACTCCGGAGATGAATCAAGTGAAGAAGAAAACGACGAAGCTGCAAACCTTTGTCTCATGGTACAAGAAGACAACCAAAATGAGGTACGTCAAATTTCGTCTGAAAACTTTTCACTTGATGAAATGCGTAATGCCTTTGATGAGTTATATACTGAATTTTTAAAGGCTTCAAAAACTGTCACTAGCTTAAGAGAAAACGCTTCTCTAAAAGAAACGGATTTTCAAAAACAGATTTCTTTAAAAGAAAAGGAATTAGAAAAACTGGTTTTGGAAAATGAGAAGCTATACGAACAAAACAAGTTTTATGGAAAGAGAAGTGCCGACAAACCTGAAAGTTCTACTAAAGGTTGTGTTTCTTGTGTGATCCTTAAGAATGAAGTAGGTAGACTTAAAGGCACACTAGATAAGTTTAATTCCTCGCATAAAAACTTGAATGTTGTTCTTGATAACCTAAAATCAACTAAGCACGGAATAGGTTTTAAAAATGAAGAAAAGGTTGATGGTAAACCTCAAAAACCTAGAGCTCAACCTAGGAACAACAACAAAAATGTGTATCCTAGAAATAGCTATCCTAGAACAAATTTGCATGCTAGACCAAGAAATGACCCTCCGCCTAGAAATAGTCACCATAGACATGATGCATATTTTAGGCAAAATTGTGAACCTCCTAGAAGACCCCAAAATGGTCCTCAACCTAGATATCATCACTCTAGAAACACTACCCATCCTAGAGATCAAAGTAGGAGAAATGATAGCGTTCAAAATAAGGTAAGCAACCTTCATTCATCTAGCTACTATGAACCTAGGCGAATGCATAATCCGAATGTGACATGTCATTATTGTAGACGCATTGGTCATATTGCTCCCGCATGTTTTACTCGTCATAGACATGTTACTCAAACATATTATTACAATATGTCTAACCCTCAAGGACCCAAGATGGCATGGGTACCCAAAGAAAATTAATTTGTTTTGTAGGTATGCTTGAAGGGATCAAGCGTACTATGGTACCTTGATAGTGGATGCTCCAAACACATAACGGGAGATGAATCCAAATCCCTTCAACTAGAGCACAAAGAAGGAGGAAGCGTCATATTTGGAAACAATCATATTCAGGTCGGTTGATATTTTAAGCAATTTGAAAAACAAAATACAAGAAAAGGCATCGAAGGAAATCAATTGTGGAACAATCAACGGAAGAAGCTCCACATTTGGGGAGTGAGACAAAAGAACAAAATGAATGAAGGACGATCAAAGATCACCCTCTTGATCAGGTAATTGGCGACGTCGGAGGAAAGGTAAGTACCCGAAACTCTCTTAAGAACACTCTAGGACACAATTCTTAAGAGTTCACGATATCACTTGATAACACTAGTGTAATTTATTCACGTCACTATAAATTACTGACTTGAGCGTCGGAGACGTTTAATTCCATTTTGCAGGTACTTCCCCAAAGATAAGATAAATTATGAAGTCTTAGCACACCGCAATCGATTATCCCAAGACAATAATCGATTATCTACTGTGCAGTACATCGATTATCAGTATCAATAATCGATTGTTTCAACTGATTAGTTTTATTATGCAAATGTGTTTAATTTGTTAACTCCTTATATTGCATAATCGATTTCCGTCTCAGTCATTCAGCAATACTTTTCCAGACAATCGATTATTTCTTCCTAAAATCGATTAGTTGTCATATTCAGAAATTCTCCGAGCTCTCTGTATCATCCATATTTCAATAATAATCGATTACCAATATTGACAATCGATTATTTCCTGTTTAAACTTTGTTACCGTTAGGCTCCAACATCGATTTCTGTCAGGACATAAATGCTCCATAATCGATTATTTTGTGTTGATAATCGATTATCTCATTTTTTTCAAATTTTTTTACCGTTTGTCTCTTAAATCGATTTGTCAGGTTCAAAATTCAATCCAACAGTAAATACAATCGATTATCTCTGCCACATAATCGATTATCTAACGGTCAGCAAATTTATTTCTTACCGTTTTTGACTGTTCCAACTTTCAATTTTCAGCAGGTATCTTTAGTAAATGGCTGATCACTCCTTCTCCTATAAATAGCCCTCATATAGGATCATTCTCACTCACTCAAGCACCTTTTCTAAAAATCAAAGGTAAATTCCTTGCATCTTAGTCTCAAAAATTCAGCAGTAAAAATTTTCCAATATGTCTGGACGCTCCTCCAAACGTTCTCGTTCCAGGCAAGGTGCCTCAGCATCAACAGTCCCTCCTCCTCTAAACTTCCCATATGAAGACGGGTCCGTTTTGTTCTTCGAAACTCAAGCTGAACTTTCTAGGTTTCTCTCCAAGTTTGAGAAGCGATTTATTCTTCCTCCTCGCTTCTCAACAAGCAAGCTCCTTGAACCTTTCGCCCCTGCCGCCAACATGCTCAAAGAGTGTCAACTCTATGATTTCTTGCTCCTTACCCATCCTCATATTAACACAACTTTAGTTGAAGCATTCTATTCAAATCTTCACAAAGATGAAGATGGTGAGGTGGTCACCTCCATAAATGGCATTCACATTCTCCTCTCTGATGAGAACCTTCACACCATCGCCCGCATTCCAAACGATGGTGAAGATCTTATCCGGTATATTAATGAGGCCGGCTCTCTCTTTGATGAATCAAATTTTTTCCGCCAAGCCGGAATCTCTTATGATCAAGCCTCTTCTCGTCGTACTACCATCTCGGGCATGTACCCAAATTATCGATTTCTCCTCTACTTCATCACCCGTGTCCTAAGACCTCGTAGGCACAATCATACCACCATATCCCAAGAGGACTCCAAGCTCTTACATGCCATTGTCACTGGAGCCAAGATCAATTGGTGTCGGCTCATTAAAATGCACATGCTCGATGCCGTCGCCGATAACATGCCCCTTCCTTATTCTCTCCTCATCATGAAATTTCTTGAAGCATCCGGATTTGTCACTGAAAATGGTCCTCTCAAAAGGAGTACCAAAATATGGGAAATCTCGGAATCATCCTTCCATCATGATGGTGATCATGCTCCAGCTCCTCCTCCTACCCGTCCTACCCGTCGTGCTCGTCCATCTCAGGAGCCCACTCTCCAAACTATATCCGACCAGCTCTCTCAGTTGACACACGAGATCCATGGTTATTTTGACCATGTCCATTATCCCTATGCGGGTCTCGTTCCCTTTGAAGCTGCGCCGAATGACGAGGCGGATCGTGACGGAGATAATTGATATTGTATTTTTTATTGTTGGATGTCCCTCTGCTGTACCCCTTTAAAATTTTCAATAAATAAACTTTGTTTTATTTCGTCTTTGTGTATCTTTCCTTACTATTTTTTTTGCTAATGGCAAAAGGGGGAAGATAATGGGTATGCACCACCTCTACATCCTCAAAATTGCTTAATTGCTTATAAGCTTAAATTGAGGGGGAATTCTTATATTGAGGGGGAACAAGAACAAATATGCATACTTGTTACTTGTCTTGAATCGTCAATATTATTTGTCAAAATTGCATATCCCGCTTAATGTTTGCCATTATCAAAAAGGGGGAAATTGTTGGAAACACGTTCTCAATGCGATATACTAAACGTGTACTCTTTTGTAGGTTTTGATGAATGACAAACAAAGCACAAATTGATATATGACGGAGTTCAAGTACAAGAACACACATAGTTGAGATTGAAGCCCAAGACGTTGTTTTTTAATTGTTATTATTGAGTTATTCTTAAATGTGATCTTGATCCTATAACTTGACTCCATAACATGGCTTCTCTCATAAAACTATTTTCCAAAATCATGCATACTTATTTCTGTATCAAATGATTTCAAATGATGCATATTTACATTAGACAAAATGTTTTCTAAACATGCCTCAAAAATCTGGGCTAATATGATAATCGATTGTTTCTGAGCCAAGACTGCATGACAATCGATTATGAATTAATGGTAATCGATTGTGAGTAAGACAGTGAACATCAGGTTTTTCCAAATCTGCATGATAATCGATTGTGATCAAATGCCAATCGATTGTTGTTGAGGTAAAGTTTTTCAATACTCAAAATAATCGATTATGAACTAATGGTGATCGATTATGTTGAGACAGTGTCTTTAAGTGATTTTAAATTTAATTAAGTAATCGATTATGTCTTTGAATAATCGATTATCACTGAGACAGTAAGTTTCATGATTTTCAGAAAATAACAAGTAATCGATTATGGCTTTAAATAATCGATTATCACTGAGACAGTAAGTTTCATGATTTTCAGAAAATAACAAATAATCGATTGTTGCAAAGGACAATCGATTGTTGAAGCTGACCGTTGTCAAATGATTTTCAAATACCTCAAAGTAATCGATTATTGGTTTTCATATAATCGATGTTTTGCTTAAAATCTGGAAATGATTTTTAGAACGTTGCTGAGGTAATCGATTATAGATTTTATATAATCGATGTTTTGCTTAAAATCCGGAAATGATTTTTAGAACGTTGCCAATATAATCGATTATGGATTTGGTGTAATCGATTATCTGTTTTTGAATTTTGCCAGTAATCGATTATAGATTATGTATAATCGATTGTGAAGCATTAAATCTGGGATTGATTTTTGATCTGACTGGCAGATAATCGATTGTTCGGTCTTGACAATCGATTATCACTGAGTAAATTCAGCAAATCTTAATTGGCAATTAGACAACGGTAAGACCAAGTTTTGCACCTATAAATACAGCTTCAACTCAGTGTTTTAAACACAACAACATACACTAACTGATCATTACATTGCTTTAAGCTTTCATTCAATTGTTCATCATTTTCTACTCATTTCATAAAGCTTTTGAGAGCCATATTATTGTTCAAAGTTGTTGTGATCTTGAGCGTATTATTTTACTCATATCTACTCATCAAGGAGTACCTTTGTTAAGTGAGTGTTCAAGTATTTCAAATACTTGTAAGAGAATTTTGATTCTCTTGTGTTGAGGAACTTGTGCTTCCTCTGTTGAAGTCTTTGGGATTGTATCCCCGAGCAAGTGAAGTCTTTGAGGTGAGGAACCTCCGAGCAAGTGAAGTCTTTGAACCTCCGAGCAAGATAAGAAGGATTCACTTCACCTCTTTCTCGATCTGCAACCATGGTGCCACGCTCGAGTATCTTAGTGCCATTCCAAACACGTTGAGCATAATTTTCGCGAATGGGATCCTCTGATATTGCTTCCCAGATAATATTTTCCATAGTCTCTACTGGGGGCACTATTTGTTTGTGACCCAAATGACATAGAACTCTCGTGGGAACATATGGTTGATAACCTCGAAGCCCCATCAAGATCAGAAACGGATGGCGAGATGACTTATAGATGACATACTCTGCGGTGAACCAAATATAATTCCATGTGATCTGATCATCTGTTAAGGAGTGAAGATACTCCTTCCAATCATTCACACTTTCTGGAAAAGTGCAGATCTCCAAGTCATTCTTCAATCTAGTATTATACTGGTGAACATGATTACCCCAACAAGTACGATTGTTTACCCGATAAGGACGACATAAAAGATGATCCATGAATCACATTTGGAGCAGGAGATTGCAACCTTCAAAGAAACTATTTCCTTCCCAGCATCAGGTCAAAGTACAAAAGATATCTGTTAACACCATTGGGATAATGGAGGAATCCTTTCTTTTCATCATGGCCGTGACTATCCCAGACAACCGAATGTTGATCTTCCGATCCTCTCTCGGGAAGACCATACACCCTAGAAAATCCACAATGAATGCTTTCCGTCCATGATCTCGCCATGTCTGTAAGTCTTGTTTGTTAATTAGCTTCTCACCATATTTCGAGAATAATCCTTCATGCCCATACCTGTCATACAAGAAATCTAGGTGGACCTGACCTTGCACCACGTGTGCTATCTCGATGTGGGTGATCCACATCTGCTCAAGGAACTTTGTAGCAATAAAGTCCCTGGGAGCCAAAAGTCTCTTTGTTCAACTTTTACCCCCCAAATCTGTATATTCAACGAATTCCTCCAAGTTAGGAATCATTTCAAACCCATTGAGATGAAACACGTTATTCTTCGGGTCCCAAAAATAAACCAAAGCTTCGAGGAGTTCCCGTTTGGGCTCGATATCTATGATGTTAACCAAGTTTTACAAATGATCTTTGATCTTTCCTCGCTCAAACCCATCCATTTTGTTCCACCACCGCTCCAATAACCTCAGCACCTTGTCGACAACATTAAATGGCGAGTGTTCTTCATCTCTCAGCCTGTTTTTAGGTCTCCCACTAACTGAATCCATACAGCGCCTATATGAATAAAGTTATGAGGTCGGGTCCAAATCTTAACTTCAAGGAAATGACACCAAAGATCAAACAACCCATAAAAGAATTGCAAAACTCAAAAACAAAGGGACAAATTCCTTCCCTTATATGTCAATTTTAAACAAATGACTGTTTTTGCAAATGTGGCCCCTTCCCAATTCACATGAGTTTTGACACTGGACGGCCGGAGGGAGCTTGCTTATAGAAAGAAGATAGGCCGGTCAAAGAAAAACAAGGTGCAACGGGCTCTTCCGGAAGATTATTTCACTGACACCTCACAAACTTTTTCATTATTTTACGAAAATAGCCCTTTCAAAATTAACTAGTATCGTAAATACGGCCTTTCAGGGCCTCGAGGACGTAAATTTTAAGGCTGTGCGAGTCAACCATCCAAGATCTAAAAAATGATCAAAAGTGGCTGTTTATGGAAAGTCAGCCTTCCGACGTCCCTTTCGGGAACATTCAGCTATTTTCGGCAAAACGGCATCACCCAATTTATTTATGACTAAAAATAAAAAAATTTGGCATTTTCAGGTTGTTTTGCAAAAGGAAAGGTTGGACCGGATGATGGTTGTCTACGTATCCCACACCTTGTGAGAATGAAACCAGCGTAGTTTGCCGAAGAAAACAACAAAATTTGAAAATAAGACTCATTTCTTTTGTTTTTTTCCAAATAAATCAAACTGAACGAAGAAAATAATTCTCCTTTTTTTTTCACTTTCTCAAAATTTTGGTAGAGTTTCGCCACTATTTGGAAATTGATTTTCTAAGAATATGTAATTAACACTCTACACTACTAGTTTTTTTTTCTTTTCTTTGCACAATTTTCCAGTATTCAATGACGGTCAGCATGCCAGTCCGAAGCAAACAAATGCATAAAACAAATAGGATGTTGCAGGATGGTCTTTTTACTTCAGGTTGTTTGTCCTAGACGGACCCAACCCGTGTGTTGAGTCCCCTAAGCCAAATGCACATGATGCAAATAAACGTTCCTACTAGGGATCTAGAACGAAGTCTTGTCATACTAGGTTTTACTGCCTTGGGTGTGAGGAGTATCTAGACTGGCCATAAAACGAGCGGACAACTTGAGTTGGGAAGGGGTAGCGTACCGGGAGCAATGCTTTTTCGGCTTTAGCTACTGGACCCTCCCCGATCTTAAATATGGGTGATTGATAATCCTTCACCGGGAGCCCAGGCCTACCGACTTTATCTCAACAAAGAATAAGGCGCGTATTCGCGATTCCCGAGGTTGTATTCGGAAGACTCGGAGGGGGTGCGCAAGAAGGCGATTTATAATACAGTTCAACAATGTCAAAGCGGTAAAAACAGTCAACTAGCATAGTAAGAACAAATAATATAATAAAATCATATAAAGCAAAAAATAACAATTTATCTAAGCTCGAATTTCAAACCATGAACCAATGGTTCTGGGTTATAAGTCCCCAACAGAGTCGCCAGAGCTGTCACGCCTCCTTTTTTCGGCACCTGTAAGGGTGTAGAGGAATTTTTCCAATTAAAGGACAATCGAAACGGGATTATTTATTTAAGATTCAGAGTCGCCGCTTTGGGAGATTTATGGTGTCCCAAGTCACCAGTTAAATCCCGAATCGAGGAAAAGAATGACTCTATTTAACAGTCTGCGCGCCAGAAATCCGGATAAGGAATTTGTTAACCCGGGAGAAGGTGTTCGGTATTCCCGAGTTCTGTGGTTCTACCACGGTCGCTCAACTGTCATATTTAGCTTATTTATCCGATTTTTATTACATGATGAACATATGTGCCAATTTTAACTTTTAACCACTTTTATTCAAATTATTAAAGAAGGTTGAACATCGTCAGAGATATGTCTTTGGATTGCGCCGCATGAAATGAACCTGCAATTTTGAACATACCTGATTCGATGTTTTGGAATTTAGATTTGGGTTGCATGAGATGCACACACGAGTTTAGGGAGGTAAAACTATTAAATACGCGCCTAAAGATACTAACGCGTTATTATTTTGAGAAATGTCGTGAAATTCGCTAAACGGCATGTCCCGCAGTCTAAGTATTTTTAATACATACATGTATGAGTGCCCTGCAATTTACGAATTATTTTGGCGAGGCACACCTCATTTATATTAAGGATATCTCAAAGTCACTACATTTCTATTAAAATTGTCTCTAATTTAAAGAGAAAAAATCCTAGTTAATTACATGCTAAAAATGTTAATTATTAATCGCTAAATTAATACAAATGTTAACGGAAGGAAATATTACAAAAATTGGAATTTAAACAAAACCGGGATCGACAAAAAATATATTAAACGGAGATTAATTATCCTACAACAAGATTAAATCCATATAGTTATATGAATAATCCAATAATTATTTACAACTATTAAAAAAACTAAAATTAACCTTAGTTATTAATGCTTATTCGAAAGTTTATTAAAACTAAAGTTTAAACCATCTTGCTAGATTCACGCCTAAAGGATTAATGTTCTTAGCATTGTTACATTGCATCACACATTAAAAGCATCAAATCTACTGATTCTACAAAATTACTGACCTGTTATATTTTCCTAATATTTGCAGATCTTCATTACTAACAAGATTCAAAGATTAAAAAACCTCAAATTGCTTCTATTCCAATATTTGCAAATTCGAACCTGGATTTTACTAACCAATTAAATTAATTCGAAAAGAATGAGATCGCGAACTACCTTATTTTAAACATGAGAACTCGTAAAGTTGAAGTTATTAGTTATGCGATTCTTGTAGACATACATCCTATAGTTGAATAATCTATCAACAGGCACAAATTAAACAAGAATACCGTATTGACTAATATTTGCGCCAATTCAAGGATCTTAGTTTCATAATCTAATATTATGCCTCATTCAACTGCTAATTAGTGACCTTATAAAAGGAAACGGTCATAATTATGCATACCTCTACCATTTGTATATTAGGAAAATATATAAGTAATGTTGAACTAAAATACAAATATACTATCACTACATACATAAATTTCTGCCATTTCATTTCATCGTCAAGGCGTACATCAAAGTGATTCAAAGCGGTGTACCTGGTATTGGAATACAAAGAAGAGGAAGATCAGTAGGAAGCAGTAGCAGCACACACACAACAACAGCAGTTCAACAACACGAGAGTAGCCCAGTAACAGCGAAAATAACAGCAAAACCCAGGAGATTACAACCAAGCAGAAAAACCAGGAATTTCAAAACCAACCGAAAACCAACAGTAAATCCAAGCAACACTACTTGAATGCAGTAGTATTAGAAAATAAGCACACCAACAGAGAAATGACCAGTTGCAAAAAATAGTCACTTCTGATTTTTAACACTCAACAAGAGAAGCTTGAAGCTTCAATGAACAATAGCAATTGATGTTGATTTTTAACAATGAAGAAAAGAAACAGATTTTTCTTCAGTTTCGAACTTTCAAACACTCTCTAATTCTTAAGATTCAAAAGTTTTTTTATTTTCCCTCAAGTTCTGAAATTTTCGCTCTCCAAATTCAGTCCCCTTTTAAGTGTTAAATGAGTCTTACTATATACCCAAAGCAAGACTCATTCTTTTACCTTTTATTTATTATCTTTTACTTCTAAACTATTATTGCTAACCATTTTACCTCTTTTACTTTCCAGCCCATATTCTTTTAACCATGTGACTTTTCAACCTTTTATTATTACCCATACTATTTCTCTTTTTAATTAAGCTAAAGTAGTCAACACGAACCCCACAGTCCCCCCTTTTTCAGTGGTCAAAGAAGACCACATTATTAATCCCCTTTTACTTTACATAATTATGTCTTGTCCTCCACTATGTTATTTTAATAATACTTTAATAAGTAGTGGACGGAACAATAAAACAGATTCAAATCACTAAACTTAGTAATTAATTGACTTCTAATTAAATCTAGCAATATTACAATCAAGATAAAGGATTCAAGTGATTAAACTAAAACATTTCTTTATAAAAACTAAACAAGAACAAATAAATAAAACAAACTGAAGAAACAATCAATAAATGATAAACAACGAATAAGAAAATAATCAAACATATACTGATTTTAGATCGAAAAATATCAACAAAACACGGACAGAAATAGAACTTAAACCAACTAACCTTATAGAAACAACAACGAACTCAAACAGAAACAAATTTGCCTGAAAATTTCGAACACGACTTCAAATGACATCGATACAACAAACCTCGACAGGGAACCCATGGACACAGTCATCAAAGCTCAAACGGAATATCTTGTGCCCGAAACTTGAACACGAATAGACTGAAAATGAGTCATGGCTACTACTGGTTTTTCAGGTGGTCATTTGGACGTGAGGGGGCTGGACAAACGTGGTATATTGGCTCGTTTGGCTATGGTTGACGAAGGGTCCTTTGGTCTAGTTCGTTCAGGTGGACTGGTGGTCGACGATGCGCTGTTGGACGTCAAACTTGTCTGTTGTTCGTCGATGGGGAGACTACTGAACATGAAATGGCTGGTCGGAGATGGTGAGTTAAGGACGAGGAAGGAAAATTGGTGCTGGTGGTCGATGGCTGCTCATGAGGAAGATAGAGGAGGGCAGGGTTGTTTGGGTGTGACGGCTGGGGAGGTCTCCTAGGGTTTGAGAGGGTGGTTTGGAGAAGAAGAAGAGGGGGTGGTGTGTTTTTTTAGGTTTAAGTTTTTTTCTTACTTTTGGGTAGTGTAATGAAAAATTAAAAAATAAAGGGGGAGGGGATTGTTTGGTCAGATGAGGGGGCGGGTTGGATTGGGCTAGAGGATTTTGGGTTGGGTAAGGGGTGTTTTGGGTTGGGTAGAATTGGTTTGGGCCTGGGGTTAATTCAAGAACTGGCCCAATTCCGAATTTGTTCTTCTATTTTTGTTCTCTTTTCTTTTACTTTCTAATTAATAAAACTAAAATACTAAGATTAAATTATAAAAACCAAAATTATCTTGCAATACTAACTAACTCCTAATAACAATTATCATCTAAAATTAAATAATAATTAAACAATCACACAGTTTGGATATTAAAGGCTAAAAATGAAAAAGATGCTTATTTCATTTTCATTTTGAAAACCAACTTGATTACTCCTAATTGTAGAACTAAATCGTAAATGCAAATGTGATATATTTTATTATTTTCTATCAATTTAATAAATAAACATGCACAGACAAATACAAATAATACAAGACAAATAACACAAAATTTACAACAATTGCAAACAAACTAAACTTATTTTATTTTGAATTTTTTGACAGTAATTCATATATTGGGCAAAAATCACGTGCTCACAGCAGGTAGGAACGACTATTCAATATATGTTAACCGATGTAAGGGTACGACCTAAAATGTCAGGGAGAAGTGTATCATTGGTTTCGATGTCTCCTCGAAGGAACACGTCCAAGTTGTATTATTTTGTTAGTTAAAGAAGGTCCCCTATTATAAAAGGACGATACAAACCTCAAACTATCTCTCTCTCTTCTCTCTTCTCTCTTCATGTTGAATATCTAAGCCATTGGAATAACATTATTTATATTTCTAGGTCTCATTATCTTCAATTACGATTTACCTTTGATTTATTTTGATTGTTTTTCTTATAAAGTATTTGGTATTTTTTTATTCAAACATTATATATTAACCATAAACGAAAACTTTATATAAATGGCTATTCAAGAAATTTCTTAAGGCATCTAAGCTTCAAGATAATCTTACAAAGATCTCTGTGTATTTTTGTAATACAGACAAAAACAAAAACAACAACAACAACATATCTAGTATATTCTCATATGTAGAGTCTTAAGAGGATAGTGTGTACACAGACCTTACACCTACCTAGTGAAGATAGAAAATTATTTTCAATAGACCCTCGAGTCAGAAAGGCAAGGAGGAGGAGAAGAAGAATAAGGAGGAGAATAAGAAGCAGTAAAGGGAGAAAAAGTAAAAAAGAAAGAAAGAGAAGGGAGAAAGACTATTCAACAGCTAGGTTATGTTTAAGCTTATTTTCCCTTCAAATATTTAAGAACCTCTCGGCCACAAAGAAATTAAAATTAGTATTAAATTGATAAAATAGTGGTAAAGGTTTGTGTGATGACCCGGCCCGTTGTCTCATGTGTTACCGTCCCGTTTTCCACATTTTATTCTTCCTCCTGTTTCATTATCTGCGTTCAGTAAGTTTGAGTTGATTCGGATTGAGTTTGGTAGGAAAAGAGACACATAGTCTCTTTAAGGAAGGCTTGGTTTGGAAAAGTCAATCGGATGTTGACTTGTGAGTTAGAGGGCTCGGATGTGATTTCTTCTGATTTGGTTAGCTTAGGGAGTGATTTGCGACATAGGAGTGTGAACGGAATTGAAATTGGAGGCCCAATGTAGAATTAGGCTTGAATTGGCGAAGTTAGCATTTTCGCAATATCCGGTTGATCGGTGAAATTTTTATCCAACGGTCGAAATGGAATTCTGAGAGTTGCAGTAGATTCGATAGGTGATTTTGGATGTGTGTGCATAATTTCAGATGATTCGAAGGTGTTTAGGTCGGGTTTTTTATCGAACATGAGTTTCGGAAGTTTTAGTTAAACTTAGGCTTTGATTTGATGAAATTTGATGATTTTGATGTTAACTATAGTGTTTTAATGGTTCGAGCAAGTTTGGGTAAGGTATTGGAGCACATTTGTGTTATTAGTTGAGGCCCCGGGGGCCTCAGGGTTGTTTCGGATGGTTAACGGAGTGAAACTTGGACATGTGTGTTGCTGAAGGTGCTGATTTATTGTGTTTTTGCACCTGCAATTTTTGTACCGTAGGTGTGGTCTCATGGAAGCGGACGAGAAGACACAGAAGCGGAAGTGGGGCTCAATGTAGGTTCCGCAGAAGCGGAAGCCTCGCCGCAGGAGCTGTCCCGCTGGAGCGCATTTGTAGCCGTAGAAACGGTCTTGGATTTTAAAAGGGAAACAGTAGAAATGGTTAATCGGCCGTAGAAGCGGTAATCGCAGGAGCGATATTTGAACCACAGAAGCGGAAATCTGGGCAGACATAATGAAATAGTCTTCTTCGCGAATTTTTTAAAGAACAATATTTCTCACTTCAGACTAAGAGGGATTTTGGGCGATTTTGAAGAGGGTTTCAAGGGCTTTCATCAGGTATGGATTCTTGGACATAAAATAAGATTTTATGGTGTCAAAACATGGATTTAGTCTAAAATAATCAAGGAATTTAAGGTAAAAAATGGTGGTTTAGGGCTTGAACTTTAGAGAGGTTAAAATAGGGATTTAAGGGGTTAAAGGTACTTCGATTCTGGTAATTTTTATATGTATAGACATGTGGTGTGATAAGGAATCTATTGGTGTAAAAAAATTTGACTTCCAATAAGTGGCTCTGGGGCTCGAGTTTTGCCAACTTCATTTTTTTCGATGTTTTGAGTCTTTTCAGTTGGATTATGTTCCCATAGCCTAATGTATTATATTCGTTGTGGTTTTGGTCAGATTCGATGCGCGAGGAGGTCGATTCGAAAGGAAAGGGCATTGCAAGCTAGTCTTTGGTCGGCTAGAGGTGAGTAATAGATGTAAATGATGTTCTGAGGGTTTGAATCACATCGTAACGCTATAATAAGGTGTGACACGCATTTTATGATGAGTGCGTGGTCGTTGACTATTGGGGATTGTGACCTGGTCCATCCCGAGCATTATTTCTACTACATTGGCGATTGAGACGCATACGTTTTCACTGTGAATTGGTCTTATTGCCATGTTTGGGGCCTTGTACCGACCTGTAGAATCCTTAAGGGATATTTATTAGTTTCCTCACTTGTTTGCATAAACTATACTCTCAGTCATGCTTTCAACTTTTAAAAATATGATAAGAACTGTATTCTCGAACATGAATCATAAATGAAAATAATATGAGGGCTGAGATCCCTACAGTATGTTATGCCCGTGCGGCTATGGATTTATTTGACAGGCTGAGGACCCGATAGTGAGGATGTTTTTCCTATGATTTGTATCGGGCTACGCGCTGCAGCAGTTTTATATTGTTCACATGCATTATTTCTTTCACTATATCATTGGTTTTACTATTTTCACTAATAATTATCTAAACTGCTAGATATAATATACCTTGTGCATTTACTGTGATTTCTTACTTTCAGTCTGTATTTATATTTATTACTCACTGGGTTGGAATACTCACTTTATTCCTTGCACCTTGCTTGCATATCCAAGTCATACCAAGGCTGAGTGAGCTTTGATCAGTTGTGCAGAGGCATTCTTTGGGAGTATCAAGGTTGCTGTATGGCATTTGCAGCCTTTGATCTCTCCCCTCTATCCCTGTCCTTTATTTCCACATTATCAAATTTTACATATTTTATAGTAGGATTAACTTTGTATTTAGAGGCTCATGTCTGCAACATCGGGTCCATGTTGAGCTATATTATGTATTTGTTCGACTTCCACATATTTATTAGTATTCTCTAGATCTTTGACTTAATGGATAGTATTTTTCCCCGTGTTATTTATTTGGAATTTTCTTAAGTATTGGGAATTATTGTAAAAAGGTATGGCTTGCCTAGTAATGTGCTGGGCACCATCATGACCGAGTTTGGGTCGTGACAAGTTGGTAACGGAGCCTAGGTTACTTGGTCTCGTGAGTCATGAGCCAGTTTAAGATAGTCTCGCATATTGGTACGAAGACGTTTGTACTTATCCTCAAGAGGCTGCAGAACCTTTAGGAAACTTCATATTCTTGGAATTCTTATTGTGTGACTTTGTTGATCCAAGCACTAAATGGTGTTATTATATTCTCTCACAGATGGCGAGAACCCGTGCTACCGGACGTGGCGGACTACAACCTGTACCACCTACTGATGCCACCAGAGATTGTGGATGCGGTCGTGCTCGAGATCATGCTCGAGGCAGAGCCGCGGGGGCAGCACTTGTTGACCCACTAGTTTCCCCGGCTCAGGATCAGGCTCCAGCTGTATAGACTCCATCAACACCTGTTCAGGCACCAACTATGCCCATTGTGATTCCGAGTCTTCGGAAGGCCCTAGCTCAGATTCTATCAGTTTGCACTAGCCTGGCTCAGGCAGTCTCAACCACTACTGTAGCTATTTCGCAGGCCGGGGGAGGCAATCAGACCCCCTCTCCTCGCACACTTGAGCAGGTAGTGCAGGGTTTGCAGGCACCAGAGGCACCACCAGCTTAGCAGGTGCACCGGTTCAGCCGATTGCCCCGATTCAGGATCATATGGTTCCATCTATGCCAGACGATGAGCAGTGTCATTTGGAGAGGTTCAGTAGGCTCTCACCTCCTACTTTCAGTGGTGTTCAGGGCGAGGATGCCCAAGGTTTTCTCAACAAGTGTCGATGTATGTTTCAGATAGCAGGGATCTTGGAGTCGAGCGGTGTATCATTTACTACCTTTCAGTTCTCAGGAGCAGTCTTCACTTGGTGGGAGGCATATGAGCGGCGTAGGCCGGTAGGTGCAGCGCCTTTGTCATGGCAGGAGTTCCTCACTCTCTTCCCGGAGATGTGGGTACCGCAGTCTCAGAGTGAGGACTTGCGTAGACAGTTTGAGTGGCTTCATCAGGGAGATATGACTGTGTCTTTGAATGAGGTGAGATTTTTGGAGTTGGCTTGCTATGCTCCCTAGATGGTCGCGACTGATCGGGAGAGGATTAGGAGGTTTGTGGATGGACTGGTCTATCCCATCCGTATTCTGATAACTCGAGAGAGGATTCTGAACCATACCTTCGAGGATGCAGTTGATATTGCTCGTGATATTGAGATGGCTCGTTTTCAGGAGAGATAGGAGAGGGAGGCAAATAGGCCTTGAGGATCGGGTAGTTACAATGGTGCTCCATCTAGGGGCTAGTCTCAGCACAGTAGCTCATCAGTTAGCTCACTCCAGGTATCATGGGGAATCTTTAGGATGTGGTAATCATGGGTTCCAACAAGTCTAGTCTTCACTTAGTGCCCTCCCAGCTCAGAGTTCATCTTATTCCCCTTCAGCTCAGGGTTCTTCTAGGGCGAGTGCATCAGTTGGTTATTCTAGTGCGAGGAGTTCCCTTTAGTCCCCTTCTTCAGCACCTGGTAGTTGCTACGAGTGTGGTGAGTTTGGCCATATGAGGAGGCAGTATCCTCAACGTCGTGGTAATCAGTCTTAGCAAATGGATCAGCCCTTGTCTTCTGCTCCGGTTTCTTCATCACCCGCCCAGTTAGATAGGGGTGGAGGCTAGGAAGCCAGGGGTTTCCCCAGAGGCCAATAAGGTGGCGGCCAGGCTCGATTTTATGCTATCCCAGGAAGGACATATGCCCTTGCATCAGATGCTATTATCGCATGTATTATTTCAGTCTGCCATAGAGATGTGTCTGTCTTATTTGATCTCGGTTCTACCTATTCTATGTGTCATAATATTTTGATCATTATTTGGGTACGATCTGAGGGTGTCTTACTTTACTTGTGCACGTATCTATCTCGGTGGGCGATACTATTATTGTGGACTATGTGTATCGGTCCTGTCTTATTACTATTGGGGGTCTGGAGACCCGAGTTGATTTATTTCTTTTGAGCATGGTAGACTTCGATGTTATTCTGGACATGGACTGGTTATCTCTGTGTTATGCTATTCTAGACTGTCATGCAAAGACAGTCACCTTGGCTATGCTGGGTGTTCCGTGGATCGAGTAGCGTGGTATGACTGACTATGTTCCTAGTAGGGTTATCCTTGTTGAAAGTCCAGCGTATGGTTGGGAAGGGTTGTCTATCATATTTGGCCTTTGTGCGAGATGTTGGAGCTGAGATTCTTAACATTGATTTTGTTCCCGTTGTAAGGGATTTTCTTGATGTATTTCCTATAGACCTGCCAGGTATACCACCGGATAGGGACATTGAATTTGGTATTGACCTGGTGCCGGGTACCAAGCCCATTTCCACTCTGCCGTATCGCATGGCACTAGACGAGTTGAAAGAATTGAAGGAGAAGCTTCAGGAACTCTAGAAAAGAGGTTTATTCGACCTAGTATGTCACCGTGGGGTGCGCCTATTCTATTTGTGAAGAAGAAGGATGACACAATGAGAATGTGCATTAACTACAGGCAGTTGAACAAAGTAACAGTGAAGAAAAAGTATCCCCTTCCTCGCATCAACGATTAATTCGACCAGCTTCAGAAAGCGAGGGTGTTTTCTAAGATTGAACTCTGTTCGGGTTATCACCAGTTGAAGATCAAGGATTCAGATATTCTTAAGACTGCTTTCAGGACTAGATATGGTCACTATGAGTTTCTGGCTATGTCTTTTGGGCTGACCAATGCCCCAGCAGTATTCATGCATTTGATGAACATCGTACTTTGGTCGTATCTCGATTCTTTTGTTATAGTGTTCATTAATGATATTCTGGTGTACTCTCGTATCCAGGAGGAGCACGTGGAGCATTTGACGCGTATTGTAGAGGTTGAGGAAGTAGAAGCTTTATGCAAAGTACTCCAAGTGTGAGTTTTGGCTTTGTTTGGTGGCTTTCCTAAGGCATGTGGTGTCCAGCGATGGTATTCAGGTGGATCCAAAGAAGATAGAGGCAGTTCAGAGTTGTCCTAGATCAACCTCAGCCACAGAGATTCGTAGTTTCCTCGGTTTGATGGGGTATTATCGCCGGTCCGTTCAGGGTTTCTCATCTATTGCCTCACCCTTGACCAATTTGACGCAGAAGGGTGTTCCATTTGTATGGTCGGACGAGTGTGAGGAGAGATTTCAGAAGCTCAAAACAACTTTGACCACAACTCCAGTATTAATCTTGCAAGCAGCTTCAGGTTCTTACATCGTTTATTGTGATTCTTCGTGAGTCGGGATAGGTTGTGTGTTGATGCAGGAGGGTAGAGTGATTTCTCATGCTTCTTGTAAGTTAAAGCCCTATGAGAAGAACTACCATGTTCATTACTTAGAGTTGGCTGCTATAGTTCATGCTTTGAAGATATGGAAACACTATTTATATAGAGTATCTTGTGAGGTATTCACTGATCATCGCAGTCTTCCAGCATTTGCTCAAGCAAAAGGATCTTAATTTGAGGCATAGGAGGTGGCTTGAGTTGCTTAAGAATTATGATATTACTATTATGTATCATCCGGGAAAGGCCAATGTAGTGGTTGATGCCTTCAGCCGAAAGGCAGTCAGTATGGGTAGTTTGGCGTATATTCCAATTGGGGAGAGGCCCTTTGAATTTGATGTTCAGGCTTTGGCCAATCGATTTGTGAGATTAGATAATTCAAAGCCCAGTCAGGTATTGGCTTGCATGGCTTTTCGGTCTTCTTTTTATGATCGCATTAGAGAGTGCCAATATGGTGACCTACATTTGCTTGTCCTTCAGGACAAAGTTCAGCGCGGCAATGCACGAGATGTGACCATTGGTGATGATGGTGTATTGAGGATGCGGAGACGTAGTTGTGTGCCCAATATAGATGGGCTTAGAGAGTTGATTTTTGAGGAGGCGCAGAGCTTGCGGTATTCCATCCATCCGGGTGCCACGAAGATGTATCGGGATTTGAGACAACACTACTGGTGGAGGAGAATGAAGAAAGATATTGTGGGTTATGTAGCTCGGTGTCTTAATTGTTAGCAGGTGAAATACGAGCATCATAGACTGGATGGTCTACTTCAGCGTATAAATATTCCCGGGTGGAAGTGAAATAGAGTCATAATTGACTTTGTGAGTGGCCTTCCACGGACTTTGAAGAAGTTCGATTTGATTTGGGTGATCGTGGATCGGCTAACCAAGTTAGCACATTTCATTCCAGTTTGTACTACGTATTTTTCGGAGCGGTTGGCAGGGATCTGTATTCGAGAGATTGTTCGGTTGCATGGGTTCTAGATTCTATTATTTCGGATAGAGGTACTTAGTTCACTTCCCAGTTTTGGAGGACTTTTCAACGACAGTTGGGTACACATGTGGAGTTGAGCACAGCATTTCATCCTCAGACGGATGAACAGTCCGAGCGTGCTATTCAGATACTAGAGGACATGTTACGTGCCTGTGTGATTGATTTCGGAGTTTCTTGGAATGAGTTTCTGTCTCTTGCAGGGTTTGCCTACAATAACAGTTATCAGAAGTGCTTATGAGGATTGGAGAGGTGGCTTTTGAGGTGTATTGAGGAAATCAATTCATTTAAGAAAGGTTTTACTCTATTGGATATGATTTTTGTAACTATTTTGTAAATAGTGTTACAAAGCCCTATATGTCTAAATTTTTTTAGATTATTAGCATTATTGATTTTAGGAATGACACAAATATCAGTATTATTCAAATCTTTTGGAATGGAGCTATTATTGAAGATGTGCGAGCAGATATTAATAACATATGGCCCCACTTTGTTTCAGAACTTCTAATAGTTGTTGTTGTGGGCAAACTCTGCTTTTGAGGTGCTTAGGAGGATTGGGGAGGTGGCTTACAAGCTTGCTTTACCACCCAACTTATCGAGTGTTCATCCGATATTTCATGTGTCTATGCTCCGGAAGTATGTTGGGGACCCGTCTCATGTTTTGGACATTAGCACGGTTCAGTTGGATGATGATTTGACTTATGATGTGGAGCCAGTGGCTATTTTGGGTCGTCGGGTTCGGAAATTCAAATCAAAAGATATAGGTTTGGTGAAGGTACAGCGGAGAGGTCGGCCCATGGAGGAGGCTACTTGGGAGACTGAGCAGGAGACGCAGAGGAGATACCCTCACCTATTTGAGACTTCAGGTATGTCTGTTGACTCACTCGAGGACGAGCATTTGTTTTAACTATGGAGGATGAAGGCTTGGTTTCAAAAAGTCAACCGGATGTTGACTTCTGAGTTAGAGGGCTCGGATGTGATTTTCGGTGATTCGGTTAGCTTTGGGGAGTGATTTGTGACTTGGGAGTGTGATCGGAATTGAAATTGGAGGCCCGGTGTAGAATTAGGCTTGAATTGGCGAAGTTAGGATTTTGGTGATATCCGGTTGATAGGTGAGATCTTTATCCAAGGGTCGGAATGGGATTTCGAGAGTTGTTGTAGCTTCGTTAGGTGGTTTGGGATGTGTGTGCAAAATTTGAGTTGATTCGGAGGTGTTTAGGTTGGGTTTTTGATCGAATGCGAGTTTCGGAAGTTTTGGTTGAACTTAGGCTTTCATTTGACGAAATTTGATGATTTTGATGTTAGCTATAGTGTTTTGAAGGTTCGAGCAAGTTTGGGTAAGGTATCGGAGCACCTCTGTGTTTTTGGTTGAGGCCCCGGGGGCCTCAGGGTTGTTTCGGATGGTCAACGGAGTGAAATTTGGACTTGTGTGTTGCTGAAGGTGTTTGTGTCTGGTGTTTTCACACATACGGTTTTGGGATCACATGTGCGGTCTCGTGGAAGCGCACGAGAAGGCGCAGAAGTGGAAGTAGAGCTCAAGGCAGGTTCCGCATAAGCGGAAGCCTGGCCGCAGGAGCAGTCCCGCTGGAGCAGATTTGTAGGCGTAGAAGCGGCCTTGGATTTTAAAAGGGAAACGGATAAGCGGTTAATTGGTCGCAGAAGCGGTAATCAAAGAAGCGATATTTGAACCGCAGAAGCGGAAATCTGGGCAAACTTAATGAAATAGTCTTCTTCGCGAATTTTTGGAAGAACAACATTTCTCACTTCGGACTAAGAGGGCCTTTGAGCGATTTTGAAGAGGGTTTCGAGAGCTTTCATCAGGTATGGATTCTTGGACTTAGAATATTATTTTATGGTGTCAAAACATGGAATTAGACTTAAAAACTAAAGGAATTTAAGGTCAAAAATGGTGGTTCAGGGCTCAAACTTTAGATAGGTTAAAATAGGGAATTGAGGGGTCAAATGGACTCCGATTCTAGTAGTGATTATATGTATAGACTCGTGGAGTGATAAGGAATCTATTGGTGTAAAATTTTCTGAATTTCGAGAAGTGGGCCTGGGGCTCGGGTTTCTCCAACTTCATAATTTTTGATATTTTTTGAGTCTTTTCGATTGGGTTATATTCCCTTAGCTTATTGTAATGTATTCGTTGTGGTTTTGGCCAAATTCGACGCGCGAGGAGATCGATTCGTGAGGAAAGGGCATTGCGCGATAGTCTTGGCTGGCTAGAGGTGAGTAATGGATTTAAATGTTGTTCTGAGGGTATGAAGCCACGGGCTTTCACATCGTAATGCTATACTGAGTCGTGACACGCATTCCATGACGAGTGCGGGGTCGTTGACTATTGGGGATTGTGACCTGGTCCATTTCGAGCGTTATTTCTACTACATTGGCGATTGAGACGCATACATTATTAATGTGAATTGGGCTTATTGTCATGTTTGAGGCCTTGTGCCGACCTATAGAATCCTTAAGGGATATTTATTAGTTTTCCTCACTTGTTTACATAACCAATACTCTCAGTCATGCTTTCAACTATTAAAAATATGATAAGAACTGTATTTTCGAACATGAATCATAAATGAAAAGAATACGAGTCCTGAGATCCCTATAGTATGTTATGCCCGAGCGGCTGTGGATTTATTTGACTGAGATGGGCTGAGGACTCGATAGTGAGAATGTTTTTCTTATGATTTGGATTCGATTGCGCGCCGCAGCAGTATTATATTGATATTGTGGCCGAGAGCCTATTTGATGTCACAGGATGGCTGATATTGCGCTTGGGCTATAGGAGCCCCTCCGGATTCTGTACACACCCCTAGTGAGCGCCTTCGACGAATAATAAATAGAGCAGGCTGCACGCCGCAGTGGGTACTAGAGTGTGCCATTATTTGTGTTACATTTTCACATGCATTATTTCTTTCACTGTATCATTAGATTTACTATTTTCACTGATATCGATCTAAACTGCTAGATATAGGAGACTTTGTGCATTTACTGTGATTTCTTACTTTCAGTCTGTATTTGTATTTATTACTTACTGTGCCGAAGTACTCACTTTACTCCCTGCACTTTGCGTGCAGATCCAGGTTATACCCTGGATGAGTGAGCTTTGATCAGCTGTGTAGAGGCATTCTCCGGGAGTATCGAGGTAGTTGTATGGTGTTCACAGACTTAGCTCTCTCCCCTCTATCCCTATCTTTTATTTCCGCATTATAAGCTTTTAGACAGACTTTGTAGTAGGATGAACTCTGTATTTAGAGGCTTATGTCCGTGACACCGGGTCCATGTTAGTCTATATTATGTATTTTGTTAGACTTCTACATTTTTATAAGTATTCTCTATATATTTGACTTGATGGCTAGTATTTTTTCCCCTTGTTATTTATCTGGAATCTGCTTAAGTATTGGGAATTATTGTAACAAGGTCGGGCTTGCCTAGTAGTGTGCTGGGTGCCATCATAACCGGGTTGAGGTCGTGACTGTTTGTAACGATCCAACCAGTAATTTTGAATCCTAGCATTTTGTTCTATGATTTGAGACCTTAAATATTTTTATATGATATTTTATGACTTGCATATATGATTTGATCGAATCTCGAGAGGTTGGATAGTAATTTGAAACACTTAGTTCATAACTAGAGGCATTTTAAAAGAGTTGACTAAAAAGTTGATATTTTGAGTAAACAGGCTCAAGCTCAAGCTCAAACTCAAACTCAAACTCAACGATTGAAGGTTCTAATAGGATCATTTGAATTCCAACCTTGAACGTATATTAGGAACCGAAGGGTTTCAATGTACTTTGTTAGTAGGCTAAAAACATGGATTTGGGGCTCTCTTTCACCTATTATATGTTGCATTGCAATCATATTTGAGCTTAAATGTGAAGGTTTTGCAATTATTACTGGGTTTTTTTTGTGTTTAGGACTTGATTCCAAGCTAAGATGCGTGTTGGAGCTAAAAAAAAGTATCAAAGATCAGTTCCAATATTCGAGGACTGACTCTGTATACAAAAATTAGAAAAAAATGAATGAAAAAGTAAAATAACTGGGGGCGACTCCCTAAGCACCGCCTTGTGCGATGCATCAGTACAAACTATTGTCAAAAGATCAAAGAGTGAGGAGCTGGTACTTGACGACATAGTGAGGGTATTGCGTAGGGAGATGCATTAGTGCAAAATTTTATCGAAGAGTAAGCATTTGAAGATTTCTACTAGCGCGGCGCACGATGTGTCGCACAGTGCGACACAGTAGTTCATTTTGACGGATGGAATTTGTAACAGTTTCATTAAGGGTAATTCTGTCCTAAGCTGGTTTTACACGATATAAATACACTCGAAATATAATTTTGAGGGGACTTCGAGAGTCCGAAACTTAAATAGTACTCCTTTCGTTTCATATTGTTTGAGTTACTTTTCTTTTTAGTCTGTTCCAAAATAAATGACATATTTTTAAATTTATAAATAATTCAACTTAAACTCTTTGTTTTACCCTTTTTTACCATTAGTGAGAAGCTTTTATAGTCACACAAATGGTATGGCCCCACAAATCTTTACCCCTTAATCTTTTAAGACCACAAGTTTTACAAGTCTTCTTCTTTTTTCTTAAACTCCATGTCGAGTCAAACTATCTCAAACAATATAAAACGGAGGGAGTACCTTTTTTGGAGAAAAATACCTTTCTACTATTAAAAAATAGTTACATAACTACATAAAACACAGTATAACACTATGTTTTACTTTAACGGAAAGTTAGCCATTAAAGTAAAATGCAGTACTATACTGTATATTATTAAAAAAATTTAGAAAAATACAATACAATACTGCATTTCCCTTAAACGAGTCCCTATTAAATTTGGGCCCACTCCTGCAGGACTGCAGGAAATATTCTTTTTTAATGTTAAACACATTACAATACTGAGTTTAACTTAAATACAGTATTGTACTGCATTTTTCTTTAAAATTTGGGCCCACCAATAAGTGTTCTATGGATAACTAACATACCAATTCAAATACAAAAAATGTAGTATTGTACTGCATTTTACATTAAAAAAATCTGCGCCCCAATCTTATTTAAAGTTGTTTGATACTTTCCTTTGAACTTTCGCTCATACTTCTCTTTTCTTCTTATCAATTATTTTTTATAATGTCTGAAGAGCCAAAAATAAGGGTTTCATTATATTGGGGGGAAGGGGAGCAAGGTTGTGCTGGAGAATAACTCTGTGAGGTATAGCTCACCTCCATAGTGTCAAGTTAAATTGTCGCTTACAATGGAGTACGATAAATGGGTATCGTTATTACGTAAAAAAAAATGAGTGTGAGGAAGCGTTCAGTTAACCCTAAAGTTACTGGTAGATTTTCCTATTCAGTGAATCCGCAGGGTTTTGCTTATTATTCTAAGTTTAACATCGAAGATCATGAAACACTTAGAGAATTTTTGCGGATTTCGGATGAATACGGGAAATTTATTGTAATCAAATTGTTGGAAATATATCTCAAGGTGGAAGACATTACCAAAAATAAGGGCGTGCATAGTAGGGATAACCCCCAGTCATCGGGTGGTCATTCTGGAGTAGTTTTTGCCAAACAAATTGCTGATGAAAGAGCTTGCCTTGATTTAAACTTATCACCATCGGCGAATGAGAAGCCACAAAATAATTTTTTGACTTTATATAATCCACAAGACGACTGGTAAACTTCATATTTTCTACGCTTTAACGATGTTTAATTTTATTTTTTAATTGGATTTGTATTAACACATATTTTTCATTGGGGGTACCATCCGGATATGAATTTTACAAGTTATGACCCCGCCCCTAGTTGGAATATGCGTAGTTCTAACGTACTGGACCACGGTGGTCCATCCAGGAGTCATCACCAACTAGAAATATCCATCATGAAACGTCAAGATAGTATGATTTGTAAGTAAAGTGATATATCTATATGTAAAGTATTTATTCTAGTTGGGTAACTTATCATTTTGCTCTTTTTATGCAGTTAAAGCGAGCTTCTTGATGTTCCTGACCTCACACAGTTGCCCATAGATGATGTATTGACTCGTTATTTGGCATATGCTCAGAGTTAGGAAGAAGATAGTGATGACGACAACAATGTGGATAAGTTTGGAGATGACATACCCTTCCATGATGAGGGTGATGATGAGGAGGAAGTGAATGTTGAACCTGAGCTGACGAGGGAGCATGTTCATCCACCTCCCGCTAGACCAACAGTGTACGAGTCCAATATGCCATTTTATGAGCGGAATATTCCCTACCTTTATAATTTACCAAGTATGACGAATGTGGATGCCCTCACAAGGGATGATGACGAAATTTGGTCAACGATGTGGGATGAGTCTAGACCAGCTGTTCTGACAAAGGACTTGTATTTCCCCGATGAAGTTCGCCTAATTAGGGCTGTAAAAATCTACAGTATAAGAGAGTATCGTAAGATGGCAGTAAGTGGGTCAACTATGGAGTTATACAAGGTTGTACGCCGTAGAGACTTTATAGGTTGTCACTGGATGTTGCGTGTCAGCAAGAAGAAATCAGGTTTGTGGAAAGTGGGTAAATTTATTAGCACCCACAGATCTGAAATGGACATATTCAATTAGAATCACTTCAATTTGGATGTGGAATTAATTTCTATTGTCTTGATTCCATATTTAGAAGTGTCCATTAGGTTCATTATTAAAGAGTTTATTACAGTCGTCCACCGGGAGTATGGTTGTACTATAACCAAAAGAAAGGAATATCTAGGTCAAAAACATGCCTTTGAACTTATTTATGGGGATTGGATAAGTCTTTTTCAAATATGCCTAGGTACATGTGTTCTGGTCATTTAAAGCATGAATTAACTCCGGGGCTGTTTTTGAATAGAGGCGTGAGCGGAGTCCGGACAGACCCAAATATATTTTCAACTATGTGTTCTGGTCATTTAAAGCATGAATTGATGGTTTTGTGCATTGTCGTCCTGTAATTTCCCTAGACGGTAATCATGTCTATGGAAAGTATGATATTAAGCTTTTGATTGCAATTGCAGTATAAGCTAACAGACAAATATTTCCACAAGCTTTTTCCATTTGTGCCAACGAAAGCGAAGAGACGTGGACACTTTTCTTGAACCACTTGAAGCAGAACGTTGTCAAATAATGTTCAGGTATTTCTCTATATTTGATTGACATGGTGGTATTTTAAGTTCTGTACAACACTTTCCTGAATGGAAAAAATCATATGCATACCACCGTTATTGTGTGAGACACTTGAAGGCCAATTTCAAGAAGAAATATTCTTACAAGGCCTTGCATGACTTAATACGGATAGCTGCAACTGAGCACCAGCAGTAAAAATTCACGAGGCGCATGGAATCAATCCAGCAGATAGATCCACGAGCCTATACTTGGTTGATAGTACATGAGCTTCACATGTAGACGTTGCATGTTGATGGTGCCAGACGATGGGGAGCCCTCACTACAAACGTGCCGGAGTCATTCAATGTCTTGTTGAAGTCTGCCCATAGACTTCCTATTACTGCTATGGTCCGCTTGACATTCAAATAAAGTGTAGGGAGGTTAGTTGAAAGGTATGGAGCTGCATCGACATTGATACACATAGGTGTTCAATTTATGCCAATACCTATGAGAATATTTGAAAGGTACAGGAGGCGAGCATAGTGGCATTCATTTCTATAGTACGATCCTGACCGGGGTGTTTTTGAAGTTAAGATCGCTGTCCGCGGACGCCGTAGGAATAAACTACATACGGTGAATGAAGCCAGATGGTTTTGTTCAAGTGGGAAATGGACCATCTACCACATGAGTGCGCACATGCATTGAAGTGCTTTCAACAAGTTGGATATGGGGAACCCAACTATATTGATATGTAATACAGTGTTGCTTCATACGTAGACACGTATACTGGGCAGTTGCAGCCATTAGGTGCTGAGTATTATTGGCCACCGGAACCTTTTAAGATAGTATGTAACAAGGACTATTTGTGCAAGCTTCAAGTGAAAAAGAGAACGCGTATACAGAACCAAATGGATGTTAGTGACATCGTTTATGTGCGTAAATGTGGCATATGCTCACAAACATAACACGACCGCCATAAATGTCATTCAGGTGGTGTGTGTGGCGGTTGTAATCTAGCTCCTGGTGCAATTTCGTTGAATGTACCAAACTATCAAGGATACCCCTAGTTTTTTGTTTTGGCATTATCTTTTGCAATACATGTCTGTACTTGTATATGTTGCAATATATATCAATAAAATTATGTTCCACAATCTTGTTACACCTTATTTTTTAACGTGACCTTTTGATATGGTTGTTCAAATGTTAAACTTATTTGTGTTAGTAAAGAAGATCAAGAAAGTGGAATAAAAGAATTACGTATTAAAAAATAAATTTAATATGTAAAGTGAGGTACAATAATACGTTTTATCAATTGTCTTGTCGTTCTCAAAAGGCAGAAATTACTGAAGAAAAGTTATTTTGTTTCAGAAAAACTTTAATATGTAAAATGTGGTATAATACTACATTTTGTTAAGTTGTCATGTCATTCTGAAAAAGCTGAAAATCATGTGAAATAATACGTATGGTAAAATAATACGTTTTTTTACAGAATAGCTTTAATATGTAGTGCATGGTAAAATAATACGTTTTATCAATTGTCTTGTCGTTCTCAAAAAGCTGGAATGACTGAAGAAAAAGTTATTTTGCTGCAGAAAAATGTAATATGTAAAGCGTGGTATTAAATTTCGTTTTGTTGAGTTGTCATGTCGTTCAACTTCAATATGTAAAGCGTGGTATAATACTATATTTTATCAGTTATCTTGTTGTTCTGAAAATAGTTGAAACGACTGCGAAAAAGTTGTTTCATTTAAGAAAAACTTTAATATGTAAGGCATGGTATGATACTATATTTTGTATGAAATCTTGACTATAATAATGAGTGCATGCTACTTATTTTCTGCGCTTAATAATAAATAAAGTTTCTCTTTAATAAATGCCTGAACAACCCATTTATGTCCCAAGGTGCTATTGCAAAAAAAATTACAGTTTGTACAAATGGTGGCCAGATGGTGGACCCCTCTACTGGGCGTGTATGATCAAGTTTTTCGGACAGCCCGACAAGCCTATATGTAAATTAGAGGTATGGATTGATGAACTATATAGCCAGGAGTACTACAAAGAAAGAATTTATGATCTTCATATTACTTGTACGAGGAAAGCGGTACACGAGCGCCGAACCAACCAAGAAATTGAGGAGTTGAAGGCGAAACTCAATGAGGTTGAAGAAGAGAAAAGAAAAAGCTAGAAGACCAACTCAAGTGATTAGAGCAAAGAGTAGTACGCGGTCATGACTAAGCAGTGGCTTGTACGTGTTGAGCGTAGTAGTGCATCTTTATATTTTTCTTGTCAAGTATTTTCATTAGTTCTACTATTTGTTTTTATTATATGAATCTTTAGATTTGTCGTGTTTGTGTTTGTGTTTGTCATGTTTAAATAAAATTGTCATTCAAATTCTGTTACAATAAAAATATTGCTAAAATAAAATTGTTGCCATTATTTGCATAATGTATTATTTTCTTCATAGAATTGTTCAAATATTCAAACTTATTGGTGTTACTAAAGAACACCAATCTAAAAAATTTAAAAAAAATTATGTGCAAAGCATGTTATAATACTACGATTTGTAATATGCAAAGCGTGGTATAATACTACATTTTTTTTGAGTTGTCTTGTCGTTCTGAAAAAAATGAAAATAATATAAAAAAGTTATTTTCTTGCAAAAAAATTTAACACTTAAAGCGTGGTATAGTAATACGTTTTATGGAGTTGTCTTGTCGTTATGAATAATATTAAAACCATGTGAAAAAGCTTTTTTCTCGCAGAAAAATTTAATACTTAAAGTGTGGTATAGTACTAAGTTTTATGGAGTTTTCTTGTTATTCTGAAAAAGCTGAAAATGCATGTGAAAAAGCTATTTTCTTGCAGAAAAATTTAATATGTAAAACGCGGTATAATGCTACGTTTAGTTAAGTTGTTTTGTCGGTCTAAAAAAGCTGAAAACCATGTGAAAAACCTGCTTCGTTTCAGAGAAATGTATTATGCAAAGTGTGATATAATACTACGTTTTACGTATATGTAAAGCGTGGTATAATACTACGTTAGAGGTAAAATATTGCCTATAAATAATGAGCGCATTGTAGCTATATTCTGCGCTTAATAATAACCTATAGCAAATATTTCCATAAAAACAAAGTTTCTCTTTTAGAAATGTCTCGACAACCCCGTAATTTCCTAAAGTGCGACTGCGGAATCAAAAACATGATGTACGATTGTTGGGAAGAAGCTGGACGCCGCTACTGGGCGTGCATGAACATGTTTTATAGGCAACCCAACGTACCTACATGTAATTTTAAGCTATGGACTGATGAACCATGTGAGCAGGAATACTACAAAGACAAGTTGTATCATCTTCATAATGTGAGTACGGGGCAGTAGGACAGAAAGCGTCAATCCAAGCAAGAAATTACGGAGCTGAATGCGAAACTCAAGGAGGTGGAAGAAGAGAAAAAAAAGTTGGAAAACCAGCTCAAGTGGTTGAAGCAGAGAATACTAGGCAGTAGTGACTAAACAATGGCATGTACGTGTTGAGCGTAGTAGTGTATCTTAATGTTTCCCCTGTCAAGTGTTTTCATTAGTTCTACTGTTTGTTTTTGTGTTAGGTTTGCCATATTTGTGTTTGTGTTGTACTGTTAAAGTAAAGTTATTGTTCAAACACAGTTAAAATAAAATTGTTGTTAAAACATAATTGTTGCCTTGCCATTATTTACATAATGTTCTATTTACACAAAGTAAAAATATAAGTAAATCAATGAGTACCGCAACTTGTGTGATCAGCGCTGCTGCTGGCCTGGGTCGCATCCCATGTCGCCCTGGTGCACTATCTAAATTATCATCATCAAGTCGCATCTTTATGTGAGGATGTGTACCAGCATCAACACCACAGCTGGCAGGATCGGTAGAATAGGCCATCGGGCCGTCAGCAACCTACAAAACAAGTACTAAGCTTAGCATGTGAAAATATATATTAGTATTGTACGTGTTAAGTCAAAAATATTTTCTCACCGTGGTCTTGTTAGCCTCCTGAGTATATACATCTGTGGTGTCCTCATCAACGCATAAAGTGGCCTCCGTGACGGGCTGAGACGAAGCCTTAATAAGAAAGTTAAAAATTAATCAATGGCAGATTCTAAAGGAAAAGAAACCAAATTAAAATTTTACATTAGTACAAACATACCTGCGCCTGTGGTATATCGGCATCAACCGCCGGGGATAAGGCATAACTCAACCTGAGCCCGCCATCCACGTCCCGGGTCGGACAATCCTCAGGTGCGGTAGATGGGCCTACAAAGCACTGGTCTACATCCCTGTCGAATGTACCTGTGATCAACAATGCTCCTGACGGGGTGACATTCGATGCTGGCAGAGATAGCTGAAGGTTGTACGACGGCATGATGCTGGAATGCTCATCTACCTGAAGGATTTAACCTAACTGATCATCTCCAAGCTCTTCATCTCCAGAATCCTCATCATGTCCCTCAACATGTGGGTCACAGGTGCCTCAACGCCCCCTTTCTAGGGACCAACTCCTCGCCTTCCCCCGCGACCCTATGGGGTTCCCCTGCCTCATGGGTCACCCCTCTCTCGTGCCCTACCCCGATATCAATCCTCTGGCGCCGCATACCGAGCCTCGTGATCCAACCTCGTGCCATCTCTCCTTTGAAACAAGGTTTGATGAGCCTGCTCTACCACCTATCGGCCATACCCAATGAGTGCAACACTATTGGCATGTTGTTGCATCTCATTGTTGAAACACGTTCTCAAGTCGCTAAAACTAAACGTGTGTTCATCTTTGTAGGTTTTGATAAATGACAAACCGATGCACATGGAACATTGACATATGCCGAAGTCCAAGCACAAGAGAAACAAAGAACAAGATCAAGTAAAGCAACAAAGTTATACATGAGTCGTTTTATATTGTGATCTTGATCCGACAATAGATTCAAGACTTGGCTTCTCTCGTAAAATCATTTTCATCAAACCATGCATCTTTGATTTAAAACAATATGATTCTCAAACATGTTCATTTTAGCCAAAATGAATTTAAACATGTCTTTTAAATCTGGACAGAAATAATCGATTATGTTTTTCTGATAATCGATTATGTTAAGACAGTGTATAACCGGAATTTACAAAATAGCAAAATAATCGATTATGTCTTCTAGGTAATCGATTATGTTAAGACCGTTGCCAAAGTATTTTTAAACGCTGAAAGATAATCGATTATGCTAGCATAAAATCAGCATCTGATTTTTAAACGTTATCAGGTAATCAATTATGCAATTTGAATAATCGATTATTCTGCTTAAAATCTGCATATGATTTTTGAACGATTTGCAGATAATCGATTATGCAAATCAGACAATCGATTATCCTAGCATAAAATCAGCAATTAGTAATTGGCAATTAAGCAACGGTCTTGGTGACTTTGAGGACTATAAATACACCTCAAAATCACTCTTTTAAGCACAACAACTGATTACATTCTTCTTAAGCTTACATACTCTCATATCAATCATTTTATATTCATTTCATAGTTTTTGAGAGCCAAACTCTTGACGAAGTTGTTGTGTTCTTGAGCGTATTAATTTTACTCATATCTACTCTGTAAGAGAGTCTTGTTTTGAGTGCTAAGTGTTTGTATACACTTGAAGGGAAGTTATAATCCCTTGTGGTTGTAAGAAGGAAAGGTTAATTCCTTCACGTGAAGTCTTAAAGTGTGGTACCTTCGAGCAAGCATCATTGAGACTTGTGTTCTCAGTTTGTAACGGTTTGTTAAGCACCCGTAAGCTTAACGGAGTTAGTGTAAAACTCGAGAGAGTCTCTCGGGGACTGGACTAACCACACGTTGTGGTGAACCAGTATAAGTTCGGTGTGTTCTCTCCTTACTTCTTTATTTACCGCACTTATTTTACTCCTGCAATTTTAATTCCGCAAATTTATATTGTTTTTTATTATAATGCTATTCAACCCCCCTCTAGCGTTAAGCGTATATTCTAACAATTGGTATCAGAGCCTAACTCTCTGAAAGACTTAACAGTTTGAGAGAAACAATCCATGGCTTCTACTCGTAACATTAATGCAGGACTAGGTGAAGGACAATGCTTCACAAGGCCACCACTCTTTGATGGCACCAATTACACTTATTGGAAGGAGAGGATGAGGATTTTCATTCAATCAAACAACTTCCAATTGTGGAAAATCATAAAGAATGGAGAACAACTTCCAACAAAAAAGGTTGGAGATGAACTCGTCCCAAAGTCGGAAGACGAATATGATATGGACGATATCAGAAAGGTGGAATATAATGCAAAGGCTATCAACATGCTATTTTGTGCTGTAAATCCCGATGATTATCGGAAAATCTCATGTTGCACCACGGCTAAGCAAATGTGGGATAAGTTGGAGATCACCTACGAAGGTACGGACCAGGTAAGAGAAGCTAAAATAGATTTTCTAACCCACGAATATGAACTTTTCCATATGAAGGAAAGCAAGAAGAAAGACGATATGTTCGAACGATTTTCAAAAATCGTTAATGATCTTCATGCTCTCAAGAAGACTTTCACGGATAGGGAGCTTGTCCGTAAAATTCTTCGAAGTATCACTCCGGAATGGCGCTCCAAAGCCGACGCTATTCAAGAGTCAATCGGCATTACAAATGTCACAATCGACGGGCTTAGAGGTAATCTCAAAACCTATGAATCTACTATTCTTAACCCTCCTTTGGATGATCAAAGGAAACGAAGAATCGCCTTTAAAGCAAGCACGGCTCAACCTCAAAATGATGAGGATTCAAGCGACGAAGATAACGAGTTCGGACTCGTTATTAAGAAATTTCACAAGTTCATGCGAAAGGAGTATGAACGAAAAGGTAAGCGACAAGGAGACCAATTAAAGTGCTATGGATGCGGAGAAATCGGGCATATCAAATCAAATTGTCCAAATACCAAAAAGGAGAAGAAACACGTCAAGAAAAAAAGAGCATACATCTCTTGGGGAGGCGACTCCGGAGACAAATCAAGTGATGGAGAAGAAAACGAGACCGCAAACTTGTGTCTTATGGCACACGAAGAAACTCAAAATGAGGTATGTACTACTTCTAAGAACTATTTCACTTTAGAAGAAATGCAAGATGCATTTGATGAGTTGTATAAAGAGTTTATTAGCGCTTCTAAATCTATAAAAGATTTAAGAAAATAAATTTCTTCAAAAGAAAAGGATTTTGAAAAACTAACTCTTGAAAATGAGAAATTAAAAGAGGAAAACAAGTTTTACGGCAAAAGAAGCGCCGATAAACCCGAAAGCTCAAACAATGGTTGTACATCTCGCAAATCTCTAAAAGATGAAGTAGAAAAACTCAAGAGCACCTTGAATAAATTCAACTCCTCTCACAAAAATCTCAATGAGGTTCTTATAAACTTGAAATCTACTAAACATGGAATAGGTTTCAAAAACGTGCCTAACAAAAAGGATGAGACCCTTCCTAAACAACCTAGAAATAACAATCCTAGGACCACTATACATCCTAAAACGAACACTAGAAGAAATGTAGAACAATATAGAACACCTAGAAAAGATTTTCAAAAATTGCAACCTAGAAATATTCAACCTACAAATAACAATCCTAGAATCGTTATGCATCCTAGAATAAACACTAGGAGAAATGTTGAGCATTTTAGAACACCTAGAAAAGATTTTCGAAAATTACATCAAAACTATATTCCAAAAAATAGGGTGAATGAATTTAGATCCCCAAATTATTATCATCCTAGAAGAATGCACAATCCGAATGTCATTTGTCATTAGTGCAACAAAATTGGACATATTGCTCCCGCTTGCTTCACTAGACATAGACATTTCACTGCAGGTCAATCACACCACTATTTTGCACCTAACACACAAGGACCTAAAATGGCTTGGGTACCAAAATCTCATTAATTTATTTTGTAGGTGTGTTTGAAGGGATCAAGTGTACTTTGGTACCTTGATAGTGGATGCTCCAAACATATGACCGGGGATGCATCAAAATTCCTTCAACTAAAACCCACGGAAGGAGGAAATGTTATTTTTGGAGACAATAACAAAGGAAAGATTATCGGCATTGGCTCGGTCGGTAAGGACGAAGCCTCCTCCATTAAGCATATTTTGCTAGTTAAAGGTCTTAAACATAATCTCTTGAGCATAAGTCAATTATGTGACAAGGGAAATCTTGTATTATTTGACTCCGAAGAATGCTTAGTTATCCGTCGTAGTGATTTTAAAGTTATTCTTCGTGGTATTAGAATGGATAATATCTATATGGTTGATCTAGAAAATTCTTCATCAAGTTTTGTGAATTGCCTTTTGAGTAAAGAAGACGACATGTGGTTATGGCATCGTAGAGTAGCTCATGTCAACATGAATCTTTTAAACAAATTAGTTTCTCAAGATTTAGTAATCGGTCTTCCAAAACTAAAATTTGAAAAAGATTCTATTTGTGATTCATGCCAAAAAGGGAAACAAATAAAAGCCTCTTTTAAATCTAAAAATGTTGTTTCAACCACTAGACCTTTACAACTTCTTCACATGGATCTTTTTGGACCATCTCGTGTTGAAAGTCTTGGTGGAAATCTTTATGCTTTTGTAATTGTTGATGACTACTCTAGATTCACATGGACGTTATTTCTTGCTCATAAAAGTGATGCCTTTCATGCTTTTAAACGTTTTCTTAAACGTGTTCAAAATGAAAAGAACACAACTGTCACTTCCATAAGAAGTGATCATGGGGGAGAGTTCGATCATAATCTCTTCGCGAATTTTTGTGACAAACTCGGTATTGAACATACCTTTTCGGCTCCACGTACACCACAACAAAATGGAGTGGTGGAATGTAAAAATCGATGTCTCGAAGAGATAGCTAGAACCATGCTCGATGAGGCTAAGATTTCCAAAAAGTTTTGGGCGGATGCCGTAAGTACCGCAAGCTATATTTTAAACAGAGCTGTCATAAGACCAATACTCATGAAAACTCCCTATGAACTCTATAAGGGAAGGAAACCAAATCTTTCCCATCTTAGAGTCTTCGGTTGTAAATGTTTTATTCACAACAACGGAAAAGATAACTTGGGAAAATTTGACGCGAAATCCGATGAAGGAATTTTTCTTGGTTACTCATCGCGTAGCAAAGCATATAGAGTTTTCAATAATCGAACCAAAACTGTTGAGGAATCTCCTCATGTAGTATTTTGTGAAAATGATGCTCGCTTGGCGAGAAAGGATTCTTGTGTTGATCTTGCAGATTCTTTAAACAAAATAAGTCTTCAAGACAAGGTACAAGAGGAAAATCCAAAGGAAGTTCAAGATGAAGCTGTGGAACAATCATCGGAAGAAGAACCACCACAAGAGGAAGAATCGATGATGCCTAAGGCTTGGAGGACGTCTAAAGATCATCCTCTCGACAAGGTAATTGGCAACATCGAGAAAGGGGTAAGTACTCGAAACCTCCTTAAAGACACTGTAGGACATATGGCTTTTGTTTCACAAATAGAACCTACAACCATTTCCGAAGCAATTGGGGATGAACATTGGACCTTGGCAATGCAAGAGGAGCTTAACCAATTCAAACGTAATGATGTTTGGGAATTGGTGCCAAGACCCGACAATCACACCATAATTGGTACGAAATGGGTTTTTCGAAATAAATTAGATGAAAATGGTATAATCACTAGAAACAAAGCTAGGCTTGTTGCTAAAGGCTATAATCAAGAAGAAGGAATTGATTATGAAGAAACTTATGCACCAGTTGCACGACTAGAAGCTATTCGTCTATTACTTGTTTTTGCCTCTTCTATGAATTTTATTTTATATCAAATGGATGTAAAGAGTGCCTTCCTAAATGGGTTTATTCAAGAGCAAGTATATGTTGAACAACCCCCGGGTTTTGAAGACTTTAAATCTCCCGATCATGTCTTCAAACTTAAGAAAGCCCTCTATGGTCTTAAACAAGCTCCCCGAGCTTGGTATGAACGCTTAAGCAAATTTCTTTTGAACAATGAGTTCATTAGGGGGAAAGTTGACACTACACTCTTTATTAAGAGCAAAAACAATGACATCTTATTAGTTCAAGTATATGTAGATGATATTATTTTTGGTGCTACTAACAATTCTTTGTGCAAGGAATTCTCTTAATTAATGACAAGTGAATTTGAAATGTCAATGATGGGTGAACTAAACTTCTTCTTGGGGTTGCAAGTGAAACAAATGAAAGAGGGAACTTTCATTTGCCAATCTAAATATTGCAAGGAGTTTCTAAATCGTTTTGAAATGAGCAACGCCAAAGCAATGGCCACTCCAATGAGTACATCCGACCATCTTGACAAAGATTAGAAAGGTAAGGAAGTTGACACAAAAAAGTATCGAGGTATGATTGGATCCCTTCTTTATCTTACTGCAAGTAGACCGGACATCATGTTTAGCGTGTGTTTATGCGCTCGATATCAATCATGTCCGAAGGAGTCGCACCTAACTGCGGTAAAACGGATAATGAAGTATCTTGTTGGAACTATAAATGTGGGACTATGGTATCCCAAAATTTCTTCATGCCAACTTGTTGGCTATTCCGATTCCGATTTTGCGGGTAGCAAATTGGACCGCAAGAGCACTAGTGGCACTTGCCATTTGCTCGGTAACTCTCTAGTTTCTTGGTTTAGCAAGAAACAAGTAAGTGTTGCGTTATCCACAACCGAGGCTGAATATGTAGCCGCGGGGAGTTGTTGTGCTCAAATCCTTTGGATGAAACAACAACTCTCGGATTATGGTCTCTGTATCAATCATATCCCTCTTCGATGTGATAATACTAGCGGCATAAGCTTGACGAAGAACCCTGTTCTTCACTCGAGAACGAAACACATAGAAATTAGGCACCACTTCATAAGAGATCACGTTCTCAAAGGTGATGTCGAAATTGAGTTTGTTGAAACCAAATATCAATTGGCCGACATCTTCACAAAGCCTTTAGAGAAAGAGTCCTTTTTCCGAATTCGTAGTGAACTCGGGATTCTTGACTCCACGTTGATCTAATACATGCATTGCATTTTTCTTTTCAACGATTACTAACTTGAGCGTTGGAGGCGCCTAACTCTTTTTTCCAGGTATCGCCCCAAAGACAGGGGGAATTCTCGGGCACTGGTGATAAATAATCGATTTTTCTTAGTCAATAATGGATTATTACTCCTTTATGTTTTCCTATTATTCTACTGGAAAAATAAACTAATCGATTATACTAATACTAGAATCGATTATCTAACATTTTGATTTTGCAGGAATCTGGCAATCATATTTAATAATCGATTATCAATATTACTAATCGATTATTGAAAGATCAGTTTTACAAGTGTTTATAAAATAATCGATTGTTGAAAACTGAATAATCGATTTCCTCTTACCGTCTCGGCTTTTCATCGCACTACCTAAAAATAATCGATTATCAAAGTTCAATAATCGATTATTCCCCGAGTCCGTATAACACACTGTGCAACAATAATCGATTACCAAAGTTCAGTAATCGATTACCAACGGTCAGCTCATCAAAATTGTTACCCTTTTTGACCGTTTGGCTTAATAAATCTGCAGCTTTTTGGTCAAATAAATGCCTCACTTCTTCAATTCTATAAATAGGTGTGTTCATCCTTCAAATTTCTCACTCCAACTTCACTCTTAGCTTCAAACAATCTTCAAAAGCCCTCCAATTTTTGCAACAGCTCTTATTTCTTCATACTAATGGCGAGCAAGCACTCTAAACGCGCTCGTTCCGGCAAACAAATTGCCTCATCTTCCGTCGCTCGTCCACTCTCCCACTACTATAAAGACGGATCCTTCTTACGTTTCGACACTGAACCCGAACTCCTTCAATTCGTCGAAAATTTTGAAAATCGGGAAATCCTCCCTCCTCGATTCTCCACTGGTCGATTCCTTAGCCACAGCGCCCCTCCATCCACAGCAAATATCCTCATGCAAAGCCAACTCCTTGAATTCATATATCTTCAATCCCCTTACATTCACCCCTGCTCTAATCCGTGCATTCTATTCCAATCTCCAGAAGGACGAAGATGGTGAACTAGTCTCAAATATCAATGGAATTCCAATTCTTTTAAATGAGGAACACATGCAACTCCTCACAAAACTTCCACGAAATGGGGAAGATATTTCACTTTACACTAGAGAAGAAGGTGCTTTATTTGATGAACAACTCCTTTTCAACCAAATTGGCATTGGCGAATTTATTGCTAGTCCGGAGCAGCGTCGCCCAACCATTACGCACATGCTCCCTGAATATCGCCTAATCTTTTATTTCATCACCCGCATTCTAAACCCGATCAAATTCAATCATACAACTCTCTCTCATGAGGATTCAAAACTCATGCATGCAATTATCACCGGGGCTCGCATCAATTGGTGCCAGTTCGTCATGACTCACATGTATGATGCAATTGGGGACGATAAGCCACTCCCCTATGCCTTTGTCATAATGGCTCTTTTTCAAGCCTCCGGTATCGGCACCTCCGTCGGTCCTCTCAAAAAGGCAACAAAACATTGGGAAATTCAAGAAACTTCATTTCCCAATATCGGTGATCATCCGGCTCCTCGTCCTACTCAAAGACATCGTCCTCAGGATCCTTCCGTTGCTTCCCTCCAAACCATTTCTGAGCAACTTGCCTCTTTATCCACATCTATGAATCGTATTGATAGAAATGTCACCCAATTATCCCACGAGCTTCATGGATACTTTGACCACGTTCGCTATCCCTATGCCCAAGTTGTTCTTCCGGAAGAAGTGCCGGATGCCGAGGCGGATGTTAATGTTGACAATGAATAATATTCTTTTTGTATCGGTTGAATAATATTCTGTCTCTTTTCTTGCTTTGTTATGTATTTTCAATATTGTTTCCTCCATAAATGGTTATTAATTTTTGCTAATGTCAAAAGGGGGAAGAATAAGGGCTATGCATACTAATACATATTGGCATAAATTAAGGGGGAATTCATAAATTGAGGGGGAACTCATTCATATATTTATATACTTGTCTTGGACTGTCATTATCAATTATTTAATATGCATATCCCGATATTGGTTTGCCATTATCAAAAAGGAGGAAATTGTTGAAACACGTTCTCAAGTCGCTAAAACTAAACGTGTGTTCATCTTTGTAGGTTTTGATAAATGACAAACCGACGCGCATGGAACATTGACATATGCCGAAGTCCAAGCACAAGAGAAACAAAGAACAAGATCAAGTAAAGCAACAAAGTTATACATGAGTCGTTTTATATTGTGATCTTGATCCGACAATAGATTCAAGACTTGGCTTCTCTCGTAAAATCATTTTCATCAAACCATGCATCTTTGATTTAAAACAATATGATTTTCAAACATGTTCATTTTAGCCAAAATGAATTTAAACATGTCTTTTAAATCTGGACAGAAATAATCGATTATGTTTTTCTGATAATCGATTATGTTAAGACAGTGTATAACCGGAATTTACAAAATAGCAAAATAATCGATTATGTCTTCTAGGTAATCGATTATGTTAAGACCGTTGCCAAAGTATTTTTAAACGCTGAAAGATAATCGATTATGCTAGCATAAAATCAGCATCTGATTTTTAAACGTTATCAGGTAATCGATTATGCAATTTGAATAATCGATTATTCTGCTTAAAATCTGCATATGATTTTTGAACGATTTGCAGATAATCGATTATGCAAATCAGACCATTATTACATATAAAAATAACAAACATAACATACATATGAACAACAAATAAAGTAAATAATTGAATCCAAATAATTAACTATTTTTTGTCTCAAGGCTAATATTTCAATCCAGATAAAAATAACATATAAATTTAAACACAAACATAACATATATATGAACAACAAATTAAATAAATAATTCAAGGTTAATAATTAAATATTTTTTGTCCCAAGATTAATAATTCAACCCGGTAAAAATAACATACAAATTTATACATAAATATAATACAAATCAACATGAAAACACATTCAATAAAACATATATGCATATGCTCTATGAGTTTTAACATAAACAAAATTGAAATACCTTGATTTAAAATTTTTGAAATAGATCCAAATTAAAATTTTCAACCCGAATGAAGGAATCCAAGGCTTGTGATGTGTGCGCTCTTCGTTTTTATGTGACAAGAGGGACCCAAGAATCTTTTTAAATAAAATCGTGGGGGAGGGGGGGACAACAGTGGTGGGGTTGGGTTCTTTTCTAAAATTGTGTTTGTCGTATTGGAGAAGAAGCCCTATAATTTATTATAGAAAAACACAGTACAATACTGCATTTCCCTTAAACGTAGTATTGTACCGCATTTTCCTATAATAAATTATAGGAATTCTGCAGTCCTGCATGAGTAGGCCCAAATTTAATAGGGAAATGCATTACAATACTATATTTAAGGGAAATACAGTATTGTACTATATTTTCTTAAAAAAATATTTTTTCATAATACGGAGTGTAGTACTATGTTTTATATATTTATGTTACTTTTTTTAATAGCATAAACGTAATTTGTGCCGAAAAAGGCACAATTTAAGTTTCGGATTTAGAGAGATAAGAGGCTTTTAGACACATTCATTCTTCCATCATTTAATATGTTGGTTTGGATTGTAACATTATAATGTTTTCTTATTCTTTAATTTTATTTGTGATGATTTCTCCCATTATCATAGAGTATGTTCTTTTTAGGATTTTGACAAACATGGTGTATGAATTATTTATTTAGGGATTCGAATCTTGTTAATTGTATGAATTATTTGATGAAATTTTGAATGATTTTGTGAAATTAATCATTTGCTTAACCTACAGAGCCATAGAGGAGTAGTTTATTAAATATCTTTGATTCGTATGCTCTAGTTCCAATTTGTGATTTTTCTAAGTAATCGCAAGAGTTTTTAATATTGCTAGTTGAACTAAAAAACAGGGGAAAACATCCGTGAGAAGTTAATCTTAAGATTAAAACCATCAATAATTTATAGCAATTGTTCACAGAGCTTTCTATTAGTTTATTACTTGGAATTGAAGTTTATTCGAAGGAAAATTTTTAATTACAACAAATTTTTCCTCTACGGACATCAATCTCAATTTAGTTGAAGTTGGATACATAAACTCTTAGGGTGTGTTTGGTATGATGGAAAATGTTTTCCGTGAAAAATATTTTCCAAGAAAATATTTTTTTTAGAAAACAAGTAGTAATCTTATTCATTTTCCGGTGTTTAGTACGCAAACCATGGAAACATTTTCTCAAAGAGTATTCATAAATAATTTTAATACATTAAACATGAAGCCATAAACTTTCGAACCAACAACTTTCCGAACCCACAAATTTCATAAACTTCTGAACTGCAAAATTTTCGAAACCGCAAAATTTCGAACCCGTAAACTTAATAATTTCTAAATCCGTATATTTCGAAACACATAAACCTCCGAACTCATAACTTTGGAACTTGTAAAATTTTAAACACGTAAATCGAAAGATGAAAAAGTAAAATTAAAAATATATTAAAAAAATTTACGGGAGGGGGGGTCGGGGTGGGGTGGGAGCAGGGGGTGGGGTGTAGGAAAAAAAAGAATTTAAAATTACAAAAGAAGTATTAAAGAAATTCTTGTACGGGAGTAAGGGGGTGGCGGGAGGGGGCGTCGGGGTGGGGTTGCAGAAAAAATAAAAAGTTAAATTACAAAAAATAGTGAAAAAAAACATCTTGTGCGGGATTGGGGCGGGGAGGGGTAGGTTGGTGGGGGTGGGGGTTTAGGGGGAGGGTGAAGAAAAACAAAAAATTAAAAATTAAAAAAAAGTAAAATTAATCTTTTTTCTTGGGGGTGGGGTGGGGTGGGCCGTGAGGTGTGGGAAGGACTTGTGAGGATAAGGAATAGGATGGAGAAGGTTGAGAAGAAGTTTTGGAAAATATTTTCTCTCGATTTGATAGGGAAAATATTTTCCTCCAATTAGAGTAAAATGAGTTGGTGAGGAAAATATTTTTCAAAACATTTAAGCCAACCAAACATGAGAAAATAAAAAAAAAAAAGTTTTCGAAAAATATTTTTTCCTTCATACTAAACACACCCTTAGTTACCCAATCTATTTTATTTACATCTACTTCATCCCGTACATATATATTACGTATTGAAAATTTATCATGAATTAATTAATTTTATGCTAGTTATTAACGCAATCAACTGTGATTTTATTTGGTAATTTAAGCAGATTCGTATCAGTAGTCCATACTCAGAGACGTATGTATGTGTTGGAGCATGGGGCACATGCACCATGCTCTTTTCTCTATAGCATATATATTTATTTTATAATTTTAAATATATATATATATATATATATATATATATATATATATATATATATATATATATATATATATATATATATGTGTATCCAAGCTCAAAGAGTTCTATAATGCAGTAAATATTCAGTGCACCTTCTTGTGTTAGATGTTGAATTCTCAGTGTTATGTATGCCTTGTGTCTCTTCTTGTGTTTTAGTTAAGTTTTTTTCTTTTTTTTTTCTTTCTTTTTTCATTTGATTTATTCATTCAAAATTTTCAAATTCAACACATAGAAATCCGTTATTTCATTTTTGTCATCACAAAAATTTATATAATTACATAATAGGAACAGATCCCAATATTTTGATACGGAATCTAGATATATAAGTTACAAATTACTAAAATTATAAGAAAAAAGTTTAATTGTAATAAATAATTTTTAAACTGTAATGAATTCATGGTAAAAATTTAAAGGTTAAACCCGTTAAATATAAATTTTAAATTTACTTCGTTTAATTGTGCATTCATCTTTTTGGAATTCTTAATTTTGAGTTGACGTGAAAAAAGAATAAATCTAAAGCTGAAATTGAAACTAGTTGTGAAAATTTGAAATTAAAGTGCTTTTATTTTGTTTTCAGATATTGCCATTCTATAAAAAAGTAAATATAAAAGAATTAAAATTTACACAAAGGGGTTAGCCGTTTCTTGGGATCAAAGTATTTAATTAAGGAAGGTTTATAGCCGGCTTAAAATGATGACAAAGAACCTTGTTGGGAACTTTTAAAACAAAAATTTCAGGATTCTCTGACAGACTGGTTACCTGGGGCTGGTGACAACGATGGCCCTCGAATTACACGTTTCGGCAACTAAAAGGCGTACTAGAATTAATTTTTTAATGCTATCATGACAGGCCTGTCATCGTGTCTACTGCTGGAATTAGATTGAGGAATAAAATCTTGGGATTTGAAATTGACCGTGAGCTCATGATGATGATAAAATGTTACTAGTAATTGCCAAAGGAGTTGTATTTCTTCTTTCATTTTGGGATGTCCCTCAAAAAATGAGGGAATTTTTACATTCTACAATATGAAACTACATTTTTTATTTTAGTTTTAATATAATTATTTTATATATTTTAATTATTATTATTGTATATTTTAATAGAATTAATAATAATAATTAGTATCCTAAAATTACTCTAACATATCTTTCACTTCTCATGTTTCTCTCTCTACATCTCATCCCTTCCCACATATATCTTACACAAGAGAGCACTAATTCCACCATTGACAACACTTTGAAGCTTTGAATTCGAATTTGAATTTTTAAAAAATATTATTTATTTGGATTGGATATTGTTGCAACGAATTGAGAATTCTTTCTACGTCTCTCTCTATCTCTCAATCCCAAATTTCAGTAATGTAAATCAAAGGAAAAGAGAGCAGTAGTTTCACCAATGACAGCCATTAAAAAGTTTTGAAGCTTTGATTTCGAATTTGAGTTTTCAAAATTATTATTTGTTTGGACTAGGTGTTGTTGCAAATAATCGGGAATATGATTTGTAGTTTATACCTCAATTTTGAGGAGTTTTGGTGAAGATTAGACTTGATTTTGGCTGACTTTCAGATTGAAGAAGAAGAAGAAGACATGACATATATTATTGTAAAATTGTAGAAAAATTATATTTTGTTTTTTATATATTTTTTCTTTTATTTATTTAACTATTGTATGAAAGTTGAACAATATTATATAAAAATTATATTTAACTTGTATGATATTGCAGAAATAATATATGAAAATTGTAGGTAAGTTACATAATATATAATTAGTTGTATAAAGTTTATTATTTACTATATATAAATCAGATAAAAACAAAAGACATTGTATAAAATTTGTATTTAACTTGTATGTTATCGTAGTTATATTTAACTGCGTAGAAATAATATGTGAAAGTTGTAGATAAATTGTATAATATATAATTAGTTGTATGAAATTTATTTTCATCATGTATAAATCAAATACAAACGACACATTGTATAAACTCTATACTTAAATGATATAATATTGTAGTTATATATAATTGCGTAGAAATAATGTTTGAAAGTATAAAAATAATGTATAACCGGTATGATTAAAGTTTTGATTTTTTATAGTATTTCTTTTGGTTGATGAAGGGAAGCTTCCAAATTTGTGAGATAACATGGCTGACTGGCTAAGCACATCCCTTTGCTCCTTTCTAGAATTTTAGATTTCGATCACCACTTAAATTTTAGATTTTTTTGAGGAAAACATTTATGGAGAAGCATGAATATACAAAAGAAATTGTATAAAGTTTGTATTTAAGTTGTATGTTATCGTAGTTATATTTAATTGGGTAGAAATAATATGTAAAATTTTTAGATAAATTGTATATTATATAATTAGTTGTATGAAATTTGTTTTTACTATGTATAAATCAAATATAAAAGACACATTGTATATATTTTATATTTAAATGCTATAATATTATAGTTATATATAATTGCATAGAAATAATGTATGAAAGTATAAAAATAATGTGTAACTGGTATGATTAAAGTTTTTATTTTTTATAGTATTTCTTTTGGTTGATGAAGGGAAGCTTCCAAAATTTGTGAGATAACATGGCTGACTGGCTAAGCACACCCCTTTGCTCCTTTCCAGAATTTTAGATTTCGACCACCAACAAGAGTGTTATTAGTACTACTGGTAAATCTAGGAGAAAGTCACAATCACTTGTCAACCTACAACCTCAATCCTCGACCTCTACACCTTTCTATCGCTAGTCTTGTCCTTGGTTAGGTGAAACACCGACATGTCCTGCCTAATCACCTCTCCCCAATATTTCTTTGGTCTACTCCTAACATTTTTCAAGCCCGCAATGATCAACCTTTCATACCTCCTGACTGGGGCATATAGTTCTCTCATCATCACATGCCCAAATCATTGCAGCCTCGATTCCTGCAACTTGTCTTCCACGGATGCCACCCCCAACTTGTCCTTAATAACTTTATTTTTAATCTTGTCTTTCCTGGTATGTTCACACTTCCATCTCAACAACCTCATTTTAGCTACGCTCATCTTCTAAACATGGGACTTCATGGGCTAGCACTCAACTCCATACAACATAGTCAGTCTAACCACCACACTGTAAAATTTGCCCCTAAGTCTAGGCGGTACATTCTTGTTACACAAAACCCCAAAAGCTAGCTTCCATTTCATCCAACCCACTCCTATGCGGTAAGTAATATCCACGTCAATCTCTCAATCGCCTTGGATTATAGACCTACGATACTTGAAACTCTCTTTTGGGAATGACTTGAGTATCAATCTTTATTTCCACTTCTTCTTGATGCCTCTCATCACTGAACTTGCACTCCAAGTATTCAGCTTTCGTCCTACTCAACTTGAAACATTTGGACTCCAGTGTCTATCTCCAAACTTCCAACCTAGCATTAACACCCCATCGCGTCTCGCCAATCAGTACTATGTCATCAACAAATAATATACATCATGACACCCTCTCTTTTATGTGTCGTGTTAGCACATCCAACGCTAGGGCAAGCAAAAAATGGGCTTAGGGCTAATCCTTGATGCGACTCCCTCTCTAGAGGAAAATATTTCGAGTCTCCTCCTGTAGTCCTCACCCGAGTCTTAGCACCTTCGTACATGTCCTTAATCACCCTAATGTATGCTACAAGGAGTACAGTAACATTGAAACATTTCCATGGCACCTCCTTTGGGACTCTATAGTAAGCCTTCTTAAGGTCAATAATCACCATGTGCAAACCCTTTTTTCTTTCCATCCATCAATCATCTCAAAAGGCGAATGATTTCTATCATTGATCGTCCTGACTTAAATTCGAAATGGTTCCTAGATACACTTTTCCTCACTCTCTTCTCCACCACCCTCTCCCAAAACTTATATAATGTGATTCAACAGCTTAATACCCCTACAATTATTACAATTCAGAATACCACTTTTATTTTTATACAACAAAAACATCAAACTCCATCACCAATCTACGGATATCTTCCCCGTCTTGAAAATGACGTTAAACAAGCTAGTGATATAAGCCACTCCAAGCCTGTATTACGTGCCTCTTTCCAACATTCTACCGAAATCTTGTCCGGAGCAGAAACCTTACTCCTGCTCATCTTCCCTATTGCCAAGTCAAAGAGCACCCTTAATTAGGAGTATGTATGAATAATTATTACCTTATCGTGGATATACTCTTTCTTATAATTATGTAGTAAGAGAGTAGGGAAAAAGAAGTTGAGTATAACTGTCGATTGTGCACTTTTTCAAAAATATACTCTTCTGAAATTAGCAATTTATCTTTAGCAAATTAGATTATTTGTACTTCGAAAATTGTGGCTAAGCAAAATCTCCAAAGAAATTACAAAAGGAATCAAAACGGGCAAAAAGGAAAAAAATCATTTATAAGCTTTCCTTGTTATTAACTTATTATATTAAATTGTCTTCAATGATATGTATTGTTAGTCTTAAATCAGTTAATTTATGAAATAACTTATTATCAGTTTTTAATGAAATAACGTATACCTTGTTATAAAATTAGATTACATTAATAATATAACTTTCTTAGCAATATATAGAATTTAAATCTTACAAATATACATCAACCATTATAAGACACACCGGCAGCCGCCCGATGAATCTACAAATTGTTATCAAGTTAGGAAAGTTACGTACTCCTTTAATTTATGTGAACTTATTTGATTGAGCATGAAAATTAAAAAAAGAAAAAAACTTTTGAACTTGTAATGTGAAATAAGACATATATATTTTTTGTGGCTATATATTTTTGATTAAAGATAAATTATTTTCAAATAAAAAAATATATAATTTTTTTTGACACAAACCTAAAAAGAAATAAGTTAACATAAATTAAAACGGAGGGTATATAATATACAACTATAAATTTCAATGAAAAGAGCCAGAGGTAGGAAATGAAATGAAATAACTAAAAAGGAAAATTAGATGGATTCATAACGGGATTTTTGGAAGTTCATGGAGGCCAACTATTATGATAATACCAAGAAGATTCTAGCCAATATGATTACATTTCATTACAAATATTTTTCAAATTATGAAAATTAATTTATTTTTAAATAAATTAATTATAGCTAAATTAGCAGTTTGAGGTTGTCGTGGACCCCATGATTAGAGTGGCAACGAGCTGGCAAACCAAGTCATAGACAGTCTGTTCTTTAACCCCCACCCCCTCTTTGGCAACACCTACCCCCACCACCTTCATACAACATATACATATACACTCACCATCACCATTTCCACAACATCACTTCCTCCACAACTTCATACCCATTTCTCAAAATCCCTTCTTTAACCCTTCTTAATTTTCACTTCTCAATCTCTTTCTGAATTCTCGCTTATTTGGGCTCACCGGAAAATCAAGAAAATGGCCGAAGAAACCAAGAAACCAGCCTCTGAGACTACGCCGGAGACAACCCAAGAGGTTGTCGTGTCTGATGTCCCCGTGCCGGAGAAGGAAGCTTCCACCCCTCAACCTGAACCGGTACCTGTCCCTGAGACTCCGGAGAAACCTGCTACTCCGGCGCCGGAGGAAAGTACTGAAGCTGAAGCTGATAAGGAAAAAGATGCTGTTGCTGAATCTGCTTCATTTAAGGAAGAGAGTAACAAAGTTGAAGAGCTCCCAAATCCTGAACAAAAGGCCTTAGCGGAGTTGAAACAGTTGGTTCAAGAGGCTCTGAACAAACATGAATTCACTGCTCCGCCGCCACCCCCGCCGGCCAAGGAGGAGGTGAAGAAACCAGATGCTGAAACAGCTGAACCTGCCGCAGCCGATGCCGTAGAGGAGGAGAAAAAGGAAGAACCTGCTGTTGCTGCTGCTGAAACTACCGCCGCTGCTGATGTACCGGCTGAAACACCGGCTACAGCGGAGCCAGTGAAGGAAGAAGAGAAGAAAGAAACTCCACCACCAGCTCCAGCGCCGGTTGTGGAAGAGAAGAAAGAAACTCCACCACCAGCTCCGGCAGCGGTAGAAGAGAAGAAAGAGGAGGAGAAAGCAATTCCACCACCAGCAGCACCGGCGGCCGCAGAGCCATCGGAGAAAGTGACCGAAAAGGTTGCAGCAGTGGTGGAAGATGACGGTGCTAAAACCGTGGAGGAAATCAAGGAGACAATAGTTGAAGTCACAGCCGCCGCTGCACCACCAGCACCCGCGGAGGAACCAGCAGTTCCAGCAGCCGCAGAGGAGGAGAAACCAACCGAAGAACCAAAAGAAGAAATCCCACAAGAAGAAGTATCCATCTGGGGAATTCCCTTATTGGCTGACGAGAGGAGTGACGTCATCCTCCTCAAGTTCCTCAGAGCCAGAGATTTTAAGGTGAAGGAAGCTTTTGCCATGTTAAAAAGTGTCGTGGCATGGCGAAAGGAGTTCAAAATTGATGAACTTTTGGTAGAGGATCTGTCTGGATTAGGACTGGAAAAAGTTGTGTACAATCATGGGGTTGACAAAGAAGGACATCCAGTGTGTTACAATGCATTTGGGGCATTTCAGGATAATGAATTGTACCAAAATACTTTTGCTGATAAGGAGAAGATGAACAAGTTCCTCAGATGGAGAATTCAGTTCATGGAAAAGTCTATTAGGAACCTTGACTTCAGCCCTGATGGCATATGCACTTTTGTTCAGGTTATTGATCTCAAGAATTCACCTGGACTTTACTTATTCAAGAAAGAGCTTCGACAGGCTACCAACCGTGCCGTTCAGTTACTCCAGGACAATTACCCTGAATTTGTTGCCAAGCAGGTAATGCTCCTTTTCTCAAAAGTTCATGTTTTTTACTTTTTTTAATGTGTATCCTATGAAGGGTACCTTGAAGCAACGGTAGTGTCACCTGCGGGTTACGGGTTCGAGCCGTAGTAAGCTATTTATGTCACATCCCTTGAGATGTGGCTCTTCACTTGATCCTGCATAAAGGCAGGATGCCTTGTGTATTGATCTTATGTGAGATTTTTGGTTCTAGTTTAGTAGATTGTTTGTGTAAATACGGACAAAAATATGGGTTATCTGATAATATTTGGTAGTTGGTGGTTAGAAGACACCCCTGTCTAACCCCAAAAGGGAAAAAAAGGCCAATATTTAGTTCCCCCTCCCCCCCCCCCCCCCCCCTCCTTTTAGAGTTCTGAATTGTTATAGAATGGTATTTAACTGGATATTTGGTGTTGATGGGTGATGAAGGTGTTCATCAATGTGCCATGGTGGTATCCAGCTTACTACAGGATGACTAATGCACTTTTCACTACAAGGACCAAGAGCAAGTTTGTCTTTGCTGGTCCTTCAAGATCTGCTGAGACTCTCTTGAAGTCAGTACACTAACTTCTGATTTTATTTCTATATATTCCTCCTGTTGAGTGATGATCTTCAACCATTATTGACTGAATTCTGCAAATATTGACGTGTGTTTTGGATGTTGTGATTGAAAAATTTCAGATACATCGTCCCTGAACAAGTGCCAGCTCAATATGGTGGACTTAGCAGAGAGGGTGAACAAGAATTCACTACTGCTGAGGCTGCAACTGAGGATACCATTAAGCCTACTTCCAAACACACTATTGAGTTCCCAGTTACTGAGGTATGGTAACTGTTACCTTACAAATGCACTCAATCCCATATCTTAATCACTATGTTAAAGTACAATTAGATTACAGCATATCTATCATTCACAAGGTAGGGGTAAGGGCATATGCATTACCCTCCCCTTACCCTACTACTAGGATTACACTGGGTATGTTGTTGTTGTTGACTGTCAAGGTCAGCCCGGTGCATTAAGCTCCCGCTATGCATGGGGTCCGGGAAAGAGTCAGACCATTAGGGTCTATTGTACGCAATCTTACTTTGTATTTATGCAAGAGGTTGTTCCAGGGGTTGAATCCGTAACTCCTGATCACAAGACAGTAACGATATCCGTTACGCCAAGGCCCCCTCTTAAGAAAAGCCTATAAGTCAATATTTTGGGACATGGGGACTGAATGCCAGTTGCATTTACTATTTGTTACTATCTGTTGTTTCAATTCTGTGTATTTATGGGGATAATTTTGGAAATTGCAGAAGACTAGTTTGGTGTGGGAAGCTAGAGTAATAGGGGGGAATGTGTCCTATGGAGCAGAATTTGTGCCTAGTGCTGAAGGTGGATACACAATCATTGTGGAGAAATCAAGAAAGGTTGCAGCAGCAGATGAAACAGTGATTACCAACACCTATACAACAGTAGAACCAGGCAAGATTGTGCTTACATTTGACAACCAAACATCTAAGAGGAAGAAGCTTGTCTACAGGTCCAAGACCATGCCCTCTGATTGAAGACAAACATATAAAAACTGCATTGGAAAATGAAGAGGGTTCTTTTGTTCTTTCATAGTTATTTATTTTAAATTCATTTTCTTATGTTGATGTTAAAATTTAATTTTTGAATGTGGGATATTTATTAAATATTTATTGGGATTTTTTATGGAATATTTTGGTTTGGATTGTTTTCTGCTATATATGTGGAGGAAACAACTAGGGGGTTTTTGCAAATGGATGGTGAGGAAAACAATGTGGAAATTTATACAGACTGTTGGTTGGAATGTGGACAGAAAAACTTTGGTTACTAGCTGTTTATATATTCGTGTAAAATTTGTGTAGATTTTATGTTGTCCTTACTTTTCTTTCTCTTTTTGTGCATGTTAGTGTTAATTAATGCCCACATTCCTTTGTCATTTTGCTCATAAGAATTTTGTACTTTTTTCTGTCTATATGTGAAGATGATCCCAATGTGTGATATTTTGCATGCAAGTGGCAATTGATTTGAAATGGGTTTCCTTTATTTTAAGGTTTCAAGTTTGAAATTATTTTGCGCAACTAATTTTTGAGAACTGTCGGATTGGGTAAAATTTAAATTAATCATTATATATTTGCGAAAAACTTCTTGCCGAAGACCTGTGCACCTCCGAAATTAATCTAGGCCCGAAGAGACTTGAACCCCGGCGCAAAAAGAAGAAATATCATACAAACTTGGAAACTCTTGTTAACGTTAAACTGTTCGAGTTTCTGTAGTTGTTTTGAGTTGCATTTGAGAAGTTTTTTTACTAATAATAAGTTTCGTTCTTTTCCTCATAAATAAATCCAAAATTCACCTCTTCATTATTTCTCACTATAAGAACGCTTCATGATTGATGTTTTCACTAATTTTTATAAATGTTGTATTGGGTAAATTTGGTTTCATATGTTCCTACGCTATTTACATACGTCCTCAGCAAAAAGAGCGGCCTGATGATGGTCGACTCGAATAAGGCCGACCTTGACTAGTAGACGGACCAAGTCATGACTCACTATGACGTCGTTTTGAGCTCTGACACTCGTACACTGAGGCCACTAACCCTTGTACTTTTCTTTGATTATTTTGAGGAAGGTCCCTTAGTATATAATGGGGGCCTTTCCTTTGTAAAGACTCCTGTGTATTTTGCTATTGGAAATATACAACTCTCTCTCCCTATCTCTGTATAAGACTCTCTATCTCTCTCTCTTGTGTAAAGCTCATTACTTGTCTTATTGTTCTTGTATCTCGAATTATTTACACTATAATCACAGATCTCGATCATACTATACTCTCTAGTTCATATTACTCTTAATTCCTATTAACCCATATTATTTTTTATTGTTTTAGAGCTATTTACGTATTTGCATAACTTTTTAGCCAAAAATTTGGCGCCGTCTCTGGGGATTTCGAGAATCAAAGCTGTAGTTTGCTTCTAGAGATCCTTCAAAAAAACCACTCTCTACGACCTAAAATGGCTGAGAACAATGCAAGAATGAAAGCTATCCTGGATGTAAGAACAGATCTCACTGGCACACTCAACGCAGCTGCTGAAAAAGATGCCCTACATGCAACCCCCAGTACCTTGATAAACGTGGAAAACCTACCTTCCTCGTCGGAAGATATGGTGGTTCCACGAGAAAGAGAGGCTTCAACATCTACAACTAAAGAAGCACCCCCGTAGGTAAAGAGGTTACTGGAAGAGTGGCTGACAAACACTGTGAGCAGACTAGCTAAGAAGCCGCCTCAAAATGATAGATGCATCCCGGCAACAGATCACATTGCAGCCGAAGATGAACTCGAGGTCACGAGAACGAACAACGTGACCGTCGACGCTCAAGCTAACGGCGACACGCTCTCAACCATCCTAAAAAAGATGGAAGAAATGGAAAGCGAAAATAGGTCGCTTCGCGACCAGATGAAGGAGCACCAATAAAGGGTGGATAACATCCCAGGTGCGCCTAAGTTACTACCAAAACGAGACGTGGGGAGGTTCGTTGAACAACCCTACATAGAAGGAGCTGCGTCATAGCCCATACCGAAGACCTTCAAAATGCCCCTGCTTGAAGGCATATGACGGGACCACAGATCCCGAGGACCACCTGAGTCACTATGTCACAGCCGTGAAAGGCAACGATCTGTCAAAAGAGCAGGTACCATCCGTACTTTTGAAGAAGTTCGGCGAAACGTTAACAGGCGGGCCCCTAACGCGGTACTCAAATCTACCAGCCAAAAGAAACTCCACATTCGAGGAGATGGAGGATAAATTTGCCACCGCCCATGCAGGAGCAAGGAAGGCAGAAACACGGGTCAACGACATTTTTGCTGTACGACAGACCCAGGAGAAGGACTCAGGGAGTTCCTAGCTAGGTTCAACAGGGTCAGAATGAGCCTAACAAACATATCCGAAGGCATGACAGTCGCTACCTTTTAGAACGGGTTCAGCAGAGACGGCTCAAGGGCAACCAAGAACTGCTCAGTCGTCTCCTGAAATATTCCCCCACCACATGGGAAGAGATACACAACGCCTACTATGACGAGGTACGTGGAGATGACGACGACCTTAACGGCACAACCCCGTGGTTGACAACGGTGCGCCCAGAAATCTGAAGGGACCGATGCAGCGAGGGACGACGGGAACAAGTCCCACGCCTCAACAAGGAAAGACACCAACCATACATCATATCCTCGCATCCGCCGCCACCAAGGCACACAGACGCCTTATAGGGACATGTTGCCCCACTAAGGAGCGACAAAGGTATGCCCTCTTCATTATCTGCACATAACTTTTGTGTATCTCCTTCAGAAGTAGTGTACGCACTGGAAAAGCTGGGCAACAAAGTACAATGGCCAGCAAAGATGATGTCCGATCCCGCCACCAGAAAATCAAACGCCCTATGCGAGTTCCACCAGGAACGGGGGCACATAACAGAAGACTGCATTGGTCTCTGATAGGAGGTGGTCCGGATGCTGAACCAAGGGCTCCTGAAAGAACTGCTCAGCGACAAAGGGAAACTCAACTTCTCATGCGGGCGGGAACAACCTCACGACCCGCCAAGGCCGCCCTCACCAACACGCTCCATCAACATGATCATTGGGGATAGTAATAACTCAGCAATCAATCATGTCAAATTCACTGCCACTCATAAGTTAAAGCGAACCATCGCTCACGAACGGTATGACGACTTTGAAGATAGTATCACCTTCGATAAGTCTGATACTGACGGTTTGTGTTTTCCTCATTATGATGCCTTAGTTATTACTTTACGCATAGTACATGCCGATGTTAAAAGGATCATGGTCGATGATGGCAGCGGCACATGTATCATTCATCCAAGAGTCCATGCACTTATGGGACTTGAGGATAAGATAATTCCACGTTGCATAACACTAACTGGTTTTAATAATGCAGTGGAAAGAACCTCTGACGAGGTAACGCTGCCCGTTCTGGCAGGAGGAGTTACGATGGAAACCACCTTCCACGTGATGAACCAGGAAACAACATACACCACCATTATCGGGCGCCCATGGATACATGCCATAAGGGCCATCCCCTCAAGTTTCTATCAAGTGATCAAATTCCCAACCCCATGGGGGAGTGCACAACATACGGGGCGAGCTGCCCACCGCTCAAGAGTGCTATAAAATAGCTCAAGATTACACGCACACCAAGAAACTCAAGAGAACAAGCGCTGAAGCATAGCAATTAGCCCTGTCGGGAGTAAGGTTCGCCCAACAGAAAGCGCTATCAAAGATCCCGATGATATCGAGGCTAGCAAGGCAGCGGTCCAAGACCTCGACCCCGCATAGTTAAACAACAGCGGCCCCACAAAGAAATCTTACATAGGCCACGACCTATCTGATCCAGGTAAATATCGAGAATTTTTATCTAACCATGCAGACCTATTTGCTTTTTCACATGCAGATATGCCAGGAATTCCACGAGAAATTGCCTCCCACAAACTGAACGTCGACCCGTTACACCCGCCTGTGCGGCAGGTAAGAAGGAAATTCAACGCCGCCATCAACAAAGAGGTGAGTGAAGAAATAGACAAGCTACTGACTAATGGCTCCATCAGGGAGTCCAAATACCCGTAATGGGTCGCCAACGTCATAATCGTCAAAAAGAAAAACGGGAAGTGGCGGATGTGTGTAGATTTCACCGATCTAAACAAAGCATGTCCAAAAGACTCATTCCCGTTACCCCACATCAACCAGCTGATAGACGCAACGGCAGGACATGAGCTATTGAGCTTCCTTCATTCGTATTCCGGCTACAATCAGATCATGACGGCCGAGGAGGATTAGAAGAAAAAGACTTTCATCACTCACCAGAGGGCATACTGCTATAAGGTAATGCCCTTCGGGCTTAAGAACGCAGGGGCCACTTACCAAAGGCTGGTGACTACGATGTGCAAAGAAGAACTCGGAAAGACGATGGAGGTCTACATCGACGACATGCTAGTCAAGTCATCGAAAAAGGAAGACCACCTCACCCACCTGAAAGAAGCCTTCGAAATATTAAGGAGGTACGGTATGAAACTGAATCTCGAAAATGCGCTTTTGGCGTAGCCTTGGAAAGGTTCCTGGGTATTTTGGTATCATAAAGGGGCATCAAAGTCAACCCTGACCAGATCAAGGCTATAGAAGCCATCCCAGAAACGCTAAGCAGCAAAAAGCAAGTGAAGAAGCTGACGGGTCGGATAGCCGCCCTCTCCAAGTTCATTTCACGCTCCTCTGACATGTGTCACAAATTCTTCTGTGTATTGAAGAAATACCAGGGACTACAGTGGAATGAAGAAAGTGTAGAGACCCTAAAGAACTCGAAAGCATATTTGTCATCACCACCCCTACTAGTGAAAGCCAAACCAGGCGAGCCGCTGTTGGTATATTTGACCGTATCGGAAGTCGCAGTCAGCGCCGTCCTAGTGCGCGAAAATAAAGGTACACAATCTCCTATTTATTATATTAGCAAAATATTTGGTGGATGCCGAAACCCGGTACCCTCACATTGAGAGGCTAACACTGGCACTCGTAGTAGCTTCACGAAAGGTATGACCCTATTTCCAATACCATCCCATAAGGGTAGTAACGACCTTCCCTTTATGGAGCATCCCACACAAACCTGAACTCTTAGGGCGACTCGCCAGACGGGCCGTTGAGCTCAGCGAGCATGATATCACGTACCTTCCAAAGAACCGCCATCAAGTCGTAAGTCCTAGCTAACTTTATTGCTGACTTCAGCGCAGAAGTCCTTCCAAAGGAAGAACTCGAGGCACAACGCGCATCCTTCGAAAACAAACTATGGGTCCTTTATACGGATGGCGCCGCCAACGCACCGGGATCGGGACTGAGACTCATTCTTGAGGTCCCCACGGATGAAACAATGTTCCAGTCCATACGATGCCCATAAATGACTAGCAACGAGGCCGAGTACGAGGCCGTTATTGCAGGCATGAAACTGGCCACCAAGTATGGGGCTCGCCGAATACTCCTCCACTGCGACTCCCAACTCGTGGTAAACCAAATCACTAGGATTTACAAGAACAGATGTTGCAAAAGTATCAGACAGAAATACGCAAACTAATGGCCACATTCGACAAATGTCGCTTCGAACAAACTCCTAGAGCACGGAACATCGAAGCTGACGGACTGGCAAAGTTGGCCGCCAACACAAAAAACATCAACAAAGAAAGTATGGTCACACTCGCCCACTCAGCCATTGATCACACCAAGGTACTTTCCTTAAATCTGACTTGGGACTGACGCAACCAGTTCATATCTTGTTTGCAAGATGGGACACTACCCCCTGATAAAAAAGAGGCGAAAACGTTTCGCATACGCCCGATACTGCATGATCAACAACGACCTTTATAAAAGAACGTTCGATGGCCTCTTAGCCAAGTGATTAGGGTCGCAACAAACAAGGCCGGTACTCGAAGAAGTATATGAAGGCCATTGCGGCGCCCACACTGGCAATCGTGCCCTTGTGCGATGCATCATACGCGCCGGCTACTTGTGGCCCACCATGAAGAAAGAGGCAGCTGGATGCGAGCAATTCCAAAAGGACGCCCTAATGATACACCAACCCAGAGAACCTCTCCACTCCGTCACCTCTCCATGTCCATTCATCAAGTGGGGAATGGATATAGTCGACCCGCTACCCGTAGGACGAGGAAAGGTATGATTTTTACATATTTTAACTAACTATTTCTCCAAGTGGGTGGAAGCAGGTGCGCACGTGCAAATATCGCGAACAAGAGTTCATCACCTTCATATGGAGGAACATCATATGCGGCTTTGACATCCCCAAAGAAATCAACTACGACAACGGGCGCTAGTTCATCGGTCAGAAAACGACCGAGTTCTTCGAGAAATGGCGCATCAAAAGGATACTATCCACGCCATACCACCCCGCCGCCAATGTCCAATCAGAGTCCTCCAACAAAACAATTTTAAACATATTAAAAAAGAAACTCAAACACTCCAAGGGGCTATGGCCCCAACTACTACCTGAAGTCTAGTGGGCGCACAAAACCACACCCAAGTTCAACACCGGGGAAACCCCATACTCACTGGTTTATGGAACTGACATGGTCATACCCGTTGAAGTGGGCGAACCCAGCCTAAGGTATTCACACACCAGCGAAACAGAAAACTACATAAACAGACTCCAAGACCCTGATGAAACCGAAGAAAGAAGAGAAATGGCCCACATCAGGATGGTAGCCCAAAAAAAGCAAATCAAAAGATATTACAACAAGATGAAAAAATAAGACCACTCAAAGTAGGAGACTGCATCCTCAAAGCCAAGACATTGGCCTCAAAAGACCCAAGTGAGGGAAAACTAGGCACAAATTGGGATGGACCCTACAAAATCATGGAGGCAGCCGGGAAACGAGCATTCCAGCTAGAGACAATGGAAGGAAAGACACTCCAGAACAACTGGAACAACGCCTACCTAAAACATTTCCACTTCTAAAAGGTGTCACCTGAGTCGTACTCTTTTTCCCTTACCTGGGTTTTGTTCCAATTGGGTTTTCTCGGGAAGGTTTTTAACGAGGCGGCAAAGGGGACACCTGGAGATGTTTTGCAGCACTAGTGCATCATATCAGCCTCTCCGTGTACTCTCCAAGCCCGACATGATGGAGGGACTAGATTAGTATCATCTCCAGAAGAATAGAAAGGCTACGGCCATCTCCAGATTTATGAAAGGCTACGACCATCTCCAGATGTATAGAAAGGCTACGACCATCTCCAAATGAATGAAAAGGCTACGGCCATCTCCAAATGAATGAAAAGGCTACGGCCATCTCCAGATGTATAGAAAGGCTACGACCATCTCCAAATGAATGAAAAGGCTACGACCATCTCCAAATGAATGAAAAGGCTACGACCATCTCCAAGTGAATGAAAAGGCTACGACCACCCCCTAAGCGAATGAAAAGGATACGACCATCATGTTTACATGGCTAAGGCCATCGTTTCTATAAGGCTACGACCATCATCTTTACATGGCTAAGGCCATCACTTTAATAAGGCTACGACCATCATGTTTACATGGCTAAGGCCATCGTTTTTATAAGGCTACGACCATCATTTTTACATGGCTAAGGCCATCATTTTTACAAGGCTACGACCATCATTTTCACATTGCTACGACCATATTTTTTACATGGCTAAGGCCATCATTTTTATAAGGCTACGGCCATCATTTTTACATGTCTAAGGCCATCATTTTTATAAGGCTACGACCATCATTTTTACATGGCTACGGCCATCGTTGTTAGATGGATAAGGCCATCATTTTTATAAGGTTACAACCATCATTTCTACATGGCTAAGGCCATCGTTTTTATAAGGCTACGACCATCGTTTTTACATGGCTACGGTCATCATTTTTACATGGCTAAGGCCATCATTTTTTATAAGGCCACGGCCACCATTTTTACATGGCTACAGCCATCATTTTTACATGGCTACGACCATCATTTTTACATGGCTAAGGCCATTGTTTTTATAAGGCTACGACCATCATTTTTACATGGCTAAGGCCATCGTTTTTATAAGGCTACGACCATCATGGCTACAACCATCATTTTTACATGGCTAAGGCCATTATTTTTATAAGGCTATGACCATCATTTTTACATGGCTAAGGCCATCTTTTTTATAAGGCTACGACCATCATTTCTACATGGCTAAGGCTATCATTTTTATATAAGGTTACGGCCATCATTTTTACATGGCTAAGGCTATCATTTTTATATAAGGTTACGACCATCATTTTTACATGGCTAAGGCCATCATTTTAATAAGGCTACGACCATCTTTTCTACATGGCTAAGGCTATCATTTTTATATAAGGTTACGACCGTCATTTTTACATGGCTAAGGCTATCATTTTTATATAAGGTTACGACTATCATTTTTACATGGCTAAGGCTATCATTTTTATAAGGCTACGACCATTGTTTCTACATGGCTAAGGCCATCGTTTTTATAAAGCTTTGACCATCATTTTTACATGGCTAGGGCCATCATGTTTAAAACGACTAAGGTCGTGGAAAATTTATAAGGCTAAGGCCGTCATTTTTACATGGCTAGGGTCATTATGTTTAAACGACTAAGGTCGTTGAAAGTTTATAAGACTAAAGCCATCAATTTTATAAAGCTAACGCCATCAGTTTTTACGGCTAAGGCCGTCAAATTTTACAAGGCTACGCCCATTGTTTTACACGTCTATGGCCATCGTTTCTACAAGGCTAAAGCCATCGAGTTTTACACAGCTACGACAAACAATGCAACAACGTGCCAAAAAGAATAGAAAAGATTACCCAAAACAAAAATCATATGTCTTTATCAAAAGGGTCAACACCCATGATACAAAAATCAGTATTGATAGACATATTTACAAGGATCCTAAAGTCCTCTACTTATCCTGCCCAACCTGGCCTTCATGTGGCCCGTCCTCATTTCTAGGAGGGTACACCTTGAATATCCAAGAGCTGGACCCCAAACGATTAAAGACTGCAGAGTTGCCCCCCTCCCGGGCGGGCGATTCAAGGCTGTAGCCGGCTGCTTCACGAGCAACCCTAACCAACTGGCACTGACTCTCAACCTCCTCCTCGAACGCTCGATTAGCCGCCAAAAACTCTTCAAGCACGACCAGCCGCCAAAAACTCTTCAAGCACGACCTGCCTGGCCTCCGCATACACCCACATCTCATGTGCCTCACGAGATGCATCGACCTGAGCAAGAGCTCGCTTGAGGTCCTCAACTTCGGCCTTTTTGGCATCAAGTTCCGTCGTTAAGGCCGCGACCCGGGTTCGTAATTTCGCCTCCTCCTATGTCACAACGCGGCCGAGCTTAGATTCTTCATACTTAGCTTGAAGGAGGACCTCCATTTTCGCAGTCCGAGCAATAACGACCATGAGTTGTTCATCGACTTTCTCTAGTTCAGCCACTCGCTTCTTCAACTGCTCCTCGGATTGCACGAGGCCCTCAGGGACCACCCTAAAGTTAGGGTGCTATTTATATATATCGACCAAGGTTTGGTGCGCCTCACATGTCCTATTGTACTTTTGAACCAACCTGTTGTGCTTAGCCACCTTCTCCTTCTGGCATCGACCCCTCTCCACCTCTAATATGAGAGTCTGGAAAATAAACCAAAAATTAAGTACGAGGAAAATCACCCTCCACTAATGAAAAAGAAAGATCATCGATCAAGACAGGGGCATACCTGCAAGGCCGCACCCGCCACCCTTCGGGCCAAGTCCTTCTTGCTGAGTTCTGCCAGGGTCGCGCACTCAGCACACAAAAGTGTCATATTGATGGCTGCATCCTCTCAATTCTCCACTTGGTCTAAAGACCAGCCTTCTCTGCCCACGTCCTCTGTGGCGACCTCCGGGCCTGCCACATCCATGCTTTCGCTCCTCCTTTCTGTGGCCTACCTTTAAAGGGCATATCTCCCCGAGAGGATGTCCTCGGCCATAAAGACTGTCCTAGATTCAGGACAAGATGACTTGACCTTCCCTGTCTGACTGGCCACAGCCTTGCCGGTAAGAATTCGTCGCTTCCTCCTCTCTAATGTTTCCTCCTCTTCATGGTCCCCCTTCGTAGGATGCGGGATGAGCTCAGATGGTGTCGTTTTTGATGTGGACGTCCCTACGGGGGAAACCCCATGAATGGTCTCACGAACCACTGCCGGTATCTCTATAGGCGTCGTTTCAAGTATGACTCCCAGCACTACCTCAGATGTTATCTCTGGAGCCACCATTGACGTGACCTATTGTCTTGAGGGGGGAAAAATGCTACCCCTATACGTGCCAACTAGGATCATATCCTCCTCGAGGTTAGAGACCGCCCTAGAAGGGTCGGCCGTGGTTTTTTTCTTCTTCTACGCCTTTTTAGAGGCGTCCTGACCTACCAAAGCACGTATGAGACGGGCAAGAAAACTATGGGGAACCCCAAACCATAACAGAAGGAAAAATTAGGCAAGACCGATACCTGTTGGGCCATAGAGCCTAAGTAATTCAGGCCAGGAACGACATTCTTCTACAAACGGTATCAACGCTTGCACCCACGACCTAATGTCATCAACCCTTCGAGGAGGGCGAGCTATCACTACGTGAAAGAGAAGGGAAATTTGCAACGGTGAAAACCAGCAAGGTGAGGGTGCCGTAGTATAAGTTACGCACAGTAATACTTACATGCATCATTCCACACCTCTGGAAACCCTTCAGGGTTGGACACAAGGTGCTCGGTATGCACATAGAAAAATCTCTTCCAAAATTTGCGGTTGGCCTTGTCGTCCACTTGCGACACAAAGCTCTTCTTTCCTCGACTTCTTAACTGGAGCATCGAGCCTCTCATAAAGCTCGCATCGAACATTTGTAGGAGGTGATGAACAGTAACCTCTTTCCGAGCCTTCGCCGCATAGGTGGTAAGGACCCTACACACCTTCAATGCGTACGAAGTAAGTTGGGCCAAACACGCCCCGTACCAGCGACGGAGCTCTTCCGCCAAAGGGTAAAGAGGGAGGCTATACCCAATTCGAAAGGTGTATTCATAAAATGCACTGTACTCGGGCTTGTGCACATTAGCATAATTCATCCCGGAGGGCTGCATCTCAACATAATCAGGAATCTTATATGACTTCCTGAGAGCAGCCAAGTGAGACGACATCAGATCACTGTGTTCCTAGGGAGGGAGTTTACACTTTTTCTTAAAGTCCTTCCTTGTATCCATATCCAGTGGGAGCAAGTTACCCGTTGATAAAGGAACAAGAACTTCTTTGGCCTCCCCATCATCTGAGGATGACGAAGCCTTAGAGGGAGCATCATCCTTGGTCCTGGTATCATCATGACGATGTTTAGCCATAGCGGAAGTTATGAGAAAAAGGCACTTCTAGTCGCGAGTTCGATTCCTAAGAACGAGAGTGTCATAAAAGAAAGAGCAACGAGCACCAGAAAAAGATAAAGATAAGATTTGGGAAATACTCTCAGAAAAGTTCAAAAGATGGATCAAGTTCAACCTCCCTCTAGTTGTAAGAAAGGGTACACGGAAATCGAAAAGGCATGACTCGAAAACCTGTGCAGGAAACCCAAACGTCACGTCATGGTCTGAACTGCCTCGGGAGCAGCAGTAATGATCACGAACGTGATCGATGATGTCATCTTAAAAAGGATCCTCAAAAGGAGGTAATATGTCAACGACATAACATCTTCACATGTGAGCACGCTCTTTCCACCGGTATTCACAATAACGGCCAAATTTCTAGAAACGTTGAGCATATATATCTGTTCGTTGAAGACGTCTCTCGACTACCTCCCCAACAAATGGAAGGGCTATCTGTATTGGGAAAAGTTGGTTCCCTATGTTCCTACGCTCTCTACATACGCCCTCAGCAAAAAGAGGGGCCCGATGATGGCCGACTCAAGTAAGGCCGGCCTTGGTTAGTAGACGTACCGACTGACACGACTCACTGTGATGTTGTTTCAAGCTTTGACACTCGTACACTGAGGCCACCAACCCTTGTACTTTTCTTTGATTATTTTGAGGAAGGCCCCTTAGTATATAAAGGGGACCTTCCCTTTGTAAAGACTCATGTGTATTTTGCTATTGGAAATATACAACTCTCTCTCTATCTCTATATCAGACTCCCAATTTCTCTCTCTCTTGTGTAAAGCTCACTACTTGACTTATTGTTCTTGTATCTCGAATTATTTATACTATAATCACAGATCTCGATCATACTATACTCTCTAGTTCATATTACTCTTGATTCTGATTAACCCATATTAGTTTTAATAGTTTTAGAGCTATTTAAGTATTTGCATAACTTTTTAGCCAAACAAATATATTGCGATGTTACAAGTTAGAATTTGGAAGCTCTTGGGGTAAAAAAAAAAGGATGGTTTAGTCTTAGTGTGTGAATTCCGCTAGGTTAAAAATTTTACGTGGATTTACACTGAATCAATGGAGGTAATATACGTGTTTTTATACACAATGATTTGATGTGATTTGATGTAAATATCATGTAAATATCGGATGCAAATAAATATTTACCAATTTCAAGAAAACCAATTATCTATTATGTTGGTAATAAATTTGTTATGCATTTACCAGACAATGCTGGCGATGCAACATGGTCATAAAGGTGGTCAGAGGATTACTCTTTATCAAAAATTTTACTGTGTAAATAGATAAAATATTACGTTTTAAAGATATATAACACATATTAAACCTTTTTGTCGAAATTCTTTCACTTCTTTCAAATTTGAATACCACAAAAGAATTCCTAACTTCGCCATCAACAAGTTTATTCGAGGTGTGGGCCTATGAGGAAAGGGACGCAAGAAAAGAATACGGTAAACGATATTGTAAACCGCTTTTAAAATAATAGACGAAAATAATTTAGTATATTAATATATATATATATATATATATATATATATATATATATATATATATATATATATATATATATATATATATATATATATAAGCTTTCTATATATTATATACATAAATATACAAATTTATAAATTTTTGCGACTACGAATATAATAGTTTTGATCGCGGGTTAAAGTGATCTTTGCCCAAAAAAATGAGATTGTAGGGTGAAATTTGAATAGAGTACATATTTGAATTCGACCTATTAAGCTACAACTTTAATCAGACAAAATACTTTATCAAGCTTATATAACTCTTTGTATCACTATCGAACATGATTTGATGTGATATAGCAATTTAAGATAATAAAAAATAATAATTAAAAAAAGGTATATCAGAATCACTTGATAAGGAAATCGTAAAACAGTTTCCTCTTTTTTTAAAAGGGAAAATATAAATGCTTTAGCGAATATGAAAAGCTGGAGAAATACAGTGGAATAACTTTGTTTGAAGAAAAGGGGAAAGCACAAATATCTGTATGAGGTTTTCTGTCTTTAGTTTAATATTCTAATTAGCTGTATGTAATTTGCTTTATTTTATGGTGGAATCTATAGAAGATTAATATCAAAGTTAGGTTCCTAAATCCTAATCATTCTGCTCACCAACTTTACACGAAAGAGAATAAATAGAGAGTTTTATATGATTAGCTCTCCTCTCATTATCAATGAACAGGTTTTAGATGTCATGGCCCCTAATTTCAAAGTAACGTGAAAGAGACCCACCAATAATGTTATATTTGTTATAAATAGAACTCTAATTAAAGTGAATGTCTATCTTATAGAAGAGTTCTACTTTGAGGCTAAGTCTTTTCTCTTCCTATAAATAGAGGGGTCTTACCCCATTGTAAATCATCCCCAAAGTATCAATAAGAATACTCCTCTCTCTACTACTCTCTATATTGTTCTTGTATTATTGTTCTTGTTCTTATATTATTTCATAACACGTTATCAGCACGAGTCTCTAACCAATTGGAAAAACTTCTTATTTCTCGAAGAATCAATGGTCATGTATCCTCAAGTGTGGTCTTGAAGGCTACTGCAGGAATTGGAGGTAGCTAGTGCATTAGGACTGTTGGCACCAGTAAGATGAATGTGGTTGGGAGTATGGGTATGACCTACAAGTCAAGCATCCACGGCAACCAAAGGTGTTGTACAGAATTCACAAGTTACACAAAGGAGAATAAACGAAGCAGTGAGAACGCAAAGTCTAGCGATTTGACGAATTTCTATACGGAAAAATAGAAGAGATGGTATCATCATAAAGTAATGCAACGGGATGGAAACCCAAGAGGTATATTTGATATCACAACATTTATTGGTATACCTTAAAGGTAAGTATTTTAATTTTCTCTTTCAAATTCTTGAAATTCTACGATTTGATTTCATATACAAATAAAGACAACAAAGTTTGATTATAACTCTAATGGAGTTTGTAAGAAATTACACTCACATGAAGTGGTAAAATTTCTATGCCTTGCCATGATCAAATTCATGTATGATTGTGGGCAAAGAATTAAAAAATCCGTCCAATTGAATTTGTTCCATTCCCTTTAGAGAATGGGGTAGCAGTATGTGATAAGTCTGAAAGAAGACAAAATCCGTCCAATTGAATTTGCTCCATTCCCTTTAGAGAATGTGGTAGCAGTATGTGATAAGTCTGAAAGAAGACAAAATTATTACCATGAAGGTATCAATGAATGTGGACGAGGCAATAGACGGAATTATTATCGTCATCATTGTGATAATGAGAATAATAAAGATTCTCAAAATAATCTTGCACTTTATGAAAGTAATATTTGACATGAGATTGTATATAACACATACAGATGATTATAATCCATTCCCTGAAGTGAATGTGATAATAAAGCCCGTAAGTATGAACACGCTCTTGATGTAATTTTGTTTCATGTCTGACATTATGAAAAGAAATTTCGTTGCCCTTGAAATCTTGGGCAAGAACTATATGACATGGGTGTTGGATGCTGAAATCCATTTGGATGCAATGGGTCTTGGAGACGCCATTAAAGACAGAAATAATGCATCCACCCAAGACTATGCTAAGGCCTTGATTTTCTTGCGCCATCACCTTAATGAAGGTTTGAAAATTGAATATATCACAGTCAAAGATCCACCTATCTTGTGGAATGGCTTAAAGGAGAGATATGACAACCTGAAGTTGGTCACTCTGCCACAAGCACGATGCGATGAGAATCCAAAAGCAAATAGTTCATAAACTATATATTATCGTTGCGGTGGAAAAGGGCACTGGGCGAAAATTTGCCGTGTACCAAGACACTTGGTTGAGCTTTATCAAGCATCTCTAAAAGGTAAATGCCCTGAAACCAATTCTGTCTCTAACGACAATTTTGACATCACCCACCTGGATGTGGCAGAATTCTTTGAGCACCCTGAGGGGAAAATAGACCACTTAATCGGTGATGGATCTGTGATGAAGGAAGATGGAATTGTTTGATTTTATTTGTATTAGTTAGTGAATAAACTAATAGTCATTAGTATCAGCTCGTATTAGTTAGTTTATGATATAATGTTAGTATTAGTTCTTTAGAATGTTTCAATATGCTTAAATTTCAAAGATATTTTTATTTTTCAGTAGAGTTAATCGACTAACCTAACAGTTAGTCGATTATCTAATATTTCGCATTAAAACTGCAAAACAATCGATTATGTATGTTTAACAATCGATTATATTAAGATAGTGTGATCTGAAGTTTTTCAAAATAGCAAATAATCGATTATGTATGTTTAACAATCGATTATATTAAGACAGTGTGATCTGATGTTTTTCAAAATAGCAAATAATCGATTATGTATGTTTAACAATCGATTATATTAAGACAGTATGATCTGAATTTTTTCAAAATAGCAAATAATCGATTATGTATGTTTAACAATCGATTATATTAAGACAGTGTGATCTGAAGTTTTTCAAAATAGCAAATAATCGATTGTGTATGTTTAACAATCGATTACATTGAGACAGTGCTTAAACTGAAATTTTCAAACTGCAAAGTAATCGATTATGGAAAACATATAATCGACTATCTGATTTAGTTAGTCAACTAACCTCAGCAGATTTTGAAAATATTGTTTAAATGTGAAACAAACGGATTGAATTTGTTTATTCTCATGTTCATGTATTTTCTTTTGTATGTCAAACCATGGGAAAGCAAATATGGATATCTCACAAAGCAAACTTGGATCAAATATTTGTTTAGTTGATTCATGTACTACACATACGATACTCAAAGAAAAGAAATATTTCTCTCAACTAAGTATGTGTAAGGCAGATGTTACTACAATCTCTGGTAGTAGTAAATTGATTGAAGGCTCCGGAAGAGCAACTATAACTCTGCCTAGAGGAACAATGTTTATCATAGAGAATACAATGTTCTCCTCCAAGTCTAAGAGAAACTTGTTGAGTTTTAAAGATATCATTCAAAATGGATATCAGAGACAATACATGAGTATAATCTTGAATACCTCATTTACTCATGAAAATGAGGCTGCCCACTTCGGTTTGGGGTCACGCCATTTTGTATGCAGCAATGCTAGTTCCTCTCTGACTGACGAATTATCACAAATATTCCCCGTTGCAATTAGTTTTGGGTCATGAACCTAATATATCCCACTTAAGAATTTGTGGATGTGCAGTATATGTGCCTGTAGCACCGCCATATTACACCAAAATGGGTTTGTAAAGAAGGTTAGGAATATATGTTGAGTTTGAATCGCCCTCCATTATTCGCTACCTCGAAACATTGACAGGGGATTTGTTCACTGCACGATTTGCAGACTATCAATTCGATGAGACACTTTTCCCAAAATTAGGGGGAGAAGTTGGTGAAACCAAACGGGAAATTTTGTGGAAAAATACATCATTATCTCATCTTGATCCACCTACCTCTATTTGTGAAAAAGAGGTGCAAAATATTATCCATTTGCAAAGAATAGCAAATCGAATGCCAGACGCATTGGTATTGAATATACCACACTCACCCCTAGAAGGAGGTTTGAGATGATATATGAAAATAATGTCATTGTTATGGCATGAATGATCGTTGGTCACGTACCTATTGTACGCGAAAATATTTTGGAAATATGACTATTAAAGGACAACGATAATGCAAGAAACATATCTTGCATATAATTTTGACCATGACCATAATGGTATAACTTTCTCTTTAAAAGAGATATTCACCACATGGATGTTGATGAATTTGTGGTAGTACAAAATTAATTGAAAGCTCTAGAAGAGCCAATTATTACTATGTTGGAGAAACACAATTGATTACCAATAAGGTATTGTGTTGTAGTAAGTCTCAAAGAAACTTATTCAGTTTCCAAAGTATATGCGAAAGCGATTGATTATATTGAGACTATAAATAAAGGAAAGATTTGATATCTTCTATTACTACAACTTGTAGCGGGATAATCTGTTTGTGAAAAACTACCCGCTTTATTCTCTAGTTTGTACTACACAAGAATACCACAATAAAGTGGACGTTTATTGATATAAAAACCCATATCATAATAAACTTGAAGTTTATTGATAATTGCACATGTCATGGTGTAAATTTGAAGTTTATCAATATTGATAATTTATTCAGTTGGTATTCGGGTTAGCCATATCATTTTAAGTATGATGTGCAGTAATAGAGAATTCACCTGGGTAAATATTAAAGAACTAGAAAGTTCTTTACGAATTCTCTTGTATTACTTGTTCTCATTGATTAATTGACCAACTAAAGAGTTCGGGTTGAATCCCATAAATTCTGGAAATATCAAAGGTGAATATGGGCTCATTCACCTGCCATGTATACCACATATGATGCAGCTATGATATGGTTACATGTGCGATTGTTATAAACCCGCAGCCTGGCCGGTGCTTGCGAGGTAAATTGCTCAGTAATATAACTTCGAGCATAATTTTCAGATTTTCTATTCAAGATAGTTCATCTTGATAAGTTGGTTATATCATAGTTGGTTTAGCAAGATAATTATTGAGTGCCTCCACTTAATAGCTAAACTGTTTCTTATGAGAACAAAGTTATATATATCAGTTTGATATACGTTGTATATGAGAGTATATTATATTCTCCCCTCACAAGTGGTTCAGGGTTAGGAACCAAATAATTTCATCTTATCATTATTGATGTGCGGTGTATATTTTCATTAACACCATAATGCACAAAGATGGACTCTCAAAGTTGAGGAAACAAGTTAGCTTTTCTAACATGAGGGGGAGACATGATAAACAGTTGAGAAAAGGTTACATGGGATGAATTATCATTTGTATATATAGATCCTCGAATATCATAATATGAACCTAAAGTTCATAAAAAGAATAATTCAATTGCAACATATTGCAAAGCATGTTATACGCATTTGCTGACCCAAAGAAAGTAACTGTATTCTCACTGCAAATGCTCATATTAAGTCCCAGAAGGACAAAGTCTTTGATAAGCTTAAAGCGTATAGACAAATCGGTTTAAAAAAGAACTTCTTAATAAAGAAGATGAGCAAATGATCAATGTGATCATAATAAGGAGGCAAGTGATCTAGAAGATCACATGACATAACACTTCATAAAATCTCATGAGAGATTCAGGTACCTGAATATATGAATAAAGAGATCTCCATGTTATGTCTTTATGAAAATTTATTGGAACCGATATAAATTGTTCGTCGACGACATCTATGATAGCGCTAAATATCGATGAGGATCTTATGTTTGTCGAATACAAACAAAAATATTGGCTAAATGGAAGAGATACAATTCAAGCAGAATTGATTCCATATGAAAGACATGTAGTTTTGGACATGTAGTTCAAATACTTAAAAGTATAAAGTCAATGGTATGTGTAATCAGTTTTCGATATCTTATTTGTTTAGCATGACATGAAAACTTGATATGCATCTAAAGTCTATTATATGGCTTATATGACTTAACTTATATGTCAATCCATGGAAGATTGAAGTTGCTTGAAGCATATACAATTCTTGGTCCTGAAGTACCATATCCTAAGTGCAACTTGTGTACATATGTATCTTGCTATAACTATAAGCATGATGGCATCGAGAATACCTCTATGGAGATATTGAAGAGTCATTCCACGACATTATATGAAGATGTTCATATCTATCAAGAATGATAATTTCAAGGTGCGGAATATTTATTCAAACCAATATGGCTGATTTATTTATCAAATCTCTACAAAAGATTATTTTGAAGATGGTGCACAAGATTGGAATACAAATGCTCACGGATGTGAATTGATGCTCTTTTCAGGGGGAGTTAATGCGCGTTGCACTCTTTTTCCCTTACAAGGTTTTGTCCCACTGGGTTTCCCTTGCAAGGTTTTTAACGAGGCAACCAATAGGCGCATATTCAAACATGTGTACTCTTTTTCCTTTTCTTTAATTTTTTCCCATTGGGTTTTATTTTAATTAAGGTTTTAACGAGGCACAATATTGAATAGACATTCAAGGGGGAGTGTTATAAATAGAACTCTAATTAGAGTGAATGTCTATCTTATAAAAGAGTTCTACTTTGAGGCTAAGTCTTTTCTCTTCCTATAAATAGAGGGGTCTTACCCCATTGTAAATCATCTCCAAAGTATCAATAAGAATACTCCTCTCTCTACTTCTCTCTATATTGTTCTTGTATTATTGTTCTTGTTCTTATATTATTTCATAACAATATTAAGATTTTTCTTATTAAAAAGGCAATGTGGTGCACAATATTTCGCATTCACGCAGAGTTTCAGGAAACCCCGCATCCAAGGAATATGATATTTATAACTTACGCTAATACAAGTATTATCTACTGCTTTTACGGCTCAGACCCCTAACCTATATAAATCAAACGGTACCATTGCTCCAAAAAGAGTTCTATACTATCCATGAATTTTAATAATGTGATACCGTGTTAGTTACCATTCTACCAATTACTAATTAATATTAATCAAGAAATTATCTGTAATCACTATTAATAAGTAACTTTATTATGTAAATATTAGTTTTTTAATGAACGTAAAATTTAAACAAATTGGATTATATCACAGTGCAAGTTGTTTCTCCAACCCTAAGATTCGTGGTGGGTTTTAATAACTTTTTTCTCTAAATTCTAATTCTGCCTACCAGACAAGTGAGGCTTGCTCAGTTGGTAAGCATCTCCACCTACGACCGTTAGGTTCTGGAATCGAGTTATACTGATGGGGAAGTGTAAAAATACTATAGATCCTCACAATTTGGGTGGGTTAAAAAAAATTCTCCCTAGATATATATGCTAGTACGTTTCTTTAAAAAAAATAGAGGAGAACTGTGGAGGGAAAGAGGTTTTATTTTAGGGTTTTGGGGAGGTTGGGTGGTGGGGTGGGGTGGGGGTGGGGGTTAAAAAGAACTACATGCTTAACAAAAGCCGCTATGTTTGAGAAACTTTAATCTTTGTTTGGAAAATCGGATATCAAGAAAGTCAGTTGAAAAATGTGCTGATTGAGAAAGTTAAAATGAGTTAAGAAGATGAAGATTAGTTTCATGAATGCATTTGTTTAAAAAGGAAAATGTAAGTTTAAATTAGAAATAATTATTCCCCTTCAAATTGTCTATACTTTTTAAATGATTTCATTTGGAGAACTAGTTTACTTGACCGAGTTTTTGACTATTTCGCATTTTACTTACCAATAAATAAATTAAAACTTTCTCTATATTCTAATGGCACGAAATGGTACCAAAGATTATGCATTCAGTATTTCTCTTCTGAAATTATAGCCCAGAATACGAGTCATATTCAAAACAACAGCTTTAAGTGTTTGCCCCAGGGCACAAACGTAATGTCGCGTCCTTAGTCTTAACTAAGCGCACGTATAACATTTGATAATTTATTTATTATTTTACTATGTCAAGTCAGCTTAAATTACTATACTTAAAACCGTTAAAGGAATATTAGATAAGAAAAGTTGAGAGAAATTTGCCAAAGGAAATTTTTTATTATAGAGAACTTGATTGTTTTACTGGTGAGTTCATATGAATATCCTCATTTATATACTTATCTTTTACGGGCCAAAAAGTAAATAAAAATTACAGAAAAGAGCTAAATATATTCCTCTACTTTCAAATATTGTTTACTTGTATCCTTCGTTATACTATTGATCTAACCATACCCCTACTGATGTAAAAGAATAATCTATGTTAAATTTTACTAAATTTGGCCAAGATCATGTTTTAGAGCTCAAGTCTAAATAGATGGACTTAATTTCAAAAAGCGCAAGAACTTCATGAAGCTCAAGATTGAGTTCAAGAAGCCAAGATTCTTTCCTTCTTAAAATAAGATTTATCTTATTCCTTTTAGAATAAGGATTTTCTTTTTAGTAGGATTCTAGTTTCTTTTCCTTGTAGAATAGTGATTTTACTTTCCTTGTTTTTAGTTATTTTATTTCCTTATTAGAATAGGAATTGTAGTTATAAAAGAAGAGACCCTAGGCCTATATAAAGGGTTCTCATGACTTTTTAGAGAGAATTCACGTTTTTGAGGTTTGCCCTAGTTTTACAATAGAGTGTTTTTCTCTATTTGGTCTTCTTTATCCTTGTTTTTGGTTCCAAGCAAGGTGGTGATAGTCTTAATCTTTTTTTCAATTGCGTGTGGTGTTTCTTTATCACATTAATTGATTCGAAGTGGTGACATTAGGAATCTTATAGTTCTTGATAATTCCCTTTTTTTTTTATCTAAATTCCTTTTTTGTTATCATATAATTATAACTTTCCTTGAATGGGTATATCATCAATATTTACTTGTTTTGAACAAGTAAATAGTATTTCTTATAGTTCAGATCGTCATCTTTCACCTTGTTTTTAAATCATCAGATTCCGAATCCTAAAACTTGAGATACGTTATTTTCTTGAAACCAGGCCACAAATCACGTTTTCGATTCAAGATCTTGATCCTGGTCAGTTGGTTCTTTGTTAACTCGAAGAATCACATCACCTACCGTCATACTATTGGGTTATCTATACTCGTATTGTCATACTTTGAAACAAAAATACCCCTATTTTTGGATTGAGTGCCACATGGCAACACAAGATTAAAACGACCAATTCTTTTTTTTACTCGATTCGTTTTTAAAAAAACCCACAACCCGACCCCTATTTTCATTTTTTCCAGTTTTTTTTTAAATTTCAGTATAGAAAAACTACAATATTTGTTAAAATTTTTCTTTTTCGTTTTTACAAATTTATTTTTCCAGTTTTACAAAATAAAATTCTTTTAAAAAATTGGAAAAATAAAAAAATAATTTTTCAAAAGCAAAAAAAATTAATTGAAAATAAAATTTTCACTTTTTTAAAAAACAAAAATATTTTGTTAAATTTTTTTTTTCAATTTTTAAAAGAAAATAGTTTGGTAAAAATGAATTTTTTTTCCTGTTTTTACAAAAAAAACAATTTTTTCAAGTTTGTTTTTTCAGATTTTACAAAAAGAAAATCTTTACAAAACTGAAAAAGTAAAACTAAAATATTATTTTTGCAATTTTTTTAAGTTTTACAAAAACAATTCTTTAAAAACTGAAAATAAAAATATGGTTCGAGTTGTGGATATTTTGTAAAACGGATTGGGTAAAAAAAGGATCATTTAATCTGGTGCTGCCACGTGGCACTCCATCCAAAATAGTGGTATTTTTGTTCCAAAGTATGACGGTAGGGGTATGGATTGTCCAATAGTATAATGAATGGTACAAGTAAACAATATTTGAAAATAGAGGGGTATATTTGATCCTTTTCCGTAAAAATTATTACACAAGTTCCTTATTATTTACAAGTAATTCCCCTCTTTAGAATTATCTACATAGCTTGATTCCTCCAAGGATTTTCCTTGCAGTTCCATAGGATTTTAAGGACTTCCTAAGGAAACTTCTACATTTGTAAATCTTCATACAAGTGCTAGCCTCTTTTTTATGTAAGCTTTTCATATGGCAAAAATATATGTCAAGTGACATACGTAGCATGATGGTGTGGTGGGTCATGACACTCTCCACACCCACTTGTGTGCCACCCTTAGCACAAAGAACCGACACGTATGCGCGTGCCTCACCTTGGCGTTTCCGGAGATCTTTGTCCATTAGCCATGATGACCTATGAAGCGGTTGGCCTTCCCATGTCACAAGGTGCTGGTCATCCTTTTTCTTTCCCTATTTTCACTTTGGACGACCAACAATGATGGCCTCCATCCTCTGTTCATCCGATGCCTCTCCTTTCTCTTGGCCTGAATCTCACCCTCGACTCAACCAAGTCTAGCAACTTCTCAAGTATCGGGTCCATATTTCCACTCCCTATTTGGCTGCCCACCGTGGTCCTAGCCTTGATAGCAAGCTTGACCTCTCTGCTTGGTGCATTGTCTAAGTCCGATAATATGCCATCAGTTTGGAATTCGCTATTATTTCTTACTATGTCCGCCCAAATTTTCTTGTTGCCACCATGCTATATTTACAAGGCTCCAAGATAGGCCTTGGAATCCTCTATTACCACCTTAATTAGATTTGTACCGCATCGCCACAATGTAAGCGGACTCTTTTGTGTCACCCTCTTTTGTCTGCGTAAATTATCCGACTATTGCTGCAAGCTTCCCCAACTCTGGACATTCCCTCGCCCGATGTGGCCCTTTACAAAAGTAGCACCCTTCCTTAGGCACACACTCGCCGCTATTGCCTTTGGACCATTGTCCGTTATGTAATGGCCCCTTGGAATGGCCTTCGTATGCCTCGGCTATACCTTTCATGATTTCTTTTTCATGATCTCCTCCACCCCACACGATGTTGGCCCCTTTGGACTTGGCAAGCTCCATCTTGAAGTCAACTAACGACTCGGCTACAGCTTTAGCGTCATTCATATTGGCTACTTGATATCTTCTTGACTCCTATTTTCCCCAAATTTTCAACCCATCCATGAAGTAGAAGAGGGAATCCTCCTCGGACAATGCTGAGATTTGCAGCATCAAGGTAGTGAACTCTCATACATACTCCTGAATTGTGACCGTCTGCCGGAGCTACCTTAGCTTCCGCCTAGCCTCATACATCACATTCACCGTGTAGAATTGTTTCTTCAAATCCTTCTTGAACTGCTCCTATGTCTCAATATTGCATAGACCTTTCTCCAAGTATACACCACAATGCGGTAATCTTTGGGAGATACAACACAACAATGTTGATTTTAGCCTCATCATATCACACTTTGTCGTGCTTAAAGTAGTTCTCCAAGTGCCAAAGGAAGTTATCTATTTCATGTGTGTTACGAACCCCTTTGAATATTGGTGGTTTGGGAGCCTCGATCTTAGTCTCCCACATCAAAATAATATTGCTAGCTCCGTCGGTAATGCTAGCATCGACCAGCTCCTCGAATGACTCTATCTTATCCTTCAAAGCATCGATAGTACTCAATACCTCCATGAGTCTGCATAGCAAGGAAGTGATGGTTTGACTTAGCTCCATCTTAGTCTGTGTAACGTCTCTCCAAGTCATTTTGGATACTCTCAATATCCTCAAACTCCTCAAGAGCGCTAAGGGAGCCCTCCACCTTCCTCAAGCATTGGCTAAAGACCTCTACAAGGTCCATCCCCGTGTTTATCTTCATCACCCACTCAATACCGAGCGAGACATCCTCGAGTAGGGACTCTACTTCATCTTCGCTCGCCTCAATGGAGTATAATTATTGGGATGTAAGCCTCTCATTTGACATAACCTCGGACGGCACCTCCTGGCTCTTATTGGTGACATTTCTCTTTTCTTTACGGCTATTCTTTCTAGCAACATCCTGGATGACATTGGCGTGGCTGTTGGGAGTGTTAATTTCTTTGTCATCGCCATTCTCTTAGTTGCAAACTTTACTCTGATACCACATTGCCACGTCCTTAATATTGAACAAAGCGCACGTGAAACACTTCAAAACTTTCTCAAGACCTTGCTATGCCAAGTTAGCCAAAAGTACTACACTTAAGATCGTTAACGAAATGTTAGGCAAGAAAAACCAAGAAATTTGCCAAATGAAATTTTTTTTGTACAAAATTTGATTGTTTTACTTGGCGAGTTACATATGGATATCGCCCTTAATGTACTTGTTCTTAGGGGCTAGTGAGTAAACAAAAATTATTACACAAATCTGTTATTATTTACAAGTAAGTACCCTCTCTAGAATTCTCTGCATAACTAGAATCTTTCAAGGACTTCCCTGCAAATTCCATAGGGTTCTAGGGTCTTCCTAGGAAAACCTCTATATTTTTGTTAAACCTTCCTACAAGTGCTAGCTTCTTTCCTAAGTAAGCTTTCTATATGGAAAAATTATATGCCAAGTGGAAACTACGTGACATGATGATGTGGCGGGTCAAACCAGAAAGTCAGAAACGAAAAAAATATTTTGTGTCCTTGTCCGATTTAATTTCTTCACTATTTTCCAAAATATTTGTGAATTAATTTCTCGCACAATAGAGCAAAAAGCTATACTGCAATGGCGACATTAAAAATTAGAAAATTTTGGCAAATGCAAATGGCGGAGCAAATCACACATTGAACACTTAATTTTGCTTTTGCTTTTAGATGATACACTTTCCTTATTAGCTCGTTTAAAAAAGAATGAAACATTTCTATAGTTAAAAATAATTCAACTTTGAACTTTTCATTTTACCCATTTTACCTTTAATGAAAAGATTTTAATCTTTTACCCCTTAAGCTTTTAAGACCACAGGTTTCAAAAGTCTCCCTCGGTTTTCCTAAACTCTGTGTCGAAACAAACTGTTTCATCTAAGTTGAAATGGAGGGAGTATTATCTTCAACGAAAACTTAGTTGAAACTCTAACTTTTCATTTACCCATTATCTTTAATGAAAAGCTTTTATAATCATACAAATATTATGGTCCCACAAATCTTTTACCCCTTAAGTTTTTAAGGCCACAAGTTTTTAAAGACTCGCTCTTTTTTCTTAAACTCTGCACTAAATCAAATTGTTTCATCTAAATTGAAATGGAGGGAGTATTATCTAATCAAATCAATTGACCTAATTCAAATTCAAAGTCGAATCCAAGTCGACGGCGATGGAACGAGACTTATTTTCTTTTTAAATCTTTAAGAGCTAGAAGAATTGTTTCTATATATAAGAACAATAATCTTCCCCTACATTTTGAATAAGGGATAAAGGTTTTTTTTGTAAAAATGAATCATTTCAAATATTCTCTCCATCTCTCGTTCATACAATACTTAAAACCAACAGTTTTAGCACTATTAATTTATTTTAAAAATAAATCAAAATATATTAAAATTGTTAACAATTACAAAAATTGATTTGACTATCTAAGCATAAATATACATCATAACATTTTCTACATTAGCCAAATTCTCTATATTATAAGCGATAGAAAGATTTTTTTTTTTTTAAATTGATCTATAGCAAGCTTGATTAAACGTTATTGAGGCATATTTGGTTGATAGTTAAATGCGTGCTAATAGGTTATATGTTTGAATCTTCCCAAGAGTAAGGTGAGAAGCTTTTGGAGGAAACGATACCGGGGGTCTATTTGAAAATGACATCTTTATTTCAGGGTTTGATAAAGTTTGTGTACACACTACTTTTCTCAGACCCTATTAAGTAAGATTATACTGAATTGATATTGTTGTTATTAAATGCGTGAACCGTGCGGGGAAAGAAAACTGAGATGTCAGTTCCATCTCCTCGAGACTGGTTCTAATTTTATAATTTCGATTCTTAATTAGCAAACATTTTAATTTTATTTGACCTCATTACATACACGTTGATAGTTTAAAGAATAAAGTTAAAATAATTTAATTATAATAAAAGAAGAGGACGACATTGCCATTAAACGCCTTATATACCTGAATTACTGATTAAAAAAAAGAGCAGGCCCACTTCAAAATAATGTTGATAAGACGTCAGGTCATGTTATTAATTAGGCCCATAAGGGATGGGAACATGGTCAACTTTAATAGTATCACTTAGTAATTCAAAAATAGCATATTGACGAGCGGTCATTTAAAAATATTTACAATTTTAAAATTAATTGAAATTTAGTTACTTTTTATGTAAAAATAAATTTAAAAAAAGAATATTGTTTAAAATCTAGAAAATACTTTAGCATAATATATTGGAATTCTAGTATAATATACGGGAACTTCAGTGTAATCAAGCATAAGTATACTAGAACTCTAGTATATTTTATTAGAGTTAAAGTATAAAATACTAGACTTCCAGCATAATATGCTGGAGTTCCAGTATATATAGCGGTCCAGCATAATATGTTGGAAGTTCATACACTTGTGCTCCAATCTCCACTATATCATGCTGGAACTTTCCGTATGTTCGAGTTCCAATATAATATGCTGGAAGTTCATAAATATGTGCACCATTCTCCAGTATATTATGCTGGAACTTTTCACGTGTTGGAGTTCCAGCATAATATGCTGGAAGTTCATACACATGTGCACCAATCTCAGGTATATTTGGTGGAACTTTCCGTGTTGCAGAAAAATAGTGGCTATTTTTCAATGACTTTGCAAAAGCTGACTATTTTTGAATGACCAGTTAGAAAACTAGCTCACCCGTACTATTTTTACAGTATAATAGTAAAATTTTTACAGGAGGTCCTATTTGGTTGCCCATATTTAACTTGTACCCATTTAAAAAAAAAATTAATTAGTACCCAAAGCATTGACAACTTTAAAAGTCTTACTTATTTTTCCTAAAATAGTTGAAAAATACGGTTGGTCTTGGTTCTCCTATAATAATGGTATAATAAGTGCACAGGTAGCCAATTTCAAGGTCACTATTTAAGGTGTATGGGTCAAAATTAGACTCACGATCAATAGTGTGTCCAAATACCTCTTAAGTTCATTTGGGTTAATGAAAAGTATAACTATCGACCGACCAAAGTATTCCAAGGCCATTCCATCTAACTAGCAAGTAGCGGGGCCACGGCCTATTTGCTGTCAACAGACGTCCTCTCGATGCAGCCACGACCGCTTATTGCCAACTGGCAAGATCCACATCTACAAATACTATGAGAGAGAACCCTAAAAAGGGGGTCTGTTTCTTCTCTCTCTTCATACCTACTACCAAGAGAAGAGAATACACATCATTGTAAGGCTCTGAACCTCTCCATCAATATGATTAATAAAAGATCTTCACCCTCTTCCCCTTAATCATTAACTGTTGTCTCTTGCATTTTATCCGATTGATTTATTGATTTATTACGATCTGCTATGATTGGCCCTCCGTCGATTTTAATTGATTTACTCTTAATAAGTGTATGAGAACTTTGAGCTAAACAATTTGGCGCCGCCTGTGGGATTTCATAGCAGAATCGCATAGTTTATCCTTTGGCCAAAAAAGGAAAGAAAGCAACCCAGCTCGAGCAAGCCAAAATAGCATTTCGGATCCAAAGAAGTCAACAGCCTCGAGACGAGCTTGCTTCCACATCCCGTGTCGCCGAGCAAAGGAAAGAAGAAGAAGAAGTAGATCCCCCTTTCCTATGGGAAAAATGCGCATAAGGTACCTCACCCCCCTTTTTCACACGGGATCCTACCAAAAAGGAGGAAAGCACAAAGCATCTTTAACCAAGATCTGTAGCGGGGTGAGCTGCGCGAACCAATCGAGAAAGGCACAAGCACGAGTTAGGCAAGATCTGAAACCAGAAGAAAATCCTAGCGCCCAACACGAAGCGGGTTATGTGGAAAATAAAAGTTCAACTACGGTTGAACGACAGTTCAGGCTACGTGCCTTCACCCAAAAGTTCAACTACGGTTGAACTTGGACTCAGGCTATGCGCCTTCAACTTCAGAAATTACAAAGGTCCAACTACGGTTGAACGGCAGCTCAGGCTACGTGCCTTAACCCAAAGGTTCAACTACGATTGAACTAGGACTCAGGCTATGCGCCTTCGACTTCAACTGCAAAGGTTTAACAACGGTTGAACTGGGACACAGGTTATGCGCCTTCGACTTCAGAAATTACAAAGGTTCAACTACGGTTGAACGGCAGCTCAGGCTACGTGCCTTCACCCAAAGGTTCAACTACGTTGAACTGGGACTCAGGCAATGCGCCTTGGACTTTAAAAATTGCAAAGTTTTAAATACGGTTGAACTGGGACTCATGCTATGCGCCTTCGACTTCAGAAATTACAAAGGTTCAACTACGGTTGAACGGCAGCTCAGGCTACGTGCCTTCACCTAAAGGTTCAACTACGGCTGAACTGGGACTCAGGCTATGCGCCTTCGACTTCAGAAATTACAAAGGTTCAACTACAGTTGAACAACAGCTCATGCTACGTGCCTTCACCTAAAAGTTCAACTACGGTTGAACAGGGACTCAGGTTATGCGCCTCTGACTTCAGAAATTGCAAAGGTTCAACTACTGTTGAACTGGGACTTAGTATATGCGCCTTCGACTTCAAAAAATTGCAAAGGTTCAACAACGTTTGAACTGGGACTCAGGCTATGTGCATTCGACTTCAAAAATTACAAAGGTTCAACTACGGTTGAACGGCAGCTCATGCTACATGCCTTCAGCCAAAAGTTCAACTACAGTTGAACTGGGACTCAGGCTATGCGCCTTCGACTTCAAAAAATTGCAAAGGTTCAACTACAGTTGAACTGGGACTCAGGCTATGCGCCTTCGACTTTAGAAATTACAAAGGTTCAACTACGGTTGAACGACAGCTCAGACTACGTGCCTTCACCCAAAAGGTCAACTATGATTTAACTGGGACTCAGGCTATGCGCCTTCGACTTCAAAAATTGCAAAGGTTCAACTACGGTTGAACTGGGACCTAGGCTATGCGTCTTCGACTTCAAAAATTACAAAGGTTCAACTACGGTTGTACGGCAGCTCAGGCTATGTGCCTTCACCCAAAAGTTCAAATACAGTTGAACTGGGATGCAGGCTATGCGCCTTCGGCTTCAAAAAAAATTGCAAAGGTTCAACTACGGTTGAATGGGATTCAGGCCATGTGCCTTAGACTTCACAAATTACAAAAATTCAACTACGGTCGAACTACGGCGCAAGCTACGCACCTTCTTCACAAAAGCCAAAAACTCAACCACGGACAAATCAAAGAAAAAAACACACGTCCCCGTGGCCATGAGCCGGGCCACAATTTTGCAAAACCAAGCACTCCCACCATTCAAGTAAGTATAACTGACTCAAAGCTAAAATTTCGACGCATGTAGAGTTTGGCCTAAGTCGAACTACAAGGATGTGCTTTTCATAACCACTACCAGCAGTCCGACTGAGCGCGAACTGGGACTAAGGCCATATGCCACCACTGCCCAAACATGGCTACAACCCACTCCCACTAAGTGAAGGAAGGTGACGACCAAAAGCATCTATCTGTGGCCAAAGCTATCTACGCCAATTTTCCCTTAAGGCAAGGAGTCAATTCGATAATGGTTGAAACTCCCTAACCGGTCGAAATCACTAACATGCACGTTAGAGAAACTCTAGGGAAAGGACCTCTCAAACGAACACAAAGAATAAACACACGAAAACAATACAAAACAGAAAGAAAGAACACCACATATATTTACAATATTCACAAGGGGTTACCCCAAATTACATCGGCCCAAGCCAGCAACAAAGAAAAAAATGATAAAAAAAAGAAAATTGAAAACTAAACAAATATTAAGAACTTTATTATTTTACTCGGCGCCACCAGCGCCCTCTTCAACATTGTCAGCGCCCTAGGAGCCATCATGACCCCCGAGCGTGGACGGATCAAAACGGCAGTCGAGCGGGCTTCATGAGCCTTCTGGCGTGCCTCTTCATACGTAGCCTCATGCACAAGCCGGCTTCCCACAATCGCCTATAAACGTCAAGCTAGGCCTCGGCGTACGTCCAAAGCTCACGAGCAGGACCGAAAGAAGCGGCCTGATTCCTCATGTGCTGGTTCATAGCCTCCAAGGTAGCAAGCTGGTCCGCCGCGGTGCGGGCGTCGTTCTCACAAACTACAATGCGCCCCTCCAATGCTCTCTCTCGAAAATTAGCAGCGGCCCTCTCCAGCCCGCGTTATCTTTCATGGGTGCGGTTGGTCGCCTGCAATTCTTCGACCCTCGCCAGGGCGTCCTCTACTTGCTTCCTCAAAGTAGTATTCTCCATATCTAAGGTGGCAACCTGCCAAGTCAAAGCCTCAACGACCTGTGCTGCGTAGCCCAGGTTTGGCGCTCTCTCTTAGAGGCCGCCCTCCTTTCAGCGTCCATCTCCTCGTTTCTTTGGCGGAGCTGCCTTTCAAGAGTGTTTACCTTGTTAAGGGTCTGCTGCATATGAAGCTCCCGCCTCGCCAACTCTTCTACAAGCTCCCGGTTCGACGGGTCGTTCCTTAATTGTTCTCGCAGGTCACGATACCGGTTCCGGAAGCGGTGGTATTTCTTCAGCAACCGCACAAAGACCGACGAGCGAACGTTGGCCCGTCGAATACTCTCCACCTCCTAGAAGAATGAATGCAGCAGGCAGGACAACAGTTAATACGAGAAGATACATTAAAGAAAGAGATAGACTAAGACATCACACGTACCTTTATACTCCGAGCGACCACTTCGCCCGTCAACCCGACGTCTTAGATGCCCCTCAAGGACGTTCTCTCCGCCTCCGAGCAGAGAACCCCGAACAGCGTCACCATATTCTCCTCCTCGAGCAGCAGATTCAAGTCATTAGGGATCTCCAAATAACGGTAATCCCCCTTGGCCTGCACCGCTAGGCTAGTATACCCTTCCTGAAACAGACGGACGTCCTCGAGATCAATGTTAGACTCCGAATCATCCCCTTCTCCTGAGGTACCCCTTTCTTCCTCCGTCCTGGAAGTCGAGGCCTCCGCTTCTAGGGATGTCGAAGCGCTCATATTCGCCAAAACATTGACGCCCGTGTCCTCCACCAAAACCGTTGTTGAGGAACTGCCTTCCCTCTCAGCAACAGGAGCTGAAATTAGAATCGTCGAAGTGATTGTGTCACCTTTGCCCAAGCCAACCGGTGCATCCCCCATAGAATGCTCGCCCTCTAGGGCGAGCCCGCTGCGTATCCTTCCGCTTTCGATGACGACGAATCCAAACTAATCACCACCGGAAGGACCGTGGTGAAGTCCACCTTGCGCCGAACCAGCATCCTCTCCTCTCCCCCTCGTCTTCATTCCATGGCGGCTCCACCCTGGAATGTACGACCCCTGAAGGCTCTTCAACTCGGTGGTCATACCGCGCATGAGAGTAAGTCGCCGAGGATTCAACCGAGGTCGCCCTCGGGACTATGTGAGGTGCCAGCATCGCGACCAATAGGGCAGTCGCCCTCGGCCTACGGAAAGCAAGATGGGGAGCCCTCCTATGACGTGGACGTCCTGACTAGCAAAAGAAGAAGGCTCAAAGATAGGAAACTTAAAACTACCAAAGAAGAGCAATACAACAAGCTAGATTCTTACCAGCGGTCGGTCTACGACCATGGACCTCCCAGAAAGATGCTCACGTGCGAATTCCCGATGTAACTGGGAGCACGACCTCAACCCACTCACGGATGCCAGAAAGCGGTGCTGGTGGCGCACCTACAGCTATGACACAAGAAGAAGGTCAATACGTACAAACATGAAACAGGGCATTTAACCAAAGAAATCAAGACCAGCGTAAAAGAAGCTTACGTGCATGGTTCCACTCCTCCGGGAAGTCAGTAGCGCAAGCCACCAGGTGCTCAGTCCTGATGTAGAAAAAGTGATCATAAGGATGGGTATCGACCTCGTCATCAAGAGCCGCAGTTAAGCCATCGTCTCCACGAGGGACCAACTGAATCATGGTACCCCGTACCTTCTGGGGAGTATAGAGGGTCAGTACATGCCCCAGGGTGATCTCCCTCCGTGCCAGCCCCACATATTTTGTTAGCATCGCAAATAACTTGTAGCAGGAAGGTACGAGCTGACCTGGGCATACCCTATTGTAGCGATAGAAGTCCATTACTAATATTAGGAGAGGAAGTTTGAATCCTAGCTTAAACGGGTAAGTGTAGAAGGTGCAGTACCCTCTGTGGTCTGTGTGAACCCTCTCCCCGCTCCCGACAAGAACGATATCAGCAAAACGATGGAGGTTGCATAGATCCCTCAGTTGTCCAAGGCCCACCTCCCCCATCAGGGGGCTTCATCTACTTGGTCCTCTCCTTCGGGGTAGGAGAAATCAATCGTCGGGCTGCCGGGTAGAGAAAGAATGTCAGTCACTGACGGGAGCCTATCAATACCCGCCAAATCGGTGGTTCTCACCGTCGCAGATGGGCCCTCGGCTGCCGGAACCACCACGGAGCAATATCGGAACAGGAACTGCTTGCCATTGTCAATATATTGAAAGAAGGAGAGCAGAGTCCACCAGAAAAGCTAGGGAAGACAGAATTCTGACAATAATCCATGAAGAAGCGAAAGACGAATTAACCTGAGAACAAGAAAGTTATCTCTCTATGTATTTCATTTAAACGAACATCGGAAAAGTGAGAACTGAAGGGTACAACCCCTTATTTATAAACGAGGCACAATTGTCTTTCACGAATCCAAAAGGTCACCATTAACTACCCGACCAACTGCAAATAGGCTCAGGCCTACAGTAACGGTATCATTATGACAACAACCACGGAATGGTCATTCAACTGTCAGTCAGCACGCCACCCGTGAAATGATCGTAACATCCCCAAGAAGTCAAAATCACGCCGCGTATGTTACTAAGCATATGACGTCCCCTACGAGCGGCAAACCTGATTGTATCCCAGTCAAACGTGTGTTATCGGCTACGGCCATCTCCAAAGTGCAGACAGCTACGGCCATTTTCAAAGTAAAAACGGCTACGGCCATCTCCAAAGTGTAAATGGCTACGGCCATCTCCAAAGTGCAACGACTACGGCCATTTTCAAAGTAAAAATGGCTACGACCATCTCCAAAGTGTAAATGGCTACGGACATCTCCAAACTGCAAACGGCTACGGCGATTTTTAAAGTAAAAACGGCTACGGACATCTCCAAAATTCAAACGGCTACGGCAATTTTCAAAGTAAAAACGGCTACGGCCATCTCCAAAGTGTAAATGGTTACGATCATCTCCAAAGTGAAAACGACTACGGCCATTTTCAAAGTAAAAACGGCTATGACCATCTCCAAAGTGTAAATGGCTACGGACATCTCCAACCTGCAAACGGCTACGGCCATTTTCAAAGTAAAAACGGCTACGGCCATCTCCAAAATGCAAACGGCTACGGCAATTTACAAAGTAGAAACAGCTACGGCCATCTCCAAAGTGTAAATGGTTACGACCATCTCCAAAGTGTTAACAGCTACGACCATTTTCAAAGTAAAAATGGCTACAGCCATCTCCAAAATACAAACAACTATAGCTAACGGCAAAATCCGCTCATCGAGCTCGGTCGGTCTCCTGACCTTAATAAGAAGAGGGACTATCTGTATGGGTCGAAATCAGACTCACGATCAATAGTGTGTCCAAATACCTCTTAAGCTCATTTGGGTTAATGAAAAGTATAACTATCGACCGACCAAAGTATTCCAAGGCTATTCCACCTAACTAGCAAGTAGCGGGGTCACTGCCCATTCGCTGTCAACATGCGTCCTCTCGATGCAGCCACGACCGCCTGTTGCCAACTGGCTGGATCTACAATTATAAATACTATGAGAGAGAACCCTAAAAAGGGGGTCTGTTTCTTCTCTCTCTCTCTCTTCATACCTACTACCAAGAGAAGAGAATACACATCATTGTAAGATTCTGAACCTCTCAATGTAGAGGCAGACCCAACCAATATCATTAATAAAAGATCTTCACCCTCTTCCCCTTAATCATTAACTATTGTCTCTTGTATTTTATCCATTTGGTTTATTGATTTATTACGATTTGCTATGATTGGCCCTCCGCCGATTTTAATTAATTTATACTTAATAAGTGTATGAGAACTTTGAGCTAAACATAAGGCATAATTGAAGTTTCCTACAATCTTGTAAGTTCAGTAGCTTTAAATCAACTTCAGATGCTCGAGTATAAAGTTTAGACATAGACATCTAAAGGTTGTTCATGTACCTCTCGGTTATTAAAAAGTTACCCGTATTTCATTAAATCAATAAAAATATAACGTTTGTTTGCACGGAGAGTTTCATCACTGAATAATAATTAATCAATAACTATTTACTCCTATGGTAAACATTAATTAAAATTTGAAAAGTTAGTATTTTAAGTATCAATGATTGCATCTTGAGATCCGTTTGCAGTAAGCACATAATTGTAACTTTTTCTATTTCTTTTTGTTGTTTCTCTTCATTTGAAAAAAAAAAAAAAGGAAACAGTGCTTGCACGTATAGATCATCAGACTTTTTTATAATAATATTTCTATATAATAATATTTTATTATAAAAATTAAATTTTTTAAAATTAATTAATATGTTATATTATAATATATATTCTCTATTACAATTCAGAAAAAATATTTGGAACAAATAATTGTTATGGAGAGGTTTGCTTGTATTTCCTTTTACTATTATCTTTCAACAACTTTGACTTAATGGGTAAAGTTATTTTTATAATTTTATGTGCGTATGATTGTGCAGATGTTGTGTTTCATATAATTTACAAATTAAGAACTATTTGTGTTAGTGTGCCTGAATGGGATATGATTACCTATATATCAAACAACGCATGTATATATGTTGTAGCATCATCTACATTCTACAAGATTAATTTTTGTAACTAAGACTGTTTGTCACGACGGAAGTAATTTTTATGGAAATTGTTTTCCGAACTTTTTTTTGGTGAAAATACTTTTTGAAAGAATATAGATTAAATATTAGCAATAATAATAATTATAATAATAGTAAATCGATAAGTATCTTGATGAAATTTCTAAGTCTTAGTTATAAGAAAGAACTTCAGACCCGATTATTTGAAGTATGCACTTCGACTATTCCAGAAGTTAATTTTTGAAACTTCATATGCGTACTTCTTAAGTGTGTTTTGAGGTGGGCAAATGTTTGGCTAAAAAGTTATTCGGATACTTAAGTAGCTTTAAAACAATCAAAAAATAATATGGGTTAATCGGAATCAAGGGTAATGTGATCTACAGAATGTTAGATGATAGAAATCAGTGACTATAATGTAAAAATCGAGATATAAGAGCAGTAAGATGTATAATAGGCTTTTTGCACAAGAGAGAGAGAGAGAGTTGTATATTTTTAGTAATGAAATACACATGAGGCTTTACAAAGGGGGAAGATCCCCTTTATATACTAAGGAACCCCCTCGAAATAATACAAAGAAAGCACAAGAGTTGGTGGTCTCGATATACGAGTGTCAGAGCTTGATGTGATGTTGCAGCGAGTCACGTCACTCGGTCCGTTTATTGACTGGGCCGACCTTACTTAAGTAGACCATGATAAGGCCGCTTTCTTTAAGCCGTATGCTGATAATATATGGGCGTAGGGAACCAAATTTACCCAATACAAATAGTCACTCCCTTTATTGGGGACGCAGTTGAAAGGCGTTTCCAATGGACGGACATACGTGCTTAATGCCAATGGAAATTTGGTCGTTCCTGTTGATACCCTGTGAAAGACGCGTTTGTGTACGAAGAGGTCAGGCCGTTGACATGTTACTCCCTTTTGGAATTTCTATTTAAGGTGACGTCATCAATCACATGCGTGATCATTACTTCTGCTCCCGGGGTGGTTCAGGTTGTGACGTGACGTTTGGGTTTCCTGTGCCTATTTTTGAATCATGCCCTTTCGATTTCCATGTACCTTTTCTTATAAATAGGGGGAGAGTTGGACTAGGTTCATCTTTCGATTCTTTTCGGAGAGTATTTTTCCAATCTTTTCCCTATCTTTTTCTGGTGCTCGTTGTTCTTTCTTCTCTGAAATTCTCATTCTCAGGAATCGAACCCTTGACTCGCAATAACTTGTGGTTATAACATTCATTATGGCTAAACGTCAACATGACGACCCTAGGACCAGGGACGTTGCTCCCACTAGGGCTTCGTCATCCTCGGAGGCTGAGGAGGCCGAGGAGGTTTTTGTTCCTCTATAAACGGCGAACCTGCTCCCACACGATATGAGCAAAAGGAGCGATTTTTTGAATACGTGTAAACTCCCTCCGTGGGAGCATAGTGAGATGATGCTGTCCCACTTGGCCTCTCTCAGGAAGTCGTACGATATTCCGATCATGTTGACATGGTCCCCGCGGGGCTAGACCATGTTAACGTGCCTAAAACCGGGTACTGTGCCTTCTAAGAGTACGCCTTCCAAATCGGATACACCCTTCCTATTTACCCTTTAGCGGAAGAGCTGTGTCGCTGGTTTGGAGCATGCCCGACCCAACTTACCCCGTACGCCTTGAAGGTGTGCAGGGTATTATCCATCTACGCAGCGAAGGCCGGAAAAGAGGTGACTGTTCATCACCTTCTGCAAACGTTCAATGTGTTTTTCATGAGAGGCTCGATGCTCCAGTTGAGGAGTAGGGGCAAGACGAGCTTCGTGTCGCGGGTGGACGACAAGGCCAACTCTGGATGAGGTTGTTCTACGTGTGTATCGATCACCTTGTGTCCAACCCTGAAGGGTTTTGAGAGGTGTGGAATGACGCATGTAAGTATTGCCGTGCGTGACGTTATCCATTTTGACCTTACTTTGCTGATTCTCAGTGTCGAAAGTTTTCCTTTTGTTTTCATGCAGTAGCAGCTCGCCCTCCTCGTAGGGTTGAGGACATTAGGTCGTGGGTGCAAGCGCTGATACCATTTGCAGAAGAGAGCCGTTCCTGGTCTGAATTCCTTAGGCTCTACGGCACGACATGTAACGGCCTTACCTAATTATCGTCACGGTTTGGGGGCTCCTATAATTTTCTTGCCGTCTCACATGTGTTTTGGCAGGTCGAGACACCTCTAAGAAGTTGAGGAAGAAGAAGCAGCAGAAGAAGAAGACTGTGGCCGGTCCTTCTAGGATGGTATCTGATCCTGAGGAGGATCTGGTCTTTGTCAGCACGTCTAGGGGCATTACTTCACCTCTTCAAGATAGGAGGGTACATTAGAAGCGGCCCCAGAGGTAGCATCTGAGGCCGTGATGGAGGTCGTACCTAAGACGACGCCCATGGAGGTGCCGGTGGCTGTTCCTGAGATTGCCCCCACAGGGACGCCTTCTGCTGTGCCGACCGCCTCTTTGCCCGCTCTGCATCCCGCGGAGGGGTACCGTGAAGAAGAGGAGATGTTGGAGGGGAGGCAGCGTCAGATTCTCACTGGCAAAGCCGTGGCTACCCAGTCGGGATAGGCTAGGACATCCCGCCCTGAATCAAAGATGGCCTTTATGGCAGAGGCTATTCGCTCAGCGAGGACTGCTCTTAGGAGGGAGGCCGCGGCGAGGAGAAGTGAAGACATGGACGTGGCTGGCTCGGGGGCAGCCACGAAGGGAGCAAACAGAGGAAGTAGGTCCCTGGACCGGGTGGAGATGATGGCCGGCCAATCTTCTCGTCGTGTAGTGATCCCAAGTCACTATAATTTGTTGGAGAACTGTGAGGAGGCGGCCTCCAATATGACGCGCTTGTGCGCTGGTGCCGAGCGTGCGACCCTGACGGAGCTTAGTGATAAAGTCTTGGCCTTAAGGGTGGCTGGTGCGGCCCTACAGGTATGCCTTTGCCTTGCTTGATGACCTTTATTTTTTGTAGAGTTATGATTTTCCCATACTTGGTTTCTTTTCCAGACTCTTGTCTTAGAGGTGGAGAGAGATTGGCGCCGGAAAGAGAAGATGGCCAAATACAACAGGCTGGTGCAGAAGTACAATAAGACGCGTGAGGCACACCGAGCCTTGGCCGATATGTACAAGCACGACCCCAACTTCAGGGTGGTTCGTGAGGGCCTAGTGGAGTCCGAGGTGCAATTGAAGAAAAGTGTGGCCGGGCTGGAAAAGGTTGATGTATAGCTTATGGCCACTGTTGCTCGGGCCGCAGAGATAGAGGTCCTTATCCAGGCCAAGGACAAGGAGCTGCAGCTTGACCGTATCGTGGCGGAGGAGGCAACAGAATTGCTCACCCGGGTGGCGGCTCAAACGGAGGAACTCAAAGCCACGAAGTCCAAGGTCGATGAGCTTAAGCTAGTTCTTGCACAAGCCGATACGTCTCGTGAGGTGCACGAGATGTGGGTGTATGCGGAGGCCAGGCTGGTCTTGCTTGAGTAATTCATGGCAGATGGTTGAGCGTTTGAAGCGGAGGTTGAAATCAAGCGTCAACTGGTTAGAGTCACTCGTGAGTCGATTGGTTATGGTCCTGAATCACCGGCCCGGGAGGGGGGCAACTCGACAGATGTCAATCGCTTGGAATCCATCTCTTGGATTTCCAGGGCATACTCTCCTGAAAATGAGGGCGAGCCACCTAAGGGCCAGGCCGGGCTAGATAAGTAGTGGTTACTTAGGGTCTTTTTAAATATGCCTGTACATATTGATTTTTGTATCATGGGTGTTTGTCCCCTTTGGTAAAAACATATAAATTTTGTTGTAAGTAATCTTTTCTACCTTTTGGCATGTCGTCGTACTTTTTCTTTACCGTAGCTGGTTAGAATTTTTCGGCCATAGCCGTGTAAAGCTAGCCTAATGGTTTTAGCCATATAAAATAGGCGGTCGTAGCCTTACGATGGCCATAGTCATGTACATATAAAGACCGTAGCCCGATGAAACTGATGGCCATAGCCATGTAAAATAAAGGCCTTATCCATACAAAACGATGGCCATAGCCATGTGAAATAAAGGCCGTAGCCTAATGGCCTTAGCCATATAAAACGATGGCCATAGCGATGTAATATAAAGGTCGTAGCCTAATGGCCTTAGCCATATAAAACTATGGCCATAGCCATGAAAATAAAGGTCGTAGCTTAACGACCGTAGCCATACAAAACGATGGCCATAGCCATGTAAAATAAAGGCCCAAGCCTAATGGCCTTATCCATACAAACCGATGGCCATAGCCATGTAAAATAAAGGTCGTAGCCTAATGGCCTTAGCCATACACAACGATGGACATAGCTATGTGAAATAAAGGCCGTAGCCTAATGGCCTTAGCCATATAAACGATGGTCATAGCAATATAAAATAAAGGCGGTAGCCTAATGGCCTTAGCCATATAAAACGATGGCCATATAAATGTAAAATAAAGGCCGTAGCCTAATGCCCTTAGCCATATAAAACGATGGCCATAGCCATGTAAAATAAAGGTCGTAGCCTAATGGCCTTAGCAATATAAAACGATGGCCATAGCCATGTAAAATAAAGGCCGTAGCCAAATGGCCCTAGCCATATAAAACGATGGTAATAGCCATGTGAAATAAAGGTCGTAGCCTAATGGCCTTAGCCACATAAAACGATGGCCATAGCCATATAAAATAAAGGCCGTAGCCTAATGGCCTTAGCCATACAAAATAATGGCCATAGCCATGTAAAATAAAGGCTCTAGCCTAATGGCCTTAGCCATACAAAACAATGGTCATAGCCATGCAAAATAAAGGTCGTAGCCATACAAAACGATGGTCATAGCCATGTAAAATAAAGGCCTTAGCCATATAAAACGATGGCAATAGCCATGTAAAATAAAGGTCGTAGCCTAATGGCCTTATCCATACAAAACGATGTCCATAGCCATGTAAAATAAATGCCATAGCCCAATGGCCTTATCCATATAAAACGATGGCCATAGCCATATGAATTAAAGACCGTAGCCTAATGGCCTTAGCCATATAAAACTATGGCCATAGCCATATAAAATAAAGGTCGTAGCCTAATGGCCTTAGCCATATAAAACGATGGCCATAGCCATGTACAATAAAGGTCGTAGCCTAATGGCCATAGCCATACAAAACGATGGCCATAGCCCTTTCGTTCATTTGAAGATGATCGTAGCCTTTTCATTTATATGGAGATGACCGTAGCCTTTTTCATTCATTTGGAGATGACCGTAGCCTTTTCATTTATTTGGAGATGGCCGTAGCCTTTCTATACACTTGGAAGTGGCCGGAAGCTTTCTATACACTTGGAGGTGGCTGTAGCCTCTCTATACACTTGGAGGTGGCCGTAGCCTTTCTATACACTTGGAGGTGGGTTGTAGCCTTTCAATATATCTGGAGATAACACTAATCCAGTCCCTGTATCATGTCTGGCTTGGAGAGTACATGGAGAGGTGGACATGATGCATTTGCGCTACAAACATCTCCAGGTGACCCCTTTGCCGCCTCGTTAAAAACCTTCCCGAGAAAACCCAATTGGGACAAAAACTCGGGTAAGGGAAAAAGTGTACGACTCACCTTTTTAGTAGTGGAAACGTTTGAGGTGAGCGACGTTCTAGTTTTTTTGGAGTGTCTTTCCTTCCATTGTCTGTAGCTGGAACGCTCCTTTCCCGGTCGCCGCCGTTATTTTGTCGGGTCCATCCCAGTTTGTGCACAATTTTCCTTCACTTGGGTCTTTTGAGGCCGGAGTCTTGGCTTTGAGGATGTAATCCCCTACTTTGAGCGGCCTTATTTTTCCTCTTTGTCGTAGTATCTTTTGACTTGTTGTTATTGGGATACCATTCTGAAGTGGTCCATTTCTCTTCTTTCTTCGGCTTCATCAAGATATTGGAGCCTGCTGATGTCATTTTTTGTTCCACTGGTTTGTGAGTACCTTAAGCTGGGTATACCCACTTCGAAAGGTATGACCGCGTCGGTTCCATAAACCAGTGAGTATGGGGTTTCTCCGGTGCTGGATTTGGGTGTGGTTCTGTGCGCCTACAGGATTCAGGTAGTAGTTCGGGCCATAGTCCCTTGGCAACTTTGAGCTTCTTTTTAAGTATGTTCAGAATTTTTTTGTTGGAGGACTCCGCTTGACCGATGGCGGCGGGGTGGTATGGCATGGACAGTATCCTTTTGATGCACCATTTTTCGAAGAACCCAGTCGTTTTATGACCGATGAACTGACGTCCATTATCGCAGCTGATTTCTTTGGGGATGCCAAAATGGCATATGATGTTCTTCCAAATAAAAGTGATGAATTCTTTCTCGCATATTTGTGCGTACGCACCTGCTTCCACCCGCTTAGAAAAATAGTCAGTTAAAATAAGTAAAAATCGTACCTTTCCTCGTCCTGGGGGTAGCGGGCCGATTATATCCATCCCTCACTTGATGAATGGCCATGGGTATGTGACGAAATGGAGGGGTTCTCCTGGTTGGTCTATCATTGGGGCGAACTTTTGGCATTGCTCGCATCGGTGGAAATACTCCGTTGCCTCTTTCTTCATGGTGGGACAATAGTAGACGAGGCGTATGATACACCTAACGAGGGCGCGGTTGCCAGTGTGGGTGCCGTAATGGCTTTCGTGTACTTCTTTGAGTACATGTCTTTCTTGTTGCGGTCCTAAGCACTTGGCTAGGGGCCACCGAACGTCCTTTTATAAAGGTCATCGTTGATCATGCAGTATCGGGCGGCCTGTACGCGGAGATTTTTTTACTTCTTTTTTTCAGGGGAAGTATCCCGTCCTATAAGTAAGATATGAACTGGTTGCACCAGTCCCAAGTCAGGTTTAAAGAAAGTACCTCGGTGTTATTAATAGCTAAGTGGAGGAGTGTGACCATACTCTCTTTGTTGACGCTTTTGGTGGAGGCAGCAAACTTCTCCAGGCCGTCCGCTTTGATATTTCGTGCTCTGGGAATTTATTCGAAGCGGCATTCGTCGAATGTAATCATCAACCTGTGGATTTCTGAATGGTACTTTTGTAACCTATGTTCCTTGATTTGATAAGTCACACTGATCTGGTTTACACAAGCTGGGAGTCGCAGTGGAGGAGTATTCAGAGAGCTTCATACTTGGTGGCCAGCTTAATGCCTGCAATAACGGCCTTGTACTCGGCCTCGTTGTTTGTCATTTCAGGGCATCATATGGACTGGAAAATATTTTCTCCCATGGGGACTTCAAGAACGAGTCCCGGTCCCGATCTCGAAGCAGTGGCGGTGCCATTCGTATGAAGTACCCATAGGTCACTTTCGGAGGATGCGCATTGCGCCTTGAGTTCCGCATTTGGCAGGACTTCCGTGCTAAAGTCAGCGATCAAGTTAGCTAAGAATTGTGACTTGATGGCGGTTCTTGGGAGGTACGTAATGTCATGCTCGCTGAGCTCGACGGCCCATCTGGCGAGTCGCACTGAGAGTTCGGGTTTGTGCAGGACGCTCCGTAAAGTGAAGGTCGTCACTACCTATATGGTATGGGACTGGAAATACGTCGTAGCTTCCGTGAAGCTACTACAAGTGCTAAGGGCTAATCTCTCAAGGTGGGGATACCGAGTTTCGGCATCCACTAAAGTCTTGCTGATATAATAAATAGGAGATTGTGTACCTTTATTTACGCGCACTAAGACGGCGCTAACTGCAACCTCTAATACGGCCAAATATATCAGCAATGGTTCACCGGGGTTGGCTTTTACGAGTATGGGCTGTGATGATAAGTATGATTTTAAGTTCCTCCGGGCTTCTATGCATTATCCATTTTACTGCAGTCCCTGGTCTTTTTTCAGTACACCGAAGAACTTATGGCACCTATCGGACGAGCGTGAGATGAACCGGGAGAGGGTGGCTATTCGGCCCGTTAATTTTTGCACCTGCTTCTTGCTGCTTAGCGTATATGGGATGGCCTCTATGGCTTTTATCTGGTTAGGGTTGACTTCGATGCCCCTTTGTGATACCAGGAATCCCAGGAACTTCCCGACGCTACTCCAAAAGCGCACTTCTCGGGGTTCAGTTTCATGCCGTACTTCCTTAGTATTTTGAAGGCCTCCTTCAGGTGGGTGAGATGGTCCTCCTTTTTTGATGATTTTACCAACATGTCTTCGATGTAGACCTCCATTGTTTTGCCGAGTTGTTCTTTGAACATTGTCGTCACCAGTCTCTGGTAGGTGGCCCCTGCGTTCTTAAGCCCGAAAGGCATTACTTTATAGCAATACGTCCCCTGGTGGGTGATGAAAGTTATCTTTTCCTAATCTTCTTCGGCCATCATGATTTGATTGTAGCTGGAATACGCATCAAGGAAGCTTAGCAGCTCATGCCCTGCTGTTGCGTCTATTAGCTGGTCGATGTGGGTAGCGGGAAAGAGTACTCCGGGCATGCTTTATTTAGATCAATGAAATTTATGCATATCCGCCACTTCCCGTTCTTTTTTTTACCATGACGACATTGGTGACCCATTCCGGGTTCTTGGATTCCTAATGGAGCCATTAGCTAGTAGCTTGTCCACCTCCTCGCTCACTGCTTCATTAATGGCGGCGTTGAATTTTCTTCTTATCTTCCAAACTCGCGGGTGCAATGGGCTGACGTTGAGGTTGTGGGAGAAAATTTCTTGTGGAATTCCCGGCATATCTGCATGAGAAAAAGCGAACAGGTCCACATGGTTAGATAAAAGTTCACGGTACTGATCTAGGTTTCATAGGTTGTGGCCTATGTATGCTTTCTTTGCAGGGTCACTGCCATTTAATTGAAAGGGATCGAGGTCTTCGACCGTAGCCTTGCTAGCCTTGACCTCTTCAGGATCTTTGATGGCGTTCTCTGTCGGATGGACCTTAGTCCCCGACATGGGTGATTGTTATGTTTCTGCACTTGCTCCTTGGAGTTTCTTTGTATGTGTGTAATCCTGGGCTATTTTATAGCAGTCTTGGGCGGTGCGGGGCTCTCCATGTATGTTGTGCACTCCCCATGGGGTTGGGAATTTGATCACCTGGTAGACGTTGGAGGGGACGGTCTCATGGCATGTATCCATGGGCGTCCGATAATGGCGTTGTATGTCGTTTCTTGGTTCATCACGTGGAAGGCAGTTTCCATCGTGACTCCACCTGCAACAATGGGCAGCGTCACCTTGCCTAAGGTTCTTTCCACTGCATTATTAAAGACTGTTAGTGTTATGCAGCACAGTATTATTTTATCCTCGAGTCCCAAGAGTGCAAGGACTCTTGGATGAATGATACATGCACCGCTTCCATCGTTGACCATGATCCTTTTAAATCAGTATCTAGTATGCATAAAGTAATAACTAAAACATCATCATAAGGAAAACACAAACCGTTGGCATCAGACTTGTCGAAGGTGATACTATCTTCGAAATCATCATACCGTTCGTGAGTGATAGTTCGCTTCAGCTTGTGGGTGGTGGTGAACATGACATGATTGATCGTTGAATCATTTCCATCTCCAATGATCATGCTGATGGTGCATGTTGGTGAGGGCAGCCTTTGTGGGCCATGGTGTGGTTGCCGCTCTCGTGCGAAGTTGAGATTTCCTTTGTTGCTGAGAAGCTCTTTCAAGAACCCTTGGTTCAGCATTCGTACTACCTCCTGACGGAGAGATATGTAGTCATCCGTTCTGTTCCCCCGTTCTTGGTGGAACTAGCACAGGGCGTTTGACGTTTTGGTGGCGGTGTCGGACTTCATCTTTGCTGGCCATTGTACTTTGCTGCCCAGCTTCTCTAGCGTGTACACTTCCTCTGACGGAGACACACAAAAGTTATGTGCAGATAATGGAGGGGGCGTACCTCTGTCGTTCCTTAGTGGAGCGATATGTCGTTGTAAGGCGTCTACATGCCTCGGCGGTGGCGGGTGTGAGGACCTGATGTATGGTTGATGTCTTTCCCTATTGAGGCATGGGATTTGTTCCTGCCTACCCTCGTTGCATCGGTACCTTCAGATTTTCGGGTGCACCATTGTCAACCTTCGGGTCGGGCCGTTTAGGTCGTCATCATCCCCACGTACCTCGGCACAATAGGCGTTGTGTATTTCTTCCCAAGTGGTGGGGGGATATTTCAGGAGACGGTAGAGTAGCTTCATGGTCGCCTTCGAGCCATCTCTGCTGAGCCCGTTCTGAAAGGCCGCAACCGCCATGCCTTCGGATACATTTGGTAGGCTTATTCTGATTCTGTTGAATCTGGCTAGGAACTCCTTGAGTTCTTCTCCTGGGGTTTGACGCACAACAAAAATGTCGTTGACCCAATCATACGCCTTCCTCGCCCCTACATGAGCGGTAGCGAATTGATCCACAATCTCCTCAAAGGTTGAGATGCTTTTGGCCGGTAGTTGTGAGTACCACGTTAGAGCCCCTCCTATCAGCGTCTCACCGAACTTCTACAGAAGTACAGACGGTACCTATTCTTTCGATAAGTCGTTGCCTTTGAGGGCTGTAACATAGTGGATCAGGTGGTCCTTGAGATCGGTGGTCCCATCATATACTTTCAAATAGGGGTAATTTTGAAGATTTTTGGGATTGGGTATGGCGCGGCTCCTTTCGTGTAGGGTTGTTCAACGAACCTCCCCATGTCTCGCTTTGGCAGTAACTTAGGCGCGCCTGGGATCTTATCCACCCTTTCCTGGTGTTCCTTCATCTGGTCGCGGAGTGACCTGTTCTCATTTTCCATTTCTTCCATCTTTTTGAGGATGGCTGCGAGTGTTTCTTCATTAGCTTGGACATCGACAGGTACGTTTTTTGTTCTTGTGACCTCGAACTCATCCTAAGTTGCGACATGATCTGCTACTGGGGCGCATCTATCATTTTTCGGTGGCTTCTTGCTAGACCTCTCAGAGTGCTTGTCATCCATTCTTCTAGTAATTTTTTTATCTCCGGGGGTGCTTCCTTAGTGGTAGATTTTAAAGCTTCTCTTTCTCGCGGTACCACCAGGTCTTCTGATGAGGAGCGTAGGGCTTCCACACCTATCAAAGTACTATGGGTTGTGTGTAAGGAATCTCCTTCGGCAGCCGCATTGAGAGTGCCCGTGAGGTCCGTTATGACCTCCAAGATAGCCTTCATTCTTGCATTGTTCTCAGCCATTTTAGATTGTAGAGAGTGGTTTTTCAGAGGGTCTCTAGAAACAAACTACAGCTTTGATTCTCAAAGTCCCCACAGACGCCGCCAAATTGTTTGGTTAAAAAGTTATTCGGATACTTAAATAGTTTTAAAACAATCAAAAATAATATGGGTTAATCAAAATCAAGGGTAATGTGATCTAGAGAATGTTAGATGATAGAAATAAGTGACTATAATGTAAAAATCGAGATATAAGAGCAGTAAGATGTATAACAGGCTTTTTGCACAAGAGAGAGGGAGAGGGAGAGGGAGAGAGTTGTATATTTTCAGTAATGAAATACACATGAGCCTTTACAAAGGGGGAAAGTCCCCTTTATATACTAAGGGACCCCCCTTGAAATAATACGAAGAAAGTACAAGAGTTGGTGGCCTCGATATACGAGTATCAGAGCTTGATGTGACATTGCAGCAAGTCACGTCAGTCGGTCCGTTTATTGACTGGGGCCGGCCTTACTTAAGTCGACCATGATAAGGCCGCTTTCTTTAGTGAGGCCGTATGCGGATAATATATGGGCGTAGGGAACCAAATTTACCCAATACAGTAATTTTATAAATTTTTGTGCAACACGTACAATGAAGACTTCAAAATCATATATATTTTCACTTCCCTCGTAATTAAGTGTTGGGCTTTTTGTGTATTTCATATATTATAGACATAAAAGAGGGTGAATGGTAAATGGAGAAAAATGAAATTTACGAGTGAAGTTTTATGTTTTCCTCCTTGGCAAATGAACATTATCCCATACTGGAAGAGGAAGAGGGTTTTTATGGGTATATAAGCAATTGCTCTTCTTCTAACTCTTAAAGATTTGAGAAGAAGGCAAGCCTCGCGCCTCCGTAGTCGTCGCTCGCTCGGCTTCGGATTCAGATTCGATGAAATTATTGATTGATTAAGTTTTTGGACCAAATTTATTTGTTAATAGTAAAATGTTAACATAAATGTTATTAAATATTTGTTTTAATAACATAATATTAATATTTATTAATATTAAATCCAACTTAGCTGTCCAAATTTCAGGTTTCTGTATTTGTAATAGAAAATTAACTACCCCTCAATTTTTCCTCTTTATTTTCCTTCTTTATTGTTGAGTAAATAGCTCTTTATGTAATGACATTTATGCTGTGACCGTTTTGCAGAAACAATCATTCTGAAGAGTTGCACCTCTTCAGATTTCAACCCAACATTGGCTATAAATACAATACTATTCTGCTCCATATTTTACTACGATTTTTTGAGTTTCTCCTCCTTCTTATGCATGCTTAGCATCAAACCAAGCAACAATATGTGTGATTTTCTACCGAACTTTGTGTTCGCTGAAACAATGAGGTTTGAAGTACCACTATACAAGTGTGTAATTCATTCTATCATAGGAGAAAATAATCCATAACCTTGGGTACTGGGAGGGGATTAAATTCCTTAAAGAAATATTGTGAATTCAGTGGGCTCGAATTGGTTTTCTTTTTATGTTCATTTCTGTTTACGTTCATTTATATTTCCCGAATTATTTTACAAATATAATTTTACTAACAAGCTTAAGGAATTTAATATATTTTCTGTATTTGTACTTACTGTTTTTGGAGAGTAAAACCTTTGTGGTCTTGTACTCTATTAAAATCTACATGATTTTTACGTTTGTGTCATTCTTTTACAAAAATAACTAATGATAATGTGAACCAAGCTGTTCCAATGGTGACTGCCAATGCCTCAACGAGCCAAACGACACCGGCAACATTGGCACTGACGGAGAAAACCAAAAAATATTTCGGGGATTGATTTCAAGCGCTAGCAGCAAAAGATATTCTTCTATTTGACTTCTCTAAGTCTCCATAAGTTCATCAAGGAAGATGTTCCTATGCTATCCGATGAAACTCCAGAAACTAAACGCTTTCTCGTGATTAAGGCGTGGAAGCATTCAGCTTTTTTGTGCAAGAATTATATTCTAAGCGGGCTGGAGGATACTTTTTATAACATCTACAGTGGCGTAGAAACGTCAAAAGAACTATGGATTGCGCTTGAAAAGAAATATAAAATCAAAGATGCCGGGTTGAAGAAGTTCTTTGCTGCAAAGTTTTTGGACTACAAAATGGTAGATATCAAGTCCGTTATTATCCACGTCCAGGAATTGTACATGATTATTCACGATGTCCTTGATGAAGATATAAATCAAACTAATATTAATGTTGAAAGTAGTAATCCTAGTATTTTTACTAATAGAAATTTCATTGAAGGTCTTGTCCTCAATGAAGCATTTCAAGTAGCAGCAATAATTAAGAAGATGCCTCCTTTGTGGAAAGACTTCAAAAACTACTTAAAATACAAACGCAGGGAGAAGCCCGTTGAAGATCTCATTGTTCGGTTGAGAATCGAAGATGACAACAAAGTTGCTGAAAAGAGAGGCCGTGGAAACTCAATAATAATGGGAGGAAATATTTTTGAAGAGAACGAAAAAAGGAAGAAGGCTTTTGGACTTAAATACAACCCAAGCAAAAAGCGGTTCAGTGGAAACTGCTACAACTGTGGAAAAACTGGACACAAATCTACGGTATGTTGTGCTCCAAAGAAGGACAAGAAGAAGGGTCAAGCAGACATGGTTGAAAGTAATGATTATGTTGATGTCGTATATGCCATGCTTTCCGAATGCAACATTGTGGTCAATCCTAAAGAGTGGTGGATTGATTCTGGAGACACTCTCCATATTTGTGCTGTTAATGAAGCTTTTGCTACTTATGCTCTTGTTGGACCCGATGAGACGATTTCTATGGGAAGTGCTGCAAAGACCAAGATTGAAGGATATGGGAAGATATTTCTCAAAATGACTTCCGGCAAATTGGTGACATTGAACAACGTCCTTCATGTTCCCGAGATTAGGAAGAATTTAGTCTCTACCGGACTTCTTGTTAAGAATAGTTTTAAATGTATTTTTATTTCTGGTAAGGTTGTAATAAGTAAGAATGAAATATTTGTAGGAAAAGGTGACCTCTCTGAGGGCCTTTTCAAGTTGAATGTAATGGTTGTTAAAAATAATAATAAAATTTCAGCTTCGTCTTACTTGAGTCAAATTAGTTATGCCATATACATTTGGTCATGTCAATTATAAAACCTAACGGAAAATGATTAATTTTAAAGTATTTCTTAAGTTTGAATGTGAAAAATCAAAATGTCAAGTATGTGTGGAGTCTAAGTATGTTAAACATCCTTATAAGTCGGTTGAAAGGAATTCAAATCCTTTAGACTTAATTCACACAGATATTTGCGACATGAAGTCAATACCATCTCGCGGTAGAAAAAATTATTTCATAACTTTTGTTGACGATAGTACTTGATATTGCTATGTTTACTTACTTAATCGTAAAGATGATGCAATAAACACATTCAAGCAATACAAAAATGAAGTTGAAACGCAACTTAACAAGAAAATCAAAATGATAAAAATGATAGGAGTGGTGAATATGAATCTCCTTTTGAATAAATATGTTTCGAATATAGAATTATTCATCAAACGACGGCCTTTTATACGCCCCAATCCAATGAGATTGCAAAAAGAAAGAATTGTTCATTAAAGGAGATGATAAACGCATTATTGAAAAGTTCTGGTTTGCCACAGAACTTGTGAGGGGAAGCTTTTCTTACGACTAGCCGAATAATAAATCGAATACCCCATAGGAAAATACAATCCATTCCATATGAAAAATGGAAAGGAAGGAAGTCCAACTTGAATTATTTTAAAGTGTAGGGGTGTTTGGCAAAAGTGCAAGTTCCTAAACCCAAAAGGAAAAAATAGGTTCGAAAATCGTTAATTGTGTTTCCATAGGATATGCGACTAATAGTAAAGCATATTGATTTCTGGTTCATAAATCAGAAAATCTCGACATTCGTAATAATACAGTCATAGAATCAGATAACGCTGAATTCTTTTAAAAAATATATCCGTATAAAAAGGAATGTGAGTCGATTGGTGAAGGATCTAAACAACCTCGGGAAGAAACAAAAGAAAGCATACTTAATCAGGAGGATCCAAGACGTAGTAAACCTCAAAGAATGTCTACTTCATTTGGATCAGATTTTTTGACTTTCTTATTGGAAAATAAGACTCAAATATTTAAAGAAGCTATGTATACTTCAGAATCATTGTTATGGAAAGAGGCAGTCAATAGTGAAATAGAATCCATATTGAACAACCATACATAAAAATTGGTTGACCTTCCTCTTGGAAATAAACCGTTAGGTTCTAAATGGATCTTTAAGAGGAAAACGAAAGATGACGGCACTATAGACAAATATAAGGCAAGAGTTGTGATCAAAGGGTATAGACAATGATAAGGTCTTGAATATTTTGATACATACTCTCCAGTTACAAGAATTACATCCATATGAACGTTAGTAGCGTTAGCTGCAGTTTATGGTCTTGAAATTCATCAAATGGATGTTAAGACAAACCTTCTTAAATGGACAGTTAGAGGAAGAAATATACATGGAATAACCTGAAGGATTTGTGGTTCTAAGTAAAGAAAAGAAGGTTTGTAGACTTGTTAAGTCCCTTTACGGATTAAAACAAGCACCCAAACAATGACATGTTAAATTTTACCAAACAATATTGTCAAATAGATTTAAGATAAACGAATATGATAAATGTGTGTACATTAAAAATGTTCCAAACCACATAGCCATTATTTTTTTTATATGTGGATGATATGCTCATAATGAGTAATGACATTGCCAATATAAATGCTACTAAGCATGTGCTAACTAGCAAGTTTGATATGAAAGACTTGAGAGTTGCTGATTTTATTCGGGGAATTAAGATCTATAAGACTTCTCAAGGTCTGGCATTGTCACAATCTCATTATATTAAGACAATACTTGAAAAATTCAAGCACTTGGGTTTTAAAGTTGCAAAGACTCCAATTGACATAAATCCTGAATTAGCAAAGAACAAAGGCCAAAGCATATCACAATTGGATTATGCTCATGTGTTGGGTTGCATAATGTACATCAAGAATTGTATACGATCAGATATAGCTTGTGCTATAAGTAAATTGAGTCGATATACGAGCAATACAGGTCAATCTCCTTGGATGGAAATGAAACGAGTTTTTGGGTATTTAGTACATACCCAGGACTTTTCTTTGCACTATAGTAAATATATTGCGGTCATTGAGGGATACTGTGATGCAAATTGGATTACCAGATCAACTTATTCCAAGTCCACAAGTGGATATGTATTCATTATTGGTGGAGGAGCGGTATCTTTGAAGTCGTCCAAACGAACGTGTATTGCCCTCTCTACAATGGAGGCTGAATTCATAGCCTTAGATAAAGCCAATGAAGAAACTGAATGGATCTGGAGTTTCTTGGAATATATTCCATTTTGAACCAAATCGTTGGCACCAATATGCATATGTTTTGGTAGTCAAGCGGCAATTGGAAGGGCAGGAGTGTCATGTATAACGGTAAATCTCGTCATATATGACAGAGACATAAAACCATTAGACAATTATTCTCTAGAGGAGTTATCATGATTGACTATGTAAAGTCAAGTGATAATGTGTCACATCCACTTACAAAAGGCCTAACCAGAGAGGTAGTTAAGAAATCATTAGAATGGGACTGTGGCCGAGAACAAGTCATAGTGGCAGTAACTCTACCTAGAATACTAGAGATCCAAAGATCTAGGTTCAAGGAGATCAAACAAAGTCATTAATGACGGTTCAACATTGTAAACTAAACTTTTGGTCCATTCTCGTGATGAGACAATGTTCAGTACCAAGGATAAAACATTAAGACTTTTTAATAATTTCTAAATTGGATACGAGGTATATCAAATAGTATATCTATGGGATGAAACGTTTAGGAATCACCTATGTAAGTGTGAAGTGTTAGCTGCTTCAAGGAGAATTTTGTGAGGCCAGTTCTCTGCGCACTTATGAAACCAAGCGGTGTTCATGGCTGAAACAAACATAACAATGAGAACCAAAGACGATTAAGGGTTGGTTGTGTGGCTTTTGGTTGTATAGGTATACACCAAAGTTCGACAGATAAAAGATATCAAATCTACCGATTGATAGACTATATCCGACATAAGTTCACTACAGAAAGTTCAAAGGGAAACCTACTTATCCAGATGCAATTAATCATTGCTTACGAATCACACATTTATTCATGTATACTTCCTTGATATAGCTATTCCCCATTCATGTGGAATTGTTGGGTTTTTGATGTATTTAATATATTAAAAACTTTAGGAAATATTGGGTCCATCCATAAGGGGTGCTCTAAGGCCCAATAAAGTTATTAGTTAACCATAATATTCCCTATATAAGTACAATTAGTGTGTACTTTAGAAAGACAGAATTTGCAGTATTTTTCTACGCTCTTTCTCTCTCACAGTCAAACTAGGGTTTATACTGTGGAATTGGGGGTTATTACAATAGACCGTGACAACCACCGCCGACCAGTAATTCCAGCCGTGGTTCATTCCGTTTACGCTTCTGCTTCACGAAGAACGAGTAAGTTCTCATTTTGTGATTTACGCGCTATATAATGTATATAGATTAACGTGTTCCTTCATTGGTATGAGAGCCATAGACTGATTTTCTGGTTTGAAATAAAATATTGAATAGTTCTAATTTTCTATGTGAATGCTCAACTATCTGTATCTTTTTCTGCGATTAATCTGTTTAATCTCAACTAGATAATTATTTTATCCGTTCAATTGAAATTAGTTTCAAATATGATAAACAAGAAAGAATAACACGTTTGTCAGTCTTTTCTTGTATGAAATCAACTGTGATTTTTTCTCTTGTATATAATGAGCAATTGAATTAGTAAATCAAAATACAACACGGTTTTAAACTATCTGAAATTTTATTAAATTATTTTATTTAAAACTAATCAGAATTGCCTTAAAAAGAAAGGAGGGGATCAGTTTCTCTTGTAACAATATTTTCGACCAAACCCTTATCGCTGCCGGAACACCGCTGCTGCTGACCTTTTTTTTTCATGCCAAAGAAAAAGTTGAGAGAAGAAAGTCTTCTCCTTTCACTGATAATTACAAATAAAAAATGGAGCTTGGTGGTCCATAGCCATGGCAGAAAAATTACAAGAAATAAATAAAATTTTCTTTTTATCTACAAAAGTGGGGGCGGTAATGAAAAAGATGAAGAAGGGACTAGTGTTCTTTGATTTTTTAAGATAAAATAAATATTGGAGCTTTGTGCTCCACGAGTTGCTGGCGGCGATCTTGAAAAGTAAAAGAAGAGAATTAGGTTTCCTTCTTTAATCAAATATTCTTTCTTAAATTCTAAAAATAAATAAATGGGAAAGGAATGGAGAACAATGGAGCTTTGTGCTCCAGCAAAGATGTTGACAGCGCTAGAGAAGAGTAAATGTAGGTTTTCTCTCTCTTTAACTATTTTACAATAATAATAAATAAATAAATAATGTTATGAAATAATATAAGAACAAGAACAATAGAGAGAAAAGTAGAGAGATGAGTATTCTTATTAATACTTTTGGATGATTTACAATGGGAGAGAACCCCTTTATTTATAGGGAGAGAAATGAGTTAGCCTCAAAGTAAACTCTTCTATAAGATAGACATTCACTCTAACTAGAGTTCTATTTATAACACTCCCCCTTGAATGTCTATTCAATAATGTGCCTCGTTAAAACCTTAACTAAAACAGAACCCAATGGGAAAAAATTAAAGAAAAGGAAAAAGAGTACACATGTTTGAATATGCGCCTATTGGTTGCCTCGTTAAAAACCTTGCAAGGAAAACCCAGTGGGACAAAACCTTGTAAGGGAAAAAGAGTGCAACGCGCATTAACTCCCCCTGAAAAGAGCATCAATTCACATCCTTGAGCATTTGCATTCCAATCTTGGGCACCATCTTCAAAACGATCTTTTGTAGAGATTTGATAAATAAATCAGCCATATTGATTTGAATAAATATTCCGCACCTTGAAATTATCATTCTTGATAGATATGAACATCTTCATATAATGTCGTGGAATGACTCTTCAATATCTCCATAGAGGTATTCTCGATGCCATCATGCTCATAGTTATAGCAAGATACATATGTACACAAGTTGCACTTAGGATGTGGTACTTCAGGACCAAGAATTGTATATGCTTCAAGCAACTTCAATCTTTCATGGATTGACATATAAGTTAAGTCATATAAGCCATATAATAGACATTAGATGCATATCAAGTTTTCATGTCATGCTAAACAAATAAGATATCGAAAACTGATTACACTTACCATCGACTTTATACTTTCAAGTATTTGAACTACATGTTTTTCATATGGAATCAATTCTGCTTGAATTGTATCTCTTCCATTTAACCAATATTTTGTTTGTATTCGACAAACATAAGATCCTCATCGATATCTAGCGCTATCATAGATGTCGTCGACGAACATTTTATATCGTTTCCAGTAAATTTTCATAAAGACATAACATGGAGATCTCTTTATTCATATATTCAGGTACCTGAATCTCTCATGAGATTTTATGAAGTGTTATGTCATGTGATCTTCTAGATCACTTGCCTCCCCATTATGATCACTTTGATCATTTGCTCATCTTCTTTATTAAGAAGTTATTTTGAAACCGATTTGTCTATACGCTTTAAGCGTATCAAAGACTTTGTCCTTCTGGGACTTAATATGAGCATTTGCAGTGAGAATATAGTTACTTTCTTTGGGTCAGCAAATGCGTATAGCATGCTTCGCAATATATTGCAATTGAATTATCCTTTTATGAACTTCAGGTTCATATTATGATATTCAAGGATCTATATATACAAATGATAATTCATCCCATGTAACATTTTCTCAAGTGTTTATCATGTCTCCCCCTCATGTTAGAAAAGCTAACTTGTTTCCTCAACTTTGAGAGTCCATCTTTGTGCATTATGGTGTTAATGAAAATATACACCGCACATCAATAATAAGATGGAGTTATTTGGTTCCTGACCCTGAACCACTTGTGAGGGGAGAATATACTCTCGTATACAACGTATATCAAACTGATATATATAACTTTGTTCTCATAAGAAACAGTTTAGCTATTAAGTGGAGGCACTCAATAATTATCTTGCTAAACCAACTATGATATAAACCAACTAATCAAGATGAACTATCTTGAATAGAAAATCTGGAAATTATGCTCGAAGTTATATTACTGAGCAATTTACCTCGCAAGCACCGGCCAGGCTGCGGGTTAATAACAATCGCACATGTAACCATATCATAGATGCATCATATGTGGTACACATGGCAGGTGAATTGGCCCATATTCACCTTTGATATTTCCAGAATTTATGGGATTCAACCCGAACTCTTTAGTTGGTCAATTAATTAATGAGAACAAGTAATACAAGAGAATTCGTAAAAAACTTTCTAGTTCTTTAATATTTACCCATGTGAATTCTCTATTACTGCACATCATACTTAAAATGATATGGCTAACCTGAATGCCAACTGAATAAATTATCAATATTGATAAACTTCAAATTTACACCATGACATGTGCAATTATCAATAAACTTCAAGTTTATTATGATATGGATTTTTATATCAATAAACGTCCACTTTGTTGTGGTATTCTTGTGTAGTACAAACTGAAGAATAAAGCGGGTAGTTTTTCACATACAGATTATCCCGCTACAAGTTGTAGTAATAGAAGATATCAAATCTTTCCTTTATTTCTAGTCTCAATATAATCAATCGCTTTTGCATATACTTTGGAAACTGAATAAGTTTCTTTGAGACTTACTACAACACAATACCTTATTGGTAATCAATTGTGTTTCTCCAACATAGTAATAATTGGCTCTTCTAGAGCTCGCAATTAATTTTGTACTACCACCAATTCATCAACATCCATATGGTGAATATCTCTTTTAAAGAGAAAGTTATACCATTATGGTCATGTCAAAATTATATGCAAGATATGTTTCTTGCATTATTATTGTCCTTTGATAATCACATTGACAAATTATTTTGGCATACAATAGGTACGTGACCAATGACTATTCATGCCATAACAATGACATTATTTTCATATATCATCTCAAACCTCCTTCTAGGAGTGAGTGTGGTATATTCAATACCAATTTCATGTTCATATTCTTCCAATAATGAATATGTATTCGTGAATCAGATGTTGTCACATTCACTGCGGGGATATGTGATTTTGTTATCCTTTTCAAATCTGTAAATGCGTCTGGCATTCGATTTGCTATTCTTCGCAAATGGATAATATTTTGCACCTCTTTTTCACAAATAGAGGTATGTGGATCAAGATGAGATAATGATGCATTTTTCCACAAAATTTCCCGTTTGGTTTCACCAACTTTTCCCCCTAATTTTGGGAAAAGTGTCTCATCGAATTGACAGTCTGCAAATCGTGCAGTGAACAAATCCCCTGTCAATGTTTCGAGGTAGCGAATAATGGAGGGCGATTCAAACTCAACATATATTCCTAACCTTCTTTGCAGACCCATTTTGGTGCAGTATGGCGGTGCTACAGGCACATATACTGCACATCCAAAAATTCTTAAGTGGGTCATATTAGGTTCATGACCCAAAACTAACTGCAACGGGGAATATTTATGTCAATTCGTCAGTCAGAGACGAACTAGCATTGCTGCATGCAAAATGGCGTGACCCCAAATCGAAGTGGGCAGCCGACGAACTAGCATTGCTGCATGCAAAATGGCGTGACCCCAAACCGAAGTGGGCAGCCTCGTTTTCATGAGTAAATGAGGTATTCAAGATTATTCTCATTTATTGTCTCAACATGATATCTATTTTGAATGATATCTTAAAAACTCAACAAGTTCCTCTTAAACTTGGAGGAGAACATTGCATTCTCTATGATAAATATTGTTCCTTTAGGCAGAGTTATAGTTGCTCTTCCGGAGCCTTCAATCAATTTAATTCCCATGGTTGACAACAAAAGAAAATATACGAACATGAGAATAAACAAATTCAATCCGTTTATTTCATATTTAAACAATATTTTCAAAATCTGTTGAGGTTATTCGAATAACTGAGTTGATTGTCGACTATCTTGGGAAGCAGTTATTAGGTTATTCGAATAACTAAACCTGATATTCGACTAACTAGCCTTGCGGAAAAATCCAGTTTTAATGCGAAATATTGGTTATTAGTTATTCGACTAACTTAGTAAACAGTCATCAGGTTAGTCGACTAACCAAACTGGTTAGTCAACTAACTTAGCTTGCGAAAAATCCAGTTTTTAATACGAAATATTAGATAGTCGACTAACTTATTAGTTAATCGACTAACTTTAATGGGAAGTAAAAATGTCTTCGAAATTTAAGCATATTGAAACATTCTAAAGAGCTAATACTAACATTATATCATAAACTAACTAATGGGAGCTGATACTAATGACTACTAACTAATACAAATAAGTAAAATAAAATCAAACAATTCCATCTTCCTTCATCACAGATCCATCACCGATTAAGTGGTCTATTTTTCCCTTAGGGTGCTCAAAGAAGTCTGCCACATCCAAATGGTTGATGTTAAAATTGTCGTCAGAGACAAAATTGGTTTCAGGGCCTTTACTCTTTAGAGATGCTTGATAAAGTTCAACCAAATGTCTTGGTACACGGCAACTTTTCGCCCAGTGCCCTTTTCCACCGCAACGATAATATATAGTTTATGAACTATTTGCTTTTGGATTCTCATCGCATCGTGCTTGTGGCAGAGTGACCAACTTCAGATTGTCATATCTCTCCTTTAAGCCATTCCACAAGATAGGTGGATCTTTGACTGTGATATGTTCAATTTTCAAACCTTCATCAAGGTGATGGCGCAAGAAAATCAAGGCCTTAGCACAGTTTCAAACCTTCATCAAGGTGATGGCGCAAGAAAATCAAGGCCTTAGCATAGTCTTTGGTGGATGCATTATTTCTGTCTTTAATGGCGTCTCCAAGACCCATTGCATCCAAATGGAGTTCAGCATCCAACACCCATGTCATATAGTTCTTGCCCGAAATTTCAAGGGCAACGAACTTTCTTTTCATAATGTCAGACATGAAACAAAATTACATCAAGAGCGTGTTCATACTTACGGGCTTTATTACAATTATCACATTCACTTCAGGGAATGGATTATAATCATCTGTATGTGCTATACACAATCTCATGTCAAATATTACTTTCATAAAGTGAAAGATTATTTTGAGAATCTTTATTATTCTCATTATCACAATGATGACGATTATAATTCCGTCTATTGCCACGTCCACATCCATTGATACCTTCACGGTAATAATTTTGTCTTCTTTCAGACTTATCACATACTGCTATCACATTCTCTAAAGGGAATGAAGCAAATTCAATGGGAATCATACATGAATTTAATCATGGCAAGACATAGAACTTTTACCACTTCACGTGGTTATAATTCCTTACAAACTCCATTAGAGTTATAATCAAACTTTGTTATCAAATCGTAGAATTTCAAGAATTTGAAAGGGAAAAGTAAATTACTTACCTTTAAGGTATACCAATAAATGTTGTGATATCAAATATACCTCTTGAGTTTCCATCCCGTTGCATTATTTTATGATGATACCATCTCTTCTATCTTTCCGTATAGAAATTCTCATATGGAGCAGTAGCAATTGTTATTACACTCTTTTGCTTGGAAATTCACCTTCAAAAAGAAAACAAAAGTAAACAACGAGAAAGAAAAAAAAAATTGAAGAATTTCAGAAACCAAAATATCACAAATCTCGTTTCACTTAAATAGAAAAATCCAAACGACGGAACACGGATTAGAGTGGATGAATCTGATTGCAACTCGAGATTCTGAGAGCGATAATTGCTGAATATTAAATTCAATTGGTTAGAGACTCGTGCTGATAACGTGTTATGAAATAATATAAGAACAAGAACAATAATACAAGAACAAGAACAATAGAGAGAAAAGTAGAGAGAGGAGTATTCTTATTGATACTTTGGGATGATTTACAATGGGAGAGAACCCCTTTATTTATATGGAGAGAAATGAGTTAGCCTCAAAGTAAAACTCTTCTATAAGATAGACATTCACTCTAACTAGAGTTCTATTTATAACAAATAAAAAGTTATAATTTTAAAGGTCGCCAGAACTAGTATTAGAAAAGCATTTGTTTTCAAAATGATGGGCGTAAGGCCTGAAATGCAGAATTTGGGCTTCTGGCCCATTTGAAAAGTTTTGCTATAGGCTAATGGCCTAAATAAAATTTAAATTTACTTATGTTATATTTTAAATAAATTTCAGGTTAATAAAATTTGTCTTATACACTTAATTTTCAGAATATAAATTTAGTATTTTATTCTTTTATGAAATCTATAATTGTTTTATTACCCCAATTATTTGAAATGTTAATTTGTTTAACATTAAATTTACTTGTTAATTTGTTTAACATGTATCATATGTTAATTATCTAACATTAAGTTAAAATTTATGTGAATTTATATAGAATGTAATAAATCTTAATTAGTTTGACATTAGTTTTATTTGCATGCTAATATAAGTTATTAGTTAACTTATGATCCACATGGGATTGTAAAATCATGTTAGATAATTATTTTATCTTAATTATGATTAATACACTTAGCTAGATAATTAAATAGGTTAATTTTCATAATATTTTAATTGTTGGACGATGATTGGATAGTGAACTTTCGACTCCATAATTAATATATGTGTTTATTAACTTAATCAATTGGTGTTTAGTGTCATAATATGTACGTATGTAGAACATCATGCCTTGCATTATTTTTTTCTTCATGATCCTCATTTTATTTTTTTATTTTGTTAAAGAATGACTACTGCTTCGAAAAATATTGTTGCTGAGCTCAACAAAGGGTTGAAACTCAATGGTGACAATTATGAAACCTGGAGCTTGAAAGTTCAGTATGTGCTAGAGAAGCAAGAGGCTATAGAGGCGATAAAACATGTCATGAATGAGCCTGAGGAAGGCAATACTGCTCATCATAGGCGTGAGCGTGAAGCCTATGACAGTTGGAAGAAAAAGAACTCCATTACTCGCATTACGTTGTTGAGCACCTTTGATGATGAAATTCTAAGAGAGTTTAAGGATCACAAAAGAGCTATGGATCTTTCGAATGCTTTGAGGAAAAGGTTTGGTACCTATTCCACTGCAAGGATGAGATCCTTCACGATCAAATTTGACTCATATAAGAAACGCCTAAAGCATTCAATTAAAACACATCTGAGGCAAATGACAAATATGATCGGGGAGTTGAATGATGATGGTCATGTGTTGACTGATGAATAATAAATCCAAGCCGTCATACGCTCTTTACCTAGTTCTTGGGATGATATGAAAAGGCATTTGACCTATACCGAGCGAATCACAACTCTGGAAGATGTCCGGAGACACCTTGAGTTAGAGGAGGAACGACTTGAGGCTGCAAAGCCAATAGCTGAGTTGCACTTGGCAACAAACTCCAAAACCAAGAGTGACTCAAAGAAAATAAAAAACTGGGGAAAGTGTTGGAGATCATGTATACCTTTGATATGTGCGCTTTGGTTGTATGAGCATGATTTTCAGGTATAGGTTTTGATGAATGACAAACAATAAAGTCAAGTGTCAAACAACGATATAATCAAATGGCGAGAAGCATACTGATGACGGAATTGCATGAACGAGCCAAAGAAGTTCAAGACCGAAGACCCAAGACGTAGGTCGTTTGGTAGAACCAATGTAAGGACAACGTTTAAGTTATCTTATCCTTTGGCTCAACATTAGGTCATCATAAACATGCATACAATCACTTTATTAAATTATATATATCATAAATATTTTTAATATATACTTCAAACAAAATGATTTTAACGTTTTCATTTCAACCAAAATGGGTTTTGAAGTAAGTTTTCAATTCTGGTATACTCTGGTGTACACAGTGTATATCAAGTGTATATAATCGACCGTTGCCAAAGTTTTGAACACTGGAACAACATAATCGATTGTCTACTTTAACAATCGATTGTTGACAATCGATTGTCCACTTTAACAATCGATTATTTTGAGACAGTGTGCAACCGGTTTTTAAATATCAAAACAATCGATTGTCTTTGTCCCACAATCGATTGTCACTTTCATACAATCGATTATTTTTTGACCGTTCCACAGAATCCTAAATTGATTTTTGAACGTTGAAGAACAATCGATTATTCAGGGTTAACAATCGATTGTTTAGCCTAAAATCAGGAATCTGTTTTTTGAACGTTGGTCAGACAATCGATTGTCACCTCCAAACAATCGATTGTTGAAGCACAATCAGGGATTTTATTTGTCAATTAAGCAACAGTCAGCACCACTTTTTCACCTATAAAAGAGGTCTTTTGAGCTGATTTTAAACACACAACTCCTGCATATATTGATATACATATTGATCATTTTCAAGCATCATTTTAGAGCTTTTGTTGAACCATTTAATAGACAACTTTGTGTTGTTCATAGAGCTTATTTTGTTTCTCTTTATCCACTCTATTGAGAGAGTATTTGTTGTAAAAGAGAGTTGTTTGAGAAGAACATATCTTCCATTTGTCGGGTTTGCTAAGTACCCAAAGTCTTAGTGGTTGAAGTCTTGGGGTGAGGTATCCTCAAGCAAGTGAAGTCTTAAGGTGTGGTATCCTTGAGCAACTGTAAACGGTTTGTTAAGCACCCGTAAGCTTGACGAAGATAGTGGAATCTCGAGAGAGTCTCTCGGGGACTGGACTAGCCACGGGTTGTGGTGAACCAGGATAAAATACGGTGTGTTCTTTCTTGATTATTTCAATTACCGTATTTACTTATTCCTGCAATTTTAAATTCCGCAATATTTTAATATTCTCGTGCCTCACTATTCACCCCCCCCTCTAGTGAACGACATAAATTCTAACAATTGGTATCCGAGCCTAACTCTCTGAAAGCCTTAACCGGTTGAGAGCTATATATATTTTTGTGTATAGAATATTGAAAGCAGGAATGATGAATGAAGGACAATCCACCACTTGCGTTCCACTATTTGACGGAACAAACTATACATATTGGAAAGGGCGGATGAGTATCTTCCTCAAAGCAAACAATTTTCGTTTGTGGCAAATCATCAAAAACGGTGAACCAATGCCGACAAAGAAAGTTGGAGAAATCACGGTTCCGAAGAAGGAAGATGAATATGATGCCAAGGACATGAAGATAGTTGAAAATAATGCAAGGGCCATCCATGTATTATATTGTGCGGTGAATCCGAATGACTATCGGAAAATCTCTTGCTGCACAACCGCCAAGGAGATGTGGGACAAACTCGAGATCATTTATGAAGGTACGCCTCAAGTCCGAGAATCCAAAATTGATTTTCTAACTCATAAATATGAAACTTTTAAAATGGAGAAGGAACCTATTGGTGTTATGTTTGAACGATTTTTAAGAATCGTCAACGATCTCCATGCTCTCGGGAAAGTTTACACGAACAAAGATCTTGTTCGAAAAAGTCCTACGGAGTCTCACTCCCGAATGGCGTTCCAAAGCCAATGCCATCCAAGAATCGATGAAATACACGAATATCACAATTGATGGACTAAGAGGTAACCTCGAAACTTATGATAGCACAATTCTTAATCCTTATCTTAGAAGTGATTCGAATTTTGCCTTCAAAGCCTCATCCTCTAAAAGAGAAGAGGTAATGATTCGGAAATGGATGATGAAAATACTTCCAGTGATATATTTGAGAAGTTTTGTAAGTCTTTGAAGAAGGACAAGAAAAAGAGGAAACACCATAGGCGCGTATCACGGGACTCAGGCAGCTCGGGCAATGAAGCCGGCGCATTATGTCTCATGGCAAACGGAGAAGAAGAGGTAAGTACATCTAACTCTCACTCATTTGAAGATTTACAAAATGCCTATGATGAATTGTATGGTGAATTTGTCAATGCTTCCAAATTGATAAAATAATTGAAGAAAATACTTTCTTTGCAGAAATCACTTTCTTTGCAAACAGATTTTCAGAAAACACTTTCTTTACAAGAAAAAGATTTTGAAAAATCCTCTTCTTTGAAAGAAATAGATTTTGAAAAATTGACTAATGAAAATGGTGTTCTTATAAACAAAATTGAAGTTTTAGAAAAAGAAAACAAATTTTTGGAAAATGACATTGATGTTTTTAAAAATAAAATCAAGGAATTGAATAAAGCTTCTTCTATTGATACATGTTCAAATTGTTCTTCTTGTAGTTCTTTAAAACTAGAGAACACAGAACTTAGGAAAGCACTAGAAACACGTAGTGTTGATATTCCTAAAGCTGAAACAAAGAAGAAAAAGCCTAGGAATAACTATAGGCGTAAAATGAATAAGAATCATGATAGAAATGGAGTTGCGCAACCTAGAAATGATTTTAGGATTTTTGCTAATGAGTCTAGGAATAATTATTCTAGACCACCTAGAGATGACTCTACGAATTTCAACGCGTCTAGGAATGACTTTAGATCACCTAGAACGCATTTGGCTCAACCTAGACATATGCACAATCCAAATGTTATATGTCATTATTGTAATCGGGTAGGACACATTGCACCCGTTTGTTTTGCTAAACATAGAAATTTATGTGTTGATTATAATTGTTATTATCCTAACCCCCAAGGACCCAAAAGAAGTTGGGTACCAAAAACCTATTTTTAGGTTCTTTTTGCAGGTGTGCTTGAAGACTACTATATTGTAGTGGATGCACCAGGCACGAAACCTTAATGCATTAAGGGGGAACGTCGGTTAGTTATCGTATTTTGAATAAAAACACAATGAGTTGATATGTGCAAATAATCTATACAGTTTTGGTTGATACATGCTTTAATCAGTTCTTTTTGAATAACAATTAGTATCAATTTGGTTTATAATAATTGATTGATTCATGTTTTGATGAACATTCTTAGTTTAAAATAACAATTGATATTGTTGAGAAAAATGACCGTTATCATTAGTATGCCATTTACTAACATTTGATATGATCTTGTTTATAACGATTGGTATCATCAATGGTTTAAATTTTTTTTGGTATAGTCTTTTTGCTAATGCCAAAAGGGAAGAATATGGGCGATATGCATGCCTTAATTGAGGGGGAATATTCAATTAAGGGGGAATTATATTGAATTGATTTCTATGAATTGTTTGCATAAATTGTATGTTGAGATATAGCATGAATTTAGGAGGAATTCAATATGAATATCTTCCGTTGTTTGTCATTATCAAAAAGGGGGAAATTGTTGGAGATCATGTATACCTTTGATATGTGCGCTTTGGTTGTATGAGCATGATTTTCAGGTATAGGTTTTGATAAATGACAAACAATGAAGTCAAGTGTCAAACAACGATATAGTCAAATGGCGAGAAGCATACTGATGACGGAATTGCATGAACGAGCCAAAGAAGTTCAAGACCGAAGACCCAAGACGTAGGCCGTTTGGTAGAACCAATGTAAGGACAACGTTTAAGTTATCTTATCCTTTGGCTCAACATTAGGTCATCATAAACATGCATAAAATCACTTTATTAAATTATATATATCATAAATATTTTTAATATATACTTCAAACAAAATGATTTTAGCGTTTTCATTTCAACCAAAATGGGTTTTGAAGTAAGTTTTCAATTCTGGTATACTCTGGTATACACAGTGTATATCAAGTGTATATAATCGACCGTTGCCAAAGTTTTGAACACTGGAACAACATAATCGATTGTCTACTTTAACAATCGATTGTTGACAATCGATTGTCCACTTTAACAATCGATTATTTTGAGACAGTGCAACCGGTTTTTAAATATCAAAACAATCGATTGTCTTTGTCCCACAATCGATTGTCACTTTCATACAATCGATTATTTTTTGACCGTTCCACAATCCTAAATTGATTTTTGAACGTTGAAGAACAATCGATTATTCAAGGTTAACAATCGATTGTTTAGCCTAAAATCAGGAATCTGTTTTTTGAACGTTGGTCAGACAATCGATTGTCACCTCCAAACAATCGATTGTTGAAGCACAGAATCAGGGATTTTATTTGTCAATTAAGCAACGGTCAGCACCACTTTTTCACCTATTAAAAGAGGTCTTTTGAGCTGATTTTAAACACACAACTCCTGCATATATTGATATACATATTGATCATTTTCAAGCATCATTTTAGAGCTTTTGTTGAGCCATTTGATAGACAACTTTGTGTTGTTCATAGAGCTTATTTTGTTTGTCTTTATCCACTCTATTGAGAGAGTATTTGTTGTAAAAGAGAGTTGTTTGAGAAGAACATATCTTCTCATTTGTCGGGTTTGCTAAGTATCCAAAGTCTTAGTGGTTGAAGTCTTGGGGTGAGGTATCCTCAAGCAAGTGAAGTCTTAAGGTGTGGTATCCTTGAGCAACTGTAACGGTTTGTTAAGCACCCGTAAGCTTGACGAAGATAGTGAAATCTCGAGAGAGTCTCTCGGGGACTGGACTAGCCACGGGTTGCGGTGAACCAGGATAAAATACGGTGTGTTCTTTCTTGATTATTTCAATTACCGTATTTACTTATTCCTGTAATTTTAAATTCCGCAATATTTCAATATTCTCGTGCCTCACTATTCACCCCCCCCCCTCTAGTGAACGGCATAAATTCTAACAGAAAGAAGACAGGGCCACCTCAAGTTCAGCCTGCTAAAAGAGCAACTGAAAAAGGTAAGAACAGACATCCCAAACGTGTGAAAGTTGCTAAAGTGAAATGCTATAATTGTGACAAACTGGGTCACTATGCTAGAGATTGCCTGATCCTCATAGAAAGTTATTTCAAAATACTCGAATTAGTGAACTTTGTGTTTCTAGTTCTATTTTTCTAACTGAATCTAATCCTTTGTGCATTGTAGACTCAGGAGCAACAGACCACATAGCCTGGGAATGCAATGCCTTTGTTGAATTTCGGCGAGTTCCATGTGGAGCAAAGAGGATATATGTAGGCAACATCAGTAATGTTGCTGTTGAAGGGATCGGTACATGCAAGTTAGTCCTGCGTGGTGGTCGAGACCTAGTACTACACGATGTTCTCTTTGCACCAACAATTAGCCGGAATGTTATTTCAGTTTCAGTTTTGCTTAAGTTAGGACTTGACTTGTTGTCATGGCAATTCTGCCAAGTTGACTTTTTGTTCAACTTTATTTGGTTTTGGTCATGTGATCGATGGTTTAAATATTATGGATTTGGATTATGATTCATTTAATAATAATGCTAGTTTTTCTATGTTTGTTTCTTCACATAAATATGGCATGCTAGACTTGGTTATATTGGCCAACAAGGAATGAAAAGGTTAGCAAAACAAGGTTTGATTTCTAGCATTGAACATGTGGAATTGTCCACTTGTGAAAATTGTCCAGTTTGAAAATCTGCAAGAAAACCTTTTGGTCAGGCGACTAGAGCCGAATATCCTTTGCAATTAGTCCATTCAGACATATGTGGGCCAATGAATGTTAGGGCTAGGCATGGAGCAAGTTATTTCATCACATTTATTGATGACTTTACCCGTTTCAGTTGTGTCTATTTGATTTCTCACAAATCAGAAGCAATAAGTTGCTTCAAAAGCTATATGAGCTTAATGGAAAATCAATTAGACAAGAAGATAAAAGCTCTTCGAACTGATCGTGGTCGTGAGTATATATCAACTCAGTTTAATAATTTATTTGATGAAAAGGGAATAGTTCATCTGCTTACTATCCCAAATACTCCACAACAAAATGGTGTTGCGGAGAGAAGAAACAGAATGCTCCTAGAAATGGTTAGGTCAATGATGGCACAAGCTAACCTCCCAATTTGTTACTGGGGTGATCCGTTGCTTACTGCTACCTTTGTACTTAACCAAGTGCCTGCAAAATCAGTTACTACCACTCCATATGAGTTATGGACAGGAAGACAACCCGACTGAGTATATTAAGACCTAGGGGTTGTGCTGCCTATACACATGATTCCTCTAAAAAATATGGCAAATTGGGCCCGAGGGGAAAAAAGTATCTTTATAAGATATTCTGAAACCTCAAAGGGTTATCTGTTTATAGGTCATCAAGACAATGGGAGTGTAACTGAGTTTGAATCACGAGATGTCACATTCTTAGAGGATGAGTTCCCTAAGAAGGGAGAGGTAGGTCAAGACCTAACCTTATTTGAGATAATGGATGAAGAAGTACAAGAATCACTTCATTCGAGTGGGAGAATTTTAGAAGATGATGAATTAGTTTTTCATCAAAGACCTCCTTCATCATCAGATGCGAATGAAAGTAATCCTTATAATATTAGTGGAAGGAACCAAATGGATCTTGTTCCAAGTGGGAGCGAGATGGTCACAGATCTCGTTCCAAGTGGGAGCAGGATAAATGATCTTGATCCAAGTGGGAGAAACATTGATCCAAATGGGAACAATGATGAATCACAAGTAAGACGTGGTTCTCGTAAAAATATTCCCCATCAACAATTTGATGTTGAAGGCGGAGAACTATTTATGATGCTCCTACAAGAAGAAAACGAGCCTAAAATGTAAAAGAGGCTCTCTCATGCCCTTCTAACGATAAATGAACAAAAGCAATGGAAGATGAATTGGAGTCTATGAGAGTCAACAAAGTTTGGGAACTAGTTGACCTCCCTGAAGGACGCAAAGCAATTGGGAGCAAATGGGTTCTCAAAATTAAGCTCAAGGCTGATGGAACAGCTGAGAGATTTAAGGCTCGACTGGTGGCCAAAGGGTATACACAGCAGAAAGGAATAGACTACAAAGAGACTTTCTCGTTTGCTGTACGTTTTACCTCAGTTCCTGGTTCTAGCTATTGTTGCAAGCCTGGATCTTGAATTACATCAGATGGATGTAAAGACTACCTTTCTCAATGGAGAACTAGATGAAGAAATCTATATGGAACAACCTAAGTGTTTCATTGAAAAGAGCCATGAACAAAAGGTTTGTATACTTTTGAAGTCTATTTATGGCCTCAAGTAATCTTCAAGCAGTGGTATATACGCTTTCAAAATGTTCTTGTATCCTACGGTTTTACCATGATTGATGAAGACCATTGCGTTTATATCAAGAAATCAAGAAACATGCTTGTAATTTTAACATTGTATGTAGATGACATACTAATAGCTGGAAATGATAAGGAGTTTATAACAGAGATAAAGTCATGGTTATCATCCCAATTTGAGATGAAAGATATGGGTGAAGCTACATATATTCTTGGAGATATGATTTCAAGAGATCGTCCAAAGGAACTATTGTATCTCTCACAGGAAAATGACATTAGAAAAGTTCTTGAACGATTTAATATGCAAAATAGTAGCAAAGTTGAAACTCTTATCAGTCCTGGGAAGTCAGATGTGTCCTAAGACTCCTGAAGAGACAGAAAGAATGAGCCGAGTTCCTTATAGGAGCGCTGTCGGAAGTCTAATGTATGTTATGGTGTGCACTAGACCTGATATATGTAAAGAAGTTGTCTTGGTAAGTAGATATCAGACCCACCCAGGTTTAGCACTTGTGCAAGTTGTAAAGAGGATCATGAGATATCTGAAGGGAACTGCTGATTATGACCTTTGTTATCAAGGCGGCAAGGATATACGATTAGTTGGATACAGTGATGCTGACCATGGAGGAGATCTAGACAAGGGGAAATCTACCTCAGGAAATGTTTTCTTACTCAGTGATGGGGCTATATCATGGAGTACAAAGAAACAATCATGTGTATCACTATCTGTGATGGAAAAGCCGAATACGTGGCTCTCACATCAGCAGCACAAAAAGCTCTTTGGTTGAAAAAGTTCTTGGAGCACTTGTTGGATATTGCTGAAAATATTGAGCCAGTATTAGTCTACTGTGACAGTGAGGCTGCAATATCCTCTACCAAGGACCCAAAGTTTCATTGTAAAACAAAATATATAGATATCAAGTATAACTATGTGAGAGACATGGTTAGACGCAAGGCAGTGAATGTGAAGTATGTGTCTATAAAAGATATGTTACCAGATCCATTAACCAAGCCTTTGTCTAGAGATGCATTTGTGAGACACACTAGGTCTCAAGGCTTACGTAGACTCTGAGATACTTTATTTTGTTGTTTATTTTCCCGTGTTCTCAAAGTGATGTTCTTTGATTATCAATAACGTTGATTTACATACATACATATATATGTTGTTGAATGTTATGTACATTCTTTGTTCATTTTTTTATAAGTACATCGAGTAGACATGAGGTTAGCCTTCTCACACAGGAAACCGCCTTATTATCTTAGTAATGTGAGGAGATGAGACATGATTTTAAGCAAAATTATCATAAGGATAATTTGAGAGCTATTCGCTTAAAATTAGAATGTCGCTTAATCAATGACATAAGGTCATTAGGGTGAAAAATGTTCACCTAGTCTACTTTGTGAGCCAGATGCGAGTTAAAAATGATATTGTAGATCAATGAACTCAAATTTAGATACTTATGGTGTCTAAATATAATCTGTATAGAATTCTTTATGAGATAAAGACATACGCTCCTTGGGAAAAGGTAGAAAATGTTGTAGCACATGTTTCATACCATGTGTGCTAATGTCGACCAATTGGGCTAACATAAGTCCATTCTCAACTTATTGTTGTGTGAGACCCAGAGCTTTTATGATAGCTCAAGATTTTGTACCCTAAGAGACTCTGATAAGATACTTGAGACTTAGTGTGGTGCTAGCTATCTTAGTGTGTTTCCAAAAGACCATGAACATAGATTCGGTCTAACGGAGCATAACTAGAAAAATAGTCATACTAATGTTAAGGGAATCGTGAGAAGAGGAAGATCATTGATGGAATCTCATTTATTTGTATTCACTGGTGCACCAATTATGACTTATGAGTTATGATTGTGAATACAAGAAATAATGATATATGAGATTTTGAGATTATATCAAATGTGATTTACATGATCTAGGGTAGTGCATACTTTATGATCTACTTGCAGGTTTACGCTCGACGAGAGGCTATATACTCCTAACAGATGTATAACACTTAGCTCTCGCAGTATGCTGGTCACACGGTCTACTTCCCTATATGGATGATTGAGGAGATGAGTTGAGAATATGTTTCTCAAGCTAGATGAGCACTCCCATTATGTGTGAGTGAGATATGTAGGAAATATTGGGTCCACCCGTAAGGGGTGCTCTAAGGCCCAATAGGGTTATTAGTTAACCCTAATATTCCCTATATAAGTACACTTAGTATGTACTTTAGAAAGACAGACTTTGCAGTATATTTCTACACTCTTTCTCTCTCACAATCAAACTACGGTTTAGACTGTGGAATTGGGGGTTGTTCCAATACACCGTGACAACCACCGCCGACCAGTAATTCTAGCCGTGGTTCATTTTGTTTACGATTCCGCTTCACGAAGAACAAGTAAGTTCTCGTTTTATGATTTACATGCTATCTAATGTGTTTAGATTAACGTGTTCCTTCAAATACATAAAAGAGGGCACATAGGAAATGGAGAGAAATAAAATTTTTGAGGGAAATTTTAAGTTTTTCCCCTTGGAAAATGGACATTGACTCATGTTGGAAGATGAAGAGTTTTTTATAGGTGACACGCCCCCTTTTTCTAAAGTGAAATCGGGTTTATGACATTTGGGAGGAGAACTCGTTCTCTTTTGGGAATTGGGTTTTAAATAAAGAGTCTCCACCTAATGATTAGTGCGTTAGGACACTAAGAAGGGTTTGAGTTGAAGAACCAGAGATTAGGTAAGGGCTAGGAATTATCCTGACGGGAGGGTGTTAGGCACCCCTCAGGATCCACTAATATGGTTCCCGGCCATGTTATAATTGTGACTTCACATAACAAGTAAGCAAATAAGGGAACAAATAGAAGGAGTTTTCACATGATATTGCAAGTAAATTGAATTTTGAGGAAAAATAAAGAGGGCAGAAATTTTAAGAAAAGGATTTAAGCTTTTCTGAAAATAAATGAAAACAAGTAAAATGGGAGGGGTCCCAGGTTTATGATCAATATGGATCACATTAATGCAATACCCAGTAATCACTCCTCAGGAGAGGGGCTACAGGAGGTATTAACGCACTGGTCATCATATCCATATCAACCATTCCCACCCCGTTAAGGTATTAAAGCGCGAAATAGTATCATTACTTATTGCATGTTATTACCCCTCCCAATCATATCAGTCCCGGAGGCATGTGGGACTACTAATTCTAAAAAGGAGGAATTGGGGATTTTTGAGTTTAAAAGGATAAAATTCTAAGGCGACAAACAAAAATCCATAAGTAGTTAGGGAGAAACAAATAGCAGTTAAAGGCTCAAATAGGCCTCCTCACTTAAAGGAGACAAATTATCTAACATGACTTCAAATACCGGTAATAGTCTGAATTAAATCTAAAGCGTTAGAACAGACTCATTTATCACATATTTCTCAGATGAGAAGTTCGAATTAGGCTTTGTTTGGTTGTAGTTTATCAAAAAATTGACACGGTTAATTAATTACCTACTGGTTTGCCTAGATGAGACCTATAAGTATGATATCTAAAAATGAAGAAGGCGTACTAAATTAAAAGAATGATTACTGGTTTTATAGACAAAAGTTCTGTAGGTACTAAATGAAGTTGATTATTATCAAACCTATGATTGTTTGCCTAATAATAGATGAATATGTAGAAATGCAGAAGACCTATAGGCAGGATTTGTAGTGATATGCATAAGCGCAAAACTTTTAAATAATGATTCCTATGAGCATAAAGTCTACCCTTTGCATACATAAAAGACCCTCCATTTTTACTAGAACCCCTATAGGTTATTACAACATATTACAAACCAAAATGAGTTAGAAAAAGTAAAAATGACATCAGAAATTCAAGTTACAACCAAACAGCCTAATTCAGACTCAAGGTCTAACAATATGAGATAAACCAACTTCTAAGATCAGATTTCCAAAAGATTTTCTCTTATTTGGGAAGTGTTAAAGTTCCCAAGAGTCTCAAAGTACTCGGGGCAGTGCTTACACCCCAAATATATTTGCAGAATTAGATTATAGTGCAGTGTGGAAGGGCCAGCCCTCAAATATCCAAGTTCAGAGGGACTCAAGGTCCCAAAGCAAGGCTCATGGAGGGGGGGGGGGAAAGAACTTAGAGTCTAAGAGTAATTTTAAGTACATAGAGGGGAATTAGGGAAGGCCATAGAAGGTTGGTTGTCATTCCCAGCAATTAGGAGTGCTGGCACACCCCTGACCAGCCCGTTAGCCAAATCTTAGGAGTTATGATCCATTGAGGATCAAATTCAAACCTGAACAGTAATTGGATACTGCCACACCAAGAACCTTAACTCAAACACATAGAAGTTCTTAGCAAGAACACAAACAGAGTTTGGTAAAGCAAATGTCACAGAACTCAACGGTAATCGTAAATAGTAAAAGAGTAAGGAAAACATAATACAGATTAACATGTGAGTACATGAGTAACATGTTTAGTAGAAAAAAAAGCAGAAGAACAGTGCATGCGTAGCAAAAGAGGTCATACGAGCATAACACAGACAAACACACATAAAGAAAGAACATAAAGAATCGGAAAGATGCTTTTGAAAAACCTTTTAGAAATCCTAAATTTAAGATAAACGATCTTGAAAAGAAAATTTGGGGAAAACCTTTTAAATGTCAAGTAATGCATATATACAACATAGATCTAAGACAACAAAGAGAGAAAGAACCTTAAATAGCTTACGGTTTTGGAGAATCCCTAGAAATAAGAAAGTCATGGAAGAAAGATCAGATCTTGAGTCGAAGAGCTCAGGAATCAAGCTTCTAGTGCTCGAATATGCCAGAACATGGCCTGAGAGGCCATAGATCCACTGAGAAGGATCTCAAGGAAAACCATCGAGGTCAGATCTCAAAGCTTCGAACAACCATGGTTTACTGATGGAGGGAAGTGAGTACCAGCCATCCATGGCCTGAGAAACCATGGATTCCAGTGGAGTGGTGGTTGAAGAGGGGTAGAAGGAAGCTAGGGATCCGAAGAGTTTGAGAGAAGAGAGGTTTCAAAGGCGCCTGAGAGATGGAAAATGTGGGATTAGGGTAGTCGTTTAGGTTTAATGAAGAAAGGGCGAGTTATGGTCGTTGATCTGAGTGATCAACGACCCAAATTTAAGAGGGTAAGTGGGGAACGAGTTGGGTCGTCTGGAATTGGGTCGTGGGTTAGGTCCAAATTGAAACTAGGACAATTTAATTGGGTATAATTGGATCAACTTAAGGGCCAAAATTGAAATGAAATGGGGCTGTAATTGAAATAAAAATGGGGCTAAATATTAAATAGCCAATTTCCCCCTTTTTTATTTATAAAAAATAGTAAATATAATTTTAAAAGTAAATTGAAATTATTAACCAACTAATAGTATATAAATATTATTTAAAAATGCTGGACCCAGTTTTACAATTATAAAATTCTATCAATCTCGAAGTAGGCTATAATTACAATTATACGTAATGTAGCTTTAAAAATGTAAAATAAATTTATAAAAATATGTAAAAATTACCTTGACTATATTTTGGTATAAATATAGGAATAAAATAAATTATTCACAAATATTGAGAGTTTGGGGATAACTACTAATTTTGTAGTATTAAAGTAGACAATAAATTGATTTTAAAATCTTTAAAAATTAGAAAAAAATACCAAAACTCTTGGGCTTGCTTACATATGCATATATAAGTTATTTTCAAAGTATTTTGTATATAATTGGGTATCAACAATGGGTATATAAGGAATTACTCTTCTTCTAGCTCTTAAAAAGTTGAGGAGAAGGCAAGCTTCGCGTCGTCGTCGTCGCTCGCTCGCTCGCTCGACTTCAGCTTTGGCTTCAAATTTTGATTTAGATTTGGTCAAATCATCGATTGATTGATTAATTTTTTGGACCAAATTTATTTGTTAATAGTAAAATATTAACAGAAAATTTATTGAATATTTTGTAATAACATAATATTAATATTAAAATAAATATTAAATTTAAATCCAATTCAGCTATCCAAATTTGAGGTTTCTATTTTTGTAATAGAAAATTAATTACCCTTCAATTTTTCCTCTTTATTTTCCATCTTTATTGTTGAGTAAATAACCATTTATATAATGACATTTATGTTTTGGCCGTTTTGCATAAACAACCATTCTGAAGAGTTACACCTCTTCATATTTCAGCCCAACCTTGACTATAAATACAACACTATTCTGCTCAGAATTTTACTACAATTTTTTTAGTTTCTCTTCCTTCTGCATACTTAGCATCAAACCAAGAAACAGTAAGTGTGATTTGCTACCGATCTTTGTGTTCGCTGAAATACTGGGTTTGAAGTACTATTATACCAGTGTGTAATTCGTTCTATCCAAGGAGGAAATAATACATAACCTTGGGTACTATGAGCGTATTAAATTCCTTAAGGAAACACTGTGGATTCAGTGGGCTCGAATTGGTTTTCTGTTTATGTTCATTTCTATTTCTAGAATTATTTTACAAATACAGTTTTACTAACATTAAGCTGCTCAGTTTTTAAATTTATATTGACTTTAAAATAAATATATATTTAATATTACATGAAACCAGAAATATAAATCCCCTACTATTTCAAGTAGATGTAAACATAAAAATGTATTTCAATCACAAGGTTATAGTGTTTATTTGTCACTAAAGATCTTCCACATACGAAATATTAATCGGTCAAAATGTTACTGATCAAAAGAAATTAAACCTAAAGACAAGACAGATGGTTCCTTCAATCAAAATTGAAGTCAGTATCACAACAAAATATATTCATGGATGAGCAGCTTGGACCACAAGAAAGTAAGAATACGGCAACATTACATAAATATCACAAATGTATTCATTGATATTTACTTTACATCGATCAATAGTCGTAAATTTCAAGTTTTTGTTAGATGGATGATAAACACAAAGTTACCAAATTATTAACATAAGCACAGACTTATCGACTGAATAACATGCGCCTCAAAGTCAAAACTGTTGATTATATAATTGGCAATTATTCCCACCAAGAAACTTGTTTCTTTAAAGAAAGAATTTAATAGAAATAACACAAGCGTCAATTTAGGCGTGGAATCAAATCACTATTGGTCCCATGACAGGTAGTGAGATGAATATGAAGATAGCAAAAACATAGAAGTAGCACCTGTTTTAATTAAAGGTAGTGTAAAAAGTATAGACAACCCAAAAGTGGATAATGATGGAACAAGACTATAAATACATAAAATAAGAAGCATAGCCGCAAGAAATATTCAATGCAAAAGGGAGAAGAATTAGCCACTAGTCCTGCAGGCAAAAGCATGTGAAGCAGCCCAAATCTTAGTTCTTTTAATTGGATTTGAATTGAGCTGCATGTGCTGCTTGACATATCCCTTCACTTATATTTTTCGATTTCTTTAGGTACTCGCATTTGGACTCTGACTATAAACTCGTTCACTTTGACTTTAAAAAATAATTTTTCGGTCGAAATAATTTTAAAGATAAAAGACAATAAGTTAGAGTTTTGCCAGCTTATAATTTTTCGGTTTCTTTAAAGCAAATTTTAATTAATTTTCGGTACTTTTTAGTTTTGCCCGAAACTAAAAAAAACTAAAAAGAACTTTAAAATTAATTTGACCAATTTAAAAGCCAATTCAAATATCCTCTATAGCCTGTTTGGCCAAGCTTTCTTTTGAGCCGAACGTGGTTTTTTTTGTTGCCGAAAGCACTTTGGCCAAAAAATGATGTGTTTGGCCAAGCTTTTGGAAGGAAAAAAAAAAGCTTTAAGGAGAAGCAGAAGCAATTTTTGCGAAGCAAAAAAAAGTACCTTATTTCCAAAAACACTTTTTTGATAAGTACTTTTGAGAAAAATACACTTAGAAGCAGTTTTCAAAAGTTTGGCCAAACATTAATTACTGCTCAAAAGTGCTTTTCAAATTAAAATGTCAAACACAAACTGCTTTTCACCATAAGTAATTAAAAAAAGTACTTTATCAAAGTAAGCCGATTTTAAAAACTTGGCCAAACAGACTATAAATTAAATTGTAATATATAAGGCCTGCTAAAAAAACTTTCTTTTGCCGGGATTCTTTTATTCCAAGGGCTCGACTCCGAAACTTTTAATTTAGAGTAAGATGAATTATATTCATCTCACTATAATTGTCTATAATTCACCTCGATATCCAAATTTGTCAATACATAGAGAAATTTAATATATAGTTGTTGTCTTGTTGAGCTACCACCTACCCTAGGCCTAAGATGCTTGTGAGCCACCTATATTGACTACAATATCCTTATTCTAGGTAAATTGAAACAAGGATGTTATGAAATGTTGGCTCTCTTTTGGTTTCTGTAATGGGATCTTATTTTATCATGCAGTACTATTTTACGAGTAAAAGACTTCCCTTTAATCCCAAACTCTACAGGAGATAATAGTACCTACTTTAAAACAACTTAAATATTCAACCTATCGGTTTATGATGTGGGACTTATCATACCACCAAGCTTCGTTAATGGTCCATTTTCTACTCTTTCTTCCGGGTGATAGCTCAGTCCATTTTAGAAGTGTTATTTATTTCTATATAGAAAATCTCATATATATATATATATATATATATATATATATATATATATATATATATATATATTCAAAATCACTATTGTTTAGTGGCTATTAACTTCCTTTAGCTATTATATACATAATTACTTTCTATAACTACTATTCAGTTGTTACGATAGTGTATTCTCTATATTCGCGCTGATGTATTCATGAATACAGCAGTAAAAAGTGCTTATAATCATGGTAGTCCAGCTGTATGCGCTTGTATTTACATGTCTTCGCACCATATATTCATGAATACAACGGCAAAAAGCGCCATAAATCAGGGCAGTCCAGCTGTATGTGCATGTATTCACATGTATTTGTGTCGCTGTATTCATGAATACAACAGTAAAAAGCGCCTAAAAAATCAGGACAATCCAGCTGTATGCACATGTATTCAAATATATTCGGGCCATGTATTCATGAATACAGTAACGACAATCACCTAAAAAATAGGTATGTCTAGTTATATAAGAGAGAAGAAAAATATAAATAACATATTTCATGCCTCAATGGTAGTATATACTATAAATACTTATTTTGCTATAAAATATAAAGGTAGCAATAGAAAATAATATTTTAAAATAATTTTGATTTATAATAAACAGGGTGTATACCTTTGCTATAGGAGATAAAATTTTCCATATAAATCCTTGATTTGGTCAGGAAAGACTACACTGCTTTGGGCCAAGGAAGCGAAGGGAATGAGCTCGGCCGCTTAACCTCCACACTTCTTTTTTTTCCGTGCCCGTTCCCATGCGGTTCACGCGCCATTGGCGCGCTTTGCTGTCCTCTTATTTTTGATTGGACGGTTCAGATAGACTTCGCCGTCCATTCCCAATTAAAATCGAAAGGGCTATACCACATCGAGATATCGATTCATTTTCTGCCCTCAATGAGATGGAGATTTTATAACCCCCTATTTAGACCTTTAGGCCCTTCATCTTTCGATTTTCCAATAACTGGCGGGGAGCACCTCAGTATACCATCGCGTGCCGTAAGTGAGATTTATGCTAAAGATAGCTCTTTATAGATCTTAACGACCTACCTCCACAAACAACCTTAGATAAGCATACTGATAGTAACTGCTATCCATACCGCCGATGGCAGCTTACCCAAATATAACATATATATAGTCAGGTGAGAATGAGTGGTTCAAATCATATACTACATATCATTTGGTCGTACAAAGACATTTCGCCTAAGCATTTGCAAGTTCAATATGGTGCCGTAATATCCATATTTTTCACGAGGATAACAAAAAGTTTAATCGTAGTAATAACTATATAATGTCGCAAGAATTAATGATTAGGGCTTTTCACTATCAAGCATTCTTATCTAGCATGTATCATAGTTTGATATTATCAAATACAAAATCAAACGATTATTTCCAACCTACATTGTCATAACGAGGTAACCAATATTTTTCTATAGGGTCAAATTTGATCCGAAACGTCTCTATGTTGATGGGTACGCCCGGCGAGTGTACGTCCATTAAAGCAGGGATATGACTTGGGCGTAGGGACAGAAGTGACGGCGTCTAAAACCCGGCACCCTCGCTAAGGGGACGCTACTTACTTCTGTACTTTTTTTATTATTTCGAGAAAGGTCTCTTACTATATAAAGGAGACCTTCACATTGTAACAGACATCATTGCTATTCTTGAATAATACAACTCTCTGATTCTCTCCTACTCTCTCTCTCTATCTCTATCTCTACCGAATACTTTCTCTCAAGTTCATACCATCTTTTTATCTTTCAGATCTACTATAACAATGTTGTTCTTTTCATCTCTAGGTCTTATTATATTTGATTACGATTTACCTTCGTTTATTTTTGATTGTTTTTAAGCTTACAAAGTATATTGATAACTGTTGAGCCAAACAATTTGGCGCCATCTGTGGGGATTTCGAGAATCAAAATCATAGTTTGCACCTAGAGAACAACCAAGTACCATTCTCTACACCACACAAAACAGAAGATGGCCGAAAATAACATAAGAATGAAAGCAATAGTGGATGTTACAGCCAATCTCATAGGTCATCTCAATGAGGCCGGTGAGGAGGGTATTGTGAACACAACACTCGGTATCGCAGCCGATGGAGGAATCTCACCCTGCCCATCTGAAGATGTGATGATCTTGCATGGACAAGGAGCTTCAACATCTGCGACTAAGGAAACACCCCCAGTAGTCAAGCAGCTACTGAAAGAGTGGCTGACAAGTACTTTTAGTGGCTTAATCAAGAAGTCACTGCAAACTAACGATAGGCGCACATCAATGACAGGCATCACCACTGCTAGAGGTGAACACGAAGTTGTACGAGAAAATAACAGGCTTATCGATGTACAAGCCAACGATGGCACACTCACAACCATCCTTAAAAAGATGGAGGAAATGGAAAATAAAATTAAGGCATTTCGCGACCTAATGAAAGAACATCAGGAGAAGGTGGACAAGATCCCCAGTGTTCCCAAGTTGTGACCAAAATGCGACGTGAGAAGGTTCGTTGAACAACCATACACCTAAGAAGCTTCCCCTCACTCTATCCCAAAAACCTTCAAGATGATACTCTACCTAAGGGTATATGACGGAACCACAGATCCCGAGGATCATCTAATCAACTACGTCATTGTTGTGAAGGGAAACGACCTTTCAAAGGAACATGTACCATCCGTGCTGCGGAAGAAGTTTGGTGAGACGCTAACAGGAAGGGCCTCAATGTGGTACTCTCAGCTACCAGCTAAGACTATATCTATGTTTGAGGATATGGTGGACAAGTTCGTCACCGCCCATGTCAAACCAAAGAAAGCGGAATCAATGGTCAATGATATCTTCACCGTCAAGCAAACTGCAGAAGAGGCACTCAGGGACTTCCTAGCCAGGTTTGACAGGGTAAGGATGAGCCTACCAAACGTGTATGAGGGCATGGCGGTTGCTTGGGATAAATAGAGACGGTTCGAGGGCGACTAAGAAGCTACTAAGCCGTCTCTTGAAGTATCCCCTACCACATGGGAAGAAATCCATAATTCCTACTGTGCTGAGGTACGAGCGGACGAGGACAACCTGAATGAGTCAACCCAATGGTAAACGACAATACACCCATAAATCATGAGGGATCGAGGCAACGAGGGACGGCGGGAGCAAATCCTACGTCTCAACAGAGAAAGGCACCAACCCTATGTAAGATCTTCCCATCCGCCCCCACCAAGGCATACGGGTGCACTACTGCGACATGTCGCTCCACTTCGAAACGAAAGAGGTATGCCTCCTTTATTATCTGCCCATAACATTTGTGTGTCTCCTTCAGAAATAGTGTACGCACTGGAGAAACTGAGAACCAAGGTGCAGTGGCCGACGAAGATGAAATCAAACCCTTCCACAAGGAAATCAAATGTCCTATGTGATTTCCATCAGGAACAAGATTACAAAACTGAAGACTGCATAGGCTTACGGCAAGAGGTGGTCAGGATGCTGAACCAGGGATACCTTAGGGAACTAATCAGTGAAAAAGGGAAGACCAACTTTGCACGCGGACAGGAACAACTCCATGGGCTTCCGTAGCCACCCTCGCGGCACGTACGATAAACATGATCGTCGGAGGCAGCGACGACTCAACAATCAATCATGTCAAGTTCACCACCACACACAAACTGAAGCGAACCATCGCCCATGAACGGTATGATGACTTCGAAGATAGTATCACCTTCGATAAGTCCGATGTTGACAGTTTGTCTTTCTTTCGTTACGATGCTTTAGTTATCACTTTATGTATCGCAGAGACGGATGTTAAAGATCATGGTTGACGATGGAAGTGGTGCCTGTATTATCCATCCGAGGGCCCTCGTACAAATGGGACTCGAGGATAAGATAATACCGCGTTGCATAACACTAATAGGTTTTAATAATGCAGTGGAACGGACCTCCGAAGAAATATCATTGCCCATTTTAATAGGAGGAGTCACGCTGGAAATAACTTTCTACGTGATGAATCAGGAAACGACGTACAACACCATCATTGGACGCCCATGGATAAACGCCATGAGAGCGGTCCCTTCAAGATTTTACAAAGTGATCAAATTCCCTACCCCATGGGGAGTATTCATCATTCGAGGCGAGTCGTGCAACACACAGGAATGCTACAAAATAGCTCAAGATTGCGCCCACACCAAACATCTAAAGGGGGCCAGTGCAGAGGCATAGCAATCAGCTATGTCGGGGACCAAGGTCAACCCGACAACAGAAGCCATTAAAGACCCCGACGTCGTGGAGGCTTGTAAAGGGACGGTCAAAGATCTCGACCCAGTCCAATTGGACGACACCGACCTTATAAGGAAATCCTACATCAGGCACGCCCTCGCCAACCTAAGTAAGTATTGTGAATTCCTAAGTAACCGTGAAAATTTATTTGCTTTTTCCCATTCTGATATGCCAGGAATCCCGCAGACATCGCCACCCACAAGCTGAATGTCGATCCATTACATCCGCCTGTGCGGCCGATGAGAAGGAAATTCAATGCCACTATCAATGAAGCGGTCAGTGAAGAGGTAGACAAGTTACTGGTCAACGGCTCCATCAGATAATCGAAGTACCAACAATGGGTTGCCAATGTCGATATGGTCAAAAAGAAAAACGGGAAGTGGAGAATGTGCGTGGACTTCACCGCCCTGAAAAAGGCATGTCCAAAAGATTCATTCCCGCTGTCCTACATCGACCAACTGATTGACACCACCGCAGGACATGAACTATTGGGCTTCTTAGATTCCTACTCTAGTTACAATCAAATCACGATGGCCGTGGAAGACCAAGAGAAGACGGCTTTCATCACCTATCAAAGGACATACTACTACAAGGTAATGCCCTTCAAGCTCAAAAAATGCAAGGGCTACGTACCAAAGACGGGTCACCAAAATGTTCAAAGAACAGCTCGGTAAGACCATGAAAGTCTATATCGATGATATGCTGGTGAAGTCGACAAAAAAAGAAGACCACAACCATCTGAAGGAAGCGTTCGAAATATTGAGAAGGTAAGGGATGAAGCTGAACCCCGAAAAATGCAATTCCGGCATGGCCTCAGGAAAATTCTTAGGATTTCTCGTATTACAACAAGGCATCGAGGTCAACGTAGATCAGATCAAGGCGATAGACACAATAACTGATATTTTGAACAGCAAAAAATAGGTACAAAAGTTGACGGGGCAAATAGCTGCCCTATCCAAGTTCATCTCACGATCCTCCGATAGGTGCCATAAATTTTTCAATGTGTTGAGAACAGATCACGGGTTACAGTGGAACGAGGAATGCGTCGAAGCCTTGAGAAAATTAAAAGCAAACCTATTTTCTCCACCACTGGTAGTCAAAGCGAGCCCAGGCGAACCCCTACTGGTATCTGGCCATATCCGAGGTTGCCGCCAGCGCAGTCTTGGTTCACGAAAATGAAGGTACACAATCCCCTATTTACTATATTAGCAAAACCTTAGTGGACGCCGAAACACAGTATCCACACCTTGAAAAGTTAGCTTTGGCATTGGTATAGCTTCACGAAAACTCCAGCCCTATTTTCAATGCCACCCCATAAAAGTAGTAATGACCTTCCCATTGAGAAGCGTCCTACACAAGCCTAAGCTATCAGGAAGGCTCGCCAGATGGGCCATAGAGCTCAGCGAGCATGACATCTCATATCACCTAAGAACTGCCATCAAGTTGCAAGTACTTGCCGACTTTGTAGCCAGTTTTATCGCATAGATACTGCCAGAGTCAGAATTGGAGGCACGTCGTGCCTCCTCCAATACCGACCTATGGACTCTCTACACGGATGACACCGCTAAAGCCTCGGGATCGGGACTTGGACTCGTCCTCAAGGTCCCCATAGGCGAAATAATTTGCTAGTCCATACGATGTCCCGAAATGACTAACAACAAGGCCAAGTACGAGGATGTGATTGCAGGCATGAAACTAGCAATCAAATATGGGGCTCGACGACTCGTTTTCCATTGCGAATCCCAACTCTTAGTAAACCAGGTAACTGAGACTTACCAAGTCAAGGAGTAGAGATTGCAAAAATACCAATCGAGAATCTGCCGATTGATGATTGAGTTCGACGAATGCCATTTTGAACAAATCCCGAGGGCACAGAACATCGAAGCAGACGATTTAGCAAAATTGGTCGTAGGTACTAAAAACATCAACAAAGAAAGCATGGTCACCCTCTTCCATTCAGCCATTGATCACATTGAGGTATTCTCTTTAAATTTGACTTGGGACTGGCGCAACCAATTTGTATCCTATCTGTAGGATGGGACACTCGCACTCGACAAAAAAGAAGCAAAGAAGATCCGCGTACAAGCTGCACGGTATTGCCTGATAAATCATGACCTCTATAAAATGAAGTTTGGCGAACCCCTGGCCAAGTGCCTAGGGCCGCACCAAACGAGGCCAGTGCTCAACGAGGTACACGAGGGTCACTGCGGCGCCCACACAGGTAATCGCTCCCTCGTACGCTATATCATAGGGGCCGGTTATTAGTGGCCCACCATGAAGAAAAAGGCAGCAGAATATGTTCGCTTATGCGAACAATGCAAAAAATATGCCCCCATGATATAACAAGTAGGAGAACCCCTCCACTCAGTAACCTCCCCATGGCCTTTCATTAAATGGGGAATGATCATAATCGGTCCCCTACATGCGGAACAAGGGAAGGTAAGATTTCTGTTAGTTTTTAACTAACTATTTCTCCAAGTGGGTGTAAGTAGGTGCGTATGCCCAAATACACGAACAAGAAGTCATAGCCTTCATATGGAAAAATATCATATGTCATTTCGGCATCCCCAAGGAAATTAGCTGCGACAACAATCGATAGATCATCGGCCAGAATACGACAGAGTACTTCGAATAATTGCATGTTAAGCGAATACTATCCACGCCATATCATCCCGCCGCCAACAATCAAGCAGAGTCCTCCAACAAAATAATACTAAACATATTAAAAAAGAAACTCGAGAAAGACAAAGGACTGTGGCCCGAGCTACTACCAGAAGCGTTGTGGGCTCACTGGACCACACTCAAATCCAGCACAGGAGAAACTCCGTACTCACGGGTTTACGGAACTGACACGGTCCTACCAGTCGAAGTCGGCGAGCCAAGCTTGAGGTATTCGCACACAAGCGGAGTAGAGAACGACAAAAATAGACTCCAAGACCTCGATGAGGCCGAGTAAGTAAGAGAAATGTCCCACATAAGAATGGTGTCTCAAAGCCAACAAGCCGAAATATACTACAACAAGAGAGCCAAGATAAGACCACTCAAAGTGGGAGACTATGTCCTCATAGCCAAAACACTTGCATCAAAAGACCCAAGGAAAGGAAAACTAGACACTAACTGAGATGGACCCTACAAAATCACAGCAACAACAAGTAAAGGAGCATTCCATGGAAACAATGGAAGGAAAAACGCTCCAAAACAATTGGAACGTCGCCCATCTCAAGTATTTCCATTTGTGAAAGGCGTCTCCCAAGTCATACTCTTTTTCCCTTACCCGAGTTTGTCCCAACTGGGTTTTCTAAGGGAGGTTTTTAATGAGGCAGTGAAGGGGGCAAACAAGTTCATCAAATCCGCCTTTCCATACGCTCTCCAGGCCGACATGATAAAGGGACTGGACTAACATAATCTCCAATGCGTAAATGGCTCGGGCCACGATCTCCAATGTATAAACGGCTAAGGCCATTATCTCCAAATGTATAAACGGCTAAGGCCATTATCTCCAAATGTATAAACGACTAAGGCAATCTCCAATGTGTAAACGGCTAAGGCCATCTCCAATTAAACGTATAAGGTCATGATCTTCAATGTATAAACAGCTAAGGCCACGATCTCCAAATGTATAAACGGCTAAGGCTATCTCCAATGTGTATACGGCTAAGGCCACGATCTTCAATATATACAAATGGCTAAAGCCATCACCGCCAATTGTCGACCCAGTTCGATTACCACAAGCAAGTGATTCAACGATAGTCGAAGTCACACATATGTCTATGACCATCGACACGGTACGGCTAAGGACATCGACTTTATCCTGGCCAAGGCCATCGCCGCCAATCGTCGACCTAGTTTGACTACGGAAAGTAAGTGATTCGATGAAAGTCGAAGCGACGAAAGTCGAAGTCAAACATATGGCTAAGACAATCGACACGATAAGGCTAGGGCCATCGCCGCCAATCATCGACCTAGTTCGACTCCGACAAGCAAGTGATTCGACGACAGTAGAAGTCACACATATGGCTAAGACCATCGACATGATACGGCTAAGGCCATGGACTTTATTCTGGCCAAGGCCATCGCCGCCAATCATCGACCTAGTTCGACTCGGCAAGCAAGTGATTCGATGACAGTCGAAGTCACACATATGGATAAGACCATCGACACGATACGACTAAGGCCATCGACTTTATTTTGGCCAAGGCCATCGCCACCAATCGTCGACCCAGTTCGACTACGTCAAGCAAGTGATTCAACAACGGTCGAAGTCACACGTATGGCTAAGACCATCGACACGATACGGCTAAGGCCATCAACTTTATTTTGGCCAAGGCCATCGCCGCCAATCGTTGACCTTGCTCGACAACGGCAAGAAAGTGATTCGACGATAGTCGAAGTCACACATATGGCCAAGACCATCAACACGATACAGCTAAGGCCATCCACTTTATTCTGGCCAAGGCCATCGCCGCCAATCGTCGACCTAGTTCGACTACGGCAAGCAAAGGATTCAATGACAGTCACAGTCACACATATGGCTAAGACAATCGTAGGATATGGCAAAGGACATTGACTTTATTCTGATCAAGGTCATTGCCGCCAATTGTCGACCCAGTACGACTACGACAAGCAAGTGATTCGGCGATAGTCGATGTCATACATATGGCTAAGACCATCGATTCAATAAGGCTAAGGCCATCAACTTTATTCTATCCAAGGCCATCACCATCAATCGTCGACCTAGCTCAACTATAGCATGAAAGTGATTCGACGACAGTCAAAGTTGCACATATGACCAAGGCCATCGACACGATATGGCTAAGACCACCGAAATTACATGGCTAAGGCCATCGACATTATATGGCTAAGGTCATCGACGTTATTGTTGGTTAAGGCCATTGTCGTTAATCATCGACCTAGCTTGACTACGAAAAATAAGCGATCCAACAAAAGTCAATGTTACGTATATGGCTAAGGCCATCGATATTAAAGCATCAACTTAATCGATCATTCTCCACTAATCGCCGACCTAGTTCAACTACGGCAGAAAATACGTAGACAACAATGAGAAATATATTGAAATTCCTACAAGTAAACGAGCACTCACTTTACGGAAATGAGGCACCGAAAACCAAAAGAGCAAAAGATGAATAACGACAGCAAAATGTTATGTTTCATTGTCATCAAAAAATACATGTATATCCAACCTTGTAAAAGGTCCCATTTACATTCCAAAAAGAAAACATATATCTATATATATATATATATATATATATATATATATATATATATATATATATAAGTCCTAAGGGGCTTCGCATCTTCGCCCGTCACCCCCTACGCGACCAATGTTTTGCTCATTTTCCCCTGCCTGGCCGCCATCTTCTCCGTCGCTGCCCCCGGGTTGGTAAGTTGTAGATATCCAAGAGCTGGATTCTAGATGGTTGATGTCTTAGGAGTTATAGCCTGCCCGATCTGGGGAGTCAGAGCTATACCCAAAAGTTTCATGGGCCACGCGTCGTTGCTCCTGAACCTCTACCTCAGTGGCTCGACCCGCAGACAAGTACTCCTCGAGTACGATCAATCTGGCCTCGGCGTATACCCACATCTCATGCACCTCAAGATGCAGATCATCATCAGACCTTTGCGGAGCGGTCCGATTGAGAACTTCAATCTCGGCCGCCCTAGCATTGAGTTCGGCGGTCAAGGCAGCGACCTTGGTCTGCAACTCACCTGCCTTCGTTGCTACCCCACGGCTAATCTCCAACTCATTTGCCTTCGACTGAAGAAGAATCTCCAGCTTAATGTTTCGAGTTGATCATCGACCTCCTCCAGCTCGGCCACCCTCCATATTAGTTGATCCTCCGATTGTTTAAGGCCCTCATAGAACACCCGAAACTCTGGGTCCGGTTTAGGCATATTCGCCAACGCCCGATGCATGGCATGACACTGTTGGTACTTTTTCGCCATTTTTTTAAAGGTGGTCACCTTCTTTTGTGCATTTCACCTCCTCTCCACCTCCAAAAAGGGTTGGATCCCTTGTTAACCTATGTACATCTCCAAGGGAGGCCTCAAGGCCTGCCCTCTCGGTATCATCGACAACTTCTCCAATAGCGGTCGATGAACCGCCCTTCGAAATGTGGGTTGGGATGGTATCAACAACAGCTCTCCATTGAGGAGCCAACTTCCACGAACGGATAGCATCGGCCATGAAAATTGGCCTTGGCTCTTGACGAGGCTCATTGACCCTCTCGTCTTCAGTAGCTATCCCCTTGCCCATTATCAACCGCCATCTCTTTCTCTCTGGCGGTTCCTCACCTTCTAATGTCTCCTCCACAGGCTGCAGGGACGGTACTGAAGGATATTTTCAGTTGCAGATGCCGCCATAAGCGTAATCTCCTGCCGAGGAACCATGGGAGCACCGTGACTAAACGAACCGCAAGGTATGTCTTTACCATCGGGATCAGCCTCCGTCCTTGGCAAGGTAACACCGACCTTTTTCTTCTTGAGGGCGCTCCGACCTACCAAAACGAGTAAGTCAGGTTACAAAATCTCAGGGAGCTTTCAAACCGAAGCCAAAGAATTACCTAATGGGCCATACTGTTGACGAAATGCGGCCCAGGTGCGACACTCCTCCGCATGAGGTATCAACTTTTCCACCCAAGAGTTAATATTGTCAATGAATTGGGGTAGATAAGCCCTCACTACAAATAAATAAAAGAGAAACCACAGTGGCTGAATAGTCAAAATACCATACAATCATGAATTCCACACATAAAGGTACTTACATTCTGAGTTCCATATTTCGGGGAACCCATTAGGGTTTGAAACCAGGTGCTCCGTTCAAATGTAAAAGTACCTGCACCAGAAGCCACGATTGGTCTAGTCGTCAGACTTAACTACCAAGCCTTTCGTACCACGACTCTTCAATTGCAACATGGTACCCTCAGGTAACCAGTGCTGAATAACTGTAAAAGATGATGAACTGAGACTTCGCACTCAGCCTTGGCCGCGTACGTGGTCATAATCCTTTACACCTTCAAGGTTTAAGGAGTGAACTGAGCTAGACATACGTTGAAAAAGCTGTGGAGCTCCTTCGCTAGAGGATAAATCGGAAGAATCTAACCTATCAAAAAAGGATACTAGTAAAATGTGCAGTATCAAAGTCTATGCATATTGGCATAGTCCATTCCAACTAATGCCATTTCCACATGGCCCAGAACGTTGTGTCGCTCGAAGATTGTCTAAATGTTCACTAAGCTCCCAGGGAAGAGTTGGGTTTTTCGTTTGAAAATTTCTTCAAATGTGCATTTCCTTTGGAAGCACGTTGTCCACCGTGAGGGAAGGGTATTTTCTACTTCTTCCTCTTCGCCGCCAGAGGAGGGTGGAACCCTATATGGGTCGCTATCCTTGGTCTTCTTACTAACTTAATGGTTTTGTTGCCATGTTTTTCTATCTATTTACGAAATAAGGTACTGACGACGAGAAATACGACTTCAAAGAAGTGGACTAGTTTCACACAACATAATGAATACAAGAGAGAAAGACAAAGAAGGAAACCGAAAAATATTTTCCAAAGGTTCGAATGATGAATCAGATTGAACCTTTCCCCTATTTATAGGGTTAGGTTGCATGGAAATTGAAAAGGTATGAATTCAAAATGGACGTGGGAAACCAAAACATCACATCACCTCCTGAACCGCCTCGCGAATAAGTGTAATAATGACGCATGTGGGCGATGACGTCATTCCAAAAAGGAAACCACGTCAATGGCTCAACAGCTTCATACATTTCACCTCGTTCCTGTTTCCACCCAAGTATAAGGTCAAATTCTCAAAAGACGAGGTTTGCAATTTCGTCCATTGGAGACACCTACCAGATGTGTCTACAACGAACGGAGGGACTAACTATATAGGGTCAAATTTGATCCTAAACGTCTCTATGCTTATGGATACGCCCATCGAGTGTATGGCGACTAAAGCAAGGGTATAACCTGGGCGTAAGGACATAAGCGACGTCGTCTAAAACCCGACACCCTCGCTAAGGGGATGCTACTTACTTCTGTACTTTTTTGATTATTTCGAGGAATGTCTCTTACTATATAAAGGAGACCTTCACATTGTAAAAGGAATCATTGTTATTCTCAATTAATACAACTCTCTGATTCCCTCATACTCTCTCTCTCTCTCTCTCTCTCTATATCTCTATCTCTAACGAATACTTTCTCTCAAGTTCATACCGTCTTTTTATTTTTAAGATCTACTATAACAACGTCGTTCTTTTTATCTCTAAATCTTATTATATTTGATTAGGATTTACTATCATTTACTTTTGATTATTTTTAAGCTTAAAAAGTATATTGATAACTTTTAAGCCAAACAATTTTGTCACTTCTCAAAAGCAAATAATCTAGAAATATTGAGAATATTGCAAGTCCATTCCTTTTTCTAGAGTATATATTATCATTTATGAGAAATTAAATATAGACTTTAATGACTTAATTTTAGATCCGCACAATTCGTAAGAAAAAAAAAAGAAAAAAAGGGGAAACTACCAACTATGTCCATTTATAAGCGGCTCAGTAAAAAGTTAATCAATTCATAAAATATAACTAATATTAGCCCAATTAGCTATTTGTAACAAATAAAAAATTTAATTTTTATTCCTTCTTTTGAGTGGGTATTATTTAAATAAATTGGGTACATCTTAAGGATCTTGAATCTCAGTTTTGGGATGATTTGGTGAAGTTTTGAGGTGGTTTGAATTGAAAATTCGAAGTAAAATCTGAACATAAAAAAATAATATATGTATCACACTATGTATCCTTTGTGTGTGTGTGTGTGTGTATATATATATATATATATATATATATATATATATATATATATATATATATATATATATCATATTTGTATCGATTGTGTATCTCATGTATATCCATGTATATCTGTATGTGAGATACATGTTTGATATATGTATTTAATTATGAATTTTGATACAAACCCAGCACAAATTAACTCAAATCTTCCTCAAATTTTGTATATTGACTTATCTATATTTTCAATGAATTTCATTCAACTATACCCATTGAAAAAGTTTCTTTTTGCTCAGATTTTTGGAATATTGTATAGATATATATATATTTTTTGTATTTCATTACCTTTTTTGCTACCTCATCCGTGAAATTTTCTTTCCGTCTTGCATCTAATATTGCTAATCACGCTTAAAAATATGAAAAGCAATTTTTGTATGTGATTCTTTGAGAGAAAGAATATTATTATTTAATTTTTCAATTTTCATATGTGCTTGACTAGTTTTGGTAAGTTTGTGACTAATGACTAAGATTGGTAAGTTGAGACTTATTTGGAACATTTTTGTAAGTTTCTCAAAAAGAAATAGTTAGCTGAAAATACATTTAAGAGCAGTAGCGGATCCCTAATTTAAATTTTATGGGTTTAACTTTTAAAGTTTTCGATGCTGAACCCATTATACATTTTAAAGTTATGGGTTATATATTATTTTTATAATTTTAATAAATTTTTACTTTGCATTAAAAATTATATGTTCGATTGAACTCGTCAACAATGCACTACATCCACCGCTGTTTAAGAGAGCTTTCGCTTTGGGATTAAGAGGATGGCTGGGTTAATGGATTTGGTAGAGGAAGCCTGCGAGTTGAACAAAACAATAGTAGGCCTAAGGCTTGACTAAGAGTTGGAGTGGCAAGTTCAGCCCAAACTCATTTAACCCACGATTGTAGGAATGGCATTAAGGAGAGTTGCTATTTAGGAATTAACTAATGCCTCCTGAATTTTAATTTTTCAATTTAATTTTTTGGGACAAATTTTATATTCTGAATTATACTGTAATTGATTTTTAATTTAAAATTTTAGGATAAAAATACAACTTATCTCTAATAGCATCCCCGAGAAATAAGAATGGCTATATGTATACTTTCCCCACCAAAATTTAATGGGTCGGGCAAGAACTATATCACTGATGGGCTAAGATGGGGAATTGCCAAGTTGACCCACTATTAAGCCACTGCCCCAAGTTGACCCGTGCCCAAACATGACCGTGACTACAGCATCCCATTTAATGAGCAAAATAAATCCATAATATTTGCAACTTTTTCATTGAAAACTGTATTACTTTTAACGTAATATTTGTTGATTTATTGGATTTTACAATAAGTTCGGAAAAGGGACTAAAATATTTCTCTATTATAGGAAATATGACATCAAAGCCCTCTGTTAAAAGTTAACCTCTTATATGCGCTTGCGGTCTAAAAATGGGCTAAAATGCCCTTATCCACTAACGGAAAATATGTAAATCCATGTGGAATTACATTAAAACGTAAAAAGGTATTTTAGACCCTTTTTGGATATACGAGTCAGTTATAGTAGTCAATTCTTAAGCACTTCACTCCATATAAACTTACTCACACACATATTTTAGACCCTTCATTGCTGTCTTATTTCTCCTACTAATTTGGTCACCTTATCGATTTCGAGTTGTGTCTAGTTTATGTTTAATTGTTTTTCATCTTTATCAGTTTGTTTTGGAGATTTCTCTAAGGCAATGTCGCAAAGTTAGAGAGCTTAAATGGGTCGATTATGAGGTGTCATTGTGGACTTGCTGTTAATTATTTAAATGCTGGGACAAGATTTTTCAAGTGCCCTAAGCATGAGGTAAGTAAATTTGTTGATGAGTTCTTTTAATTATTTCGTTTTCATCGTAATTTCTTTTTCTTTTTTTTGGTTTTAGGATGAAAAATGTTCCTATTGTTGGGAATGACAAGATGAGGAGCTTCCTCCTAGAAATTCAAATCTCATACACAATTTAAAGAAAGAGAAGGAAGCTATATTCTGTGAAAGAAATGTACTTTAAAGTTGTCGATCTTGAAAATGTGATGATGCTGGTCGACCATGGAAGAATAGAATCCTTGGAGTTGAAAACAAATATTCCTGTGAAGAAAGTAGTTGATTTAGAGTATTCACCTCTGCATGATTATAAATGTCGAAAGAAGATGCATATTTTCTTTTGTGCGATATTTTGATGTTTTGTTATATTCTTTGTTCTAGCGGGAAATGATATGTAATGTTAGTGTTATTGTGGCTTAAATGTGTGTTTTATTATGTAATGATTTTTTTTGCAAGGATCCAATGAGTCATTCCCATTCATTTGAATATTTTTTTCTATGATTGAGTTACTTGCTATGATAATTAGTTTGTGTCTATAATTGAGTCACTTGCTGTGATAGTTTGTTTGTTAGTCTAAAATAGGTGCGTGAGTAAACTGATATGGAGTGAAGTGCTTGAGAATTGACTACTATAACTGACTCGTATATGGCCTTGTACAATCCAAAAAGGGTCTAAAATGCCCTTCTATGTTTTAATGTAATTCCACGTGGATTTACATATCTTCCGTTAGTGAATAAGGGCATTTTTTAACACATTTTTAGACGGCAAAGGGATATAAGAGGCTAATTTTTAACGGAGGACTTTAATGTCCTATTTCCTATAATAGAGGGACATTTTAGGCCTTTTCCGTAATAAGTTTATATTCCTACTTGTGTCTAGCAACAACTTATGTGTAACCTTTTTTCTTTTTTTGGTCGGATTATTTTATTTTATTTTATTTTTAATTTTCTGTGTTGGTGGTTTTGGTTACAAAATATTTTATTCTCGAAAGGATAAATCAAATTTTATAATTTCCTAGACATAATTTTTTAATTTTCAGACTACTATTAAGTAGTACCAGTAAACTTTTGCTTATCTTTCCTTTTGCTAATTGCTATTAAAAATGAATTTATACATTCAAAAAAAACTTTGCAGACAAGAGGGGTTGCTCTGATGGTAAGCAACCCCCACTTTCAACCAAGAAGTTGTGAGTTCGAGTCTCGCCAAAAGTAAAGTGCGAAGTTCTTGGAGGGAAGGATGCCGGGGGTCTATTTGAAAACAAACTCTCTACCCAAGGGTAGGGGTAAGGTCTGCGTATATATTACTCTTCCCAGACCCCACCAAGTAAGATTATACTGCGTTGTTGTTGTTAACATTCAAAAAACTAAGGCATTTCTGGACATAAAATGGCATAAAGAAAATTATAGTTATCATAAAATTAATATTTGATGACAGTCCACTAGTACAAAAAAGTACAAAGCAGATGTACATATTACATTACTTTACTTTATTACTATATATTAATGCGTACAAGCACAGCTCTAACAAGTTGTACAGAACATTATTTGAAATGTACTTTTGTTGGGACGAACACAACTCATAGGTGCATACACGCGCTGCCCAAAAACTTCATATTTTGAAAAGTATTATTGTTCAAAAATACTTTTTGAAATACTTTTTGAAAAAGTACTTTTGCAAAATAAAAATTTGTGCTTGACCAATTTAATTGAGTAGTTCTTTTTACAAACTCATTATATTTGGTCAATATTTTAAAAAAAGTACATTTAAGTATCATATTATGAAAAAGGATAATATATGTTCAATTTGCAATTAATATTATGTAAAAAAGAAAAATAAATTAAGCATCTATTATAAAAGAATTTCATTAAAATATAAAACGTAAAGTAAAAATATAAATTATAAATTCCAACCAATATAACTTTTATATATAAATGAGAAAGTGTTACGACCCCGAATTACGGTAGGAACCGTGATGGCGCATAACATTTCATTTGCTAGACAAACCAACGTTAGAGAATCATTAAGCCAATTCTTATACATTTTCATAATAAACCATAGCGAGGTAAAGTAAATGGGAAAATTTATAACAACCTAGACATATGTACTACAACTCGAATCTGGAGTCACAATTCACAAACAACCTAAGATTTACTACAAGTACAAGTCTAAAAGAAATACAATTGTTTGAACAATAGAAAATTAAAAAAGAAGAGATAGACGGGGACTTCAGGGTCTGTGAATGCCGACAGATCTACCTTGAGTCTCTGGTGGTCCGGTCCGAGCCGCTATGCCTCTCAATCAACCGGGACCAATACCAAAATATGCACAGTGTGCAGTATAGTATGAGTACAACCGACCCTATGTACTAGTAAGTGCCGAGCCTAACTTCGGTAAGATAGTGACGAGGCTAAGACAAGACACATATAAAAGAACCTCTACAATATAACAACTTATGCTAATAAAAGTGATAAGAAAAAATAAGACAAGTAATATTGAGAGGGGGACATGCTAAGGGGATCACAAGATAAAGGATCACAGCAAAATCTAGAACTTTGATCAACTGATATAGTTAGAACAGATAAGGACAAGTAACCACAGTAAAGAAAGCACACGACATTACCTTTCGTGCTTTTACTCTCAACCTCATCATATGAATCAAATAGAAACGACACGACATCACCATTTGTGCATTAACTCTCTCATAACATGGCACGACATCACACTTCGTGCATTAACACTCACAATATGACACGATATCACCTTTCGTGCATTAACACTCACAAAATATGGCACGACATCACCTTTCGTGCATTAACACTCTCTCTCACCAAAATAGTGTATAATAAATACAGGGAGATAGATATATCAAGAATAAGTCTTACTTCAATAATTGGTTCCACAATACCAACCTCAATTTTGAATCAATACTCAATCAATTTCCAAAATTCAGAAATATGACGAGAATGATCAATATAACGATAAACTAGTCTAAGCATGGGTAATACAATCACAGAAAGCTACAATCATCAATAAGACTCAGTAGCACGCTATGACTCGACAATAACGTATAAATACTCGTCACTTCACCTATACGTTATACTCAACATTCAAACACATAGCAAATAGGAAAATGAGACCTAATCTCTCAAGCCAAGGTTAACCACGACACTTACCTCACTCCAACGGCTAAACTCAAAGCTCAACCACAGTTTTTCTCTTTAAACAAGCCTCCGGACCGATAGAATCTAGCAAATTACCAACCAAAGGATTTAAAGCTTAGGAACTACCCACCATTATAAAGAATTCAATTTAGGCAATTTTTTAAAAAGTGAACACTCGTGCCCACTTGGTCTAAGCTCGAAATTCATATCAAAACCCAATTAAATGTTCACCCCCGAGCTCGGATATATAATTAGTTTTAGATTCCGACCTCACTTTGAGGTCTATATCCCGAAATTTCGAATTCCTAGTTTCTATCCAAAAATTTCCAATCCCACCATGAAAATCTTAGTTTCTAGGTTGAAATCTAGTAAAATAAAGTGAAAGATTGATGGAACTACTTTAGAATCACTTACCTATGATTTGGTGAAGAAACGTTCATTGGAAAACCGCCTATTGTGTTTTAGGTTTTTATAATTTAAATAATGGGAGAAAAATTCCGTCTAAGTAACTTTTACCCATGTGCGTGTCGTATTTGTGACTTTCGCCCGCAAATGCGAAGGAGCTATCACATATGCGAAACCCTTCATGCCTCTGTTGCCTTCGCACATACGAGCATCCCACTTTGTAATTGTGATAGAAATGATCACATTTACAATCATGCCCTCCCCAGATTCACTTTGCAAATGCGAAGCTTTTCTCGCAATTACGAGGACAACCTGGCCTAGCTTCTCTTCGCATTTGTGATGAGTAGCTCACAAATGCGAAGCTGTCATGCTCGAAAATGCGAACTCTGATCTTGCAAATGAGAGATCAGAGGCCATTTACCAGAAATTGCAGATACATGTAATTCCTAAGTCCAGTTTCGCTCTGTAGCCTATCCAAAACTCACTTGAGCCCTCGGGGCTCAAAATCAAAAATTTATCTCAAGTCTAAAAATATCATACGGACTTGCTCGCGCGAGAAAATCATCAAAATAATACATAGAACTACGAATTAATCCCTTAATCAAATAAAATTCTCAAAAACACTTTAACATTTTTTTCGCAACGGAACGTCCGAATCACGTCCAACCAACTCCGTTTCTCATCAATTTTCACAGGCAAGTCATAAATGGGTATTGGACCTATACATGGTTCCGAAAATAAAATACGAACCCGATATTAAAAAAGTCAAACTTTAGTCAAACATCTCCATTTCATTAAGTCTTTAACTTTCAAATTATGACAAAGTCCGATATCTCAGGCTAGGGACTTCCGATTTCGATTCTGGGCATACGCCCAAGTCCAGAATTACAATACGGATCCAATGGGACCATTAAAATATGAATTCGGATCCATTTACCAAAAATATTAACCGAAGTCAACTCAAATGAAGTTTTTAGGCAAAATTGAGTTCTAAAACACGAGATGACCTTTCGGGTCATCACAGAAAGAGTGTACAAGTATTGCTCTGACAAGTTGTACAAAATATTATTTGAAATGTACTTTTGTTGGAATGCTCACAACTGATAGGTGCACACATGTATCTTAGAGCCCGTTTGACCTAGCTTCCAAAAACTGTTTCAAAAGTGATTTTTGAAAAAGTGCTTTTGCATAATAGAAGTGTGTATTTGGGCAATTCATCTGAATAGTTTTTTTTGCAAGCTCATTGTGTTTGGCCAATCTTTTAAGAAAGTTCTTTTAAGTATCATATCACGAAAAAGGACATTAAATGTTCAATTTGAAATTTGTATTGTTTAGAAAAGAAAATAAATTAAACATTTTTTTAAAAGAATTTAATTAAAATATAAAACGTAAAGTAAAAATATAAATTAGAAATTTCAATCAGTATAAAATATAATTATTCCAAAGCACTAACATTGACTGTGTTTTGTATTACTTATTGTTTACCTATAATTAATCAAAACACATCACTTAATTTAAATTTTAAATCTACTCTTAGGTATAGGAGAAAGAGAATAAAAATATGATTAAAATAAAAAACGAAATGTATAGTAGAAATAAAAAGAAAAGGGAAAGGAAAAAGAAAAATAGTATTAATGAGGGATAATTTGAAAATATAAATTTAATGTAAGGTTATATGCGTCTTGAATAAATTAATTTTCTACTTTTGCTTCTGCTTTTATTTCTCGAAAGAAGCTAGAATTTATAATTTTTTTTCAAAAAGCAGAAAAGTTGATTTTACTACTGCTCAATTTTATTTTATTTTGGCCAAATACTTAATTTTTCAAAAAGTACTTTTTTGGCATAAAAGAGAAAATACTTTTGACCTCTTCCAAACAGGCTTTTAGTCATGTCACCTCCTACAAGCTGTTTTTACACTTGAAGAGACTGGTTTGTCTCCCTGAACTATCTTTTCTTCGTCGAACTCTTTATCCCCTTCACAAATAATCAACCAAAAAATCTCAAATTGGAGATTAAAGAAAACTTGGGCTATTGCATGAATATCCTATAATTATCTAATGATTTCACAACTACTTAAATCCTTTTCCGTTTTAGTTGATGCGAAATAATCTCTATGGACCTCAATACATGCTATACTGATTGGCATTACTCTTTTAACATCTTAAAGCATGTTATTTTTTTTACCTGTTATTATTTTTCTCCTGTTTTGGTTGTCTCTTCTTCTTGCGAATTTATTGATATAATTTTCCCCGTTTGGCTGCCCAGTTCTGGACATGCATGTTCTGATATGTTGCCGATTTGCACGGATCTTGAAAGTACCGAGATATGTGTTATAACTAAATCTCGTTCCTGAAAAATAGTAACAGGACAAAAAATATAGCGACAAATATTATATTAGATTTCAAGTAATAAGGGTTACAATATCTAGAATATATCAAATTATTGCTACCAAACACACACGTAAGTGTACTTGGTCCCCAAGTAATAAAGTAGTGAGTACAATATCGCTCCAATGAAAAATTATAATTAATTTTAGACCGATTCAAACTCAAACAACTTATCTGTTCAAGAGATTTTTCACAAAATGCGTAGATGATTAATTAACTACCAAAGAAACTATCGATCAGTTAAATACCTGGAGATCGACTAAAACACGTAGGTACTTTCGGATAAATTCAGTCTGAGAGGATATTCCAGGGTCATAGGATCGCCAATAATCTTGTTGCTTTCTTGGCTTAAACCGACTAATTGATTATCTGGTTTGTTAATTGATAGGGTTAATGTTACTTGAAAGAATTTGTCGAGTTCTTACTCGCCTATTCAAGCTAACTTCATACATATAAGTCTATATTAAGACTAAGAAGAATGCATTTACACTTCCTATATTTCAACCAAACAAGACAATTAGGTATATTTCTATCCTAACAGGGAATCCGTTTTTCAATGCTCGGATTCAACTATGTAATCCTATATGCATTATAGAATTTCCACTTTCGAGTTCAATTCTAGATTCGTTGGTAGTATTTCACTATTAGCTACAAAAAAAAAATAATTCAGTACAAAATTAAATAAACAACCCATACGATAAAATCAAACTCGTCAATTTAAACTTCAAACGTCAACATTAATGTAACCCTAGAATAATAGGGTTCGTAGCCACTCATGTTCATAACAAACATCAACATATTGTTTCCAAACATAAAATCGTTAAATACTAGAAAAAGAATGGAAAAATTGATAATTCTGTGCTCCCGAGTATTTCGTACTTCTGTTCCTCTCACAAAGCAGCCTCCCCTTGCCAAAATAGGTTTAGATTTACTTTTATATGAGTTGGGTGTGTCTTGGGGTCAAAATAACTGAGTCTTAGGCAAAAGGATAATTTCACGTCACCAATACCTAGGATAGCGTGGCGCTAGCCCTGGCGTTGGATCTTTGAGAGTTCTATTTTATGCACCATTGGTAGCACCCCATGCTGCCAATGACGCAACACTGTGCACTTTCCCCTTTTCTTCCCACTTTTACGTTAATTCGCGGACCTTCGTCTCAAATTGCCTTCGGATGATTTTTACATATAAAAATACTATAAATTAGCATAAATTATTATATTACACATCCGAAATCTACGAGACATGAGCAAAATACGAGGCAATGTGTGTGTGTGTGTATATATATATATATATATATATATATATATATATATATATATATATATATATATATATATATATATATATATATAGAAATATGCATACTTTAAGCCGTATGTTACAAATCTAAAGAGATATAGTTATCTGATTCTTCTCCTCACAGACATCAATTCAAGGGCTGAGAGCTTGATCTTAAACTTAATGAATTTTATATTTTTGGTATATCACGAATAATTTTAAAGATTGTCACGAAGCAGAATTTGAGATATCACGAAAGAAATATTTAAAGCCACTTGCTTGGGATTTTAGTTGTTTCGCCTTTGGAGTTTGACAAAGGCTGCAAGTGCAGAGGGAGAATTTGATGATGTTAATTCCTCGGAGCTTTTTTTTAGTCTTCCTTGTGATGACTTGAAGGTTTGTTGGGTAATTTGAAGACTAGACTTAAGTACCGGTAGCAATAACATCCCCTTTCCTTTTTCGTTTTATCCCCTTAGAAAAGACTCTATTAATACTTATTCCACGTGCATTCTTTGAGTTGGTACTTGAGAATGATCAAGGATCAAAAATATTTCTCTACATTCCCTTGAGAATAGTTTCGATGAACTTTAACACAAAATGAAAAATGACTTACTGCAATAAGGTGGGTTTCCTAGCCTTGATTTCCCTTCTTCAATAGGAAATGAATGTGGTGGCCTTCTTTATGAAGTATGGACTTAATTAAAAAAAAATAAAATAATCAAGATGATATTCAACTAAACAAAACCCATCTATGTTTTGTTTTCGTTCCCAAGTTGATACTGCAATAAGGTGGGTTTCCTAGCCTTGCATCCTTTTTATTTTTCGGTTTCGTTCACATGTTTTTTTAGGAAACCGATGTCATCAGCAAAAAAAAAAAAAATTGTTCAAATGGGCAAACCTTGTGCAACTTTTTTGGCAATAAACTTTGCCATAGCTTAAAGCTTCGCGTCGTTGGGCACCATTACCTATCACGCAGATCTGATACTTCAAGTCACTAGTACCTTTATCTACTGTGACGAGTTGAAACCTCGTTTCATTGACACAGGTACCTGCTGTTGAATTAAAGCTCCATATAATTGACACCGATCAATTAAACATGACCAAAAGCTTTGTGCTCTCGGCACTCAGGGTTCCAAAATCATTTCTCTTTTGCTGCAGAAGCTGTCTGGTATAGCATTTCTGAGCATCTGTGGAGAACACCATCATATCTTGTCGTAGAAGAATCAGAAATACAAGTTGTTTGATCCTCTTGAATCTAAACTTAAAATACTTAAACGCATCAAATTTTGGAGCGAAATTCCTTTTGTATGTATTCTTTTGAATTATCTTTTCAGATGCTGCCGTGCACGGCTTTACAGCTTTGCGTGCCTTCACAAAAAAATTGTATCTCAGTGAAGAAGCATTGAAATCACGAGCGGTTTGCTCGTTTCGGAAACTAGACTTTTAGAATTAGAACATATGTAAAAATCATAATCAAACTGTCCATAGATCGTTTTAGATATTTGTCAAAAGTTAGGAAACAAGTTCTTGTATTGGGAAAAATCAAGTTAACGTTTGATTTTAATTATTTGCTGACATATCAAGACACGTAAATTAATAAATGTGTGACAACTGGTAGAGAGTATTCAAAGAGATGTGAACCTTAACAGGTGCGGGCAAGAATTCCAAAAAATAAAAAGGGACGGTTACTCGTATCTCTTGGTAACTTGAAGAGACATCACAAGAATGAACGTAGTTGCCAAAAAGTACAGATACATATTATCTGCAATTACTGAGCATCAATGAGAGGAAGCATCATAGAATCTTCACGAAACAGTTATGATTGTTAATTATAACGTTATATTAATGTCATTAATTTCTCATAATGACTCTATTAAGAGGAAAAAGAAACGTAGTACGTAGAAATAACTATAAAAGGACAGAAATAATATTTGTATGGGACACACTGATTATTACTGGAATATACTTATTTATATTGCATTAAACTTGCTTACTGTGTTACACTATCAATCTAAATTGTCTTTTCTTGTTACACAATCATTTCTTTATTCGATTATCAGTAACTCGAGTTCTTCTAAAATTATGCTTTGACCGAAATTATTATTTTTGATTAAAAAAATTGGTTCTGTTACTGAAAATCTGATAATCTATTATTTTCTAAATCGCCTCTTTCGTCAAAACAATCATGTCGAATTTCAACGACAACAACCAAGGAGACCATTAACACTAGGAGAAATCATCAAGGCAATGGGATTCCGGTCAACTTCCCACAAAATTCTCCTCGACAATCTCGAGAAGGAACTCCTCGCAGATCTGATTCAAATATGAATGATCCGTTTGAGAATGATCAGGTTGTTGATGAAGCTTTTAAAAAGTTAATCACTCAACAGGTCAGCAATGCTCTTGAGGCTTTTGCTAACCAGCTACCGGTTGTGCGGCCAACCCCTACTCCAAACAACAACACCTTAAAAAATCCTCGCTCAGGACTTGTTAATTCAGGCAGTGGAGGAACTCCTAGAGAATATCGTGATGGAAGGGTCAAGTAACCCAGTTAATTCTTATTTAAAAAATTTAGTACTAACTTTACAAAAACAGCTCAAGGACAAGAAAGATCACATAGAGCGGATACCTGGAGTGCCGCCTGTAATCAAGGGAATAGATATGGACAAATATTCTCAATAACCTTGGAAGCCAAGTGTCACTCCTTTACCAATTCCAAAGAAATTCAAGATGCCCGATATTATGAAATACGATGGGACAACTGATCCTTGGGATCACGTGACTACAATTACGACCGGTGTAAAAGGCAACGACTTAACTAAGCAAGAAATTGAATTAGTTTGGTCAAAAAATTTGAAAAAGCACTCACGAAGGGAGCATTAAGATGGTACTCACTTTTACCTACAATTTTTATTGATTCTTTTTCTGAGATTGCAGATTTATTTATCAGGGCACACCTAGGAGCTCAAAAGGTTGAAAAATGAATCGAGGACTTTTTTAAAATAAAACAACGTGATACGGAGCTGCTCAAGGAATTTGTAGACAGATTTCAGCGTGAAAGGATGATGTTGCCATGCGTACCTGATAATTGGGCGGCTTTTCCCTTCGCTAGCAATTTAAATGGAAAAAGTTCGGAAGCCACGAGGAGACTCAAAGAATGTTTGCAAGAATTTCCATTAACAACTTTAAATGATGTTTATAATAGATACAACACAAAGCTGCTGATAGAAGAAGATATTATCATTCAATCTCGGAAAGATGAAAGCGTAGGTTCAAGATGGTCTGAAACTGAAAAAAAGTCCGGTAAAAACAGGTTTGAACCATACATGGGACTAGTAGGAAGAGATTCACCTTCAAAATAGGAAAACCCAAAGTATGACTCTACATCAAAAGACAGAGAGTTAGGCTCATCATCAAGGTTCTGTAAGGAACGAAACATGCGAGATACACGAGATGACGACAAAAGCTAGAAAGAAAAAAATAGAGGTTACAATTTTAACATTAGCACATCCGAGTTGGTGTTTGTTATAAGAATTAAGGGAGACAAGGTACAGTGGCCAAAAGAAATGAGATCAATCTTAAACAGGAGAAATCCCGATTTTTGGTGCGAGTTTCAGAATGATCATGGTCATAAAACATCCAAACGCAGATTATTACAAGGTGAAGTAGAAATTTATTAAAATAAGGGTATTTAACTGAATTGTTTAGTGAAACGGGGAAGCAATCATATATGAAGAATAAGCAAGAACTGCCAAAACTTTCTTTTCCAAAAAGGACGGTTAATGTCATCAGTTGTGGAGAAGAGATCAATGGTGCAACGTATAAGACATCAAAGAAAGTGTCAAAAATTACTGTTACCCATGGGAAACAAGTTCGACAGGTTTTGGAAGAAGATAGTATTACATTTGATGATGCAGATGCAGATGGCGTGCTAACCATGCATAGTGATGCATCGGTAATATCTTTACTTGTACATGATACTAATATAAAATGATTTTTGATTGACCCAGGCAGTTTCATGAATATCATTCTTTTAAGAGTGGTAAATGAGATGGAAGCTAATTATAAACTGATACCTAAGGCTCATACCTTGTTCGGTTTTGACAACTTGAGCATCGTAACAAAAGGCGTGATAATACGAGCCACATTCGCAAAAGTAGTAGTCAAAGACACCAAATTTCAAGTAGTAGAAATGGATATGGCTTACAATACGATTCTTGGCAGACAATGGATTCATTAGATGGATGATGTTCCATCTACTTTACATCAAGCTATCAAATTCCCTTCACAATGGAGAATACGACAAATCTATGGTGACCAACAAGCGTCTCAGAGCATTAACTCCGTAGTAGATTCAAGTGTAAAAAGCGAAGAAAAATAGCAATCACAAAATCTAGTTGAGGATGCTGCAACACTAGCCTCACCTAAGCATGAGTGAACAGATGTTGACTCAAGGCCTGATACCATCTACGAACCACAAGAAAATGAAAACATGAAAACAAAGATTGAGGAATTGGAACCTGTAGTACTATTTAAACCCTAGCCTAACAGAATTGTCTACACCAGGACCAATCTCAGCCAAGAAATGAAACGTAAGTTGACCGAATTTTTAAAAGCTAACATAGATTGTTTTGCTTAGTCCCATTCTGATATGACAGGTATACCACCAGAAGTGATGACCCGCAAATTAAATGAAGATCCATCATACTCACCTAACAAACATAAGAAAAGAAAGCAAGGTTCTTTACAAAAATCAGGTGATCAAGATGATGTGCAAAAACTTTTAGAAAATGGGTCCATCCAAGAGGTAAATTATCCAAATTGGTTAGCTAATACTGTAGTTATATGTAAAAAGAATGGTAAGTGGTGAGTTTGTATAGATTGTACTAATCTAAATAAAGCTTTTCCTAAAGATTCTTTTCCATTACTGCATATAGATTAACTAATTGATGCTACAGCAAGACATAAATTTATTAAGTTTTTTAGATGCTTCAGTGTATAATCAAATAATAATGGATCCTATTGATGAAGAAAAAACTTCATTCATAACAGCCATGAGGACTTACTGTTACAAAGTTATGTCGTTCGGTCTCAATAATGTTGGGGCCACATATCAAAGGCTAGTGACCAAAATGTTTCAAGAATATCTAGGGAAAATCATGGAGGTTTATATAGATGATATGTTGGTCAAATCACAACAAGCAGGGGATTATATTCAACACTTGTTCTAATACATTTCAAATTCTTCGCAAATTTAACATGAAATTAAATCATGAGAGATGCGCGTTTGGAGTATCATTAGGTAAGTTCTTAGAATTTCATGTTTCTAATCCTGGCTTTGAATTAAATTCCGCATAGTTTAAAGCTGTTGAGGAAATTCCGAATATACTGACAAGTAAAAAAGAAGTACAGAGACTGACAAGAAGAATAACTACTTTGGGAAGGTTTATTTTCAAGTCATCAAAAAAGCGCTTCAGGTTCTTTTCAGGCTCAAAAAAGCAAGATCAATTTGAATGGACTGATAAATTTCATCAGACGCTTAAAAATTGAAAGTATACTTGTCAAGTCCACCATTGCTCACGAAATCAAAAGATGGGGAAAAACTACTCATCTATATTGTTGTTTCAAAAGTAGCGGTAAGTGATGTGTTAGTTCGATGGGACCAAGGTAAAAAATCTTTGATTAGTTATATTAGTAAGTCATTAGTAGATGATGAGACTCGGTATCCTCATCTATAAAAACTCTCACTTGCTTTAATTATGGCGTCGAGGAAGTTAAGGCCTTATTATAAATGTTATCTTATCTCTGTAGTAACTGCCTATCCTTTACGTAATATACTACATAAACAAGAGTTATCAGGTAGACTAGCTAAATAGGCTATAGATCTAAGTGAATATGACATTACATATCAACAAAAACTATAATAAAGTCACAAGTTTCAGCAGATTTCGTGGCAAATTTTAGTCAAGGGATACAATTGGAAGCAGAAAAAGAGCTGCAGGTATTTAACGGGTCTAATCCAGGTACTTGGATGTTATTTACTAATAATGAGGCAGAATATAAAGTTGTGATTGCAGGTTTAGAATTGGCACGAGAGCTTGGAATGGAGCAGGTCGCAATCAAAAGCGATTCACTGCTCGTAGTTAACCAAATGCTGGAGTCTTGTATAGCTAGAGAGGGAAGGATGCAACAGTACTTGGAAAAGGCACGTGATTTAGTGAGGCAATTCCAAATTTGGAATGCCACGTAGATACTAAGAGAAGAGAATGCTGAGGCTGATGCTTTAGCTAATCTCTCATCCGTCGCATAATAACAAATGAAGAAAATGCTTTTGTGATACATTTCTTTCATTCAATGCTTGATCAAGATAAAAATGAGGTAAGTTACAATAATCTAACTTGGGATTAGGTAAATGAAATTGTCAATATTTTGCAGTACAGAATATTCATGAGGATAAGAAAAAGGCTCAGGCACTTCACCAAAAGGCAATTTGTTACAGTTTAAATAAGGCAATTTATATCGAAAGATGTTCGGTGGCCCTCTAGCATAACGTCTCGGGCCTTCTTAAATGGAATACGTGATAAAAAAAATACGCGATGGACAATGTGGAAATCCTTCTGGAGGGGGATCTTTGGTAAAAACCATAATTAGAGCTGGTTATTACTGGCCAACAATGGAAGAAAAAAGCGGAATATTTTGTGGCTAAATGTGAGTAGTACCAAAGATATGGCAACAACATGCATCGACCGGCCGAATTATTACATCTATTGTGGAACCATGGCCTTTTATGAAGTGGGGGGTGGATATCGAAGGACCATTACCACAAACTAAAGGTAAGGTAAAATTTCTATTAGTACTCACTGATTATTTTACTAAGTGGGTAGAAGCAGGAGCCTTCAAACATGTATGAGAAAAGAAGTCAGGGACTTCATCTAGCGTAACATCATATGCCGATTTGGGGTGCCAAAGGAGATCATGTGTGATAACGGTCCATAATTCATAGGTGCACAAATCACAGAATTCTTTCAAAGTTAGCAAATTAAAAGGACTACCTCGACACCTTATCATCCGGTGGGCTATCGACAAGCTGAATCGACAAATAAAGTTATTATAAAAAACTTGATGAAAAGACTAGAAGAATCGAAGAGTAAATGGCCAGATGTACTACCGGGAGTTTTGTGGGCTTACCAATCAACAAAAAAAACAAGTATATTAGAAACACCATTTTCACTTGAGTACGGAGCTGAGGCTTTAATTCCAGTCGAAATAAGGGAGCCAAGTACAAGATATACTCGAGCTACTGAAGAGTCGAATGTAGAAGAGATGTGGGCAAACCTGGATTTACATGAAGAAAAGAGGGAAACTGATTTAATAAGGATGGCATCACAAAAACAAGTTATTGAGCGGTATTACAATCGGAAAGCTCATCTCAGGTACTTCAAGATTGGGGACTACGTACTCATGAAGTTTTTCCAATCCACAAGGGCAGTCAATGCAAGAAAATTATGTCCAAATTAGAAAGGGCTTACAAGATTGATGCAATCGTAGGAAAAGTTGCATATGAGCTTAAATCCCTAGAGGAAAGATCTTACCTTTGAATTGGAATGTTGTTCATCCAAAGAAGTACTATTTCTAAGGAAAGGAAATACCAACGGTCAGGTATCCCCCATTTACGATTTTGTTTTTGAATTGTTAAAATTGTACTAACAATTTTAGATGATATATAAAAAGCTAGCCCACACCAAATGATGAATTTAGATTTGAAAGACTCGTGGAAGAAGCATAATTCTCGGTCTAGGGCTGCAACTATTCTAATAGAAATAGAATGGGTTAAGCACTCTGCATCTAAAGTTATACCTCTAAGTCCCGTATGCTTTTCCTTTTAAGGAAAATGACCTCATGGAAGGAATAATCAAGTGCTCGAGATTTGATACTTCAAAGCTCAAACTCTTGGGGGACTATATAATGTGCATATAATATATATATATATATATATATATATATATATATATATATATATATATATATATATATATATATATATATATACAAAGAAGACTGGAATAATTAAATTTTATGTCAAGCTTAAAGTCTACTCAAAAGTGTAAAGTTCAGAGCAAAGTCACGAGCCAAAAACACAAGCCTGATTCAAAAACCTCTGAAGATTATATTCATATATATAAATTTATGCAGTATTTAGCCACGGGTCATAAAGAAACCCTTGTATCTTCTTTTTACAAATCTGTTGTAAAGAAAACAATTACGGAGCAGTTATAGAAGATATTTAAATACATGTACGATGTTATTTTAACTCGGATAGAATAAAAACTTTATCAAAAGTTATTCCAAGAAACATGTGTGTTCCTATTTCTTCTTTTGTGAGTGTACAACATTATGAAGTTTAGACGTCTTCTTCATTATATTTCATATATAAAAGGGCCCTCTTTTATAATTCATGTTTGATTCAAAAATCTATGAAGTTAATTAAGCATTTCTAAAATTCAAAAAGTCAAAAGGGTAAGAGAAAACCCATATATTAAAATAAAAGCAAGACCTTGGACTTATAAAAAATAACGCAAATTATTAAAAGAGTATAACAAAAACCCAAAAGAATTAAATTGAAGAAAAAAATTTATAATATTAATTTCAAACTATGTATGAACTTAGTTTTAAACTGATTGTCAATTTAAATCCCCGAAAAGACCTGAGGATGTGTTGTTACATGTGTTGTTACCAAAAACATTTCCCTCAAAATAGGACCAGGGGTAAAACCACCACCTATTCCACTATAAAGAAAAAAATGAATCAAACTTCACAAATAAACTTTCATTGTGGAGCATGTTCAGAAGAAGAATTCAACACGACATCATCAATAACAGAAGGCTCGATTTGGTCTGAAGGATCTGGGACATCCAGCGCACGAAATTCAGCTTCAACATTCTCAGGAGTATCAGACATGGGAGAAGAGAAACTATGGCCTTGCTGAGTTTTTTCAATGGTCTCTTTAATCTTTGCTAACGAATCATCCAAGTAAAAACCTTCTTGTCTAGCCTCCAAAAGGGTATCATGGTGCGTGTTGAAAATGGCCTTAGCATGTGTTTTTGTACCCATTGGATTTTTCGAGGGCTCGATCAATCGGAATCCCATTTATGTTTCGATCGAATACCTCTTGAGGGTTTTTGAAGGGTGTTATTGTTGAAGACTTTAAATTATTCGAGGGCTAATTTTATGGAAGACCTTTTTTTTTTAATTTTCTTTTCCCGAGGGTAGCCTTATTTAACTGAGTTTCAAAGTATTTGAAAGCCTTAAACTTATTGAGAAAATTAGATGTCTCCGAACCACATTATTTCTCTTGTGGAATGTTTATATAACTCTAGTCTTTAATATGGTCGTAGCCTTCATGTTCAAAAGGTTAGTCCCCGAGTATGATGGCCTTGCCTTTATGTCGAGGGGATGCCTCTTTGAGGTCTTATGAATTCGAGTTTAGATTAGTCGAATGTCTTGATTGTCAATGATAGTCTCCGAGTATTCGAGGTGTATTCTTGCCTTGGACGTTGAGACGTTCCTCGCAAAATAACAAGTATGGTGTTCGTATAATAGCTTATTTCTTTATGACACAAAGTGTTTTGATATAGAAAGAATGATTCTTTGAATGATTGATACATGCGTACTTGTTTGGCCGTCAGGGCTGGATTATTCTATATGGGCATAGTTCATCTGACCATTTGGCCCATTACAAAGTATTCCTATCTAGGCCCTCTTTGGCGTGAAGTATTTTCCTAAAAAATTTAAGTTGTGAGGGTGATGGCCCCTAATATTCAAGGTTGATTTAAAATAAGCCTTGGATATTGTGGAGTTCTCCTTAGGTAGCACATAGTTGTTGCCTCGTTAAAAACCTCACTGATAAAACCCATTTGGGACAAAATCCGATCTAAGGGAAAAAGAGTGAAATCCATACTTTAAAACCTAAGGTCTTAATGCAAAAAAGTGCCCTCTATGTCCTCGGTGAAACACTTGCAATGAGTTTGTTTTAAATTTAAATGCACAAAAGGAAAAAGTCATGCCTTAGTAGTAGTATCGTTTGAGTAGTGACACATTCCAATTGTTCGGCAGTTGTTTGCCTCCCATCATGCCAAGTTTTTAAGATCCTTTATCAACAACTCTGATGACTTAGTTTGGTCCTTTCCAATTCGGGCCTAGTTTCCCTTCATTCGGGTCTCGAGCATTGGGGGTGACCTTCTGTAGAACTAAGTCCCCAATCCCAAAGTGTCAAAGGTTAGTCCTTCTACTATAAGATTTTTTGGTTCGTTGTTTCTTCTGCCATCCGAACAAGTGCGGCTTCTACTTTTTCATCTAATAGATCGAGGCTAGCATTCATAGCTTCGTGATTTGAATCCTCCGATGCATGTCGAAAAGTGTTGGGTTCTCCGACCTCGATAGGGATTAACGCCTCATAGCCATATACTAAAGAAAACTGAGTATGCCGTGTGCTAAACTTTGATGTCGTTCGATATTCTCAAAGAACCTCAGGTAAAATGTCTCTCCATTTTCCTTTTGCATCGTCCAACCTTTTCTTTAAGTTTTGAATGATAGTTTTGGTTTTTTACTCAACCTATCCATTCCTGGTTGGGTTGTACGGTATTGATAAGATCCTCGTCATTTTGTGTGCTTCAAGGAACTTAGTTACCTTGCTGGCAACGAATTGCTTCCCATTATTACAAACAATCTCGAAAGTATCCCGAACCGACATATGATGTGGTCCTAGATTAAGTCAATAACTTCCTTTTCTCTGGCCTTCTCGAAGGCATGATCTTCCACCCATTTAGAAAAATAATCAGTCATAAACAAAATAAATTTAGCTTTAACTGGGACATTGGTAGATGGCCGACTATGTCTATTCCCCATTTCGTGAAAAGCCACGGGGACAGGAATGAGTGTAGTTTTTCTCCGGGCTGATGAATCGTTGGTGCAAAACTTTGATATTTATCACTTTTTTAACAAAATCCTTAGTGTCTTTTTCCATGCTATCCTAGTAATACCCTGAGCTAATAATTGTGCAAATCAAAGACTTAGCGCCGTAGTGATTCCCACAAGTGCCTTCGTGGACTTCTCGTAGAATATAATCGGTATCCCACATCCCTAAACATACCTCCAATGGTTCATCTAGAGTCCTCCTATGCAATGTTCCATCTTCATCCAGTGTGAACATAGAAACCTTGATAAATAGAGCCCTAGACTCTTTATGATCCTATGGGACCTTTCCATTTTTTAAATAATCGATATACTTATTCCTCTAATCCCAAGTCAAACTTCTAGAATTTATCTCTGCATGACCCTCTTCAACCATAGACATCGATAATTGGACGACAATCATTGGGACAATATCATCTTCTTCAACTGATGACCCCACATTTGCAAGTGCATCGGCCTTACTATTTTGTTCTCGAGGCACATGATCTAGAGTCCACTCCTTGAAGCGGTGCAAAGTTACCTGCAGCTTGTCCAAATATCATACATCCTATCCTCTCAAACTTGAAAGCTTTTGATTACTTGATTTAAAACCAACAAGGAATCACATTTGGCTTCAATGACTTCCGCCCCCAGGCTTTTAGCTAGCTCGAGACTTGCAATCATGGCCTCATACTTGGCCTTATTATTAGTCAACATAGAAGTTTTGATAGATTTCCTAATAGTACTACCTGTTGGTGGCTTTAAAACAATGCCGAGCTCGAACACTTTCACATTCGAGGCACCATTCGTAAAAAGGATCCACACCCCCAATGATGTACCCAATTTTAGCAGAAGTTCTTTTTCACTTCTAGTACGAGGTTGGTGTAAAATTGGCATAAAGTCAGCTACAATTTGAGACTTGATAGTTGTTCGGGGTTTATATTTGATATAGTACCCACAAAGTTTGATTGCTCAATTGGCCAATCGGCTTGATAATTCGGGCTCATACAAAAATTTTTGGAATGGATAAGTGGTTAACACACATATGGGATGACATTGTAAATATGGCTTTAACTTTCTAATGCGCTTATTAAGTCAAGTGCTAATTTTTCTAAGTGAGGATATCTAGTTTCAACATCTCATAGAGTTCGGCTTACGTAATAAATAGGGAACTGCATACCTTGCTCTTCCCTAAGTAGTATCCCAATTATCGCTATCTCGGACACAACCAAATGTAGGTAAAACTTTTCGTCTACCTTCGGAGTGTAATGTAGAGGTGGTCTCGACAAATATAACTTCAATTCCTCCAATGCTTGCTGACATTCCGGGGTCCATGCAAAGTCTTTTTTCTTTTTGGTCAAGGAAAAGAACCAGTTTCTTCGATCCGATCACATCTAAATTAATCGACCCAAGGAGACTATCCATCGTGTTAACCTTTGTACTACTTTCACACTATCTACGATACCATGAAGCAGAGGAATTTGCCCGAGATGACTCTGAAGGCACATTTTTTTGGGTTAAGCTTCAAGTTGTACTTCTTTAACATTTTGAATGTTTTCTGCAAATGAGCTAAATGATCATCTGCGCGCAGGGACTTAACCAACATATTGTCAATATACAGTTCCATTGATTTACCTATCTATTCCTCGAACATTTTGTTAACTAGGCATTGGTATGTAGCTCTTGCTTTTTTTAGCCCGAAGTGTCACGACCCAAATCCCAAACCTGGTCGTGATGGCGTCTCTTGTGAAGATAAGGCCAGCCAACCAATTTAAACAACCTTTTCAACAATATATATATATATATATATATATATATACATGGATTAAATAGTTTCAAGATAACTAAATAAAATAATTTCGCGGAATACAACCCAACACAACCCAAATTGGGGTGTCACAAGTCACGAGCATCTAAAGAATCTAAACACTAATACAAGACCAACAATATACATAATTGAATTTAGAATCAATGAAGAAATACGGTTCTGTGAACGCTGACGGTCACCTTGCTCATCTATAATAGTATAGCTTCAGTCCGCTAATAACCCGCTACCGGGTGAACTGTACCTGCAACTGCACGCAAGGTGCATAGAGTAAAGTGAGTACTTCCAACTTAGTGGTAATAACAGTAAATAATAACTGAAGGCAATGCAATGCATATGATGGTACATTCCAGTACCCACTACGGCGTGCAACTCGAGCCATCTATATTTATTTATCGTCGACGACGCTCACTAGCGTTGTGAACAGACTCCGGGGGAGCTCCTACAACCCAAGCGCAATATCTTAGTCAGTCATTGTTACCCGACCGGTCAGCCGTTGTTACCTGACCAATTTATATCACACAGTGCCATTGTTACCACTATTCCAAGTATATGTTATAGTGTCATTGTTGCAACTGTTTCAAGTATAACATAAAGTGACATTGTTATCACTATTTCAAGTCACTTTATAGTCAGTCCAGAAAATCATGTAGTAAGCCCCATGGGCTTTTACAAAATAGAAGTTTCCAGCCCGAAATGCATTTAAAATGTCATTAATGTTTTCAACGCTTAAAATTATGGCTAAGTTTGGAAGAAATCATTTAAAACCTTGGAATGAAGTTAGATGATATGCAAATCATGCTAAGCAGTAACATCAATCCTCGAAGGATTTTACAAATCGGCACAAGGCCTCAAACATGGCAATCATCCCAAATTATGATGATAACTAGTAATTTCAGTCAAATACGTAGTAAAATCAACATCCGGGACGGACCAAGTCACAATCCCCAATGGTACTCTACCCCACGCTCATATCCGGTGCGCAAGTCAACTCAATACGACACTATGATGTGCAAAATCTGGGGTTTCAAACACTCAGGATATCATTTACAAGTATTACTCACCTCGAATCAGTGAAATCTCTAGCCCGCGACGCCTTTGCCCATCAAACCGGCCTCCACACACATCGAATCTAACCAAAATCAAAGCGAATACATCACAATATACTAAGTAAACAATACCCAATCGAAAACAATCGAGAAATATCAAAATTCACGAAATTTGCAAAAACCTGAGCCCCAGGTCCACGTCTCGAAATATAGAAATTCTTACATCAATACGATCCTTAATCACCACGAGTCTATACATACCAAATGCACAAAAATTGGAGTTCAGTTGACCCCTGAAATCACCATTTCTATCCAAGAGGGTTTTCTACCCTTTTCAACAAAAATTCTCAAATTAAACACCAAAACTTGCAATAGATTCGAGTTATACAACCAAAATTGGGTTAAGAACACTTAACCCGTTGTTCTCTAAGAAAATCTGTCCAAAAATCGCCCAAACCGAGCTAGAAATTGTTAAAAATGGAAAATGGGAACGAAGTCCCATTTTCAAAAATTGAACATTTTGCCTAATATTTTCGAGGTTACTGTTCACCAATGTTACTGTTCACAGGGTACTGTTTATTGGGCACTGTTCAAAGATACTGTTATGGGGCGCTGTTCATGCGTCCCGGCACTGTTCACGCGTGCGGGTCAATATTCACGCGTGCCGGGTACTATTCACGCTGCTAAAAAAATTCATCACATGTCCAAAATAATTGCAGCAACTTTTTTTTTCACTAAAATGGCTCTAACTGCGCCATACGAACTCCAACTTAGACGATTCTTGTTCCTATAAGTCAAAAAAAATAATGCGAACACAACCTATCAATCGAAACGTAATTCGGAGCTTATTTTCTCAGTGAGATATCCATTTTGCTCGTTAAACAATTACTCATATTTCGCATAAAAAACCCAATCACAACTTGATGAAAGTAAACCAAAATTTCTAGATCAGTCCTATAATTCATGATTTAAATTCTTGAAGTCTCGAAATCAAATTTAGATCTCTAGAACTTAAAATGAACCTTTAGATCATTGCATTTATGCTCAAAACGGTAAAAATCTTCCAAAAATGACCCGTTGGGCATCCGAAACACACCTGAGGCCCCTGGGACCCTGAACAATAACACCAACCAGTCCCAAAATACATTACGGACATGCTTGAGGTCTTAAATCACCTCAAACAAAGCTAAAATCATGATTCAACCTCCAATCCAAGCTTTACGAACTTTAGAACTTCCAACTTCTATTTTCGATGCCGAAACCTATCAAATCAAGTCCAGTTAACTTCAAATTTTGCACACAAGTCTAAAATGACATAACGACGCTAAAACAACTCTCAGAATTCTATTCCGACCCCCGGATCAAAGTTTCACCTATCAACCAGAAATCGCCAAAATACTAACTTCGCCAAAATAGGCTAACTTCTTCACCGGACCTCCAAAATTACATCCGATTGCGCTCCTAAGTCTTAAATCATCCCTCGAAACTAACCAAATAATCAGAATTCATTTCCGAGCTCTGTAACTCATAATTCAACGTCCGGTTGACTTTTTAAAAATAAATTCTTCCTTTAAGAGACTCATTATCTCATTTCTTATCATAATCACTCCAAATCAATTCTAAAGCGCCCCATACCGGTAATGAAACATAAGAAAGTAGAAAATGGGAAGAACGAGGTAGTAACTCATGAGACGACGGGTCAGGTCATCACATTCTCCCCAACTTAGACAAACGTTCATCCTCGAGCGTGCCCAGAGTTATTCCAAAAGCCCATAAATCATAGAATTACCTTTTAATTTCTGAAAGCATCGATATGATCAAAACCTCACACCTACACTTTGAATAGTCCCGAACCAATTGTAATAAACCATACCTGTACCCTCGGGTGAAATCATAGGTTCTACCATGTAATCCAAGTACTCGAAATGATAACTTCTATTCACACTAGTTTCCTACAACCACAAAATACCGATAGAAAATCCCTTATTAGCTAAAGTCTTATTCCAACACTTTCATATACTGCCAACGATAACCAAGACTCGCAGCAAACCATAACCATCTTACTTATGAAGCCACTCCCCATTTGACTAATACCACAACGGATTTCCAAGCCGAACCTTGATATTATCCTTCTAACGAGCCGAAATAAAATTTTTCGTATTCATCAATGATCCCAACGATAACCTAGAATCCAATACACCACTTTGGTATATGACACCTCAATACATTCCTAAGCTTCAACTTGAATTATATGCGTACCGGTAAGAAACGGTCCGAACATACTCAAAGCAAGAAAATGACTCAACTGAGAGAGTTGTACCTCAAATTCACTAGTACTGCCACAATACAAGGCTGAGACCCTGTCACACAGAAATATGACACACAAATTTGACCCTCAAGGTCATGTTTCCACACTTCTTTGTTGCACACGCGTTCCCGTCCAAGTACTTATTCCACATGAAACGCCTCTGCATTGACATCCGCCACGAAGACCCAATTAAGAAGCAATCTTTCCCAGTTGTTCGCTGGTTCCTTGAAATATAAATCAATCTGCTAAAACATATTCTAACGCACTTCACCACTTAACCCATGGCATTTCTGGCGTAGCCCCTAATTCAATAGTTAAAAATCACCCAACACTAAAACAGCAGTCTGAATTTTAACATCAAATGCAAAATATAACACACCAATGAATAAAGATCAACAACCACCACATAGCTTGTACATCAGAACTCCATATAGCACACAAATCATCATACTTGATCGTAGTTTCCACCGTGCAATACACGCACATATTTGATACTCCTTCATTCCATGATAGATACAAGATATTTACCTATTCTTCTGAGCAAACCCGAATACCACCGGTGGACCCAACAAGAACATACCGCAATACTACTGATATATAATCAGTTTAATCACATTATCTTTTTTCTGATACATATATTCTCATCAAATCACTTCCACTTATATATATCATTTTCCCAAATCATCCGAAGATCATTTATCTAATCACTTAGGAGGAATCATTACACATCCCATGCTCTGCATGACATACACAAGTCTTGTTCAAAGTCTTACAATACTGACACGACGGATGAGACCTGTACACGTTCATAACTACTATCCAAACAACAGTTCATTAGTTATATACTCTTGGCAAGAACTATCACCTCATTATGATCCAAACAATGGTCTCAGCTCTTTAATTTACTTCACATACTCAGATTGCACTAATCTCAAATTCAACGATCTCGCCTCGTCAGAATGAACTGCTCGGGCAATAAGCAACTCAAAACATAATTAAAAGTTGCATATGATGCCCAAATGTTCCAATATGCTACTAGTTCGAACACAATGCAAAAGAAAACAAGCTCTAGAAGGAATTACCAAATCCTACGCACTAATACAAACTTTCCTTGGAAAATAGGAAGCAAGGCATACAAAGATAGCTTATAGAAAAATTATACTCGAGTTCACACTGTTGTGGCGTGCAACCTGATCCAGATAACATACCCATGGCGGCGTGCCACCCGATCCACACATAGATCTCATATAAAGAGATGCACATCGAGCCAAATTTGCTCATTACAAAAAAATACCGTGTATCGGTCGTAAGCATGCTAAGTGCATAATAATATCTCTGAGGGACATATAGCGTTATAAGCTACAAAACTCAAGCACAACTGAGGTGCGATGTACAAATCTGATTTTTCAAAAGCCAAGATGATCATATAACGTCATTCCTACACAGATTCTCAACACATAGAAATTTATCTAATCGCCTTACAACTCACACGACACAATGTATCACTACGCGAAATATCTGACAATGAAACATCAACCTAACTACTCCTCTATGAGGACTGCTTCACTAAAATGCACACATATGGCATGATATAGAGCCATTATTAACATTAAATCTATTTATCGACTTTAAGCCGATTCTGATCACACTGGACTAGTATGATAACCTTTCAAATGTCCATAATAACTTCCCATTTCTTCTAAAAACACAAGAACAACAATCACAATCAGAGTAATCCTCCCCAGTTCACAACCCAATATGCCAAGTGCCCTCCAGCATGTATCTTTAATTTAACTACGCCATCACAACCTTCATACTTGGTTTACATCTTTACTCAATCAAGTGATCACATTCTACACTTATGTAATCTTCCCGTGGGACACACTCCCACAACTTACCACAATAATATCTGGAGCATATACTCCAAATCACTGGTCGCACTAATGCTGAAGAGCGATCAAGAATCTAACTAGGACGCAAAACCTTTTTTACAAAACACCGATCTTAGGTGACGGTGAAGAGAATTCCAACTTACCGTAAAAATCGAAACTCATCTCCTGCTCATCCGAGCTCGTGACATCTTGTCAAATATTTTCCTTCATCCCTGCCATTCTCGACCCAGTTTTCATAACCAGAACTGATTCACCAGCATGCATCAAACTCGAACCAATATAGGATATAATCGTGCAATCGCCCTATTTAATAGCAAACTCCCCAACTTGGCTCAAAGCCATAGATCAAAACGCACTTACTGTATTGCTGTCGTAATTTCATGGTGAGAATAAACTTCCTCCATCAAAGCTCGTGGAAAAATGAATTATCGGAAATTTTAACTCTTCTACAATTTTTGCATTCACTCACACAACTGTTAAGCCCACATTTTAGGCGACAAAATTTTACTAAGTCCCAAAATTTTCAAAAATTTTGGCAGAGTTTCCTTTGTAATTGGGCCTATCCACCTGCCAAAAAAGCACCAAAACCATCGTAACAACATGTTCACAACTTGACAAAGTATCACAATGCATATGAAATACATAAATTTCAATACTACATGTAGTATACTATCAAAATTAATACATGGACATGCGTTGCACCTATTAGAATCATAACACATCGAAAATACCTTTCAACCCTCCATTATTGGTCTATTAAACCAAGTAAGAACATATTCTTTCTTTAAATGTTTCCGACCTTCGAGGTGGTCTCCTTGACACAATGATTTCGTCACAATACATTTACAGAAGCGATCTCAGCTCCCAAACTTATCTAAATAGTATGCAAATAGCTTCCTTTCATAAGCCAATTACCTATTAGCTTTACCTTTAGTTGCTATTTTTGTATACCTTCCACCCCCATACACATTACTCATCACGTGGATATCCAACCGCCATTCCGGCTAATAAGGACAATAATGAAAATATGTGTTCAAAGCACTTGCTCACAAAATTAGCACCTCGACGCTCAAGCGATAAGCAAAGATCTGGCTCTAAGTCCTCCAGACTGGCCCAATATCAAACTCACGGATATTACATCTCGCCCCCCGATCGGGGAATCACAAACCATCAAGGAACATCTGATACCGAGCGCTCACGTGCGCATACAACCGCGTGGAAGGAATTTCAAGAGTTTTCTTTTCAAGCTGAATGAAGCACGCACGATAAGAATTCAAGAATGGAAATTTTTCCTAAAGGTTTTGCAGCCTCTCAAGGATAAATACAGACGTCTCCGTACCGATTCGCGAGACTCTACTAAACCTGCTGATTAATCGTGTGACCTAGTAATCTAGGCTCTGATACCAACTTGTCACGACACAAATCCCAAACCCGATCGTGATGGCGCCTCTCGTGAAGACAAGGCTAGCCAACAAATTTAAACAACCTTTTCAACAATATATATGTATATATATATATATGTATATATATATATATATATATATATATATACATGGATTAAACATTTTAAGATAATTCAATAAAATAATTTTGCGGAATACAACCCAACACAACCCAAATCGGGGTGTCACAAGGCACGAGCATCTAAAGAATCTAAAAACTAATACAAGACCAGCAATATACAGAATGGAATTTAGAATCAATGAAAAAATATGGTGCCGTGAATGCTGACGATCCTCTTGCTCAGCTATAACAGTATTCCTTCAGTCCGCTAATAACTCGCTACCGGGTAAAGTGAACACTTCCCACTCAGTGGTAATACGAGTAAATAATAACTAATGGCAAGAAATCACGTAAGAGCACTCTGTCATGCAATATGGGGCAACACAATGATTTTAGAAAAACAATAAGTCCGGGAAAATTCCTTACAAAATATCTAGCTCAGTTTAAAATCACTTTCGAAAAAATCTTTTTTTTTTCAACAATTTAAGCAAGTAAATGTAGGACAGGTAGTGCAAGTTGGCAAGAAAGTCAACCTCTCGGGCACAAGCAAGTATGTCTAATTGAACTCATAACTCGCCCTCCAGGCAATATTGTTACCGCTGGTTAGCCACTGTTACCTGACCCATGTATAACATATAGTGTCACTTTTACCACTGTCTCAAATTTATCCACCTTGAATGTGATCAGACAATCTCAGAACATCAAAAAACATATCTCAAGAAATGACATAAACAACAAACAGTGCACAAATATATGAATGTAATGCAATGCATATGATGGTACATTCCAGTACCCACTACGGCGTGCAGCCCGAGCCATCCATATTTATTTATCATCGACGGCGCTCACTGGGTGTGCGTACAGACTCCGGAGGGGCTCCTAAAACCCAAACACAATATATTGATCAGTCATTATAACCTGACCGGTCAGCCATTGTTACCTGACAAATCTATATCACATAGTGCCATTGTTACCACTGTTCCAAAGTATATATTACAGTTTCATTGTTACCACTGTTTCAAGTATAACATACAGTGTCATTGTTACCATTGTTTGAAGTCACTTTATAATCAGTCCAGAAATCATGTAGTAAGCCCATTGGGCTTTTACAAAATAGAAGTTTCTAGCCCGAAATACATTTAAAATGTCATTCACATTTTCAACGCTTAGATTATCGTTGAGTTTGCAAAACAACATTTAAAACCTTCGACTAGAGTTGGATGATACGCAAATCATGCTAAGCAGTAATATCAATCCTCAAACGATTTAACAAGTCGGCACAAGGCTCAAAATATGGCAATCAGCCCAAATTATGGTGATAACAAGTAATTTCAGTCAAATACGCAGTAAACAATAACCGGGACGGACAAAGTCAAAATCCCCAATGGTGCTCTACCCAACGCTTATATCCGTCATGCAAGTCACCGCAATACGGCACTATGATGTGCAAATCCGGGGTTTCAAACCCTTGGGATATCATTTACAAGTATTACGCACCTCGAACCAGTGAAATCTCTAGCCTGCGACACCTTTGCCCATCAAACCGGCCTCCACGTCCATCGAATCTAACCAAAATCAAAGAGAATACATCACAATATGCTAAGGAAACAATACCGAATCAAAAACAATCGAGAAATGTCGAAATTCACGAAATTTGCAAAACCAGAGCCTCGGGCCCACGTATCGTATTCCAAAAATTCTTTTCATCAATATGATCCTTGTCTCGCCACTAGTGTATACATACCAAATTCACAATAATCGGAGTTCATTTGACCACTCAAATCACTATTTTTATCCAAGAGGGTTTTCTAACCTTTTCAACAAAAATTCTCTAATTAAACACCAACAGTTGCAATAGATTCGAGTTATACAACCAGAATTGAGTTAAGAACACTTACCTCGTTGTTCTCTAACAAAATCTGTCCAAAAATCGCCAAACCAAGCTCCAAATTGCTAAAAATGGAATATGGGAATGAAGTCCCATTTTCATAAATTGAACATTCTGCCAAAAATTTCCGAGTAATGTTCATACGACCGGGCACTATTCACGCGTGCCGGGTACTGTTCAGGCTTCTAAACAAATTCATCAGCTGTCCAAAATAGTTGCAGCAACTTTTATTTTCACTAAAATTGCTTTAACTCCATTATATAATCTCTGAATTAGACGACTCGTGTTCCTATGAGTCACAAATAATAATGCGAACACAACTCTTTAATCGAAACTGAATTCGGAGCTCATTTTCCCAGTACGATATCCATTTCGCTCGTTAAACAATTACTCATATTTAGCGTCAAAAACCCAATCGCGACTTGATGAAATTAAACCAAAATTTCCAAATAATGATTTAAATTTTGGAAGGCTCAATATAAAATTTGGATCTCTATAGCTAAAAATGAAACTTTAGATCATTATATTTATACTCAAAACGGCAAAAACTTCCAAAAATGACCCGTTGGGCATCCGAAGCATACCCGAGGCCCCCAGGACCTCGACCAATAACACCAACCAGTCTCAAAATAGATTACGGACTCCTCGAGGCCTCAAATCATATCAAACAATACTAATATCATGAATCAACCTCCAATACAAGCTTTATGAACTTTAGAGCTTCCAAATTCTATTTTTAATACCGAAACCTATTAATTCATGTCCGATTGAATTCAAATTTTGCACACAAATCTAAAATCACATAACGAAGCTACATCAACTATCGTAATTCCATAATTACTCCCGGATCAATATTTTACCTATCAACCAAAAATTGCCAAAATACTAACTTCGCCAAAAATAGGCTAACTTCTTCACCGGACCTTCAAAATTACTTCCGATTGCGCTCCTAAGCACTAAATCATCCCCAAAACTAATCAAATTATCAGAATTAAATTCCGAGCACTTTAACCCATAAGTCAATGATTTTTTGACTTTTCCAATTAATTCTTCGTTAAAGAGACTAGTTGTCTCATTTCTTATAATAGTCACCCCAAATCAATTCTAAAGCACCCATACCGGTAATGAAATATAAGAAAGCAGAAAATGGGAAGAATGGGGTAGTAACTCATGAGATGACAGGTCGGGTCGACATAGGAAGGACATTGGGTTGTAACGATAAGTTCCAAACATAGTGATAAACGAGGTTTTCTCCTGGTCCCCCAGGTTCATCTGAATCTGACAGTACACAGAGTAGGCATCGAGAAAGGTAAGGATCTCGTGGCCGGCTGTGGTATCAATCATGCCATCGATGTTAGGCAATGGAAAGAGTGTTTAAGGTATGCCTTGTTTAAATCCTTATAATCTACGCATTTCTAACTTTGTTTCCTTTTTTAGAAACTACGACCTTGTTTGATAACCAATCATCGTATTTTACCTCCCGAATAGACCCTAGTTTAAGAAGTTTTGTTACCTCATCCTTTACGAATGCATTTTGTACCTCGGATTGGGGTCTCTTTTTTTTTTACTAGTTTGAACCTATGGTCGATGCTTAACCGGCGTTGTTATTTTTAGTGGGATCCTATCATGTATAAATAGGACCAAGAAAAACAATCTATATTATCGATAAGAAATTGAATGAGTTTTTTCCTAAGTTTGGTGGTTAATCCCGATCCCATTTATACCTTTTTCTCGTGCATGTACACGATCAGTATGACCTATTCTAGTTCCTCGACCGTTGACTTAGTTCCGTCTGACTCTTCCGGAACAATGAAAGTTTAATGAGTAAGGAAATCCTCTTTTTCTTCTTTGATTACCTGTTCCTCCGGCTCGATCGGGGCTGTGATCGGTGATTGCTATTTGGCCGTATGCTTATCTGTGGTGCTCGATTCTTTCTAGGTCGAAGACACATGTATCGATGTTACTTCATCAACTATAAATTTTCATGTGCAGTGTGTTGTTCTCCGTAAACCATTTTTACACCATCCACTATTGGGAATTTCATCATCAGATGTAGGGTTGAAGGTACTGCCCTCATTTGTGAATCCATGGCCTCGCAAGAAGTGCATTATGTTTGCTGAGCTACCTGGATCCACTAGAACACGTTTACTTTGAATTTTATGTATCAAAATATAAATTAACAAGGCGTCATTTTATGGATGAGATATGCCTTCCACTTCCTCGTCATCGAATGATAGGGCGCCCTCAGGCATATAACTTCAGGTCCTTTTTTCTCTAGTGATCGACAACTTGGTGCGTTTGAATACAGGCCCTTGTGGAACATCAATACTGCCAACGATCATGTGGATTTCATGTTGCAGTTTGACATGCTAATTTTTTTTTCTTTTCATATTTCTCTCTGAAGTGGTTCTTAGCTCGATCACTGAGAAATCCTCGAAGATGACCATCATTGAACAATCAAGCTACCTCATCCCTCAGCTGCCTGCAGTCTTCGGTCCTATGTCCATGTGTGCCGTGATATTTACAAATAATGTTTGGACTCCTTTGAGGAGAGTCATCTTTTATTGGCCTGGGCCACCTTGGGTCTTTAATTCTTCCAGTAGCTAACACAATCCACGGTGGGCGCTAAGCAGCTTACCTCAAAAATATGAGTAACAATTAAATTTGATTTATGATTTTATAGATATGTGAGTTAGTCCAACTCTAGTTAATAACCAAGAAACTAATGTATAGATGAAGGAAATAATCTTCGCATTTTGCGCAATGATGTGCAATGCCTTGTTGTTACCAAGACCTTCTGGTGGTAACTCATAGTCGTGGAAGGTGATCTTATGTCTTTCCAATACCTTCCCCACCATATTCGCCATTTCGCCTCCTGTTATGTTGCTGGGAACATAAGCTTCACTCAATATTTTCATTATGGCATTTTTATGTGCCTCAGAGCTTGCAGAAGAGCCAAAAAGGAAATCTGCACTGGTGTTTTGTTCAGTTGCTCAATGACTGAGTACTCTTTGGCCTGTATCTTCCTCCACTGGTCATCAGGTCAAGTTTCAACAGCTCGTCTAGAGGCTTTCTTACTGGACTCATCTAACTATTCTGGGGTGTATACCCTGTCTGTCCTGGTCATACCCTACGCGGCGATTACTTCTCGAGTATGTGTTTTTCCTTTCCTTCTAGCCTCAGCTATGTAATCCCAAGGTATGGCGCTCGACTTGAATGAGGTCACATCTGTCATTGAAACTGGAATAGGCATCCTACGAGGTAACACAGTAACTTCAAATGGTGCATGTGCTTTTGGGATACCAAACTCAACTTCGATTGGTTTTGGCGCCTTTGTAGGAGGAACTTCAAACTCGAGTGGTACAGAGACATTTAACACATCGCCCTGAGAGGGCCTGGTTCTGAACAACAATAGGATTGAGGGAAACCACCAGTTTCTTAGGTTCATCTCCTTCAGCTATCAACCCGATTGACCCCTTGGGGTCCCAATCATCCTCAATCTTGATCATATGGATGCCCCCACCCATGTGGTCAGGCAGAGGGTTGTTGCAGATATTGTGAATGGGCCATGCGCTGCAATGACCTTCTATCGATCAGACTATGGCTCTTTTCTTTCAATGAGCAACACTCGTCGATGGTATGACCTTTCATTCTGGAATGATATGCGTAGGTTTTATTGGGGTTAATCCAATAGGAAGGATTTTCTGGAGTTATAGCTGGGATAGGTGAAATGTAACTAGCTGCTTTGAGTTTTTCATATAATTGGTCAATTGGCTCGGCTATGGTGGTGTACTGTTTGGGAGGTCTTCGGTCAAAAATTGGTCTAGGTCGTGGAAAGTTTTGGCGAGCGGGTGGTGATGGGTAATAAGAAGGTTGGGAGTTGTATTCTTGGTACACAGGCACGGGTTGGGAATATCTTGGTGAAGTGGGTTGATATGTGGGCGGTGGAGGTGATTGGTAGGCAGATGGTTGCATTGGTATGTAGGTGAGGGTGCTTGGTAATTTATGGTAGGTTGATATGTGAGTGGAGTTGAGGGATAGGTTTGGTACTTCATAGGGGAATCGTTCCTTTGCGCAGCCATTATGGAATTTACGTCATTTTTCTTTGATGAGCCACCACACTCTAATGCCTTGTTGGTAGCTTGCAATGCCTCGAGGTTATTGACCATACCATTTTGATGCCTTCTTTGATCCTTTCTCCTAACTTGATGATGTCAGAGAACTTTTGATCTTCTATTAGCATCAACATTTCATAGTATTGCGGGTCCTGAACACGGAAAAAGAACCTGTTCATCTGTTCTTCCTCCAAGGCCGCCCTGGCCTTTGTAGCTTTTGACCTCCAACGAGTAGAATACTCGTAAAGGTCTTTGTGGTTTTCTTCTTTAGATTCTGGTTGTAGAATATATCTCGGGCGTTCTTAGTGTTAAAACTAAATTGGTCCATAAAGTCAGATGCCACGTTCACCCAGCTTGTCCATTTCTTTGCATCCTCGCTGATATACCATGATAAGGCATCGTCTTTCAGACTGTTCATGAACAGCTTCATGCGGATTTTCTTGTCCCTTCCAACTCCTACCAGCTTATCACAATACATTCTCAGGTGCACCCTGGGATCACCTGTACTGTCGAACATCTCAAAATTGGGAGGTTTGTACCCTTCCGGAAGCTCAACATCTGGCTGAACAAAAAGATCTTCATTGTTCAACCCTTCAACACCTTTACTACCTTCGGCACCTTGAACTCGGCTAGTTAAATTCTTGAGTTCAGCGGCCAAATTCTGAATATAGGAGTCCTTTTCATCTGATTCGGGTGCACTTCTGATTGATTGAGTGTAGTGTGGTATAGTGTCCACAAAGACATGATTATTGTGGGTGTGGTCATTTGTGGTTTTTTGCAGTTTGGGAATGAGTAGTGGAGTGTTATTGCATGTGTTGCAGGATTGGGTATGAGTGGGTTGTATTGGTGGTTGCGGGGTATTTTGTGGAGGTACATGGTTATGGTGTTAACATCAAGAGCGGCAAGAGTGATTGACAGCAATATCTACTCAAGATGAGCAGCAGTCTCCTTGGTAATTGCAGCGTTCTGAGAAGTTTCCTCAAGTTCCTTTCTAGCGCTTGTATCTCCCATTCTGCCTTTGTTCCTGTTTCTTGTAGGACTCGGAGGAGGGTGAGGTGGAAGACCCTTGGATCTTTTTGAGTATGTTGATGGTTCCAGAATGCCCGAACTAACCTTTAGCAAGGGGAATATAAATAAAAGAAAAACAAAAAGGTAAAAAGTTAGAGCGGGTTCTGAGAAATAATATTGCGACATTTAAACACGTTGTGCAATAGTATAGTCATTTCCTAATTTGGGTGCATCGTTTTTCCTGAGGTAGGCCTAGCGACAAATTAAATTTGGATAACTTATAATGCCTAAATGCCTTATTTTATTGATAAAAACAAGACGATTGTTAAAACAACCGCATAATAAAAATATCAGTAATGGCTAGTGGCCATTACATTATGAAAGAAGGAAATCAAGGATCCTAACTACTTGGTTCCAGAAGGACCTTCCCCAGATTCGGTACACTTGCCTCCCTCGTACAACTGCATCAACTCGCACAGTCTTAACAACAGATAGGCTTGGGCCAGATGTCCGCCTTCACTTCCCTCGGCATTCTGGCAATCATTAATTCTCTTCAAGAACTTCCCTTCTAATATTACAAGACCTCGCTCCAGATACCTCAACTGATTGTTGGCGTTGATAGCCATATCCTTCCACTTGTTGATCAGTTTCTCGTGGGCTTCTTGTGCTTCCCGACATTCATTCTCACATTCTCGCATCCTTTTGTGCAGTTGATTGTATTTGACTCGTGCTGCAGTTTTCTCATCAACAAGCCTACCTTGGACAAACCTTGGGGGACGCAAACCAATGTGATCATCTTCCAACAAACCCGTGTATTATGGTACACACCCGGCATGATACATGTCTGGTTCAATAGATTGCTTCCCTAAGACAAGCTTGCAGTGACACATGTGTTGAGCTTGACACCTGTGAGAGCCATCATTATCGTGAAAGTCAGCCCTGAAATGACTCATTTTCTCTACCCTTGATATGATCTGCTTTCTTCCTGCTTGCCTTATGGCCCGAAGAGGGACATACGGATGAGTTCCCCTCAGACCGATTAGTACGAGGAATGGTGCATCTCGAGAATGGACAATGAATTCCCCTGTTGTGAACAACTAGAACATCCATTGAACTTGCTCTTCCTTTAGATTCTCAAACAACTCTACCATCCACTAGCTTCCTCTGGCTGAGAAAACATGTTTGGCATGAAGTTCATTCACTTTGGGTGGTGTAAAGCGTAATGGTTATCCCAATCCTTACTATGATTTCCTATCTCTAGTCCCCTTTCTGAAGGTGTTCTATGAGCCAAAGTTGAAGTAACAGATTACACCCTTCAAAGTTGGGGCTCCTTGCTGACATTTCCCCAAAGATCGATACATCATGGCAATAATCATGGGCACTATGCTGAAAGACTGCCCATTAATACCCTCCATCAAGGCTTTAGTCACCATGGCTAGTATGGTGTGGATCGTAGCCTTCTTCATGGGAAAGATCATCATACCCAAGAAGCAGAACATGAACACAAAGACCCCTCCTATGTATGTGCCCCAATGATGTACGAGCGAACTCATTAGGGTAGGTGCGGTAGGATTTTCTATGGCCAAATCTTTCGTATAAGAAGTCAAATAGTACATAAGACTCCTTCAGACAAGTCAGATCGAGGTTCTTCTTGAGTCCCATCATTTTGGGAAAACCCCTCCATTTGCGATTTTCTTGCATAAGTAGACCTGGAGTCTCCCAAGGTATTCCAGCAAGACCCTCTATTTCTTCCAGCAAAGGGGTCATCTCGAGGTCCACGAAGCGAAAACCCGACCTATCACTATCCCAGAACAAAAGAGCAGCTTCAATAATGTTGTTGTCAGGCCTTACTTCCAAAAGTGAAGGAAGGTTTCCTACGTATTTGCGGATGAGGGTCTGATCACTGGCATGAAGATCCTCCCACCAGCTTAACAACCTTGGGTGAATGTTGGATACCATACAGAATCTGGGGACTTCGTGCCTTATTTTATGCAAAATAAAGTGCTAGGCCTTAACCCCACCAGACTCGACCATTTCAATCAATAATTAGCAATTATTTAGTTCTTCGAATAAATGCAGATAAGTGGAGGTGTCCGGTTGGGTTCCGAGGATACCCGGTGGACTTTGGTTTAGGCTCTCCTAATGAGTCATTATGCGGAAAACATAACTGAATCGACTAGAGATGACCATGATGCAAGAATAGTTTAACGGAATAAGGCTTCTACTTTTGAAGTGCTAGACAATGTACCCTTCAGCGGAAAACTCAAGAGGGAAAGGCGCGGAACAGTCTGCTACACCGTTGATTGACTGGTTTTACACAAATATGTCTTTGTTACATTTAGGGGTTATAATATTGGAAAGGAGCAACCATTCATTATAGGCGTTGCTATAGGATTTGTTTTGGAACGAGTGGAATATGATCTTGAGAAATGAAGTTACAACAATGAAATAAATTGCATGTATTTTCACGTTCATAAAGCAAAGATTAAAATAAATGCTCGGAATTGAAATAATAATAAGGCAGTAAAAGAAAGAAAAAGGAAAGAAAACATGAAGAGCCAAGTTAGTATTCATGATGAAATAATTAAAGGTAAGACAATAAAGGCAATTAAGGAAACGATTAAGTTACAAAAGCACGTAATGTAAAAGACTTAAAGAAATCCCCAGCAGAGTTACCATGCTGCCGACGCCCCCCTTTTTACCAAAAGAGCGAAATTGGGTTTATGACATTATGGACAAAACAACTCTTATTCCCTTTTGAGGAATCAAGTTATGGATTTTGAAGAGTCTCTACCTAATGATTATAGTGCATTAGGACACTTAAAGAAAAGATCAAGATTTTTGAAGGAAAACCAGAATTCGGATAATGGCTTGAGATTTTCTCGAGGGGAAGGTGTTAGGAACCCCTCAAGATCCACTAGTGTGGTTCTCGGTCGTACTTAGTTGAGACTTTAAGAAGAGTAGAAATAAACAAATAATGTTTGCACATATGGAATGTAAATAAATTGAATGTTTTAAAAGTATAGAGAGGGAAAGACATAAGTGGTTTTGAAAAATAAAATATTAATTGAAGAAAACATCAATTTTTAAGAAAACATCACATCATATAAATAAAGAAGAAAGTGACCCTAGGTTTAAATATAATATTGATCACTTTGGTGCAATACCCAGCAATCATTTTCACACGAGATATTAGCGCACAAGTCATTATATCCATATTCCACCCTCCCCACCTTGTTAACGTATTTAAACGCGATAGGATTGTTTACTTATTGCAAGCTAGTACCCGTCCCAACCTATTAGTCAAGGGGTATTAAGACTTCTAATCCTAAAGGGAAAGAAAGGGGTGGAGGCATATATGTGGCTTAAAAGGACAAAATACTAATTTTTGACATCCAAAAAAAAAACAAGGGGATTGACAAGCAAACACACAAGGCTCACATAAAACCCCATAAATCAGCTAACACTTAGCTTAACATGCCTTACACATACTAGTTTGGTCTAAAAAGTTAAATTTAAGAGGCGGACGAAGTAGTTTAAGACATAGAATTAGATTAAAAGTTTTCATTAGGCAACTCGGATCCAATTGTTAGGAATTAGAGTATTTCAAACGAATTATTTCGAAAGCACCGATTTCAGAAAAAAAAGCGTAATGCATAAGAATTTAAACAGGAAGTTGAAAATTGCAGAAGTTCAGAAATGTCTTTGGAATCTGCAAATTTGTTTGAGTGAAAATACAGGAGAGTTGTAAAAAATGCAAAATACCTTAAAATAAAGAGTGAATTAAAGGACTGTTTTGAAAGATAGCTTCAAGAGATGAGTAGAAAATTTAAAAGAATTGCTTCGGACAGATTTGTAGAAATTTTAAAATCATTGCAGGCTCATAAAAGTTTTGTATTGAAAATGTTACAGTACCAGTTACCAAGTTATTATTGCTTAAACAGGTTAAGCGAGACGGACTTGTTCTGGATTTTTTTGAACTTATTACGGGGTTGGCAAATAGACGGCAGGCCTGGTTATCCTACAGTTTTGCCTACGCATATGCATTCCCTATATATAGATTTCTATATACAACTTATTTACATGAATGTTAAGTCTTATAGGTAGGATTTCTGATGCATTACAATATGACTGAATGTTACACCTTATAGGAAAAATTTCTTTTATGACCGGATTGTGTGTTATACATTAAGTCTATAGGCATGGTATCTAAGTTGTTGAGTTCAAGTACTAAAACCCTATATGCATGATATCTAAATGATTGAATTGCAACATGATTCCTATAAACATTGTATCTAAGTAATTAAACAACAATATTGATCCTAAAGTCATGATATCTACCCTTTAACATATGCAAGGAAATATAAACCCCTCCCATACTCTTTACTAATATACCCCCTAGTTCTTTTTACAAGGTTATTACAAAATTAGAACAAGGAAAGTAAAGGGGGATAGAACTTAAGAACTAGGAATGAGTGCAAAGTAAGAGGGTAACCATAGCAGAGGGTGGTCATACCCAGCCACGACATAGGGTGGCACACCCTAGACTTTTTGCCTAGTCAAACAAATAGGAGCAAACTCTGAGGAGTTAAACTTAGGGTCAGAGTGGTGATTAGGACAGTACCATACCAAAGTTAAAGATCAACACATAAGGGGGAAGAGGGAATGGGAAATCATTTGAGTAGAGACTCAAGAGAGTCTGATTCTGGCTCATAGACAGCAATGTCGGATGTTGTCATGACTCAGAATAGTACTAGCACACAAAAGGGCAACAAGGGGAAGGGATTTCCATACTGAAGCATACAGTGACATCAAAATATTAGAAATCACAGTAGACTTCAGATGCAAAGACATAGAGAACATGCTATAGAACAAGCACAAACAATTAAGAAGGGGTAGAAGAAGAGAAGTGAATATATATAGTAGGAAGAGGGTTATTCAACTTAGAAGTACATACCAGTTTTTTTAGTTCTGGTACAACAGAGTAACAACAACAAGGACACAACCATATAGTTAGTAGACAACTTCAACCATTACATGGGAGTTCAGAAGAACTCCCAAAATACTCAGACAGTAGGAGATAAAGGATTAGAGTGCTCAGTAGCAGTAGAGAAGGTAGTAGTGGAGAGAGTAGTAGCATAGAAAATAGTAAAGCGAGACATGGGTGATTATGTATTGCAAAGGGTGCAGAATTTTGGGAACTATATTGGATTCAAGTGTTTGCGTAAAAACTTGTGTGTGAACTTGTGATAGTTGTAAGATTTTATAGTGGAAAAACGAGTAGACAAGAAGGCAAGGAAATAAAATCTTAGTCAATTAAATAAAATCTCCCTTAGTCAGAGTGATTTGATTTCAAACGGGAGTGGTAAGTAAGGAAGGGAAAACCTTTTAGAGTAACATAATAAAGGGAAGGTCCACACATAATCTATTTGAGGTAAGAAACTATAGTACACGTTTTTGAAAGGATAAGGAAATAAAATAATCAAACAGCCGGAGATTTGAAAACCTTAAGTGAACTTAGTCAGCAAAATAGGGAAAAGGCTAGGTTATAGAAACCAGTAGAAAATCAATCGAGCATTAGTAAAAGGAGATTGAAATCAATCACAAACCAATAGAATCATATCAAGAGAAAAAAAACCTCGTATAAAAGCATGATGGTGTCAAGTAAGAAAAAAAAGATTGGCATAAACAATTTTAGAATCATAGGTAAAACGAAAGCAAGTTCTAGTTCTGTCTATGAACTCAGCACAAAATTTAGAGCCTAGGGTATCCAGAGCAGAACCCTAGAACCAAAAACTCGCAGAACCCCCAAATATGGCTTCAATTCGAATAGGACATACAAAAAGGAAAGCAAACTCGACAAGACTATTCAGAGTTCCCCGAGGAAATACACAGACACACGTAGCAATCAAAAGCAGTAGAGTGCAAAACTAAAAACTCAACCAGTTCATACGAGAGAAGAGATGCCATAGAAGTTTAAGAAGTAGTAAAAGAAACCAGTTAAGTTCAATAACCCAAATAACTCTAGTAAGAGTAAACACATTCAGTAGCATAAATAGTAAAGGGACAGGCAAGATAGACGTATAAATGCTTATAGAAAAATCAGTAGAAGCAATAATAGAACGAAGGCAGTGAGGCATGCATATTAACGGTAAATCATAAGAAACAAACAAAAAACCCCTTAAAACATGGCATGAACACACATATTCACATAAAGAAAGAAAGAAGAACAAGAATTTTTTTAGGATTTTGAAAACCCTAATTTGAACAGACTAATTTTAAAAACAGAAAATTAGGGATAGTCATTAAAACACCGAATAGAGCATAGATCTGCTACAAGTCTAAGAAAATAAGGATACAAAAGAGTCGAATCAGGACTTTTAAGGTTTATCATAAACCCTAGTGATGAGAAGGCCTGGAATATTCTGGTCTTGGAACAAATCTGGGTCATGGCTAAGTCTTTCAGAGCTTGAACACGCTGGAACAGAGCCTGAGAAGCTAAAGGAGCTCAGGTCTGCGGAGGACCTGAATGGGTCTGTTGAAGGTTGAACCTTGAAAGCCTCGAATAATCAAGGGTTGGGGTGAAACATGGGAGAGTATAGACCGTCCATGGCCTGAGAAGCCATGGACTACAGTGGATTTGATCGGAGACGGAGGCAGGCGGCTAAGGTTTGGAGAGCATTTGAGAGTATAATGGATTTGAGGGCGACGGTTTATGGAAAATGATTTAGGGTAAGGGGGTTTGGGGAATTATAAAAGGTAAGAAGAAACGTGGGCCGTTGATCAAAATGGTCAACGACCATGATTGAATGGTGGAACTGGGCGGTTTAGGTTAATGGGTCAGGGGTTGGGTAAAAAATTGAATTGGGTCGTTTAATTGGGAAAAATTGAGGTTCAAATGTGGCTAAAATTGAAATAGAAATGGGCCAGTTTTTAAATAGTCATTTTCCACTCTTTAATTAATTAAAATAGTTAAAAATAATTTTAAAATAAATTGAAAGAACAAAACTAATTGATAATACATAAACATTAATTTTAAAATATCTGGAACAATTCTATAGTTATGAAACGTGGATAATTATAACATAGACTATAATTGTAGTTTTGAATAATTTAGCTTAAAAATATCAAATAAATTTATAAAAATATATAAAATCACCTTGATTATATTTGGTGTTAATATAATGGTGAAAAATAAATGTTTCACAAAAATCACAATTTGGGAATAATTATTGGGTTTTATATTGTTAAAATAGACAAAAGTGATCCTAAAAATCTTTAAAAATGAGAGGAAATACCAAAACCTTTGGATATGCATATACATGCTATTTTAAGTTTAAAAATACATAGGAAAAAATGGGTTATCCACAATGCTTGGTGCTTTTGTTTAGACTTGCTACCCCAAATCTTTCCGAGCAATGGTGGTTCTGATTGACCAATTGTTGAGGCATTCTTTCTGGTTCACAGCTTGTATAGAGGGGCCTTCCTCCCCTTTCTCCTCGAAGATACCACATCAGTCTATATCATCATCCTCTAGAAACATATTCATTATTACTGCCACTGCTTCGTCGTCCTCTAACCTATATATAGTGTCTGCCGATTTGAAAGTCTGCTACAGGCGAGGTATCAGATGGTCTAGTAGGTAGTAGAGACCGCGCCATGGTGGTGACCAGTCATCGAACTCCTTCCAACTGTATTCATACCCCAAACAAAATGTAGTACCGTATTCTTCAGCTTGGTGGAATTGGTTATTCCATGGAGGTTCTTGCCGAGTCCCTTTCCAGGTTCGTATCCGCACCAATTTAGGATATTCTTAATCGTACTGTCCCACCATTTATCTTTGTCCACAACATGTACCCGCTCGATGTGATGGTGTGTTTCTCTACCTATTCTCTTTCTACCTCCAATCACCGGGATGGTCTGACGACTACATATGGGTTTGCTACTATCGCCATTAATAATAACCTCTTAGTGATTCCATTTGAGCTTCACTGCCTGGTGCAGCATTGATGCTATAGCTCTAGCGGCATGGATCCACGGTCGTCCTAACAACAAGTTGTAGGACGCTAGGACATCTATCACTTGAAAGTAAACATCGAACCATGTTGGCCCCATTTGAAAGCATAGTCTGATTTTTCCAATAGTGGACCTTTGGGACCCATCAAAGGCTTTGACATTGCTGGCCCCGTCTTTGATCTCGTGCAGGATCTTTCCAATATATTAAATGTTATAAAAAGACTGATATTGAGGCTAGATACTCCGTCAATCAAGACTGTAGTGATGCAATAATCATCACATTGCACAATGATGTGCAGTGCCTTGTTGTGGCTCAGTCCTTCCGGTGGCAGCTCATCTTCGTGGAAGGTGATTTTGTGCCTTTCCAACACTTGTACAACCATGTTTGCCGTTTCACCTCTAGTTATATTGGTGGTCACATAAGCTTCGCTCAATATCTTCATCAAAGCATTTTTTGTGTGCGTTAGAGCTCTGCAGAGGAGCTAGGATGGAGATCTAACTGCTCAACGACCGAGTACTCCTTAGCTTGTATTTTCCTCCAAAGATCGTCGGGCCCAGTTTCAATAGGCCATCTATAGGCTTGCTTACTGAACTTAGCTAAGTGTTCTGGAGTGTACACTATGCCTGTCCTGGTCATACCCTGTGAAGCAATTGCTTCTCCCATCTTGGTCTTCCCTTTCGTCCAAGCTTCAGTTGTATAATCCTATGGTATAGCATTTAACTGTAACAGTGTTATGTCTGACATTGCTATAGTAATAGGTACCCTTGGTTGTAACACAGCAACTTCAAAGGGCACAGGTTCTTTTGGAGCCCCAAGCTCAACCTCAATTGGTCCGGCCACCTTCGCAGAAGAAGTTGCTTCAAATTCGAGAGGTATAGACATGTTTACTTCATCGCCCTTGGAGGGCTAATTCTGCACAAGAATTGGTTAAGTGTGACCGTTGGTTTCTTTGGCTCATTACCTTCAGCAATCAATCCTATCGACCCCTTGAAGTCCTAGCCATCTTTGATCTCGATTCTATGAATCTCTCCACCCTTGTGGTCAGATAGATGATTGTTGCAAACGTTAAGAGAAGGCTCTTTTGCTATGATGCCTTTATTGTCGATTAGAGTTTGAATATTGTCCTTAACGAGCATTCGCCAATGGTATGTCCTTTTATGCTGGAGTGATACGCACAATTCTTATCAGGATTGACCCACTAGAAAGGATTTTTTGGATTTATGGAAGGGATAGGGGTGACGTAACCAACATCTTTATTTCTCTCGTACATCTGGTCATTTGTTCGGTGATGGCTGTATATTGTCTGGGAGGTCTACGGTCAAACTTGGGTCTAGGTCTAGGGAAATTTTGGTTAGTGGGAGGTGATTGGTTGTGAGAGAGTAGGGCAATATATGGGTTAGGTGGGTTGATATGTGGTTGGTCGAAGTGATAGGTAAACGGGTGGTGGATTTTGGTAGGAGGGTGCAAGTGCTTTTTAATTTGGGATAGGCTGATATGTAAGTAGGGGTGATGGGTAAATGTCGTATTTTAGTGGTGATTTGGCTCCCTATGCGACTATCACGGAACTCAGATCCTTCTTCTTGGACGTGCCACATGACTTTAAAGCCTTGTTTGTGACCTCTAATGCATTAACATTAGTAACCATACCATTCTTGATGCCTTCCTTAATTTTCTCCCCTAGATTGATGATATCTGAGAATTTCTGGCCCTCGATCAGCCTTAACCTCTCGTAATATTGTGGATTCTAAGCCCAAATGAAGAATCTTTTTATATATTCCTCTTATAAGGCTGGCCTGACCTTAGCACCCTCTGACTTCCAACACGTAGCATACTCGCGGAATGTCTCGGTAGGTTTCTTCTTCAAATTGTTGATGCAGAATACATCTTGTGCATTCTCTGTATTGAATCAGAACCTATCCATGAAATATGATACCATACCTATCCAGCTTGTCCACATCTTGGGGTCCTGGTGATGTACCAGGATAAAGTATCCCCATTCACACTTCTCATGAAGAGTTTCATATAGATCTTCTCATCCCTTCCAACTCACACTAGTTTGTCGCAATATGTCCTCAAGGGGACTATGGATCTGCCGTGACATCGAACATTTCGGACTCTCGAGGTTTATACTCCACCATAAGTTCAGCATATGGCTGAATGTAGGGGTCTTCATAATTCAGCTCATCAATATCTTTGTTTCCTTCCACGCCCTGCACTCGGCTGGTCAACTTCTTGAGTTCTGCTGCAAAGTTTTTGATAAGAGATACCTTGTCATCAGACTCTTGTGCACTTGGCATTGGTTGAGTGTAGTGAGGTAAAATATCCGCTTAGGTGGGAGTGTTGTAGAGGTGGTTGTTTGTGGTTCTCAGTGGTTTAGGAATGAGCAGCGGAGTGTTGGTGGAAGTGTGGCATGTGTTTCAGTATTGAGCATGAGTATGTTCTATCTGTGGTTGTGGGGTGTTTTGTGGAGGTGCAGGATTTTGAGCAATTGGAAGGTTGACATCAGGAGCGGTGAGAGAGAATGATAAGTTTGCCAAGTTCCAAACCTAATCCAGTTCTTCTCGATACTTAAATAATTTCTTCTCAAGTTGGGCAGCATTTTCCATAGCAACCGGGGTACCCTAAGGAATCTCAGTTCTTTCGATTTCCTTTGTAGTGCTTGAATCTCCCATTCTACCTTTATTCTTTTTCCGGATAGGACTTGGAGGAGGAGGAGGTGGAGGGCCTTTGGATCTTGTACTGTATGATGATGGTGCCAGAATGCACGAACTAACCTTTGGGGAGGGGAATAAAAAAATAAAAGAAAAACAAAAAGGTAACAAGTTAATGAGGGTATTGAGAAGGAAATAATTGCAATATCTAAACACATTGTGCAAAAATATATTTATTGCAATGCATCGTTGTTCTCGAGATAGGCCTAAAGACAAATTAATTTGGAGAACCGATAATGCTAAATGTATCATTTTATTGATAAAAATAAGACGAATCCAGGACGAATCTAAATAAGCTCCGGACAAATGTCCACCTGTATTCCCTTCAGAATTTTGACAGTCTTCAATCCTCTTGATGAACTTTCTTTCCAGCTCCACTTGACCCATTTCTAAATATCGTAGTCGCTTGTTAGCGCTGAAAGCCATATCTTTCCACCAATTTAGCAGTCTTGGATGAATGTTGGTTACCATGCCAAATCTAGGGACTTCGTGCCTCATTTTTTGCAAAATAGAGTGTTAGGCCCTTACCCCACCAAAGTCGACTATTTAAAACAATAATTAGCATAGAAGCATTTAGTTCTCCAAATAAATGCATAGAACATGTAGGTGTCCATTTGGGTTTTAGGGAAACCTGATGGACTTTGGATAAGGCTATCTTAATGAGTCATTTTGTGGACAACATAATTGACTCGGCTAGGTTTGACCATGATGCATGTACAGTTAAACAGAGTAAGGTTTCTATTGGGTATTAGATAGGTACCCTTGAGTAGACAACTCAAAAGGGAAAGGCACTAAACTATCGACTGCACCGCTGATCGACTGGTATTACCGCAAATACTCTTTTTCCATATTTAAAGGGTTATAATATTGGAAGAGTGCAACCACTCATTATAAGTGTTACTATGATATTTGTTTGGCACGAGTGGAATATGATGTTGAAGATGCAATTTACAAGAATGAAACAAATTAACATGTATTTCAACATTCATAAGATAAATGAATACAATAATTGTTCGTAATTACAATAGTATTGAAATAAAGCAGTAAAAGAAAGAAGTTAAAGGAAAGAAAAGACATGAAGAGCCAAGTCAGTTTCATAGTGATAGAATAACAGACAGTTAATAAAGAACTTAATGAGATAACAAAGTCACAATCAGCGTGCAACGTTAAAAGCCTAAAGAATTCCCCAGCAGAGTCGACATGTTGTCAACGACCCTTTTTTTCTAAAACGGAGTTTGAAATGTGGTATACGATATTTTGGGGCACAACTCTATTCCCTTGCAAGAATTGGGTTTTTTTTAGAGTTTGGAGAGCCTCCACCTAATGATTATATTTCATTAAGAAACTTTAAGGAAAGATTTTAGATGAAGAACCAGAGATTGGGTAAGGGCTAGAAATTATCTCGAAGGGAAGGTATTAGGCATCCCTCAAGGTCCACTAGTGTGGTTTACAGTCATGCTACAATTGTCACTTTAAGCAATGAAGAAGACAAGTAGAAGTCTCAAATAAGGAAAAGGGTTTTCACATATCATTGCAGAAAAGTATAAGAGTTGAAAAAAGAAGAAGTAGAGAGTTTAGAAAGTTAGTTTAAAAGACAACTTAAAAAAAAAGTTAACAAGTAAAGGGGAGAGGGGGTCGTAGGTTTACAAATAAAATGGATTACATCAATGCAATATCCAACAATCACTCCTCAGAAAAAGGGGTAGCATGTGATATTAGCGCACCAGTCACCATATCCATATACTACCCATCGCACCCCGATAAGGTATTAAAGCGCGGAAACTTTCGTTACTTATTCAATGCTAGTACCCGCACCAATCCTATCAGCCCTGGAGGCATTTGGAACTACTAATACTAAAGGGAAAGGGATTTAGTGCTTTTGAGAGTTTTCAAAGGAAAAAAAACTAAGGCGTCAATAAAAACACATAATGAAATTAAAGGGGAAAGCAAATAAGCAAGTAGGGCTCAAGTAAGCCTCCTTAAAACAAACAAAGCCATAATATTTAGCATGTCTTGCACGTACTGGTTTATTGTTTTCAATAATATAAATAAGCGGACTGGTTCAAAACATATTTTTAGACAGGAAGCCCGCATTAGGCTCGCTGGAATGCATTAATCAAATACTGGTCCACTTGAATACAGTTGTCAAAGACTAGTCCACTTGATTAATTAACATACGTTTATCTATGTGTTGAATAAGACTAGCGGTTTCGAAAAGAAAACTAATTATAAAGGTTACTTGTTTTTATCAAAGTGAAATAGGTTTTAGAAAAGAGTGTAATGTTTTGAAAGGTTTAGAAGAAAAGAAATGAACTTCAGAGGACATGCATACTAATTTGAAAAGATTCACGAATCTTATCAGAAAAGAGTGAGTTTTTTGAAAAATTCTCGTTTGTTTAGAGAAGGTTTATCAACATACGAGATTCGGGAAAATGAAGAAGTCTGCGAGTTTTACCAAAGTAAATATTAATTTCAACGGTTGATGGTATTTTGAACGATTGAGATAGTTCAGATTCGAAGTTCCTATGGGCATGTTTTCTATGTGTTAATTAATTTTAATATTTTTTAATAGGAGTCTTACAAACATGGTATCTATATGCAACTTTGTGCATAGTCGCAGAAAATTTAGAAGTTAATCCCTATAGACATGCTTTCTACATATGAACTTGCACAGATCAGAAATAAAATCCTATAGGCATGGTTTATACCCTTCGTGCATACAAGTAACCCACCTACTTTTTTATAAATCCCCATGAGTTTGTACAAGTTATTACAGACCATTAAAATAAACTAAATTAAAAGTACATTAGAAATTACAACTATATCTGAGCATCCTAGTTCAGACTTAGTGTCTAAACATATAATATTAAACCACTTTCGGGATCCATACTTCCAAAGCCTTCTCTTATCTAGGTATTTCAGAGATCCAAGGAGTTTCAAGAGCTCCAAGTAGTGCTTACACCCAAGATGTTAATTAGAATGTGCTATAGTGTAGTGTGGAAGAGCCAGCCTCGGTTGTCCATGTTCAGAGGGAGCTCATGGGTCCCAATGCAAGGCTCATACATGGTTGTCAAGTGCAAGTCCAAGTTCTAAGAGTGAGTGCAAGTGAAATAGAGGGGGGTAGGGAGTGCCACGGCAGGCTGGTTGTCATACCTATCTACAAGGCAGGCTGGCGCACCCCTGACCAAGACTATTCAACCAGCAAATAAAAGCACATACCTATTGAAGGTCAGACTATGGTCTGGACAGTTATTAGGACACTGCCAGACCAAGGTCTCAAGCACAAATACATATAAAGGGGAATGTGAATGGTAATTGAAAAAGATTAAGACCAAAGAGTCCAGTCCATATACATGAACAATAATGTCAAGTGCTGTCATGTCTTTTGAACCATAACCCAACATATAAAGGGACTAAGAGATAGGGATTCATTTAGGCATAAAGGTAAGGATGTAAGTAAACTTGCAGAAAATTGCATCATAGAAATAGTAAGACCAATGAAAGAAAGGCTGAAGAATAAACATGTAGTGGAGAGGCAGATATTAAACAAAGAGAGACATACCAATTGCAGAAAAAGTAAGCAAAGAAACAAGAGGATTCTTTCAACCAAACCACAATCAGAGAAACTTTAAGCTTATGAGTTTGAAGAACTCAAATATTCTTTTAAGATAATCTAAGTGTATTTGAGAGAAGAAATAATGACTTGTTTTGTGTGTTAGAACTTGTCTTTGAAAGAGAATAAGTACATGTAATTATAGTTTTGAAAACAAGTAGAGAATAAGGTAACAAGTACGATTTTAACACAAACCTAGAAATAATCTTAGTCAAAATCAATTAACAGAATTATTTCCCTATAATTAAAGGATTACTGCTCAAAAGGACACCAACAAGATTAATTGAGGAAAGAAATTAGTTTGAGAAAGACCGATTTCTGACCACATAAAGGATAGTAAAATAATAGAGTAAATATTTAAGTCTAAGTACAAAGTATACTTAATTTTGGGAAAGGATTCAGCAAAGCAAAACAAGGAAAGGAATCAGTTAACCCTTATAGGTGAGTAAAATCAGAATTTCACAAGGAAAAGTTTTGAAAATCAGTCACGAGTTTTAAAATCAATCACAAAAGGGACTCAATATATAAATGAAGTGCACAAGTAATATACATGAGAGCCCAAGAAATGGAAAGAAGAAAAAACATACAGTAATAGCACAGAGTTAGTTGGTAGCAAGCATTCATAGCATGATAGTCACGTAGGTCAAGTTTTATTGACTTAGTAATAGAGAAAAAGATAAGAAGCATGTAAATAGTCTAGTGACAACTTTTCTGAAAACGTAGTTGAGTTTAACTGATATCAAGAACTCAGAACGAAAGGAATCACATAAAGAAAATGAGATGCCGAAGTAATAGAGCAATTTCAAACAGGCGAGTTGCACAAACAAACTCCGGAACATGAATAGACCCAAAATGACTAGCGTTTTCCAAATCAAGAGAGTTTAGAGGTGATAAATAAGTGAAACGAAACAATAGTCTCAGAGTCTTAAATAAACCCTAAAAATTAGGGCTTTTAACACTAATAAGGTGTAAATAAAGTAAATCAAACAGATAGACTCAAAAACTCAAATAAATCTCCAAAAATTACATTTTTCAACACCAATCGAACCTAGAGATGATAAGAAAATGAACTGAATATAATATTAACAAATAGACTCAGAAACCCTAGTTTGAAATCAAAAGATTTTTAAAAGGGAAAGTTGGGTAAAATGCATAAAACATCAAATATAGCACAGATCAAGCACAAATCTAAACAAATAAACAAAAAGAACCTTGAATAAGCTTCGATTTCTGAGAAGCCTAAAAACGAGAAAGGCTTGGGAGAAAAAAGATCAGATCTGGAGTCGAGAAGGTCAGAATCAGGATCAAGAGGCCAAGACACGCCGGAGCAAGGCTGGAGATGGCTGCAAACCTCGAATCAGCGAAGACCCTTGAAGTCTGGCATCGAACCTCCACCTATCAAGCACGTGAGAGCAGAAGGTGCTGAGTATAGGTCGGCCATTGCTTGACCGGCCATAGATTTGGGTGGCGATAAGGTTGAAAACGGTAAAAAAGTGATTAGCGCTTCGAGAGAGTTCAAGAGAATTTGAGAGAAGAGGGAGTTAGAGGCGACGTCTCTGAAAGAATTGCGTAGGTATTAGGGATCATTTGAAATAAAAAGGAAATAAAAGATCTTGGCCATTTATAAAAAATGATCAACGACTCACATTTTTAAAAGAACGGGCGGGTTGGTCAAGTGAGTATTGGGTCGGGTAATTGCGCTTAAATTGGGGGCTACATTGAGTTAATTAAGGGTACCAATTTGGGCTAAAATTGAAATGAAATAGGGGAAGATTTTAAATAGCCACTTTTCCCCGTTTTATTTTATAAGAAATAATAAAAGGTTTTTGAAACGAATTGAAGGTACTACATTAATAAAAAATATACGAATATTAAATTAAAAATACTGAAAGTAATTTTATAATTATAGAATGTTGTTAATCACAAAATAGGATAAAATTATAATTATATGAAATTTAGCTTTAGAAATGCCAAATAAATTTGTGAAATATGCAAAAATTACCTTAACTATTTTGGAATAAATGAGAGAATGAAATGAGTTATTCACCAAAAATAATAATTTTGAAAATAACTATTGAATTTTGTGGTATTAAAAATCGGCGATAAATTGGTTTTATAATCATTAATAATATCAAATCTCTTGGTTGTGCTTATGTATGCAGGTGTATGCCATTTTGGAAGTATTTTAGGTATAAAAATACCTAGGGAAAATTGGGTATCGATAGAACAGTGTGAAGACAGCCTCAGAATGGAATTCTGTTGGTTCTATTAGCTTTGTTAGGTGATTCGGGTTTAGGAGCCTCTTCGAACTTTATTTTTGGAGGTCCGTAGCTAATTTATGCTTGAAATGCCGAAAGTTAAATTTTTAAAGTTTTAGGTTCGATAGTGTGGTTTTGATATCAGGGTCGGAATGGAATTCTGGAAGTTGGAATAGTTCCGTAGTGTTGAATGTGATGTGCGTGCAAAGGTTTAGGTCATTCGTACGAGGTTGGATAGACTTATGGATTGAAAGCGTAATTGAGAGTTTTTGAAGTTATTAGGCTACAATCCAATGCTAATTGGTTGATTCGATGTTGTTTGAGATATTTTGAAGATTCATATAAGTTTGAACAGTCGTATTAGACTTGTTTGTGCTTTTTGCTGAGGTTCCGGGGGACTTGGGCTACTTTCAGATGGTTGACAGAAAGTTTTGGAAGCTGGAGTTGCAGTTAATGTTTATGACTGGTGTCATAACTACATCTGTGATTGAGAGGCTGTAGGTGCAACTTCCGCAGATGCAGAATCGAGCGACAGAAATGTCTAGAAGGAAGAATAGGTGAAACTGCAGAAGCGGAAGATGTACCGTGCCTGCGGGACCAAAGATGCAGATTTTGGGTCACAGCTGCGACATAGGAGATTTAAGTGAAACTGCAGAAGCGAGTACCTTGACCGCAAAAGTGGTTTCGCAGATGTTGAAATTGGACCGAATATGCGGCTTCCCTGGGAAGAAAACAAGAATTTTGAGGGTTTAGTTTCAAAAGTTAGAAAATTTATTACGAGCTCAGGAGAGAGTGATTTTTGGAGGATTCTGAAGAGGAAATCGATGGATAGCGATGACTAATCCCTTAATAGTTGTATTCCTATAATATAATTTTAGTTTTGTCATTGAATTTCGGATTTGGGATGAAAATTGGGGGAAATTTGGAGAAAGTTCTTAGACAAAAATTTTGAGTTTCGATTGGGAATTTGACATTAGATTTGGATAATTTTAATATGGTTAGACTCGCTAGAGTATGAAGATTATGAAAATGTAAATTTTACCCGACTGAGATATGGGCCCTAGGGTATTTTTGTCATTTTACCCAATTTTGCATATTCTCTTAGTTATTTGGAGTGTTACTTACATTATGAAATTGAATTGAATAGATTCGGGCCATGTGGAGTCGAGTACTCGTGGAAAGAGCCTGGTTTCAGGTTGATTTTGAGCCAGTTTGAGGTAAGTGGCTTGCCTAACCTTGTGTGGGGGAACTCCTTTTAGGATTTGGCATTGCTGATATTTGAAATGCCTTGTACATGGGGTGATGAGTGTGCACTTGTACTAATTGTTGAAAATCTGATTTTTCAATAAGTAACTAAAATTGTGTTTCTTTTCCATGTTTATACTACTTGAAAATTTAATCCGGCTTTTAGCTTAGCGAATCATGTCTAATTGACTTAATTGCCTATTTGCTTAACTTCCTTATATGAACTATGTGCAGTATGCTAGGTTAGAAATACCTTCTTATCCGTATGAAATTTGAATTGAATCAAGTGTTCTTCGTGTTGCTGCTGTGTATTTGTATTTGGGTTTGTATTCGGGACTACGGGACGGTATCCCTGGAGATCCTCCTTTATGTTTACTTTTGGACTATAGATATTTATTCTAGGAGATCCCCCTGCACATTTAAATTGGAACTACGGGACTGCACCCGTTAGATTCCCCCAGTACTGGATATTTACATTTGGGACTACGGATCGGGATTTCGGTAGATCCGCAAGCACTATGAGGTGGATTATGGTACGTTATCTCGAGATCCACTGGATATATATATTTGGACTATGGGACGGTATCCGGGGAGATCCAATGGATATTTATATTTGGGACTACCGGACAGTATCTTGGAAGATCCTTGATTGTTATTTCTGTGTTGAGATGTACTTCCTTCCGTGATTATTTTGTCTCTATTATAGTTGTTGTTGTTCTTTCTATTCTCTGATATTTCTTACTGTTGGTCTTAGTTATACTGTCTCATCCTATTCTATTATACCTTATATTTCATTTAATCTCATTTGGGCCCTTATGTTCCTCGTCACCACCCGACCAAGGTTAGTCTTGGCACATACTGAGTACCGCTATGGTGTAGTCATGCTCTTTGTGCGTATGTTTTTCATGTGCATGTCTAGATACTTTGACTCAGTACTATCATCCTTGAGGCGAGGCAACCCTTTCCAGAGACTTCGAGGTATCTCTGCCGCATCCGCAGACCAAGGAGTCCTTTTCTATCCTCTCTTTAAGTATTATCTCTTCTGTATTTTATTTTTTTAGACATTCTGCAGTTAGATACTTGTAGATATTCAAAGGTTTGTGATTTAATGAGATTTTGAGTTTTAGGAAGTGTTGTTCAGTTTCAAGAGTTTATATTGTATATGCCGAGCGGCAGTATTAAACTTTCGTTATGTTAATTATGTAGCTTATGGTTAGTTTTATTATGTTATTTTTATTTTTTGCAAAAATTGTTAGGCTTACTTAGTCGTGGAGACTTGGTGTCGTCATGATAGTTTATAGATGGTGAACTGGGTCGTGACAAGTTGGTATCAGAGCTTTAGTTTCATAGGAGTCATGAATCACAAGATGGTTTATTAGAGTGTTGCGGATCGGTATGGAGATGTCTATACTTATTTGCCAGAGGCTATGTAACTATAGGAAAATTCCACTTCATTTTATTTCATTGTCGTGCAAGATTTTGATATCAACACTCTAAACTTCTATCTTCTATTCTCTCATAGGTGGTGAGGACACGTGCTATTTGAGATGATTAGGCACCCGTACCCCGTGCTGCAGCCGTTAATGACAAGGCCCAGAGTAGAGGCCAAATATGCGCACGCGGTAAAGCTAGAGCAACCGCGCGAGCTACCACTGATGAGCTAACCAACAACTCCAGTTGGAGCCCAAACACCTTATATGCCTACTGATACTACTACTCTAGCACTTAAGGAGACTGTGGCACAGTTCATGAGTATGACTTCCCCTTGCCGCAGCTACATCCCAAGCCGGGGGAGGAGCACATACTCCTGCCGCCCGCACTCTTGAGTAGCGAGTGCATGTGGATAAGGTTCTAGAGATTATTCCTGTATAGCTTGTAGTCGAAGATAAGCCCGAGGACATTGCAATTATTTCAGAGGATGAGTAGCTCAGGCTTGAGAGGTTCAAGACTTACAAGCCTCCAATTTTCAGTAGTTTATCATCAGATGATGCTCTAGGATTTCTAGATGAGTGCTACCGTATTCTATGTACCATGGGTATATCAAGATGAAGAGGGGTTTCCTTCACTACTTTCCATCTTCTAGAAGCTGCTTATGAGTGGTGGCATACTAATAAGTTAGACAGTCCAGATAACGCAACTTCCCTGACTTGGACTCAGTTTTTAGGTATGTTCCTGAGAGAGTATGTTCCTTAGAGCCTCAGGGGCACATGGTGCATAGAGTTGATCATTTAATCCAGAGTACTATAACTGTCACAGAGTATGTTTTCCCTTATACCAGTTTTGCTAGACATGCATCGGCTTTGGCTTCTACTATCCGCGAGAGGTTTCGTCAGTTTATTGTGGGGCTTATTCCTAATATCAGGTCTAACATGGCTTGTGAGTTGGAGTTCTATCAACAGGTGGAGAGCATAAATAGGAGGATTGAGGGTATGCATGCTTGGGATGGAGAGGAGAGGGAGGCCAAGAGGTTTTGAGAGTCGGGCCATTATTCTGGTGCGCGTGCTCCAACTGCAGGTTGTCATGCTAGGGGTTATATGAGTTCCCCATTCATTCAGCTCTTCCAGCAGTAAGTGGTATTCCAAATCCTCCTAGGCCTCAGGAGACTTATTATGCACCTCCAATGTCTAGTACGCGAGATGCTTTCACTGGTCAATCCAACAAATTTGGCCTGAGCCAGTCATAACCGCCACGCTTGACATATGCCATATGGCGAGGGATTTCCCCAGACTTAGGAGGGGTGCACCTTGACAAACTTCATAGCCAAAGTGTGCCCCGCAGAGTTCTCAGGCTATGGTTACACCTGTAGGTGCTACCCCACTTCCTCAGCCAGCAAGAGGTGGAGGTCGAGGAGGTAGAGGTCACCCAAGAGAGGGAGGCCAGGCAAGATACTATGCCCTTCCTACCCGTACCGAGGCTGTTGCCTCCAATTCTGTCATCACAGGTATTGTCCGAGTTTGTCAGAATGATGCATTAGTTCTATTCGATCCAGAATCCACTTATATTTATGTGTCTTCTTATTTTTCTCCGTATTTGGGTGTATCTCGGGATTCTTTGAGTTCCCCTTTTTATGTTTATACTCCTGTGAGAGATTCTCTTTTTATGGACCGCGTGTATCAGTCCTGTTTTGTTGCTCTTAGTGGCTTTGAGACTAGAGCCAATTTATTGTTACTCATCATGGTAGATTTAGATATTATCTTCTGCATGGGTTGGTTGTCGCTCCATTATGCTATTCTTGAATATCATGCCAAAACCGTGACACTGTATGCCAGGTGTACCACGTGTTAAATGGAGGGGTTCTTTATATCACACTCCCAGTTGAGTTATTTATTTCCTTAAGGCTCATCCGATGGTTAAGAAGGGGTGTGACACGTATTTAGCCTATGTAAGAGATGTCAGTATTGATACCCCTACATTTGATTCAGTCCCAATAGTACGTGATTTTTCTTATATGTTTCCAACTAACCTTTCGAGTGTGCCACACGATAGAGATATTTATTTTGGCATTGATTTTTTTTCTGGCACTCAGCCTATTTATATTCCTCCATATCGTATGGCTCCTCCTGAGTTGAAGGAGTTGAAGGATCAGTTATAGGAATTGCTTTATAAGGGTTTTATTAGGCCTAGCGTATCACCTTGGGGTGCTTCTATCTTATTTGTGAAGAAGAAATATAGTTCTATGCGTATGTGAATTGATTGTCGCCAATTTAACAAAGTTACAGTGAAGAACTTTTATCCTTTGCCTCGTATAGATGATTTGTTTGGCAATCTACAGGGGTGCACGTGTTATCTAAGATTGACTTACCTTCAAGTTACCATCAGTTGAAGATTCGGGAGCTAGATATCCTGAAGACTGCCTTTAAGACTCGGTCTATTCATTGCGAGTTCCTTGTTATGTCATTTGGGCTGACCAATGCCCCAAAAATCTTTATGCATTTGTTGCACAGTGTGTTCCTGCCATATCTTGAATTGTTCGTCATTGTCTTTATTAATGATATTATGGTGTATTCCAAAAGTTGGGAAGATCATGAGCAGCACCAATTGATAGTGGTTCAGACTATAAGAGAGAAGAAGTTATATGTTAAGTTCTCGAAATGTGAGTTTTGGTTGGATTTCGTCGCATTATTGGGTCACGTGGTTTCTAGCGAGGGGATGAAGGTGGATCCGAAGAAAGTGGAAGCAGTACAGAGTTGGACCAGACCATCCTCAGGTACATAGATCCTTAGTTTTCTTAGCTTGGGGGTTATTACCGTCCATTTGTTTAGGGGTTTTCATCCATTGCAGCAGCTATGACCAGACTCAGCCAGAAGGGAGCTCCATTCCAGTAGATGAACGAGTATAATGTGAGCTTTCGGAAGCTCAAGAGAGCCTTGACTACTGCCCCAATTTTGATATTTTCTACATGTTTGAGGTCTTATACTGTCTATTGTGATGCCTCGAGAATTGGCCTTGGAGCGGTATTGATACATAATGGTAGGGTGATTGCCCACGCGTCCAGATAGTTGAAGGTACATGAGAAGAATTATTCTGTCCATGATCTTGAGTTAGCTGCTATTGTTCACGCTTTTAAGATCTAGCATCATTGTTTGTATGGTGTGCCTTGTGAGATTTATACTGATCACCGAAGTTTGCAGCATATGATCAAGTAGAAAGATATTAATATGTGGTAGAGGAGATGGCTAGAGCTACTGAAGGACTATGATATCACTATTTTATAGCACGTTGGCAAAGCAAATATTATTGCCGATGCTTTGATTCACCGGGCGGAGAGTTTCTAGAGTTTGGCTTATTTACTAGTAGTAGAGATGCCCATAGCGATGGATGCTTAGGCCTTAGCCAAGAAAATTGTGAGGTTGGATCTTTTGGAGCCCAGTCGTGTCCTTGCTTCTGTGGTTTCTCAGTCTTCCTTGTTTGATCATATCCAGGAGTGGTAATTTGATGATCTTCATTTGCTTGTGCTCAAGGACAAGGTTCTGCACGGCTATGCCAGAGATGCAACTATTGGTGATGATGGGGTACTGAGGATGCAGGGTCGGATTTGTGTACCCAATGTGTTTCAAGAATTGATTCTATAAGAGGCCCATAGTTCGCGATATTCCATTCATCTGTGTGTCGCCAAGATGTGCCAGGATTTGAGGAAACACTACTTGTGGGGGCGAATAAAGAAAGACATAGTTGGGTTTGTATTGGTGCCTCAATTATCAGAATGTGAAGTACCAGCACCAGATATTGGGTTGGATGCTTCAATAGATAGAGATTTCGGAGTGGAAGAGGGAGCGAATCACCAGGGACTTTGTAGTTGGACTCCCACGGACTTTGAGGAAGTTCGATGCCATTTGGGTGATTGTTATGTCTGCATGGTAGTCTAGTTTCAATCATTTCAGATAGATGCACTCAGTTCACACCACGGTTCTAGAGGGCCGTTCAACATAAGTTTGGTACTTGGAAGAAGTTCAGTATAACATTTCACCCTCACATGGATGGAAAATCCGAGTGCACTATTTAGAGTCTTGAGGATATTCTCTCTGCATGTGATTGAGTTTAGAGGGTCTTGGGATCAGTTGTTGCCATTGGTGGAGTTTTCCTACAACAACGGTTATCAGTCCAACATTCAAACGACACCGTATGAGCCTTTATATCGTAGGCGGTGTAGATCCCCAGTGGGTTGGTTTGAACTGGGTGAGGCTAGATTATTGTGCACAGATTTGGTTCAGGATGGTTTAGAGAAGGTTAAGGTGATTCACGATAGATTGCGTACAGCCCAGTCCAAACAGAAGTGTTAGGCGGACTGGAGGTTCGTGATGTTTCCTATATGGTTGGAGAGCGGGTTATGCTTCGAGTTCCGCCTATGAAGGGCGTTGTTAGATTTTGGAAGAAGGGGAAGTTGAATCCAAGGTTTATTTGTCCTTTTCAGATATTGAGGAGTGTTGGGGAGGTTGCTTATGAGCTTTGCTTACCTCCCATCTCGCCGGAGTCCATCCGGTATTTCATGTTTCGATGCTCTGGAGGTATCACGTCGAACGGTTGCACGTGTTAGATTTCAGTTCAATATATCTGGACAAGAATATATGTTATGTTAAGGAGCGAGTGGAAATATTGTACATGCCGGTTAGAAATCTGAGGTCAAAGAACATTGCATCAGTGAGGGTTCAGTTGCGGGGTCAGCCAGTCAAGGAGGCCACCTAGGAGACTGAGCAGAATATGCACAACCATTACCCTCATCTTTTCACTACTTCAGTCATGTCTTTATGCTCATTCGAGGATGAAAGAATGCTAAGTGTAGCAGGATGTAACGACCCAGCGAGTTGTATTAAGAATTAACGCCCCATTTCCCTATTAACTGCATTTCCCGTGTTTGTTTCTACTATTGTGAGTTGTCGGGAGGATTTATTTGGAGTTTTGGAGAGTTTTGGGACACTTAGTCCCTAAATGATAGCTTAAGTTTTAGAATTTGGACCGTAGTCGGAACGGTATGAAGAAGTACTTGTAATAGAATTTTATTGGTCCCATTAGCTCTGCTGGGTGATTTCTGGTTTAGGAGCGCATTCGGATTGTTTTTTGGAGGTTCATAGCTAATTTACGCTTGAAATGCCAAAAGGTGAATTTTTGAATTTTCTGGTTGGATAGTGAGATTTTGATATCTGGGTCGGAATGGAATTCTGGAAGTTGGAGTAGCTCCGTAGTGTTGAAGGTGACGTGTATGCGAAATTTCAAGTCATTCGAACGAGGTTTGATAGACTTTTTGATCGAAATCATAATTTGAGAGTTTTTGAAGCTCTTAGACTTGAATGCGATGCTAGTTGGTTTATTAGATGTTGTTTGAGGTGTTTTGAAAATCCGTATAAGTTTGAACAGTGGGACTAGACTTGTTTGTGCTTTTGGTTGAGGATCTGGGGGCCTCGGGGTAGTTTCGGATGATTGACGGAAAGATTTTGAAGTTGAAGTAGCAACTGAAGTATATGAATACTTTCGTAACAGCATCTGTGGTTGAGAGGCGACTGGGAGGAAGAAAAGCTGAAACCGCTGAAGCAGAAGCGATATCGCACCTGCGGGACCGCAGATGCGGATTTTGGGTCGCAGGTGCAGCGGAGGAGATTTAATTGGAAACAACAATAGTGGTTCCCTTGACCGCAGAAACGGTCTCACAGATGCAGAGACGGTAGATGCGGCTTCGCTGGGCAGAAAATAAGAATTATGAGGGTTTAATTTCAAAAGTTAGAAAATTTATTTGGAGCTCGGGAGAGGACAATTTGAGAGGATTTTGAAGAGGAAATCAATGGGTAACAATTTCAACTCCCTTTCTAGTTGTATTCCAATAATCTAATCTTAGTTTTGTCATTTAATTTGGAATTTGGGATGAAATTTGATTTAATTTGGAAAAAGTTTTTAGACCAAAATTTCAAGTTTCCATTTGGAATTTGACATTGGATTTGGATAATTTTTGTATGTTTAGACTCGTTAGAGAATGGGGATTCCAAAAATATAAATTTTACCCGATTTCGAGACGTGGTCCCCAATGTCATTTTGGTCACTTTACATAATTTTGTGTATTAGCTTAAAATTTATTTGTAAAATCAATTACTTGAAATGTTATTTGCATTATGCAATTGAATCGAATAGATTCACACCCTTTGGAGTCGAGTACTCATGGCAAAAGCATGTTTTCGGGTTAGTTTTGATCCGGTTCGAGGTAAGTGGCTTATCTAACCTTGTGTGGGGGAACTCCCCTTAGGATTTGGTATTGTTGATAGTTGAAATGCCTTGTACGTAAGGTGTGAGTGTGAACATTTGCTAATTGTTGGAAATTTTGTTTTTCATTAAGTAACTAAAATTGTGTTTATTTTCCCTGTTTATACTACTTGCAAATTTAAGCTTGCTATTAGCTTAGGGAAGCATGTCTTATTGACTTAATTACCTATTTTCTCAACTGCCTTATTTGAATTATGTGCAGCATTCTAGGTTCGAAATACCTGCTTACCTTGGTATAAATTTTGAACTAATTTGAGAGTTCTTCGTATTGTTGTTGTGTATTTATATTTGGACTACATAACGGTATCCGGGATATCCCCCTGTATGTTTATTATGGGACTACGAATTTTTATTTCTGGAGATCCCCCTGCACTTTTAAATTGGAACTGCGGGACTTCACCCGGTAGATTCCCCCAGTACTGGTATTTACATTTGGAACTACTGTGACGTCCCAAAGGGTCATCATCATAATTCTCCCTTTCTTTGTGCTTCCGAGGCCATGAAACCCTGTTATTTTTTTGCCTCGATATGCATGCTTAGTTCGGGCACGAAGCCGAAAAATTCTTATGTAAAAATATATGAATTTTGTGTTAAAAACTATGAATTTTTATAACAATCTTGATATAGTTTACCTTGGTCACACATTTTGGGTGAATGGACCTGGAACCATAATGTGACGGTCCCGGAGGATCCATATAAATATATGGCACCCGGGCGTATTCCCGAAATCAAAATCAAAGGCCCCAGGCCCGAGTACGGAATTTTTGAAAGAAATTGTTTATCTAAAATTTATATGAGAAATTGAAATGAAAATGAGATAGAAAGTGATGGTATCGGGCTCATATTTTGGTTCTGATGCCTGGTACAGGTCTTAAATGAGCGTTAAGCGCTTTCTGTGAAGTTTGGTTTAAAACGGACGTCATTTAATGTGTTTCAGACTAAAAATGGATAATTTAGAAGTTATGAACTTTGAACTGAAAATTCAAGTATTTTGAGGTTTCATTCTATGTAAATGGTTTTATTTTTGTGATTTGATCGCACGAGTAAGTCCGTAGATGCTATTGAGTTAGTGGGTATGTTTGCTTGGGAGCCTCGAGGGCTCGGGAGTGATTTGGAGGAGGTTCAGGATGGTTTCACTTAGAGGAAAAACAGTGCAGGTTTTGCAGAGACTAGCGCATCCGCAATCATTTCTATGTGGTCCGCGCTGGGAGGGTTCGGAGGAGCCCAACTTTTCCTCTCACTCGGTGCGGCCGCAACACATTGTTGTGGGGTCCGTGCAGGTTCGCAGAAAGGTATATAAGTTCGAAATTTCAGCCATTTTTCCACTTTTCAAGAACCCAAAACCTAATAGGCGATTTTCCAAACGATTTTTCTCCTTTTAAACGATTGGCAAGTGATTTCTAACTTAATTTCCTTACTCCTTAACATCTTTTAACATGATTTCAATTTCAATCAAAGGTTTTCACAAATTGAAATTTGGGGTTTTGTGTGGGAGTTAAGTTTTTTTTTTCAAAATTTGGGGAGTTGGACCCTAATTGGAGGTATTCAGATTCGCGGGGGAATGGGTAACGGGTTATGGTTCGAACCTCGGGTTTTGACCACGTGGGCCTGGGGTCATATTTGGAATTTTGGATACATTTTTATGCATTCAAATTGATTTAACTAGCATTTGTTGATACATTTGGGTAACTTGTGACTAGATTCCAGCGGTGTTGTTGCGAATTCAAGGGGTAAAGCTATCCTAGAGGCGTGAGTTGAGTTTGGAGCTTTTGAGGTAAGAGTTTGATCTGACTTTGGCTTGAGGGAATAGGATTAGGACAATATTTTCTATGTGCTGTGTGGAGTCGTTGTATAGGTATGGTGACGGTAACCTATGCACCTGAGTCTAGCATGATCGTGAGTCGTAATTGCTTTTAAATTTGAAAGAGGTGAATCAATTGCGTTAATTAATTGATAAATGAATTATGAAGTGATAGTTGATAAGCAAATGAGTTAAAGAAGGAAGTGTGGTATTTTCCCCTTGCCGAGACTTGTTGTTAAACTGTTCTCCCTAACCGGGATGTTTAATATTGTTGCATATTCCTTTCCCAGATTGGTTGTGACCGTTGATTGGGTGAGGAAGAGAGATTATGCACGAAGGGTCATTCCGTGCCATGTTTTGATAATTATGCCCGAAGGGTCTTTCTGTGCCATGTTTTCGTAATTTTGTACAAAGTGTCTTTTTGTGCCATGTCTCTTGATTATTTGAGCACGAAGGGTCATTCCGTGCCTTGATGTGAGAGTTATGTGAGGAAAGCATGAAGGGTGATGTCGTGCACTATATACGACAGTTTGGGTGAGAATCGAGAGTAAAAACATGAAGGTTGGTGCCGTGCAGTTGTTGATTTACTGGCTCTCTTTTATTGATATTAATTATACAGTTTCCATTTCTTTGTTCATTGGTTATTTAACTGAAATGTTTTTCCCCACAGCATGTCCCCTCTCTATTATCTATTTAAATTTCGTACATCTTTCCGTTTATTGCACACATATCTGTACAGGTTGATTGTGGTAGGTCCGGTCTAGCCTCGTCACTACTTCGTCGGGGTTAAGCCAGGAACTTACCAGCACATGCGGTTGGTTGTGTTGATGCTACACTTCTGTGCATTTTGTGCACAAGTCAGGAGATAGCTTATGGACTGCAGCAGTAGCTTGGGAGCGTGCCTTCAGTCCAGAGACTCCAAGGTAGTTCGCTGGAGTTCGCAAACCCTAAGTCTTATCTATTTCAGTTCCATTTGTTTTCATTGTATCGAAACAGACTTATTATGTATTTTTGTTCAGACTCATATTCATAGCAATATTATAGTAGTCCGTGATCATTGTGGCACTAAATCTTGGGTAGAGGATGATGTTAACTATTCTGCATTTTCTTCATTAAATATCAAATTAAGACTTTCGCTTGAATTTATTGTTATATATTATCTTGTTGGAAATTATTTGAAAAAGGTATGTTTTAGTTGGCTTGCCTAGCTCCGACAGTAGGCTCCATCACGACTATCGATGGTAGGGAAATCCGGGTCGTGACAACTACGGATCGGGATTCTAGTATATCCCCCGGACTATGAGTTGGACTACAGGACGGTATCCTGGGATATCTATTGTATATATATATATATATATATATATATATATATATATATATATATATATATATATATTTGTACTATGGGACGGTATCTTGGAAGATCCTCGATTGTTATTTTTGTGCTAAGTTGTACTCATTTCCGCGATTATTTTGTCTCTGTTATAGTTGTTGTTGTTCTTTCTATTCTATGATGTTTCTTATTGTTGCACTTAGTTATACTATCTCATCCTATACTGTTATACCTTATATTTCATTTAATCCCAGTAGGGCCCTGATCTTCATCGTTACTATCTGACTGAGGTTAGGCTTGGCACTTATAGAGTATCCTTGTGGTGTACTCATGCCCTTTCTACGCATATTTTAATGTGCAGATCCAGGTACTTCGACTCAGTACTATCACCCTTAAGCCAAGGCGATCTTTTCCAGAGACTTTGAGGTATATTTTCCGCGTCCGCAATTCGAGGAGTCACTTTCTATTCTCTCTTTATGTTTTCGCCCATCTGTATTTTTTTGGTTAGAAATTCCGGAGTTAGATACTTGTAGAAATTCAAAAGCTTGTGATTTCATGAGATTCTGAGTTTTGGGAAATGTTGTCTAGTTTCGAGAGTTTGTATTGTATATGCCGAGCGGCATTTTAAACGCTTTGTTATGTTAATTCTGTAGGTTACGGTTAGTTTTATTATGTTATTTTTGTTTTCTGCATATTGTTAGGATTACCTAGTCGTAGAGACTAGGTGCCGACGGTAGTTCACAGAGGGAGAACTGGGGTCGTGACATGGTCACAACCCTGCGTTCTTTATATCATTGGAAGATACTCAAAAATAATTTTCTCTAGATTTATATCTTTAAATTTGCAATCATTAGCTTAAATTTAGAAGTAGAAAGAAAACCTTATTTGTGGAAGTGCAATCTAGATACTTCACTTTCTCATTCTGAATATATACTACTAACTCCCTTCTTAGCTCTTTGTGGATTCGATCCCGACTCTTTATTGAGTTTTATTATTGCAAACGATCATTTCATACCTCTTCAGAGGCGTGCATTTTTGACGTGATCATGCATCCACCTTTCATCTTTATGATTATAGCTCGTCTGCCATCTCTACCTTAGAAAGGAGGTTCATGACTTCCTCCTCTTGTAGTTTGCAGAGGATGCAGTGACAATTTCTCTATCCCAGATCTAGCGAAGAAGTGGATGATCACCACTCACCTTTTGTAGGCAAAGAGGTACATGAAACATCCCGTTCATCAAGAATCACATGCAAGTGGTTTCTATACCATACAAAGAAGAAGCACATGATGTCAATATGATAGGTGAGGAACCACTTAGTGTATCCAATTTTTTAGCAGTTTTTGTGAAAACTTCGAGCACCCTTTTGTATGCGGCATTGTAAGAGCAAGTACGTGTGTATCTCATCCTTGCAGATTGGCCAGATTGATACTTGGAATAGCCCCTTCCAACCTCGGCGAGAACGTATCTGCACACCTTTCATCAACATTGATGAAGAATCCATGGAGCACCATCCCCTTGTTTTTGGCTAAGGAAGCACCTTAGGCCTCATATTCTTGTAGTTTGGTGCAGACATTCATGGAGAGTTCTCTGTCCCAGCTTTGGAAAAGAAGTACAGCAAGCGTCCCCTCATTTTAGCTTGGCGAAGCATTTGGCTTAATTCAACCTCTTGGAACCACCTTGTCTCACAACTAGTCGCTGAAGTGCATATAGACTATAGTGTCCTAACCTTCAAACTTTTGCGTGGAACCATATCTTCTTGCAATTTGGAGAAATAGCCCATGGGGCATACTATGCTTTAAGCTTTAGCGTAGACAACCCCTTCTTGCAACTTGATGAAGTTCAGGAGCATCCTATCCTTCAAGCTTATATAGGCGTGTTTCATGTAGTGCCTCAACCTTCAAAATTTGGCGTCGTGCAACCTCCTTTTGCACATTGGAGAAGAATTTCTTGGAGTGTCCTTCTCACAAATTGGTGAAAGAACGTGTGGAGAGTTTATGGCAAAGAAGTACATGAAGTGCCTCCTCGTGATCATAAAAAATCGAAAAATCCTACCAAACCGAAAACCAAATCAAACCGATACTTTTTGGTTTGATTTGGTGTTTTGGTTTTGAATTTTAAAAATCATTCAAATTTGGATTTGTTTTGGTTTTAATCATATATAACCGAACCAAACCGATTATGGGAGTATCTATTTCAAATTTATTATTACACACACACACATACACACACACACACACACACACACACACATATATATATATATATATATATATATATTTATTTATTTATTTATTTATTTATATTGTTATACAAAGCTTCAAAAAATTTATGGTAAATATTAATAATTTGCACTTTTAATATAGTTCTTTACCTTCACATTCTAGTTTGATTGGTAGTTTTCTTTTTTTAGTGCAAGAATCAATTTTGTGTTAAAAATAATATATTTTAATTGAGCCCATAAATTATTCATCACTATTTGATTCAATTATCATCAATATATCTTGATAAATAATAGATTTCTCAAAGTGCAATTGATTTGATAGTGTTACATTGAAAATGTGAACGCCGGAATATGTGTCTGGTAGTGAATGTCTTATATTTAAGAAAAAACGACAAATAACTGAAAAAACCAAAAAATCGACAAAACTCTAATCGAAAAAAACCGACTTAATTGGTTTGGTTTGGTTCTAGTATTTGAAAAACCGACTTAATTGGTTTGGTTTCTTTTTAGAAAAAAATCGATCCAAACCGAACCATGAACACCCCTACCTATGGCTTGCGAGACACATTAATGTATCTTTTTTTTTACAGCTTGGTAAATACGCAGAGCAAGTAAACAATGCCCCCATCCAGAATAAACAAACCCTTGATGCACCAAGATCCATCTGTTGTGAAGAATTTTAATCAAGTAATCATTATGGGGAAATCGTTTATTCATCAAAGGAACATAGTTTTTTTCGTATTCATGAAGCTCATCAAAGCGGCTTCACGGTAGTTGGAGGTATTTCAAGGAGAAGAATTCTCATATGTCGGACCTTTACCAACACTCTCGCCTTTAGTATTTATGTGTTAGCTCTTACAATATTGAAGCAATACAATGTCTTGTTCAGTTTGACGTGAATCGGCTTCTTTCATTTTGCAAAGTACGCCTTTGTATTTGAAACTATCAATTTGATGCCCCCAACTTTTATTTTGATGATCACATCATGCCGCACCTTTTCTTTTCTAAATTTATGTGACTAAATTTGAAATAAAACTCTAATTTGCCTAGGTACACTCAGTGAATAGGATCAAGTTATAAAGTAGTTCAAAAGAAGTATAAGTTTTTTTTAATATGCAGTTTATACTCGTACAAACAAGAAGTAAAGCAACTTGAAAACTTTGCTCAAATTTGAAAAGCTTTATGTCTTGAAGACTTTCTTAAATTTGAAGAGTTGTAACTTGAAGTTTTTGCTCCAATTTGAAGAGCTGTGCAACTTGAAGACTTTTTTCAAATTTGAAAAGTTTTGCAACTTGAAGTCTTTGCTCGTATTTGAAGAGCTTTGCAACTTGAAGTCTTTACCGAATTTGCAGAGCATTATAACATGAAGACTTTGCTCGAATTTGGAGTGCTTTGCGACTTGTAGTCCTAGCTCATATTTGAAGAGCTTTGCAACTTGAAGTTACTACTCGAGTCTGAAAAGCTTTCTAACTTGAAGACTTTGCTAGAATTTGAAGAGCTTTACGACCTGCATTCTTTCTCATATTTGAAGAGTTTCGCGACATATAGTTTAAGCTTGTGTATCAAGGAGCATCACCACTTGTAGTTTAAGCTCGGGTGTTGAGGAGCATTACAACTTGCAGTTTAGGCTCATGCTTCGAGGAGCGTCATGATTTGGAATTTAGGCTTATGCGTCAAGGAGCATTGTAACATGGATGAACTCTTTGGTTTCATCTTCGGGTGAATACTTGCTCCCATTCTCAGCATCATTCGCTTATATTTCTTCATTAGACTCAAAGACAGGAAACATTTGGTCTCCACTTGTAGCCATCCTAAATTCCACATCATGTGCATGGATGGCTAACTCCTCAAAAGTTTTAGGCTTTATTCCTTGTAAAATATAGTGAAGGCCCTAATGCATATCTTGGATGGACATTTCAATGCTAAATTTTTTTCTAAGATGGTCTATGCAGTTAAGTCTTAAGCTCCTCCAGCTATTGATAATGTCAATAACGATCTCTTTCTTCCCTCGGTGAGCATTTTTGTGTTCAATCATGCTTATAATACGCCTTGTGCTATAGAAGCGATTGATAAATTCTTGCTGCAGATGCTCCCCCAACTATCGATTCACACATGTTCAAAATATGTATTCCAATCTATAGCAATTTCTTTAGGAGATCGAACAAAGTGATTGATGAGGTAATCGTCACAAGTTCCAGCATTATTTCATGTCTCACGAAGTGTACAATATGTTTCTTGGGATTTCTTTTACCATGAAACTGTTGAAGCTTAGGTGGTTGCAATCCACAAGGCACCTTTATATTTTCAATCCTTTATGTGTATGACTTTTTATATGTTTGAGAAGATTTGGTTGAAGGTTCAATTTTATCCTTGATGGCCCCGATGATGAAATCCGTCAATTGGTCAACACGAACTTGACCATTAGAAGAGACTTGGATCTCTTTGGTCATTACTGCTAGTTTTATGGAGGATCTCCTTTTCATGAATATAAGAATCTTTATAGGTGCTTGGACTGGTTCTTACTCTGTCATACTTTCCAACTTATTTATCAAACTGGAAAGTTTATTATCTTGATCTTTCATGTTCTTTGTTAGGCCTTCAATAGCTTTTGTTAAATTTGCAAGTTTTTCTTCTATGATAGAAGCTTCAATCATCATCATTTGTGTGACCATCACAAAGGACAAAAAATGGTACGGATCACTTAGATAGAGAGAAGATTGTGGAGTTACGCAAGGATGATTCGACCAAATTCTTTGCTCAAGCTGTCATCATCTTTTTGCATGAAGGGATTGTGGGATTGGCGAAAACGTACTTTTGAAAGGCTAAATTGTGCCAAAGTTCGTTTGACCACCTCAGCGATGTTGTCCTCCTTTTCTAGCACATACAAAGGGAATATTACTTCTTTTGGAGAAGACGAATCGAAAACATGAGTTGTGGACGACACTCCAAGCAATTGTTGTCCTAGTATTTCGCCTTTTCTTCTTTTGATTTGGCTAACAGTCTACATGGAAACTTCCAATACGTTTTTTTGGAGTCGGATCTAGGGTTGATATTTATTATGGTTATCTTGTTGATCTTGAAATTAGAAGAGAAGAGATGGGAGGTAGAGATAGTCCCACTGGGCGTGCCAAAATTATTAACAACTTAATTTTGCTCATGAAAAATAATAATCAAGACAAGAAATATAGCGAAAAATATTAGATTTGATTTCAAGTGATGAGGGTTATAATCTCTAGAATATCTCAAATCATAAGAGATGTAGTCCTCTAATTCTTGTCCTCACGGATGTCACTTCAACTGCTAACAACTTGATCTTGAACTTGATAAATTTTAGATTTTTGTGCGCCATGAACAATTTTTAAGATCGTCACGAACCTGGATTTGAGATATCATAAAGGAAGATTTGAAGCCGCTTGCTTGGCATTTTAATTATTTTTGCCTTTGGAGTTTGAAAACGGTTGCAGGTGTAGAGGGTAGACCTTGATGACGCTGTCTCACGACTCTAGATTTCCTCTTGGATGTCATAATGGCACCTAGTCTCAACGACTAGGTAAGGCTAACAGTTAATAATGACTTGGTGGAAATAACTAACAGAATATTAAAACAAGGTTGAATAACTGATATATAAACTTTCGAAAATAGATTCAACAAAAATACACTCCACAAGACTGGTGGAACCGAGTCATAAGCTCTATAGAGTAAAACTAGAGTAACTACTACATCACTATCTAAAAAAATACAACAGTAAATAGGAATAAGAGAAGGTGCCTTCGAGGCAAGTTAATACCGAGCAAGTATATCTTCAAGTCTCTGTAAAGCATCTAACGGATGATTTCTAACGACTTTCATGAGCATATGTACTTGGATCTACACAAAAATATGCAGAAACATAGTATGAGCACACCGCAACTGTATCTAATAAGTGTAAAGCCTAACCTTGAAAGAGTAGTGACAAGGTCAGGTCAAGACACTTACTAGGATATAAATAAATAGAATGAAGACATAATGAGAACATATATTTATGGAAAACAAAGAAATAACTAACAAAAAACAAGATAATAACATGAAATAATACCGAAAATTAATATGGAAGTAACATAAAAGAAACAACTAAGGAGAACCACATTGATCATACACGAGCAACAACTGCTAGAACAAGGAAGAACAAGAAAATGTTCCCACCAAACTCTCTGCAACATGAGGTAAATCATAAGAATCACAATTAAGGTACCGCCTCCTGTACAATAAGAATCAAAACTGAGGTACCACCTCATATAAATAGAGAATTACAACTGAGATACCACCTTGTATAAATCAAGAATCACAACGAAGGTGCTGCCTCATATAAATATAGAACCACAACAAAGGTACCGCATCGTATTCACATATTCTAAATTACAATCACAATCATTCTTTATACCATCGAGTGAGCCTTACAATTGAATATGTTTTGAAAATAGTTTTCCCGAAATAGCTACATGCACTTTAGCCCACATTCAGACGTCGTGTGGCTTCACGTAGTTCTCATACACGCAACACGTACATAATTTCCCACCTTATAACGTTGCATGCACATTAACCCTAAGCATTATACTGTCGCATTCAATAACACATCCCAATAACAATTCACACCACAAGTTCCCATATATTATGACTTGCCAACAATCAACAATATCAATATTTCCAAGGTAATAGCCTATGGCTCCACCACAACGTATGCAAGAATATCAACAACAACAAAAGTAAAATGCTCAACAAGAAAGATCTCTCAACAATAATCAATTTCGCCTCAACGTGTTAATGACTTTCACAACTTTAACATCAAATAACACGACAATGAGAAATATAATGTATAGCCATGATATTAGATAAGACTAACTCACAATTAAAGAGATAACGTATGACAATGACTTCAAATAATAAAAATCAACAATGAAAGAAGTAACATAAACAATAACGTTAACTTATGATAACCAATAAATAAAGAGATAACATGAACAATAACTTCAAACAGTGATAGTCAACTATAAAGAGATATCATGTAACAATATATAGAAACAAGTTCAACTAAATCATGAGGACAACTTATCAATTTAGATATAGAAAACGTGTTAATGAAATAATTTAAGACATGTAGGGATAATAAACTAACACAAATAAGAATAGATTGATTATGAGAGCTTATAACATGATATGACAGTTAAATTAAAGCATGGAAGAAGTGTAAGTAGGCTATAACGGTCAAATACCACGTACAATCCATGTACCTACTCGTCATCCATCGTCCTAGAAGACTCAACCTGGGATCAACAAGTGAATTGATTACATGTTTTACTGATTGTTTGATGTATATAGAGAATTCGAGTCAGTCTACTTCTCACAGAAGCAAGCCTTGGCATTTTCAATTAAAAGATGTAAAAGAATACAAATTTGATTCGAAAAGTCAGCCCGTGAAACTCAGAAGTTGGGAGCTGGCAATATGGAGCCTCCATGTAAACTCAGAAGTGTAGAGCATGCAATAAGGCGACTTATAGGGAGGGAGAGAGTTTATTTTTTTATTATATATGTAACGATCCAACCGGTCATTTTGAGTTTTTATACTTTGATCGGTAGTTCTCGGGCATGACTTGCCCTAAGTGATGTATTATAACTTAAATAAATCGTTGGTTTTGATTTTCACTGTACTCAAAATGAATTTGGAGGAACAATTCTCAGTTTGTAGCTTGAAGTTGTAAAGGTTTGACTAATATAAATTGTTTGTATGTGATCTCGGATCGGAACTTTTATGATTTGATTAGCTCCTTTAGGTGATTTGGGTCTTAGGAGCATAATTGGAATGCATTTTTGAAGTCCACGGAAGGTTTAGGCTTTAATTGGCGAAATTGAGATTTCGGCGTTTTTCGACTGAGAGGTGATCTTTTGATATTGAGGTCGAAATGACATTTTGGAAGTGTCAATATCCCCGTTGTGTCACTTGTGACGTGTGTGCCAAATATCAGGTCCTTTAGACGTGGTTTGATTGAGGTTTTGATCAAAAACTTAATTTGGAAGATTCTTAAAATCCTTAGGCTTGAACCCGATGGGATTCGATGTTTTAATGATTGTTTTGAACATTCCAAAGGTTGGAACAAGTTTGAATGATATTACAGGTTATGTTACTGCCTTTGGTTGAGGTCCTGGGCGCCTCGGGTGAGTTTCAGGTGGTTAAACAGATCAAAGTTGTATATTAAAAGTTGCAGATTTGGCTTTAATTCTATTGCAGGTTTTTATTCATCGTGATCGCGTGAGGAAGCTCGTGATCACATAGAGTTATATCGTGGGGAATCCAGGTTGCTCTTCACATTCGTGTAGATTGGGCTGCGATTCCATAGCTTTTGTTTCTGTGTATCGCGATCGCATAGTTGGAAGATTTGGGCATCGCGTTCGCGTGAGAATACACGTGATCGCGTAGAAGTGAATTATGGGCTATGCTTCGCGATCATGATGGCTTTCCACAATGGTGATTAAGTAAGAATGGGAGCTGAGCAGAATGTTTTAAAAGCTCAGCTCCACAAATTTGAGGCTAGGTTTCATTGTTGGTTGTTTGAAGCTTTTTGAAGGAGATTGAAGAGGGATTCAAGAGAATCAGGTGGAGGTTATATTGTTGGCCTTAAAACTCGATTTTATGTGAATCCCACCTATTAAATCATGGAATCTAAGCCAAAAATTGAAGAATTATTAATGGGTATTAAGAGATTTTAAATGAGAATTTGAGGGGTCATTTGAACTCAGATTCCAATATTCTTAATATGTATAGACTCAATGAGGATTTGAGGGGTCATTAATGACTAAGAGCGTGATTGTGCGGGTACTGACTGAGAGAGCCCGAGAGCCTAGTTGTGAGGATTATACAGCTATGGATCGAGCTGCATGCTGCAGCAATATATATATATATATATATATATATATATATATGTGTGTGTGTGTGTGTGTGTGTGTGTTTGTGTGTGTTTATGTGTGTGTGTGTATTAATGAGGCTGCACGCCGCAATGATATAGCACTTGGGCTGTAGGAGCCCCACCAGAGTCTACACACTCCAGTCAGCACAGTCGACTATATATATGAATCGGGCTACACACCACATCGATATATGGATCGGGCTACACGCCACATCGATATATGGATCGGGCTGCACGCCACAGCGGTTGCTATATAGTACCTATTGAGTGTGAGTGCTGAGTGTGAGCGCTGATTGGTAAGAGTTGAGTCACGCGTGAGTGAGAGGCTTTCCCAAAGTGCGATAGATATATACATGCATACGAGTGATGCTTTGCCTGAGGGTCCTGTTGGTATATTGATTTTTGCTCCTCTTTAAAGTTAGTTTCTATCGAATATATTGATTTATTGACTATTTTCTCTCATCCTTATATTGACCCTCTGTCGAAAAGTTTAAATAAATGTTTTTAAAAAACTTTCATTTAAGTTGGGGTTTAATTACTGATTTGGCATTGGTTATTTCCAATGAGATTTTCAAGTTTTGAGGTGCCCATGACCACCGTTTTGCAAGAGGGGCTATCTTACGAACTATGTTTTGCCCGAGGGACCGATTGTGGGTTTTATCTATTTTATTAAAAATGGTATTGAACCCCTATTGAATCTGTCAAAAGGCATTTTAAATGATTTTTTACCAAAAGATGTATTTTAAAAAAGGCGATTGACTCGTATTCTGATGTAGCAGCCTGTGTGCTTATTGAGCTTGACATAAATGTTGATTCACTGTTCCAATTGCTCAGTCTTTATTTACTCTTATTACTTACTGGTTGTAGTACTCACATTACTCCCTGCACCTCTTGTGTAGATTCAGGTATTTGGGAACCTGGTAGCGGGTAATGGTTTCTTAGACGCGGAGTCATCACAGTTAGCAAGGTGGCTGCACGACGTTCGCAACGCCGCTTCCTTCCTCTGATTTTCATTTTTGTACTTAGTAGATTTTACTATTTTTGTTCTATTCAGATCTTGGTAGATGCTCATGACTAGTGACTCCCCGATGTCGGGTTTATTAAATTATTCCTAAAATTTTTATTTTAAATGTTCATTTCGAGATTTATGGTTTATAAATGGTATCAAAATAACTTTTTATGGAAAATGGTTGACATGGGAAATTGTGTCGGTTGGCCTTGTCATCAGCAGAGGTGCCATCACGACTGGTCTGGTTTAGAGTCGTGACAATATAGATGTTGCAATTTGTCTTTGTTTCAAATTGAAATCCACTTATTAATTTCTATAGTTTAATGGAATACACTTGTGGCAGCAAATCGGCTAGGCTTGATTATCTCCTTGTTTTTTTATCACAATGAGGTACTTGTGCTTACATAAGTTTCTTTACAATTAATTTTCTTAATATTCCCCTCCCTACACCTTGTAAAATATGGGTGTCCATCTCGGATTTTCCATCCCCGGGAGTTATGATGGCACCTACTATTAGGAGCTAGGCAAGCTAATTAATTTTTATCCCTTTCAGCAAACATCAATAATACTAAAACAATGTGAAATTTAATATAAAAAAGAAAATCTTAATATAAATAAACTGAAAACTGGTACGGAAATTCAAATTATCTAACCAAGACTACAATCACTAACTCACGAAAATTTGTAGAATGCTAAATACAGAGTCTGAATAAAACACAATACTGTTTGTTTCGGTACAAGACACCGGGCCATACAGACGTCAGCACGGCTACCTCCGATCAGTGGACTGAAGTTAGTTCCCCATGCTCTTATTGTGGTCCAAAAGCTGCTCCGACTCCGTGATCTATGCAAAAAGATGCATAAAGTGTAGCATAAGCACAACCGACCCCATGTACTATTAATTTCCTGGTCTAACCGCGGTGAAGTAGTAACGAGTCTAGACCAAACTACCAGATAAACCTGTGCACATATATAGACAAGTACAACAAAACAATAGAGGAAAGTAAAAAATTAAGTCTCGGAGGGGGACATGCTTATGGAAATAGCAGATAAAAGCAGGATATCAGGGACAAGTAAAGAAACTACATCTGATTTCCTCTGACAGAGAATAATGGAATAACAACCCACTTTTACTTGTTTCACATTTCCTCTTGTTGCAGGCGTGCAACACAATCCCATTTCTTTATATCACGTGGTAGGCGTACCACACGCTCTCATTACAGTAATATCACGTGGTTGGCATGCCACACATTTCCATTTCACAATAACAAAGTGGTCCGCGTGCCACACGATCCCGTTTCATTGTATTAAAGTGGTCGGCGTACCACACGATCCCATTTCTTTCATCACAATTCATATATAATCCCGGCAAGGGATAAAGATGTTATAATAAACTATCCCGGCAAGGGAACAAGGAATATAATAAACTATCCCGGCAAGGGAGATCCACCTATAATAAGACTTATTCAATTTCTACTTAACTCAATTAAATAAATACTTAGTCTCAACGATTACTGGCTCATTGTTAATGATTTTCAACCAAGTCCTCAAAAAAAACAATTAAGAATTCTAAAATTTAGCAATTTAGGACTCACGGTCATGCTCGACACCAGTGTTTAGATACTCGTCACCATGCCTATACACCGTACTCGACAAATAGCAATTAGAAAATAAGACTCTACTCTTTTTACCTCAAGATAAAGTTAGACCAAACACATACCTCAAATTCTACGGCTAAATCAATCCACAACGACCACTTTCCCTCTCGAATTCGGCTCCAACTCAATCAAATCTATGAAATAACGATTTTATAATCTCAGTAATAGCCAAAAAGCCAAATCCAATGCCTAAATATAGATTCCCAACCTTTCTTCCAAAAATTCCTATATCGACCCTGGGCGCGCTTGGTCAAAACCCTAGGTTCGAACAAATTTCAGGTCGCCCATTCTCCCACGAGCCTGAATATCAATTTGTTTTCAAATTTCAACCCAAAACGAGGTCTAGATCAAAGAAAATTAAAAAGCCATCACTCTACCCTTTTCCACCAATTTTAACCCTAGATTACTTGATTTGAGCCTAAGAATTGGATAAATGATGTAGGAAAATGAAGGAAACAAGTTAAATAATACTTACCCAAGAAGCTTTGGTGAAGGGAAGCTCACGAAATCGCCTATGGGCTGTGGAGAAGATAAACTCATGTGTATTTTTTGAAATTTCCTATCATTGGTTCTGTTTTGAACTTTAAAAATCACTGGGGAAAATTGCTCTTCGCGTTCGCGGGAAGGGGGCTGCGTTTGGGAACGGGTAATCAGAATAAATTATTGCGATCGCGGGAAAGTACTTGCGAACACGTAGAAGAAATGGATGGGGGTCCAGGGGTTTACTCTATACGAATGCGTGGGTACACACGCAAACGCGATGAAGAATAGACTGCCACTGTGCGAACGCGTGATTTGTTTTGCGAACGCAAAGAAGGGGGAGCTCTATGATACGCGAACGCGAGCTTAAGGGCGCGATCGCATTGAAGAAAATTTGTGCAAAAATTGCAGAAAATCTGCTACTTCTCCTAAGTTCAAAACACCCCGAAACACCTTCGAAACACTCCCGAGCCTTCGGTGCTCCTAACCAAACTCACACACTAACTCAACAACATCCTACAAACTTAACTATGTGATCAAATTTCCAAAATAACATCATAAGCGAGGAATCAAACCTCAAAATCATCACTTTTTCATATACTTCTTAAACTTTCACTTTTAGATATTTAGGTCTGAAACACGTCGAATGACGTATAATTTCAACTAAATTTTACAGAAGCATCTTAAATCACATATATGAACTGAGGGCACCAGAACCAAAATACGGGCCCAATACCAATATTTTCTAATCCATTTTCATTTCAATTTTTCATATAAATTCCAGAAAAACAATATCTCTTAAAAAATCATTTCTCGGGCTCGGGACCTCGGATTTCGATTCTGTGCAGACGCATGAGTTCCATATTTTTCTACGAACCCTCCAGGACTATCAAATCACGGGTCTAGGTAAGTTTACCCAAAATATTGACCAAAGTCAACCTTAATCATATTATCATCAAAATTCATAGATATTTACATAGAGTTCATGTTTACGCTTTTTTCAGCTAGGCGCTCGTACTGTGCACACAAATCGAGGCAACAAAGAATAAGGGTTTTAAGGCCTCGAAAGCATAAAATGAAAAAGAAACAGGACATGAACCTTTAGGTCAGCACATTCTCCACCTCTACAACAATTGTTTGTCCTCAAACGGATAAAAGAAAAAAGTACGTGAGTCGGAAAAACGATCAGGATAACGGCTTCGCATATCAGAGTCGGACTTCCAGGTTGATCCTCAGCAGGCTGACCTCTCCACTGAACACGCACTAAAGGAAAAATATTCGACCTCAATTGTTGAACGTGCTGATCAAGAATAGCTACCGGCTTCTCCTAATAAGACAGATCCTTGTCCAACTGGACAGTGCTAAAATCTAACACGTGGGCTGGATCGCCGTGGTACCTCCGAAGCATGGACACATGAAAAACTTGATGAACGGCTGACAAGCTAAGCGAAAGGGAAAGTCTATAAGCCACCTCTCCCACACGATTGAGAATCTCAAGTGGGAAAATGAACCTAGGGCTAAGATTTCCCTTCTTCCCAAATCTCATAACGCCTTTCATAGGCAACACACGGAGCAATACCCACTCACCAAGCGTGAAAGCTACATCTCGACCCTTGCGGTCTGTGTAACTCTTCTTCCTACACTGAGCGGTACGAAGCCTGTCTTGAATGATCTTGACCTTTTCCAAGGCCTCCTGAACTAAATTTGTACCCAATAACCTAGCCTCTCCCAGCTCAAACCATCCAACTGGAGGCTGATATCGCCTACTGCATAACGCCTTAATGGAGCCAGCTGAATGCTAGACTGGTATCTATTTTGGTATGCAAACTCTGCTAAAGGCAAAAAGTGATCCCACGAGCCTCTAAAATCAATGACACAGGCTCGAAGCATATCCTCTAATATTTGAATAGTCCGCTCGGACAATCCATCCATCCGAGAATGAAATGTTGTGCTTAACACAACCTGGGTTCCCAACTATGATTGAACTTCCTTCCAGAAATGCGAGGTAAATTGCGTACCCCAGTCCGAAATGACGAATACCGGCACCCCATGAAGGGAAACAATATCTCTGATGTAGATAGCTAACCTCTTTGATGAATAAGTGGCTGCAACAGGAAGAAAATGCACTGACTTGGTCAGCCTATCTACAATGACCGAAATCACATCAAACTTCTTTTTGGTCAATAGGAGCCTAGTAAAAAAATCCATAGTAATCCTCTCACTCTTCCACTCGGAAGTTCAATCCTCTATAACAAAGCACCGCACCTCCGATGCTCATACTTAACCTGGTGACAATTCAAACATCGAGCCACGTATGCAAAAATATATTTCTTCATCACGTGCCACCAATAAGGCTACCTCAAATCTTGATACACCTTCGTAGCGCCCGAGTGAATAAAAGACCGCGAACTATGGGCCTCCGCTAAGATCAACTCTTAAATCCCTTCGACATTGGGCACATGCACTCACCCTTGCAATGTCAAAACACCATCATCACTTAAGGTTACCCTATTGGCACCTACATGCGGCAATGTGTCTCTTATTTCACACAAATGGGATTCATCAAACTGCAGATCACGGATAAGCTCCAATAATAAAGAACGAGCAATTGTGCAAGCTAACACTCTGCTAGGCTCAGAAATATCGAATCTCACGAATATATCGGCCAATACCTGAACATCTAAAGCAAGCAGTCTTTGGCTGACCGGATTATAAGCAAGACTACCCATGCTGGCAGACTTCCCACTCAATGCATCGGCCACCACATTGTCCTTACCCGGGTGATACAAGATAGTAACATCATAATCTTTCAACAACTCCAACCATCTCCTCTGCCTCAAATTGAAATCCTTTTTCTTGAATAAGTTTTGAAGACTCTTGTGATCAGTGTACACATCACAAGTCACACAATATGGATAATGCCTCCAAATCTTTAAAGCATGAATAATGGTTGCCAACTCTAGATTATGAACCGGCTAATTCTTCTTGTGGTTCTTTAAATGCCTCGAAGCACAGGCAATAACTCTGTCATCCTACATCAATACTGCACCAAGCCCAATACGGGAAGCATCACAATAGACTGTATAGGGACTTGTACATGTGGGCAAAACCAATACTGGTGTCATGGTCACAGCTATCTTGAGCTTCTAAAATCTTGTCTCACACTCGTCCGACCATCAGAACATAGCACCCCTCTGGGTCAATTTGGTCATCGGGGCTGCGATAGATGATTTGGATTAGTGCAGTCCCGCACCTGGGTGCGCATCTGGCCATGCTAGTTTCTGAGGGTTTTGTCTTGGAAGCACTAAATGAGTGCGGGAACGCAATCCCAGTTGTTCACTTTTCCTTGATTCTTTTCTTCTTCTTCAAGCATACTCAGCTTCGAGGGTTCTTTATTGCTCCAAAATATTTCCAATCACCTATCCTTACATAACATAGGCTCCTCAACCTGAAATATATACAATTCACAATTAGAGCCCTTCTTCATTAATTAATCATAATATGATATAGGAATATAATCAAGCGGAAGCATAAACAATAGCTAAATCACCTAGATTTCGCCAATTATCAACACCCCCACTTAATGCATTTCTAGTCCTCGAGCAATGAAACTATAATCTCTAGAGATTCTTTCACTCAACCATTTCCCCTAACGCATTACACCCAGAATGATTTACATACATTACACCTAGTAGTGAACAACCCTAGCCTCAAACGTCAACTCTCAAGTGTCATGCAATATTCACACTTCGTCAAAGTACTCTGCACAAAAGTCAAGACTTTCTTTTCCGTCACAAATCATATGCCCTCAAAATCACATCATCAAAAACTTATTTCAATCAAACATATTCAATCCATATACTCACATATATCCAGGAAATCACTCACTCTCACTAACGAAGTCACATGCGTGCAATTGGTACCATAAGATTGCCCTTAACGTACATCTATACAAATGTAGGCTCACTTAGTCTAGAATCAATTAGGACTTCTTCATGGTTGTAATGTGAGCTAAGGGATGAGTAGGATATACTTAGAAATAGTGACTAACCCTCCTAAGCACTTTAACACATCACATAATCACTTTTAAGCGAAAATCCTTCAACCCACTTCACTTTCACAACCAATATCACCCCAAAAATGTTCCCTTCTTCTATAAGCACTAGATTAATTCATACCCACTAGATGGAACAAGACACAATGTATTCATCTCTTTTCTCTTCTTTTTTCCCAGTTTATTCTTCTTTTTCTTTTCACTTTATGCTAGTGGTGTAATATTTTACGAAACAAGTGCACCTTTCTTCCTTCTATTGGTTCTACTCAAAAGACACCCCTCACTTAGTTCCTTCTTACTTCTTTAAGTGCTCATCTCACCATTAAAGTGCTTTAAGAGGTAAAAGGATCAAAACAAGATCAATTAAGAACAAAATGGTATAAGCTTGTAAAGTGGGTGCCAAACAAAAGTTTATTGGCTCAAAAGGGTTAAATAGAGATAAATTTTATTTTTGAGAAGCAAGTAAGCTCAAAAAGTTCAAAGAAAGCCCAACATCATTTTTCAAACTGAGAATCACCAAATATTTCGCTTCAACTCACATATCGGACAAGTTCTAGACACAAGTAAAATATATGGACTACACAAATACGCACCACACATGGCATATGACTCATTCAGATCAGCTCATCAAGACGATTTGTTACGAGCATTCAATTCAGTAACAAACATACAAATTAAGGCACTTTCAGTGAGATTCAACAATTAAGACTAGGTGTTACACTCTAAGGGTCTATTGTGTTCAGTTGGGTCAACGCAATAGGTTTTCTTTTAGTTCTCTAGCTCGTAGCCCATTAACATAATTTACAAGTAAAAAAAAGAAAACAAAGAAATAAAAATACTACCTATACCTAGCTCAAGTTAAACCCTTGGAAAGAACCGTGGCCTAAAGAAAAACCAAGGGGGAGTTGCTACACTACCTAAGAAAAAATAACAAATATATTTTTGGTGTTTTCTCTACACTAACCTCCTTCAAGAAAATCATCTGAAAGAGCTGTCACCAGGAAGAGCCCACAATTTTTCAGTTTTTTTCTCGACTCTGTCTCTCAAGAACCCCGTCGAAAGGGATTCGTCGTTGGGCCGAGCCATTTATCTAAATTACAAACGATTCCTACTCAAGTCACCATGAGACAAAAAATACAAACTGTTAATTTATACAACTACATACAACATACAATGAAGAAATTCCCACCCCACAATTTAAATGAAGACATGTCCCCATGACTTAAAATTTGAAAGAGCAGTTAGGTAAAGGAACTTCCCTGAAGTATCACTACTGGTCGAAGACGATGTCGGGGTTTACATTGCACGCACGCCCTAGAGCTTGCAACCAACCCATAAACGTCTTCTCCAACTTTTTCGGTCATCTATCACGTCCACACTGGTGCCAGAATAAGTCATGGAAGTCCGTAGACCAGCCATCTCCTGCTCCATAGCAGTAAAACTGAACAACCGGGCAGCTCTTGAAGATGTCGCGGTCTCAGAAAGTCCTACAGCTGCCATATTTTTCTTTGGGGCCTATGGTGCGGCTCCCACATTCTCCTCATCATCCTTCTCATCAGTAGAGCTTCCCGGCTCTGCCGCCTCTACCACCATCGGCTCCTTGCTCGTTGTCACTTTATCCGCACGGAACATGCCTTCCCTTTTGACCAGCCCATCCACAGCTAGATTTTCTTGCACATGGGCATCCCTGCATAGTTGAGTAACCAAAGAAGGGAAAAGAACCCATACCTCTTAACTTGGTTGCAAACAAACATCTCCTCGTGCATAATTTTAGCCACATCAAAGACGTGACCATTTACAAAGCACCACATCAGAACAACTCGTGGCCCATTGACCTTTGTTGTATTGTGCAATTTGATTAAGCGGTTGTTGATGAGGTTCGACCAGCACTTTGCTTTGTAGGCGAGTGTTGAGGAATGGAACTTCTCCCCATAGTCCATCCAGGACACTTCTTTGTCGGTGCACAAATAGTCTCAAAACATCTCGCATATTTTTCGTTCGTTGGGTTGCACCCGTATTTATAGAAGTCATCATACCCAACATGAGGTGGAGCTAGTTGGTAGGCAGTCCAATTCGCCTCTGCCGTGACTATTCAGTTATTATGCTTCGGCACATCGGCATAGAACTCCCTCACAAGCATGGAATTGCCCTCACCGGGCTCATTGAGGAATGTTTGCCATCCCTGCCTCATCAACTCCTTGTACATATGAGGGCAGAATTGCTAGAGCCTTCTAATATCAACACCTATCTCCGGAATCGAATTTTTATGAGCCTTTTTGGCAAATTGGGCCTGAGCATTGGCCGATAAATTTTTTGTAGCATCAAAGGGACGTGTAGGTGCAGCCCCTCTTGATCTAGCCGAGCTAGCCTGGCAGCTCGATGAGTCCCCTTTAGCACGTCGTTTCCTGGAAGGAGTCATGATACATGTAAAACGATAACACATTAGCACAGCCCAACAAAAATTTGTAACGCGATGCAGTTACTCAGACTTCACATGCATCTGGGGTCACTAACTACATAATCACGCTCATTGGGGCCTTTCCACAAATACCTTGTGGGAATTAGGCCTTCACAACCCCTTTTAAGCGTTTTGGAATAAGACACACCAACATACACTCTCAAACATTACAAATAAAGGGGGATTCCACCCCACACTTATCATCTACTAACATCATAACATATGGCACCAAAATCTATAGCTTAAAGCCAAGTACAACTACTACACTAAGGTAATTTCTTACAAAAAAATCTAAAAAATAAAATTAAACTAAAAATAGTAAAATAAAGATGAAAAAAAGAAACAAGGAACTAGGGTGCATACATGTGGAAAGGCAGAATGGGAAAGAAGATGGGTTGTTGAATCGTTGAAATGGAGGACGTTTGATTTTTGTAATAAGGGGTTTGGGAAGTCCGATTTCTCTGTTGTGCTTGATTGGGGTTGGGGGGGGGGGTTGGACGATGGTTTTTGGGATGGGGGGTTTCGTTCTTTTAATTATGGAGGGTGTTCAAATATGGGGGAAAGTTATTAGATGGGGGAGGGGTAATTTAGTCTAAGGGTACACAATTGAAAACAAAAAAAAACTAAAAGTACACTAAAAATGCCGAAACATCACGGGACATGCATGCCAAGTGCACGGGCATGCATTTTTTAGCGCGGCGAACATAGAAGCTTAGAGAAACTAGCACGGTTAGGTGCGTGGTCGCGCTAGTAGCGCGTCCTAGTGCGCGCTCGTGAACGCTTAAGCACACCTAAGGTAGAGACCTTTTAAATTTAGCGCGCCCAGGTGCGTGTGCAGGTGCGCGGGCGCGTATCTGGGCAATTGTTTCTTAAACTTTTCCCCTGTTCTTATCTCGTTTAATGGCCTTAGAATCCGCCCTTTGTGACGTGCATTGGTTAGGTTTTCCTAATAAAAAATTTACGCTACGATTATCGTTTGGTTGCCTCCCAACCAGCACCTTATTTAACATTGTGGCATGATGGTTACAATAATTCAATGGGTTGCCTTCCATCTAGTGTCTGATTTAACGTCGCGACATGACTCAACATGTTCTCAAGCATCAGTCAAGTCCACCGAGGTCTTGTGACGTGCAAAGTCACCACCCCCGTAATGTTTTATCCTTTAACCATTAACCAAGAAAGTACCAGTTGAACTCATATCTCGCAGTTCCATAGCTCCATGAGGCTTCACACTTACTACAACAAAAGGGCCTGACCAACGAGATTTAAGCTTTACAGCAAAAAGCTTTAACCTCGAATTGAGCAAAAGAACTTCTTGCCCTGGCTCAAACTCACGCGTTTAATGTGCTTGTCATGCCACTTTTTAGTCTTCTATTTATACAATTCGGCATTCTCATATGCATGCAATCGAAACTCATCCAGCTCGTTGAGTTGCAGCAACCTCTTATCTGTAGCTAAGTCCCCATCCATATTCAGCTTTTTAATTGCCCAATAGGCCTTATGTTCAAGCTCGACGGGCAAGTGACATGCCTTCCCATAGACCATTTTATACGTAGAAGCACATATGGGAGTCTTGTATGCAGTTTGATATGCCCACAATGCGTCGTCTATCTTCCCAGCCCAGTATTTTCCATTTGCACTCACTGTTTTCTCCTGAATTTTCCTTACCTCTCTATTTGACACCTCTGCTTGGACACTCATTTGAGGTCGGTAGGAAGTGGAGACCTTGTGCTTGACTCCGTACTTTGCAAGGACGTTGTTCAAGAATTTATTGCAGAAATGCATACCTCCATCATTGATCAACACTCTAGGAGTTCCAAAACGGGTGAAGATTTGCTTTTGACAATGCTTACCACCACCTTTGCATCATTAGTGAGAAGAGCAACAGCCTCCACCCACTTAGACACATAGTCAATTGCTATTAAGATGTACCTATGAATGTTAGAGTGTGGAAATGATCCCATAAAGTCAATTCCCTAAACATCAAAAAGCTCCACTACCAGAATGTTTTGCAGCGACATCTCGTGCTTCTTCGTGATCGTTCCGGTTCTTTGGCACCTGTTACCCATTTTAACAAAGGTGTGTGCATCCATAAACAATTTTGTCCAATAGAAAAATGATTGTAGCACTTTTTGAGCAGTCTTGTCTCTACCATGATTGTCACGCCCCAAACTTCGTGGGCATGACCGGCACTCAACTGGGTATCCCCGGTCGAGTGGACCTGGATACCTTCTCTATTCCCCATGCGTTACCCCACATTATTCAATAATACTTAATCAAGAGATACTAAATTTGCAATCGAAAGAACATATGACTTCTCTTTTATAACCACACATTATGATTAGTAGGGAACATCTTTTACAAAACATATATTATGATTACAAGTTTACAACGCCCAAAACATATGCCTTTATACATAAGTTCCAACCCAAATACCACTTTCTACGGAGCCTCTAAGAGAAAGATAGTACAATACTTGGTAGCGACAAGGCCCCGGCTATACCTTTACCGAAATACAAACTCCAAAATACAACAATAGGGGTGGCGTAGGCTACACATGGCCCTGGAAGGACAGGGGCTCACCAAACACAAATATTGCCAATAGAGAGGATGAAGAGCTACGAACGGTAGACTGGAGTGCCTGCCACGTATCCACCTACAATCATAACACAAATGTAGCGCCCCCAGAAAAAGGGACGTCAGTACATATTAATTGAACTGGCATAAGTGATCAAACTCTATCCCAAGTAAACTCAAGCCAAAATACATATACAAGTATAGAACTGAACAACAATAGTACAATTACAACCATGGAGCAACGACCAAACATCTCACAACAATTAATTCAATTAGTCATACAAATGGGCAATCAGTGCCCCACGGGATACAAACTCTCCTGCTGTCTCCTTTCATATTTTTAGATTTATCATTTCATGATTCATATTCATATCAGTAGTGATATTGGATCACATTTTCCACCCTTATTTCCTCGTCCACCCATATTACCTCGACCACCCTTATCACCCCAACCCACACCTTATTTCACTGTGTTGCGGCGCGCGACCCAACTCTGCTTGACAGATTTCAATTCACAATAACAAACAAGACAATAAAAAATACAAGAAATCAACTATGGGACATTATTAACATAGATCCATAACAAGGGTAATGTAATTCCACAACTAGCAACAACAATTCCTCAAGTTCGTCATATTGGTACACAATTTAGATCATGACAACAATTATTCACAACTAATCACACACGTTATTTCATATTACTTCCATTTCACTATTCCACATTATTCACATTTCCATTGTTCCACGTTGTTCCATTTCCATTGTTCCAAATTGTTCCATTTCCATTATTCCACATTACTTTATAATTCTATTGTTCCAATTACAATTTCCACAACATTCATGAGAAAGTATTACCACACAATCATACAACACAAAAGCCTCACAATGAATTTCACATGAATATCTATTATTAGAAATTTCACAACTAGCATAGGGCGATTTCACAAGGATCACAGTTAGCCATACATACCTGGAGTTGATTATCTTCTTTGAACTATAGTCTGACTTGCCAAGCAATCAAGAAGTCAATCTAGTTCATGAAGAACACTTAGGTTTTAGAAATTTAAACTCATAGTTACTACCCAATCCCCTGTTTACAAGATTTTTGAGTTTTGAAGACATACATGAAGATTTTATGAAGAAAATTCAAAGCAAGTGTATGGGGTTCCCTTCCTAAGCTTAATTTCGAAATTGGGGGGGGGGGGGGAATGTGTTAGGGATTTTACCTGAGAAATCAATAATGAAGACAATGCACCAAGGGTTTTCCACACTCCAATGATTTTGAAAGATCAATTAATGAAGAACTTGCTTTCTCTCTGTAGAACCTCTCTTCCTCTCTCTTATTTTGTTCTGAAAATGTGTTAAAAATGAGGGATGGGGTGTTTTTATTAGAGATGGGTCGGGCTTAGATTTTTAGAAAACTAACTGGGCGAGCTCAATTTGCAACGTAACTCTGTCGTCGCAGAACAAGCATGCGGTCCGCAGAGTGGATCGCAGAAATGGCTCAAGTTTCAAACCTCTCGTGTTGGGAATGCAGTAGATATGCGGTCCGCATTTGCGTTCTACGGTTCAGAATACACCGCAGAGCTGACCCTCGAATTTCCTCCGGTACAATATGCGATCACTCTGCGGTCCGCATATTGATTATGCCATCGCAGATTTGACCGCATTTTCAACATCAAAAATTTATTGCTCTCTGATTCACTGTGCGATAGGAATGCGGTCCGCATACTGATCTGCGACCGCATTCTTGACCGCCTTTTGACCATTTTCTAGAAAAACTTTGATTTCGCATTTTTAAGCTCAAAACAGTAAAAAGGATCTGATCCGCGTCGGTAGACTCGACTCTATGAGCTACTAACACCTGAGCACTCATTTCCACGGGCCTTATATCCTCCCCTGCTTAAGATAATTCGTCATCGAATGAGAACTTCGCAACCAAAATAGCTTTGGAAACATGATATGCAAGTTTCTACACCTTTTATTAACTTTCAAGTTTGTTTTGGAAAAACTTTTGCCAGAGTTTCCTTTAAAATATGGATATAACCACCTGCCAGATAGTCTCCAAAATTTATTTCCAAGAACCATTACACAACTTTCTACCTTTACAACAATTATTAAATGCAAAATTCTCATACTTACAGATATTCAATCTCTCGACACACTATTAGCCATTTTGGCACACTACATGGAATCAAATTAAGCATTCATTTTCTGTACTATTAAAACCATTCACCTGTCACATGAGTACGGCACAGTTTTTCATTTCAATGCAAATCCTTCATGCACAAACTAATCATTATACAATTATAAAACTTTGACACTCAGTCTCCATGAAAAAATAATTATTACTTCTATGCATTATCTTACCATGAGAGCACAAAAGTTTCATTACCAAAAAGGACTGCACATTGTTCAAATAATCACATCACATACATTTTGTTAGCACAAATTTGAGAACTACAATAATAAGGCACTTGGAAAGAGAAGGGATGGCTCATACACGTAATGGGACACAACACTAGCTTTCCTAAGGACAAGATTTGCACGATCATTTCTGACATATTCAAACAGATGGTGGTATTTCATCTTCATCTCTTCTTCCGCTTCCCACGTGGCTTCCTCGACTTGTTGGTTTTGCCACAACACTTTAACTGAAGCAATCTCCTTGTTCCGCAACTTCCGGACTTGCCTATCCAGAATAGCAACCGGAATCTCTTCATACGACAACTCTTCTGTAACCTTGATGTCTTCGACTGGCACAATTTTAGATGGATCATCCTCAACATGGATACGTGAAACACTGGATGCACCAAGGACATTTCAGGGGCCAACTCCCACCTATACGCAACTTGACCGATCTTTTGAGTTATTTGATAAGGCCCGACATACCTAGGACTTAGTTTTCCCTTTTTCCTAAAGACCATGACTCCTTTCATAGGAGATATCTCAAGAATACCCAATCTAGTTCTTGGAACTTCAATTCCCTTCGGTGCAAATCTGCATAAGATTTATGGCAACTCTGAACAGTCTTCATCCTTTCCTAAATGACTTTTACCTTCTCCATGGCCTGGTGCACGAGATCTGGCCCTATTAATTTCGCTTCACCAACCTCGAACCACCCTATCGGGGACCTACACCTTCTTCCGTACAGTGCCTCAAATAGGGCCATTTAGATGCTAGCATGGAAGGTGTTATTGTAAGCAAACTCTATGAGAGGCAGGTGACCATCCCAAATATCTTTGAAATCCAATACACAAGCCCGCAACATATCCTCGAGCGCCTTAATAGTCCGCTCTACTTGCCATCGGTCTGCGGATGAAAAGTTGTGCTAAGATTTATTTGAGTACCCAAACCTTGCTGAAATTTCCTCCAGAAATTAGCTGTAAACTGAGCTCCTCGATCCTAAATGATAGAAAGTGGCGTACCATGAAGTCTCACTATCTCCTTGATATACAATCGTGCATATTGCTCCGCAGTGTCGGTGGACTTGACTGGAATAAAGTGAGATGATTTGGTGAGCCTATCCACAATTACCCAAATTGAGTCAAACTTGTGCTGAGTACAAGGTAGTCCTGTCATGAAGTCCATATTGATCATTTCCCATTTCCACATCGGTGTTTCTATAAGCTTAGTCAACCCTCCCGGTCGCTCATGCTCAGCCTTCACTTGCTGGCAATTTGGACACTTAGAGACAAAGTCTGCTACACTATTCTTCATACCACTCCGCCAATAGATATCCTTGAGATCGTGATACATCTTTGTAGAGCCTGGGTGCACTGAATACCTGGAATGATGAGCCTCCGCCATTACCCTTTGCCAAAGATTATCCACATCTAGGACATATTACCTTTCGTGGCACCGCAGCACGCCATCATTGCTGCCGAGTAAAAATGGTGAAATTTTGTTACTTAGAGTAGCCTCCTTCAATAATGCCAATGTTGGATCAATAAACTGCTTTTCCTTAACCTCTGCCACGAGCGACGATTCTGCTGTTTTATGCACCATAAGTTCCTCCTCATTTGGGGCCAATATACAAACCCAAAGGCTGGCCAATGGATGTACCTCCCAAGCTAGGAACCTCTAATCCGCTCCCAAGTGAGCCAAACTACCCATGGATTTCCGACTGACGGCGTCGGCCACCATATTCGCCTTATCTGGAATGTACAAGATGTCCATATCATAATCCTGAAGCAATTCTAACCACCGCCGCTGCCTCAAATTTAGCTCTTTCTACTTGAAAAAATATTGAAGACTCATATGATCCGAAAACACATCTACATGAACCCCGTATAGGTAATGCCACCATATTTTAAGGCGAATAAACCGCTGCAAGTTCCAAATCATACGTCGGCTAATTCTTCTGGTGATTCTTGAGTTGCCTTGATGCATACGCTATAACCTTCCAGTGCTGCATGAGAACACACCCTAGAACAACCCTGGAGGCATCACAATAAACCACAAACCCCTTAGTGCCTTCTGGCAAGGCCAATACTGGTGTCGAACTCTACCTTGTCTTCAATTCCTGAAAACTTTTCTAACAAGCATCTGACCACTGGAACTTAGCTGATTTCTGCGTCAATTTAGTCATGGGGAGGCGAGGGTGGAGGATCCCTCTACAAACCTCCGATAATACCATTCTAACCTCAAAAAGCTACGAATGTCCGTCAGGGGTCATGTGCCTGGGCCAATCCTTCACCTCTGCAATCTTTTGGGGGTCTACCTGAATCCCTTCATTGGAAACAACATGACCCAGAAAAGTGACGAACTCTTACCAAAATTCACATTTGAAAACTTGGCCTACAATTGGTGATGCTATAGAGTCTGCAAAACCGCTCTAAGGTGACTGGCATGATCCTACCTGCTCCGCAGATACACGAGTATGTCGTCAATGAAAACAATCACGAATGAGTGTATGAATGACTTGAAGACCCGATTCATAAGATCCATAAAAGTTGTTGAGACATTGGTTAGCCCAAATGACCTAACCAAGAATTCAAAGTGGGCATAACGCGTTGTGAAATGGTCCTAGGAATATCTGCCATGATCTTCAAATGGTGTTACCCGGACCGCAAATAGATTTTGGAGAAGAACCTTGCACCTTGCAATTGATCGAACAAATCATCTATCCAAGGCAAGGGGTACTTATTCTTGATGGTGACTTTATTAAGCTGCCGATAATCGATACACATCCGAAGTGACCCATCCTTCTTTCTAACAAAAATAACCGGAGCACCCCATGGAGACACACTTGGCCGGATAAACCCCTTCTCCAATAAATCCTTCAACTGCTCTTTTAACTCTCGCAACTCTGCTGGCGCCATTCTGTACGGTGGAATAGATATTGGCTGAGTATCTAGCAATACATCAATCCCAAAATCAATCTCCCATTCTCCTCGTCAACTGGCACGGACTCGGGGGCAGGAAACTCTGGAGTGGTGTCCGCCACCCGGACAAAATGATAAATACACCCCCTCTTAATCATCTTCGAAGCCTTGAGGTAGGAAATAAACCTACCCTTCGGTAAAACGCCATTTCCCTTCCGTTCCACAACCGGCTCAATAGGGAACTCGAGTCTCATGACTCTCGTCTGGCAATGAAGTTTAGCAAAGCACGAATAGAGCCAATCCATCCCTATTATTACATCAAAATCCACCATTCCAAGCTCGTTAAAGCCGTGGTGACATGACCACCTATCATAACGACACAATTCTTATAGACCCCCGCGGCTGTAATAGAATCACCAACCAGAGTCGATACAGAGAACGGCTAAAGAAGCTGCTCGGGTTCAATCCCAAAACTCGAAGCAACAAATAGAGTGACATAGGACAAAGAAGACCCGGATCAATAAGATCATAGAAATCAAAGTCCTGAACAGCTATGATACCTGTGACAACATCTGGGGAAGCCTCAGCACTCTGACGACAACTCAATGCATAAAGCCTGCTGGGTCTGCCCCTACCACGAGCTTCACCTCTGGATGCACCACCCCCTGTTGGGGCTGGACGGCACACTGATGATGTAGGAACTGATCAACTGGATGGCTGAGCGAGTCCCCTACACGTGCCCTGTCTAGGCGCACGGCAGTCCCGCTGTATGTGACCTCTCACCAGACTGGAGAATCCAAGTAACAAGCCTCTGTATGAAATCTCCCACACATGGGGGCATATTCCTCCCTGTTGTCGAGGTCTCATCCCCGAATGGCTGAACTAGCGGTACCTCCTGCTGTCTGAACCAGGCCCCAAAGGGCTACTCTGCTGGAAAAGTGCACAGATGGCGGTGCACTAGCTGAGGACTGAGCATAAGGCTGAGATGATCCTGCTAACCCTTTCCTTGGAGCTGACCTCCCTGAGTGACCCATAGACCGGGCCCTGCTGCTACTCTCCCTGTCTGCTCGAATCTTCAACTTCCTGGCCAATGTGGACTGAGCAAAACCTACGATCTTCCCATAGTTCATCTAAGCCGCTGTAGCAGCCTCATTTACTACCAACAAACTGAGACCCTGAATGAATTTCCGGACTCTAGCCTCCATAGTCAACACCAACTGAGGAGCATATTATGAGAACCTCACGAACTCCATATGATGCTCCTAAGCACTCATGCTACCTTACTTAAGAACCTCAAACTCGGTGGCACAGGCTGACATGGTCCTGGCTGGCAAAAAGTGGTCTATGAAGGCATCCACAAACTCATCCCATCTAGCTGGAGGGCTCCCCTCCTCACGGGAATTCTCCCACATCTCAAACCACGAACACGCAGCCCCCTTCAACCTATATTAAGCCAATTCTACCCCCTCTATTTCCGTAGCCTTCATCGGTCGAAGGGCCTTGTACATCACATCAAGTAATTCTTGCAGATCGGCCTCTGGATCTGTGCTTGAGAACTCTGGAGGATTCAATCTCAAAAACTGATGAACTTTAGAGCTGGAGGAATCTCCCTGTCCGCTGGAGGACACAAGGGCATCATGAGATCTTTGGGCCTGGGCGGCCAATAACTGATTCAACGTACGGATAGCTCCCTTAACATCTCCATCAGAAATCACGAAATCGGAAACTGGAGCAACATCACGATTCGGGGCATTTTCAGAAGGGATAGTAGCACCCTCGGCCGCTGGTGGAATGTGATTTCTTGGAGCAGGAACGGATGGAGCAGGCAAATTCAAAAAGGGGGATCACTCTCACCCACGGCAGTCGGCACATGATCCACAGCCACACTGTAAGTGGCATTGACCCCTATGCCGAGTCTAGCTTTGTTCTTAGGTGCCATCACTGAAAATTCGTAATAGAGCACGAATTAGACACTACATCACTTCACCGTACGAACTTGAAATAACAAAGAAGAGGATCTTTTTTCCTAAATGCCCGTGTAGCCCCCAACTTATAGATGTGGTCGAAAACACACGATAGAAGGGCTCTACTAGGCATGGTTCCGAGACATCCTAGGACTTCATTAAAACCTTAGGCTCTCATACCAAGTTTGTCACGCTCCACAATCTGTCGGCATGACCGACACTCAACCGGGTATCCCTAGTCGAGTGGACCTGGGTACCTTCCCTGTTCCCTACACGTTACCCCACATAATTCAATAATACTTAATCCTGAGATACTAAATTTACAATCTGAAGAACATATGACTTCTCTTTTATAACCACACATTATGATTAACAGGGAATATCTTTTACAAGACATATATTATGATGAACAGGGAACATGGTATACAAGTTTACAGCACCCAAAACATACACCTTTATACATAAGTTCTAACCCATATACCACTGTCTATGGAGCCTCTAAGAGAAAGATAGTACAATATTTGCTGGTGAAAATGCCCCGGCTTTACCTTTAACAAAATACAAACTCCAAAATACAACAATAGGGGTAGCGTAGGCCACACATGGCCCCAGAATGAAAGGGGCTCACCAAACACGAATACTGCCAATACAGAGGAGGAGGAGCTACGAACGGTGGACTGGAGTGCCTGCCACAGATCCACCTACAACTATAACACAAATGTAGCGCCCCCGGAAGAATAGACGTCAGTACATTTGAATTGTACTCGCATGTATGATCAAACTACACAAGTATAGAAATGAACGACAATTGTACAATTACAACCATGGAGCAACAACCAAATATCTCACAACAATTAATTCAAGTAGTCATACAAAGGGGAAATCAGTGCCATACAGGTTACAAACTCTCCTGCTGTCTCCTTTCACATTTTCACATTTATCATTCTGTGATTCATATTCATATCAGTAGTGATATAAGATCAACTTTTCCACCCTTATTGCCTCGTCCACCCTTATTACCTCAACCACCCTTATCACCCCAACCCACACTTTATTTCACCGTGTTGCGGCGCGCAACCCGACCCTGCCTGACAGTTTTAAATTCCTAATAACAAACAACACAACAACAAATATAAGAAATCAACTATAGGACATTATTAACATAGATCCGCCACAAGGGTAATGCAATTCCATAACTAGCAACAACAATTCCTCAGGTTCGTCATATTGGTAAACAATTTAGATCATCATAATAATTATTCACAACTAATCACACACGTTATTTCATAATACTTCCATTTCCACTATTCCACATTATTCCCATTTTCATTGTTCCACATTGTTCCATTCTATTGTTCCAAATTGTTCCATTTCCATTATTCCACATTACATTCCAATTCCGTTGTTGCAATAAGAAGTTCCACAACATTCATCACAAAGTATTACCACACAATCACACAACACAAAAGCCTCACAATGATTTTCACATGAATATCTATTATTAGCAATTTCACAACTAACATAGGGAGATTTCATAAGGATCACAGTTAGCCATACATACCTGGAGTTGATTATCCCCTTTTAACCTCTAGTATGACTTGCCAAGCAATCAAGAAGTCAATCTAGTTCATGTACAACACTTAGGTTTTAGAAATTTAAACTCATAGTTACTACCCAATCCCCTTTTTACAAGATTTTTGAGTTTTGAAGACATGCATGAAGATTTTATGAAGAAAATTCAAAGCAAGTGTATGGGGTTCGCTTCCCAATCTCAATTTCGAAACTGGGGGGGGGGGAATGGGATAGGGATTTTACCAGAGAAATCAATAAAGAAGACAATGCACCAAGGGTTTTCACACTCCAATAATTTTGAAAGATCAATTGATGAAGAACTTGTTTTCTCTCTCCAGGACCCTCTCTTCCTCTATCTTATATTGTTCTGAAAATGTGTTTAAAATGAGGGATGGGTGTTTTTATTAAAGAGAGGTTGTGCTTATATTTTTAGAAAAATAAATGGGTGAACTTAATTTGCGACGCAACTCTGCGATCGCAGAACAGACATGCGCTCCGTAGAGTGGACTGTAGAAATGGCTCAAGTTTCAAAGCTCTCGGGTTGGGAATGCGGTAGATATACGGTCGGCATTTGCGTTCTACAATCACAGAATGCACCGCATAATTGACCCACGAATTTCCTCAGGAACAATATGTGATTGCAGATTTGATCGCATTTTCAACATCAAATATTTGTTGCTCTCTGATTCACTCTGCGGTAGGAATGTGGTCCGTATAGCTGATTTGTGACCGCATTTTGACCATTTTCTGGAAAAACTTCGATTTCGTATTTGTAATTTCAAAATAGTAATAGGATATGATCTGTGTAAGTAGACTCGACTCTATCAGCTGCTAACATCTGAGCACTCATTTTCACAACGCCTTACAATGATGACCCCTTTTATGACGAGGCGTGACAACTATGAAATATGGAACTCTTTTCCTCCTCAGGAACACACCTCTGCACAAACTAATCTGCACAGAGCCTGTATAAGAATGTCTCATCCCACATGTAGAGCCTCATGTCATGCAAGAACCTTCTTCTATTGTGTGGTTTCAATTCCGGTGATGTCACCCCACTTGCAATGAAGTTCACATAATTTGCATACCATGTGTATGTGGTTGAGGTGTTTGTTAACAGCTGCTCAGCGGGAAATGTTTCTTTGATTGCACCCCCTTCAGCCACATAGTTTCGATTTTCTAATCTGGACAAGTGATCAGCCACTTGATTCTCTATTTCCTTGCGATCTCGGATCTCTAAGTCAAACTCTTGCAAGAGTAGGACCCACCAAATCAGTCTTGGCTTGGCATCCTTCTTCTAAAATAGGTATATGATGGCTGAATAATATGTGCATATGATGACTTTTGTCCCCACAAGATATGACCTTAACTGGTCAAACGCCCATAGCACTGCAAGCAACTCTTTTTCAGTGATGTTGTAGTTCATCTAAGCTGGATTCAGGGTTTTTCTAGCATAGTAAATGGAGTGGAGGATCTTGTTTCTCATTTACCCCAAGATAACTCCAATAGCCATGTCACTCGCATCACATATCAATTCAAATGGTTTCTCCCAATCCGAAGCAATTATGATTGGTGCAGTCACCAACCTGCCCTTCAGCTCCTCGAATGCCTTCAGACAGGCATCATCAAGTTTAAAGTAACATTCTTCTCAAAACCTCCACAAGGGAGACGAAATTTTTGAGAAATTTTGAATAAAACGACGATACAAACCTGTATGGCCCAGGAAACTACAGATTCCTTTGATAGATATCCGTGTGAGGTAATTTTTCAATCGCTTCAACCTTTTCCTTGTCCACCTGCAAACGATCTTTGGACATATTGTGTCCTAAAACTATACCTTCATGTACCATAAAATGGAACTTTTCCTAGTTTAACACCAAATTAGTCTCTTGACACCTAGAAAGTACTTTATGATGTTCGTTAAGCAGTTATACAAAGCATCCAAAAAGAGAAAAATCATCCATGAATACTTCTACAAACCTCTTAACTATATTAGTGAAGATGGCCATCCTACACATTTGAAAATTGGTAGGCGCATTACAAAGACCAAAGGGCATTCTCTTGAACGCATACGTTCCATAAGGACACATAAAAGTTGTCTTTTCTTTGTCCTCGGGGGCTATAGCAATCTGATTATACCCTGAGTAACCACCCAAGAAGCAGTAGTACTCCTAGCTAGCTAATCTATCAAGCATTTGGTCAATAAAAGGGAAGGGAAAGTGGTCCTTCTGGGTGGCATTGTTCAATTTTCTATAGTCAATGCAAATTCTCCACCCAGTGACAGTTTTTGTAGGGATTATATCATTATTCTCATTAACTACTACAGTCATCCCCCCTTTCTTGGGGAAACATTGAATGAGGCATACCCATTTGCTGTCAGAGATAGGAAATACAATACCTGCATCAAGCCACTTAATCACTTCTTTTATTACCACTTCTTTAATAATTGGATTGAGTCGTCGTTGCTGCTCAACACTGGGCTTATGTCCATCCTCCATGAGGATTTTGTGCACGCAAAAGGCTAGACTCCCTTAATGTTGGACATCATCCACCCAAGAGCGTGCTTGTGCTCTCAACAACTTTTCTTCCTGCAATTTAGACAAGTCATGAGACACAATAACAGGTAGGGTGTTAGAGTCACCCAAATAAGCATATTAGAGGTGAGATGGGAGAGGTTTAAGCTCCAATTTTGGGGCTTCCTCAATTGAAGGCTTTGGATGAGGTCCCTCTGGACTGTTCAAGGGTTCAAAGGGGTGTATTCCCTACATGTATTCACATAATGTGCAAGGATGTGAATCATCTCCTCAACCTCCTCATAAATCCCCAAGCTATCAAACAACATAAGTGCTTTCTCTAGATAATCGTCTAGATAAACACTCACATCACTAATCTACTCATAACCCTCAATGACAGATATCATTGAGAGCACCTCATAGTGACGGGGAAGATGGATTGCCTTGTTGACACTGAATCCTGCTTCCTCATCATCTACCCTCAATATCATTTTTCCTCCTCTCACTTTGATAAGTGCATCACCAGTAGCCAAGAGAGGTCGCCCCAATATGATTGGGACCAGTTCATCAGCCTCATAATCAAGGATAATAAAATCACCAGGGAAGATAAATTTCCCAATCTACAGCAACACATCATCAATCACCCCCTCAGGGTGTGCTATCGACCTATCAACTAGCTACAACATCACAATAGTTTTCCATAGAGTTCCAGACCTAATTGCATGAATAAAGATACGGACATCAGACTTATACTTGCCCCCAAATCACATAGAGCACGACCCACATTAATATTACGAATGCGCACAGGAATCATAAAGCTATCAGGATCCCTAAGCTTTTGAAGAAGCTTATTTTAGACCCTAGAAGTTCATTCCTCAGTAAGTACAACGGTCTCAAATTCAGTCAAACTCCTCTTATGAGCCACTATATCTTTTATGTACTTAGCATACTTTGAAATTTCACGAAGCACATAAACAAGTGGGATATTCAATTGAACATGGCTCAACATGGAGAGGAATTTGCTGAATATGCGATCATCATTCTTTTTCTGCAATCTATAGGGGAAGGGGTAGTAGCCTTGGGGCCTCCACTATCTCTGGAGTTTCTGCAGTCTTCTTTGGGTCGTTTTGTCACTTTTGGGATCAACTCCTCCTTGGGTACATGCTTATCTTTCCTTTTCTTTGGCACTTCCTCAAGCTCCCTCACATTTCTAAGTGTAACTGTATTCCTGTATCATTGGGGAGAGCGCATGAAGGTCTAGTGTTTTGATTTGTTGCTATCTACCCCATTTAGTTTTCAAGATTTCTGAAGTCGGTCCTGAGCTGCTGATTGTCATTCAACAATTTTTTTTGCAATTCATTGGTACTCTCTTCCATTTGTTGAGGAGGTATCTGAGGCTGATTGAGACCCCCTTGGTGTCTAGGCTGATCATGATTCTGCTAATTTCCACTCCATAAGAAGTTGGGATGGTTCCTCCAATTTAGATTTTAAGAATTCCCGTATTGTGCATGCTGATTCGGTGGACCTCTATTCTGCTGCCCCAAATAGTATATGGATTCAAGATTCGTGGGTACATATCACGCATATTATTGTCTCTGCATAGTTGGCAGCAAATAGCCCTCTACTGAATATGTTGCATCTTTTGAGGTTCCTGCATTTGTGATCCTGGTCATCTGATTGGCCAGCTTTGCAATATCGGCTCTCTTTGACCATAGGTCATCGAGCTCAAGTAATCCAATTGCTTTTTGCTTAACTACCCATCATGAGTCACCCTCACCTTGCATGTTATTTTTCTTAGCCATGAAGGTATTCAACAAGAGTTATATTCCACTGTACGGTCGGACCACGCAACTACCCTAAAAGTTGAATCAAGATTCATCTTTGCTGCATCATCTAACCCATCTACAAAAGTGTGACCCAATATCTCGTCCATCTAAAAATGATGTGGAAAATCTCTAAGCATCTTCTTGTACCTTTCCCATGCCTGACAAAGAGTCTCGCTTGCTCGTTGTTAGAACCCAAGAATTTGACTCCTCTGTACTATTGTTTACTTAGTTGGGAAAAACATGATTAATAATTTCCTTGCCAAATCATCCCAAGTGCTTATTGAATTTTTTGGCTCCTTATTCAAAAGTGTCATCCTGACATAGTCCTTGGAAATGTTCAAATAGTTGTATGTATCCGTCATTTCCCAAAAAATATGAATATTCCACTGCGGGTCTTCATGAGGTAGACCCACAAATTGCCCAGTGGACTGGATCAGTTTCACCATGTATCGTTTCAGCTCATAGTGCCTAGTGATATCAGGCTACACGATACCTTAAGTCATATTAGCCAGACTAGGCTTTGCGGCTTCAATCACTACATGTTCCTCATTACTTTCCGTCTCAATTGGTTGTGGTTGAACTACGATGTCTAGCTCTCCTTCAATACTTGTAGTAGCGTCCACCTTCCTCCTCAATCTATGAAGTGTTCGTCCAATTTTGGGATCAAGAGGAAGGAGATTGTTTGCGCTTCTACTTCTTTGCATTAAATTAAAAATTATGTATTAGCACAAACAAAGTGAACAAAATTTTAAACTTGAATAAGTAAATAATAATAGCTTAATTTAGTCAAGTCGCTAATTTCTAAGTTCCCGGCAACGGCGCCAACAACTTATTGCAACCAAAAACACTCACGCAAGTGCACGTGATCTTCAAGTAACAGATTAGTGAGTAGAGTATCATTCCCACAAACACATATGATTAAATGTAAACTAATTCAAACCCAAGTACTTTGTCTAACCAAGATATTGTTCCCAAAATAAAGATGTAATTCTTTTACTACCTAAGCTATCATGAAATAATCTAATTAAATAAATTAACAAAACGAATAACAATTTAGAGTAGCAAACAGTAGGAGAGGATATTCCAGGGTCAGGGGCTAGTTAACAATTCTTTTGTGTTCTTGGCTTAAAATGATTAATCGATTTATCTGGGTTAGTGATTAACAGGGTTTATAATACTCATAAGAATCTGTCGAGTTCTTACTCGCCTATTCGAGTTAACTCAATGCCTACATGTCTATGGAATTAAGATTAACAAAAACGCATTAAAAATTACTGTATTTCAACCAAGCAACGCAATTGGGTATATGTCTATCCCAATTGTGAATATGTTCCCTGAGGCCCTGGTTCAAGATCTTTCTTAATTTAATTCTATATGCAACCTACATTTTCCACTTTCGAGTTCAACTCTAGATTCATAGATAGTATTTCACTGTTAGCTACTCAGCAAAATAACTAAAAGCAGAACTAAATAAACCCAATCTAATAAACCAACTTTGCCAAATTATACCTCAAACAACAAAATTCATGTTTTAACCATGACCCTAGAACAATGGGTTTTTAGCCACTCATACTAGTGTTCATCACAAATAGATTCAATTTCATCACAATTAATAAAAACAAAGAGAAGAAAAGAAGAACTTGATGATCCAAATCCCTCCTTTCCTCTTGCCTCTCTATTTCTTTCTTTAGCCTATGAAAACCTTGATAAAACTTCCTTGGGAGAGATCGCCTTTATATAGGTTAAGTAAATTTTCCTCCAGATTTCTAGTTTTTCCCTGACACAACCTTCCCGAAATTTGGACTAGCACGGTCGCGCACCTGGGCGCACATCTGGCCGTGCTAGTTTGCTGAGGGTTCTGTCTTGGATGCGCTAAATTGGCACGAGCGCGCATATGGGCGCGCTTGCCCAGTTGTTCACATTCCTTGATTCGTTTCCTCTTCTTCAAGCATACTCAGCTCTTAGGGTTCTTTATTGCTCCAAAATTGTTCCAATCACCTTTTCTTACATAACATAAGCTCCTCAACCTGAAATATATATAATTCAAAATTAGAGCCCATCCTTCATCAATTAATCATAATATGATATTGGAATATAATCAAACCGAAGCATAAACAATAGCTAAATCCCCTAGATTTCGCATATTATCAAAACCCCTCCACAAACCGATGGTAGTTGCCTGCTAACACCAAGAAACTCTAAATCTGTGCAGCTGAAGCTGGTCGAGTCCAGTTCTTGGCTGCCTCAATCTTCTTCAGGTCCAACTGAATACCCTCTGCTTATACAACATGACCCAGAAATATAACCGAGCTCAACCAGAACTCGTACTTCGAAAACTTAGCATATAACTGACTATCCTTCAGAGTCTAAAGAACTACTCTGAGGAGGTTCTCGTGTTCCTCCTGGCTTCGGGAGTATACCAGAATATCATCAATTAAAACTATCACAAAAAAGTCCAAGTAAGGCCTGAACACTCGATTCATCAACTCCAAAAATGTTGTTGGGGCATTGGTCAACCCAAATGACATGACTAAAAACTTATAATGCCCATACCGAGTGCGGAATGCTGTCTTAGGGACATAAGATGCCCTAATCCTCGGCTTATGGTAGCCAGATATCAAATCTATCTTTGAAAACACTTTGGCTCCAGATACTTGTTCTTAATCGTCACTTTGTTGAATTGCCATTAATCAATTCAAATCCTCATCGAACCATCCTATTTCTTCACAAATAACATCGCTGCACCCCAAGGTGAAATGCTAGGTTTTATGAAACCCTTCTCAAGCAAATCCTACAACTGATCCTTTAACTCTTTCAACTCTGGCGGGGCCATGCGATACAGCGAAATAGAAGTGGGGTGCGTGCCCGGAGCTAGATCAATACAGAAATAAATATCCCTGTCAGGCGGCATATCTTGCAAGCCTGAATGAAAAACAATAGGGAACTCCCGAAAAATAGGAGCAAAATCAATAGAAGGCACATCTACGCTGGAGTCGCGAACATACGCCAAATAATCTAAACACCCCTTCTCGACCATGGATCGAGCTTTCACATATGATATAACACTGCGGGTGTCCTGACCACGGGTCCCTCTCTACTCCAAATGGGGAAATCTGGCGAAGCCAAGGTCACGGTCTTGGCATGGCAATCCAAGATAGCATGATACGGGGAAAACCAATCCATCCCAAATATAACGTCTAAATCCACCATGTCAAAGAGCAATAAATCAACACGAGTCTCAAGACTCTCAAACTCTACTACGTAGGAACGATGCACTTGGTCGACCACTATAGAATCACCCACTGGTGTAGATACATAAACAGGAATACTCAAAGTATCACTAGGCATGACCAGGTACGGGGCAAAATAGGACGACACATACAAATACATAGACCCACGGTTAAATAGCACTGAAGCATTCCTATCACAAACCAGAATAGTACCTATAATAACTGCATCTGAAGACTCACCCTCCGACTTGGGTGGAAGAGCATAACACCAGGGCTGTGCCCCACCCCCCCTGAACCTTGTCCCTAGGACGATCGGCTAATGGCTGACCCCTACCTCTAGCGGTCCGAGCTCCACCTATATGATGTCTACCTCCACCTCTATGGCCTCTACCCGCCTCTAGGTGGCTGAGCTGGCCATGGATCACCTTATGCCTAAATCATAAAATGCGGACCTTGCTGCTGAATGCTATCAGAAGCTCAAGGGCAACACATGACAATGTGCCTCGTGTCGCCACACGTGAAACAAGCCCTCGGTTGCTGAGAATAACAGAGTGGTGGTGCGCGGATAGGTGTCGATTGTGAACTAAAAAGCTACTGGTCGGAATACTGTGGCTGAGAACCATGACCACTTGAAGTAGCATGTAAAACCTGTAGGGCTGACTGAAAGGGTCTCGGAGGATGGGCTCTACCATAAGAATCTCTACCTCAAAATGAGGTAACCATTGAATCTACCTGCATGACGGGGCCACTTATCAGACCCGTCACCACCTCCGTGTGCAAGTGCCATCTCTATCCTGCGGGTCGTATTGGCTGCCTCCTGAAACGAAATCTCAATCCCGACTCCCAATTCCATCTAGAGACGAATCGGTTGAGATAAACCTCTATGCCCTCTCTCTCTCTCTCTTGGAAGTAGCATAATAGCTTAGCGAGCTAGACCAATAAACCGGGTCTCATACTGTGTGACTGTCATATTGCCCTGCTTGATGCTCGAACTGCCTGCGAAGAGCCTCTCATTGAGTAAGTAGGAGAAACTTCTCCAAAATCATTTCTACAAAATGGTCCCAAGTCAGTGATGGCGGCCCTGCCGGTCAGGATGAACAGTAGTCCCTCCACCAAGTCGTGGCGGATCTTGCTAGTCGAAAGGTGACGAAGTCGATCCCATTAGTCTCACAAAACCCATAGTCTGAAGAACCTCATTGCAGCTATACAATAAATTCTGGGAGCTCCACGAAAGAAGCACCGCCAAATGTGGTGGTGAAGAGCTTGGTGAACCTATCCATCCTGTACAAAGCATCTGCGGACATAGACGCTCCATTGCCGGTCTGAGTCGCAATACCCGGCTGAACTGCCACAGCTAGCTGCACCACTGAAACCTGAGCCTGAGGAGCTATCTGCTCCTGAGTACGTGTAGCGGGAGTCTGAACTCCTCCCCCGCCTAAGAAGTGGTTGGTGATACTAGAAGCAAACCTGCTCTAGTGACATGCTCCACAAAGCCTGCCACTCTTATCAAAGCGTATGGAAGAACTGGGGTGGCTATGAACCCCTCTGGGACCTGAGCTGGGCCTACCAGAGCTACTGGAGCTGGAAACGCCTCGACATAATCAACCTGAGGCTCCACCTCTGGGAGTGCTGCTCGAGGTTGAGCTCTACCCCTGCCTAGGCCTCGCTCACTGTCCCTCATAGGAGCTGTTGCGGGGGGCTCAGTTTGTTGCGCGGTAGAAGCGAAAGCACATATTCTCTCCATCTACGAAAGAACAGAGTAGAAAGAAAATAAGTATTCGAGAAATAGAATCGCATGACAAGAAAGAACACGGTGAAATTTTTCCCTAACTTTGTAGCCCCTAGGGATAAATACAAACGTCACCATACTGATCCCTAAGACTCTACCGAGTTTTTTCGTGAGTTGTGAGACCTATGCAACCTAGTGCCCTGGTACCAACTTGTCATGACCCGGATTTTCCAACCCCGGGAGTCATGATGGCGCCTACTACTTAGAAATAGGCAAGCCAATTAATTTTTATCCCTTTCAGCAAACATCAATAATACTACAACAATGTGACATTTAATACAAAAGCGGAAGTCTTAACATAAAATAAACTTAAAACTTGTAGGGAAATTCAAATACAATTTCTACCTAAGACTAGAGTCACTAAGTCACAAACATCTATGGAATGCTAAATATAGAGTCTGAATAAAACACAACACTGTTGTTTCGGTAGAAGGATGGCAAACGAAAATAAAGATAGGACAGACTCCGGGCCATGCGGACATCAGCAAGGCTACCTCGGGATCTCTTGACTGAAGTCAGCTCCCCATGCTCCTACTGTGGTCCAAAAGTTGCTCCTGTTCCGTGATTTGTGCAAAACGATGCACAAAGTGTAGCATCAACACAACATACCCCATGTGCTGGTAAGTGTCTGGCCTAACCCTGGTGAAGTAGTGACGAGGCTAGACAATACTACCAGATAAACCTGTGCACGTATATATACAAGTACAACAAAGTAATAGCGGAAAGTAAACAATTAAAGCTGGGAGGGGACATGCTTATGGGAATAGCATATAAAAACAGGATATCAGGGACAAGTAAGGAATTCACATATGATTTCTGCTAACACAAAGTAATGGAACAACAACCCACTTTTACTTGTTTCACATTTCCTCTTGTTGCAGGCGTGCAACACGATCCCATTTCCGTATATCACGTGGTAGGTGTACCACACGCTCTCATTACAATAATATCACGTGGTCGGTGTGCCACACGTTTCCATTTCATAATACCAAAGTGGTCGGCGTACCACACGATCCCATTTTATAATATCAATGTGGTCAGCGTGCCACGCGATCCCATTTCTTTCATCACAATTCATATATAATCCCTGCAAGGGAGAAATATGTTATAATAAACTATCCCAGTAATGGAATAAGGCAATCTAATAAACTATCACAGCAAGGGAAATACAGCTATAACCAAACTTATTCAATTTTCACAATTAAATCAATACTTAGTCTCAACGATTACTGGCTCAGTGTTAGAGATTTCCAACAAATTCCTCATAAATGACAATTAACAATTCAAAAATTTATCCATTTAGGACTCACGGTCATGTTAGACACTAGTATATAGATACTCGTCACCATGCCTATATACTGTACTTGACAAATAGCAATTAGCAAATAAGACTGTACTCCTATTACCTCAAGACAAAGTTAGACCAAACACTTACCTCAACTTTCACGGCTAAATCAATCTACAATGACTGCTTTCCCTCTCGAATTCGGCTCCAACTCAATAAAATTTATGAAATAACGACTTTATAATATCAATAATAGCTAAACAAATCAAACCCAATGCCTAAATATAGATTCCCAACCTTTCTTCCAAAAATTTAAAAATCGACCCCGGGCCCGCTTGGTCAAAACCTGAGGTTCAAACCAATTCAAGGTCACCTATTCCCCCACGAGCCCAAACATACAATTTGTTTTCAAATTTGACCCCAAAACGAGGTCTAAATCAAAGAAAATTAAAAATCTCTAACTCTACCTTTTCCCCCCAATTTTAATCCTAGATTACATTATTTGAGCCTAGGAATTGGATAAATGATGAAGGAAAGTAAAGAAAAAAAGTTAAATAATACTTACCCAAAAAGCTTTGGTGGAGGTAAGCTCTAGAAATCACCTACGGGCTGTGGAGAAGATGAACACGTGTGTATTTTGTGACATTTCCCATCATTTGTTCTGCTTTGAACTTTAAAAATCACTTGGCAAAAACTCCCTTCACGTTGGCGAGAAGGGGGCCGCGTTCACGAAGGGTAATCAAAATAAAGCATTGCAATCGCGGGAAGCTACTCGCAAACGCGTAGAAGAAAGGCATGGGGTCCAGTAGTTTACTCTATGTGAACGCGTGTGTACACACGCGAACAGGATGAAGGATAGGCTGCCACTGTACGAACGCGTGATCTATTTCGCGAACGCGAAGAAGGGGGAGCCTAATAGTACGCGAACACGAGCTGAAGGCCGCAATCGCGAAGAAGGAAAAAGTTGTGCAAAAATATCTGAAAATCTGCTACTTTTTCTAAGTTCGAAACACCCCGAAATACCTCCAAAACACTCCTAAGCCCTCGGGGCTCCTAACCAAACTCATATACTAACTCAACAACATCCTACAAACTAAATCGTGTGATAAAATCACAAAAATAAAATCATAAACGATGAATCAAACCTCAAAATTATCACTTTTTCATCAAGCTTCTTAAACTTTCATTTTTAGATATTTAGGCCAAATACACGTCAAATGACGTCCGATTTCCACAAAATTTTATAGAAGTGTCTTAAGTCACATATATGACTTGTACTGGGCGCTGAAACCAAATGGCCCGATACCAACATTTTCTAATCCATTTTCATTTCAAATTTTCATATGAATTTTAGAAAAATAATTTCTCTTAAAAATTTATTTCTCAGGCTCGGAAAATCGAATTTCGATTCCGAGCATACGCTCGAGTCTATAATTTTCTATGGACCTTTCGGGGTCATGAAATTACGGGTCCGGGTCCGTTTACCCAAATTGAAAATTCATATTATCATCAAAATTCATAGATTTTTATACATAATCCATGTTTAAGATTTTCGGCTACGCGCTCGAACTGGACACGAAAATTGAGGTGACCAAAAATGGGGTTTTCAAGAAATCGAAAGCACATAATGAATAAGAAATAGGTGAGGACCCTTTGGGTCGTCACAAGGGGGATTCACGTGCATTTAACTTTATACTCCTCGCTGGTGGAAGTTAAACGCCATCTTTTCCTATAAATTATATTGTAATTATTTGAAAGAAATAATGTGGATTCGTTTGTAATTCGGGCTTTTTCTGTAAACAAATAAGTACCAAGTTAATAGCCGAAAAAATATATAAAATTTATATAATTTTTGAATTGTATATACAGAATATATATATATATATATATATATATATATATATATATATATATATATATATTAGCTATGCAATATCATTTTCCCATCTTCTTTTTTTCCACCAAATAAATGCGGAGAGATCTACTTCGTTAACTCATCTATCATGAGGACAGAGGTCTGATTTTCATCACGCGGAATATGTACTTCCTTTGCAGTCAGGGAGGACACACCATGGTGAAAGCGATATCATTCGACACCACTTTGCCGGAAAAGTTCACTAAATATGTCTTACTTATTGATACGTATTTACAAATTATAAAATATTAAATGACACATCTAATAGCGTACAGTTTGCTTGTTCACCTGGTGACCCGCTTCTCCTCTTTAGATGTTCTGGCATCGAACTTAGGCAGCTTCATACTTTTTTAAAGTACTGTTTTTGTGCCTTTTATTCTTAAAATTAACAACAATATTTTTTCCGGTAAGTTGTTTTACTATTTTTTCTTTCTTTCTTCTTTTTCTTGGGCGATGAAGGTGCTCGAAACTATTTAATAAGTTAGATAATAATAAGAGTTTTAAGTGATTATTTAGTATTTTATATTAAAAACAAGTATTTAGTATGATTTCCTTTAACGATATTATGGAAATATTTTTGGAAAAAAAATATTGAGGAGATTTTGTTTTTTCTTAAATAAGATTGGAATTATTGTTATTGCATGTGATAACAAGATATGGCATCTTATGAATTAAAACCAAATTATTTATTCCGAGGCCTCAAAAATTTCATTTTATCCTTCATTGATTTGCGTGCACAGTTCGAACGTGTTTCCATAAAGCTTTTATGTTGAAAGTTGATAATGAATAAGGAATTTTGCTTAGAAACCTCATTTGAGTTTACTTTGGTTAAAATTTTTGAGAAACGGATCCAGACTCATTTTTTGACAATCCCAATGGGTCCGTATTTAAATATGGACCTAGGTATATGCTCGAAATCGGATTCGGAGGTCCCTAGCCCGAGTTACGAGTTTTTGTTAAAAATTAAAAGTCTAAAATTTTATTTAGTTTTAAAAATTTATATATGTTTAATCTCATTGTTATCCGGTCTGAATTTTAATTTTGGAACCGATACACGTTCAACTTAATATTTAAGACGCGTCTGTGAAATTTGGTGAGAAATAGAGCTGGTTTGGTGTGATTCGGACGTTCGGTTGAGAAAATAAAATTTTGAAAGTGTACATTAGAATTTCATTTGATTTAGTGCTAAATACATAGTTCTAGGTGTTATTTTGGTTATTTAATCGCACGAACAAGTTTGTATGATATTTTATAATCGCGCGAATTTCAAGTGTGCATGATTAGTTTGGAGCCCCATGGGCTAGGGTGAGTTTCAGAGTAATTTGAACGTAGGAAAATTTGATGATGCATCAGATTTCATTGCAGGTCTGAGACCTTGCAAATGCGAGGTCAACCATCTCATTTGCGACCACTGTTGGGTTCACATTTGCAATCCACTCATATTATTTGCGGAGAGTGTCTGGGAACGGCCAGCATATGCAATTGCAAACAATTCTTTGCATTTGCGATTAGGACAGGGGGAAGCCGTACTTCACTTTTGCGATCAGCTCAGCTTGCAATTGCGAGCATTTTGCTTTAGCGAAGGAAGCAAAATTGTTAGAGACCTCGCAAATGCGATGGTTTTCTTGCAATTGTGAAGCTCAGGTCGCAAACAAGAAACCCTCTAAACGATTTTTCATAGACCATTTCTTCTTTAAATCATAGATAAATGATTCTTAACTTGTTTCCTTTAATCTTTTACTTTATTATATAAGATTTCAACCTAGAATCTAAGGTTTTTATGGTAAAATTGAGAATTTTTGGTAGAAATTAGGGATTTGATGAATTAGGGATTTAGACCTCAAATTGAGGTCAGATTCAAAAATCAAATACATATCCGGGCTCGGGGATGAAGGGATAATTGGATTTTATTCCGAATTTTGGGTTTGGACCTAGTGAGCCCTAGTGTTGACTTTTTCAATAATATCCTAAATTGAATTCTTATCGATTTTGGGTAACTCCTGAGGTTTATTTTGAAAGGTTTGGTTGGTAATTTGCTAGATATTATTGGTTCGCAGGCGTGTTTGAAAGGTAAAGCTATGATTGAGCTTGGAGTGGACTGCTGAGCGAGGTAAATATTGTGTCTAACCTTGACTTTAGGGAATTAGGAACCCTTTGACTTTTGTGTTATGTGAATTCCATGTGAGTGGCGTATATGCAAAGTGTCAAATGCTTATGCACTGTCGGATTATCTGTTTTCCCCTGATTTATCGCTTTTCCTTAATTGTTTTCCCTCCTATCTTAATTATTTCATGATCTTAATGATTTCCATGCTTAACTGTTACGTGTTAAACAATATCTTCTTCTGTTAACCATGTTAGCTCACTTCATACTTCCCCCAAATCCCTGCTATTTGCTTAATTTGACTTATTTGTACCTTTTAGCAGTAAATTGCTAGTTTGAATTCGTTGTGTATTATTATTTATGTAGATTTTATACTGAAAAAAGGTTCCTTTTCTTGGTTTATTTTGGAATTTATTTATCGTAAAGGTCTTATTATTTAGCATGTGGACTTGACTATGTACATTGACTGTTTGGTACTAATCTGGAAGGATCGGGCTGAATGCCACAACAGGTGTACTAAGGGAGGAATGATATGGTGGAATAAGGATGAGTATGTAAATACGGTAGGATCGGGTTGAATGCCGCAATAGGTGGAATAAGGGTGGAATTTTATGGTAAAGCAAGGGTGAATTACGATACTGATATTTTTTATATGGTGGGATCAGGTTGCGTGCCACACACACAAACACACGCGCGCGCACACACACACACACACATATATATATATACATATATATATATATATACACATATATATATATGTATATATATATAACACACATATATTATTTACTGTTATTGATATTGTGTTGGTGGAATAAGGTAGGATTATGTGATGTTTGGTGGGATCGGGTTATGCGCCGCAATAATCTATTTGTTTCATTTATTAGGTTGCGTTGTATTTTGGTATTATTATTTGAGCTGGTAGAGATTGGTAATTTTGAGCTAGGTGACCTGCTTTAGCCTCGTCACTACTTCGTTAAATATTAGGCTCGGTAGTTACTTGTACATGGATTAGGTTATACTGTTGGAAATAACGCTTTACGCTAGAGGGGGGGGGGGTGAATAGCGTTTTAAAATTATTAAGCGTTTTAGTGCGGAATTTAAAAACTTTGCAGAAATTAAGACAAGTGCAGTAAAATAAACTTACACAAAGATGTATCCTGGTTGGCCACAAACGTGGTTAGTCCAGTCCCCGAGAGACTCTCTCGAGATTTCCACTAAACTTGTCAAGCTTACGGGTGCTTAACAAACCGTTACAGCTGAGGACACAAGCCTCACCTAGGTGCTCGGGGATCACAATCCCAAAGACTTCAATTGCTCGGGGATACCAATCCCAAAGACTTCAATTGCTCGGGGATAACAATCCCAAAGACTTCAATTGCTCGGGGATAACAATCCCAAAGACTTCAATTGCTCGGGGATAACAATCCCAAAGACTTCAATTGCTCGGGGATAACAATCCCAAAGACTTCAACCGAGGAAACACAAGTTCCTCAACAAACGAGAATCGCAATTCTCTTACAAACACAAAGACATACTCACTTTACAAAGTACTCCTCAATGAGTAGATATGAGTAGAAATAGTACGCTCAAGATCACAACAACTTAGCTCAATAGAATGGCTCTTCAAAAAGCTTTATGGATGAATGAAAATGATGATCAATGTAAGAAATCTTTTAGCAATGAAAATACTCAAATTGTATATGTTGTTGTTGTGAAAACTCTGAGTTAAGCCTGTATTTATAGGTGAAAAACTCAGTCTTACCGTTGTCTAATTGCCAATTAAGGATTGCTGAAATTACTCAGTGACAATCGATTGTCAAGACTAAACAATCGATTGTTTGCCTATCAGATCAAAAATTCAATCCCAGATTTTACGTCAACAATCGATTACTTCAAATCAATAATCGATTATTTATAACGTTAAAAAATCCTTTCCAATTTTTGGCATAAAACATCGATTATCAGGAAATCAACAATCGATTATTTTAACAACGTTCAGAAAATCTTTTCCAGATTTTACGCAAAACATCGATTGTTAAATATCAACAATCGATTACCTGAAGGTAATTTGAAAATGTGTGACAACGGTTAGTTCCAACAATCGATTATCAAATAGAACAATCGATTATAAATTAATTTCAAAACTTACTGTCTCATATATAATCGATTATCAAAAGCCATAATCGATTATTAATTAATTTCAAAACTTTCTGTCTCATATATAATCGATTATCAAAAGCCACAATCGATTATTAATTTATTTAAAAACACTGGGAGACATTTTTCTCATTCTAATCGATTACCATTAGTTCATAATCGATTTTTCTGAGTTTTGAAAACTTTGCCTCAGTTTACAATCGATTATCAAAAGTACACAATCGATTGTTATGCAGTTTGCAAAAACCTGATGTTAACTGACTTACTCACAATCGATTATCATTAATTCACAATCGATTGTCATGCAGTCTTGGCTTAGAGATACTCGATTATCATAAGTACATAATCGATTATCTTAGCCCAGATTTTTGAGGCATGTTTGAAAAACATTTTAACAAATATAAATATGCATAGTTTAAAATCATTTGACACTTAAGTTAGATATGCATGATTTTGGAAAAATAATTTTAGTAGAGAAGCCATGTTATGAGCCAAGTTGAGGAATCAAGATCACAATTAATATTGACTCAATTATAACATTTCTAAACTTTGTCTTGAGCTTCTTGTAATGCATCCATTTTGTGCTTGTCCTTGAGCACTGCTATATATCGCTTTTTGCTTTGTTTGACATTCATCAAAACCTACAAAAGAACACACGTTTAGTATATTGCATTTGAAACGTGTTTCCAACAATTTCCCCCTTTTTGATAATGGCAAACATAAGCGGGATATATGCAATAATTAATTTGATAATCCAAGACAAGTGTAAAGTATGCAAGTGTAAAGTATGCAATTTGATGTTCCCCCTCAATTCATGTTCCCCCTCACTTTAAGCATGAATGAAGTTGAGAGTGATATAGCATAGCATACTTCTTGATATCCCGTTTCTTCCCCCTTTTGCCATTAGCAAAAAGTGGCTAGATAACAAGTCTAATAATAGCATGCTAGTTCAACAAACGTCAACATAATCGATTATTATACGGGATAATCGAATAGTTTAAAAAAATTCCCCCCTAAATATAAGATTCCCCCTGAATTTATGCAACGCATTCAAAGAAAGCATGTAAGTATACATAAACTCTAGTCTTGCATATAGCCTTTCTTTTCTTCCTTTTAAAAAAATATTTACTTCCCCCTTTTGAAAATATCAAATAATTCATATAATGGAAATAGGAGAGATATTTCAACTAAAAATCAACTTTCATTAAATAGATAAAATATTACATAGGCCATTAAATAAATAAAAATACAAGAAAATATTTAATCCTCGTTATCATCATCTTCGTCCATGTTTTGCGGCGGTGCCTCAAATGGGACAACAGCACCATATTGATGGTTGACATGGTCAAAGTATCCCTGGACATAGCGGGTTAAGATCAACTTTTGTCTCAATGCGGGTAAGATGATTTAAAATATCCGAATTTGGATCTTGATTTGGAGGAGGATTTGAGGAGGATGAATATCACGTTTTTCAAAATTAGTAAGAAAGCGATTTAATTTATTTTCGCTTTTGAAGACCAAAACATCACCATCTTGATATGGATGATATCCGGAGGGAGGAAGAGTAGAGGTGGAAGAACCTTCCCTATTTGAACGGGTTCTTCTCGACATATTGATAGAAGAAAGAAAGCTTGAATTTTGCAAAAAGAGCTTTTTAGAGAGGATTTGAGGCTTTGAGCTTGAATATTTGGTGATGAGAATGAAGACACCATCTCCTATTTATAGAGGGGAGAATAGGAAAAAATTATGCCTGAAGTTAACTCAAAAACGGTCGAGTTTTGGAATTGACCGTTGAGACAATCGATTGTATACCTGAGACACTCGATTGTTGAACAGTGTTATGCCAGTTGGATTGACTGATAAAAACTGATAATCGATTAACGAGAGCTGCAGGACTCAGAACGGTAAGAATTTTTGAATTAATACCGTTGGACAATCGATTGTGTGATAGAGACAATCGATTGTGTCAAGTTTGACACTTAGATTCTGAGAATTTGGCTTGAAACAGAATGTTTTTGAAATTTCAGAAAATCACTGACAATCGATTGTGGAACATGACAATCGATTGTGTACTGGGAAAAAATGGTCTTAAGTCCTGAAAATTGATTTTGGAAGTATGGTAATCAATTTTGAATATATTATAATCAATTTTGGATTTATGACAATTGATTATGAATGAAACAACGTCATCAACACATGGTGGAAGATAATGATTCTTTGGATGAAAACGTTTTTATGAAAATAGATTTTCCATCATGAATACATATAATCAACACCAATTGTTATAAATACCAATTTAGAAAATCAAAACTCAATACAATTTATGCACTTAATCAATTATGCAATTTATCAAAATAACATTCATATCAATACTTGTGACATATAATACCAATTCAACTAGCTAAAGGGTAGAGTAAGGAACGATCATACCCAGTTTGTCTTGATGTCATCCTCCATCGTTGACATCTCAATTTGCTAGAGATTGAATTGAATGCTTCATGCGAGCACATTAGCATTTCCAATACTTAATCAAGTGAAGCCATTTCCGATATATATATATATAAACAATTTATCACCATAATAACAATTCAAAACCCAAACAGATATTTGTTAAGAGAATATCATCAATAAAATTTATGCAATCAATTCTTTCAAAGCACAAGTTCCCTCTTAAGTAAGACAAAATGGAATGTAATGACATTCCTCTTACTTGTAACAAATTTGCCTAAAATATTTCTTCTTTTGATAAGAAGATTGTATTAAGGCTAATTCCTTTTACCATATTCACATAAGAATAGGAAGGAAATTGAGGAATAAACAATATGACGATTTCTATAAATTTATCAATTATATCAACAAAAAAATACCTATTGTTATTTTGAAAGGCATTTGTCAAAACATATATAGCATGCTGTTTCAAATAGATAGTCAAATCATGAATCAACCATCTTATCACCTGTTTAAGCACAACACATCAATTTGACATTTTTCAGGAAATACCGATTGTTACACAAGCAAAAAATCCATTTGACGGAGAGCATAACAAATGCATCAAATGTTATTTTATTAACAGTGATACACAAGGTTATTTTCAGCAATCCATATTGCAACAAATGTCAAATATTTCAATTGGGCGCATTTGCAATAATGAGAACCAAAACAAAGTATGATTCAAGGAGAATTGATACGAATGGTTTAACAAAGACATATCAACACATACAATTGGGCATGATAAAGATGAAAGCCTAGCCTTTAAAAAAAAGAGTTCAAGAACGTTTATGCCTATTTTGAACTGACACGATGATAAAAGATAGCTGTCAAGTTCAGAATTTAGAGTGGTAACAAATCTTGAGATTTTTACCGATTGACAATCGATTGTTGAAAAGGGACAATCGATTGTTGAACTATTTGACACTTAGTTCCTGAAAAATTTGCAAGAAACAGAGTTTTTGAAAACTCAGAAAAACACGGACAATCGATTGTGCCTGTGAACAATCGATTGTGGACTAGACCAAAAAGGTTTTAAGTCCTGGAAATCGATTATGAGAGTATACAAAAAAACATTTATCAAAACATATATTAAAACATGATTTAAAACACTTTGCTGTTTGAAAAGATTGTCAAGACATAATTCAACTAAACATGATTCTAGTAGGTACTCATTCAATGCACGAATCAACATTTGTCAAAGCATGGATCAAGCATTTAATAGTTGATACTAGTAATCAAAAATGAGTTTTCAGCATGTCAATCAACAAGTATAGTCAACAAGAAATTTCACAAATTGATTCTTACAGTTAACGCATGTCAACGTTTTTCAGGGTGAGAATCAAGTTGACAACTTATATGTTAATAACACCAGCTGCCATATATCAAAAAATCTGTCAACATTAATAGCTTGCACATATTCGGTTTTATCAAAAAGAATAGCTAACCGAAATTCCTCTCGATGCCTTTGGGTGTCGTGCTTGGCGCATCTACTACAATTTTGTAGTCTTCAAGCACACCTGCAAAAATACCTACGGAGAGGTTTTTGGTACCCATATCTTTTTGGGTCCTTTGGGGTTAGGCAAATAATAATTATAACCAAAAGATAAATCTCTATGTTTAGCAAAACACACGGGTGCAATGTGACCTATCCGATTGCAATAATGGCATACTACGTTCGGATTGTGCCAATGCCTAGGTTGCGCCAAATACATTCTAGGTGATCTAGAGTCATTCCTAGAGGCGTTGAGAATCCTAGAGTCATTTCTAGGTTGTCTAACGTAGTTCGTTCTAGGCTTATCAACAATAGTCTTAGTATTGATTCTAGGCGATGTACAGTGATTAACTCTAGATTCATTATTCCAATTTCTAGAGTTGTATCTAGGTGATCTAAAGGCGTTAGTTTTAGACTTGTTTTCATACATCCTAGCGTAATGTCTAGGTGGTCTAAAGGAATTTGTCCTAGACTCATTTACAGCCCTAGAATTATTTCTAGGTGGAGCAGTAAAATTTCTAATGGGATTTCTGCTTTTATGCCGTTGATTATTCTTAGGCGTTTCTTTTTCAACAACTTTAGGAACTTCTTTACTACGTGTTTCTAACGTTTTCCTAAGTTTTGCGTTTTCTAACTTCAAAGAATCGCAGGAAGTACAAGTAGAGCATTCATCAACATAAGAAGTTTCATGCATAGTCTTAATGACTTGTCTAAGTTCTACACTATCATTTTGCAAAAACTGATTTTCTTTTACAAGATTCTCGTTATCAAGAGACAGATTTTCAAAATCTTTTTGTTTTAAAGAAAGTTGATTTTTGAAATCTTTTTCTTTCAATAAGAGACGTTCTTCAAAATCCTTTTCTTTTAAAGAGAGATTTTTCTGAAAATCTAATTCTTGCTGGGAAAGTGATTTCTTCAAATCTTTAATCATTTTGACAGCATTACCAAATTCACCATACAAATCTTCAAATGCATTTTGTAATTCTTCGAACGAGTGAGAATTAGAGATACTTACCTCTTCTTCGTCGTTTCCATCAAATATTGGAGGCATGGTGTAGCAATTTCCTTCACCGATTCTTGCAAAAGAATCATGAGTAGAAGCCATGGATGGTTCTCTCAAACGGTTAAGTTTTTCAGAGAGTATGGCTCTGATACCAATTGTTGGAAATAACGCTTTACGCTAGAGGGGGGGGTGAATAGCGTTTTAAAATTATTAAGCGTTTTAGTGCGGAATTTAAAAACTTTGCAGAAATTAAGACAAGTGCAGTAAAATAAACTTACACAAAGATGTATCCTGGTTGGCCACAAACGTGGTTAGTCCAGTCCCCGAGAGACTCTCTCGAGATTTCCACTAAACTTGTCAAGCTTACGGGTGCTTAACAAACCGTTACAGCTGAGGACACAAGCCTCACCTAGGTGCTCGGGGATCACAATCCCAAAGACTTCAATTGCTCGGGGATACCAATCCCAAAGACTTCAATTGCTCGGGGATAACAATCCCAAAGACTTCAATTGCTCGGGGATAACAATCCCAAAGACTTCAATTGCTCGGGGATAACAATCCCAAAGACTTCAATTGCTCGGGGATAACAATCCCAAAGACTTCAACCGAGGAAACACAAGTTCCTCAACAAACGAGAATCGCAATTCTCTTACAAACACAAAGACATACTCACTTTACAAAGTACTCCTCAATGAGTAGATATGAGTAGAAATAGTACGCTCAAGATCACAACAACTTAGCTCAATAGAATGGCTCTTCAAAAAGCTTTATGGATGAATGAAAATGATGATCAATGTAAGAAAGCTTTTAGCAATGAAAATACTCAAATTGTATATGTTGTTGTTGTGAAAACACTGAGTTAAGCCTGTATTTATAGGTGAAAAACTCAGTCTTACCGTTGTCTAATTGCCAATTAAGGATTGCTGAAATTACTCAGTGACAATCGATTGTCAAGACTAAACAATCGATTGTTTGCCTATCAGATCAAAAATTCAATCCCAGATTTTACGTCAACAATCGATTACTTCAAATCAATAATCGATTATTTATAACGTTAAAAAATCCTTTCCAATTTTTGGCATAAAACATCGATTATCAGGAAATCAACAATCGATTATTTTAACAACGTTCAGAAAATCTTTTCCAGATTTTACGCAAAACATCGATTGTTAAATATCAACAATCGATTACCTGAAGGTAATTTGAAAATGTGTGACAACGGTTAGTTCCAACAATCGATTATCAAATAGAACAATCGATTATAAATTAATTTCAAAACTTACTGTCTCATATATAATCGATTATCAAAAGCCATAATCGATTATTAATTAATTTCAAAACTTTCTGTCTCATATATAATCGATTATCAAAAGCCACAATCGATTATTAATTTATTTAAAAACACTGGGAGACATTTTTCTCATTCTAATCGATTACCATTAGTTCATAATCGATTTTTCTGAGTTTTGAAAACTTTGCCTCAGTTTACAATCGATTATCAAAAGTACACAATCGATTGTTATGCAGTTTGCAAAAACCTGATGTTAACTGACTTACTCACAATCGATTATCATTAATTCACAATCGATTGTCATGCAGTCTTGGCTTAGAGATACTCGATTATCATAAGTACATAATCGATTATCTTAGCCCAGATTTTTGAGGCATGTTTGAAAAACATTTTAACAAATATAAATATGCATAGTTTAAAATCATTTGACACTTAAGTTAGATATGCATGATTTTGGAAAAATAATTTTAGTAGAGAAGCCATGTTATGAGCCAAGTTGAGGAATCAAGATCACAATTAATATTGACTCAATTATAACATTTCTAAACTTTGTCTTGAGCTTCTTGTAATGCATCCATTTTGTGCTTGTCCTTGAGCACTGCTATATATCGCTTTTTGCTTTGTTTGACATTCATCAAAACCTACAAAAGAACACACGTTTAGTATATTGCATTTGAAACGTGTTTCCAACATATACTGATACTGCACTCTGCACGCTGTGCAAATTTTGGAGACGGTTCCTGCAGCAGCTAGTAGAGAGCTCGGATCAGACATTTGCGGAGACTTGAGGTACGGTTTTTTTAGCTCCCGTAGCTCCTGGATTCTCCATCCTCAATCTATTTAGCTATGAACTTTCATTCAAATGTTTTTTTATTTATTTCAAACCCATATGTGTATTACTCTAGTAGTTTGTGCACTCATGACACTTGGTTTAGGAAATTGTAATAGATATTTGGGTAGCTCAACTTATGTATTGTTACTTTAAATTTATTCATTTATTTCAGTTCTTCTTTAATATCTAATTTAAAATGTAAAAAGTAGTATATAGTCCTGAAGTTCGCTTTCCTAGAAAGTGTAATGTTATGTTCCATAATGGTCCCGATGGTGGGAAATTCGGGTCGTGACAAGTTGTTATCAGAGCACTAGGTTACATAGGTCTCACGAGTCACGGGAAAATTTAGTAGAGTCTAGAAAATCGGTATAGAGATGTCTGTATTTAACTTCCAAAGGCTATGGATAAGGAACAATTTCACTTCTCTCTATCGTGAGGTTTTTATTCCATAATTGCTTATTGAACTCTTCTATTGTGTTATCTCACAAATGGCGAGAACGTGTACCGCATCTTCAGCAGAGCAGTAGCCAGAGCCCACAATAGTAGCTCCTACGAGGGGAAGGGGTCGAGGTCGAGGTCGTGCCAGGGCCGAGGTAGGGGCACAGCTCAGCCTCGAGCTCAAGCACCAGCAGCAATGGTGGAGCCTCAGGTACAATTCAATGAGGAGGTTCCATCCCAGATTGTGCCTATCGGACAAGCTCAAGTCCCTGAGAGGTTCATCCAGAAGCTTCGTGATGCTTTGATCCCTCTAGTGGGCATTATGGAGAGTGTTGCTCAAACCGACACATTTCATGTAAGACTAGCCATCTCTCAGTCTGGTGGAGGAAAACAGACTCTGTTACTCACACTCCAGAGCAGATGGCTCCCCATATTCAGACTCAAGCAGCCAAATCAGTGGGGGGCTGCTCCACTGGGTGTTACGGCACAGAGCAGTGATGGATCAACTATGTCTTTTGAGGCCCTGTGGAGGTTTGATAGGGTTACCAAGCTTTTCCCATTTCACTTCAGCGGTGATTCTTCAAAGGATACCCAGGATTATTTGGACAACTATCATAAGGTGTTACGGAACATAGGGATAGTGAAGACCAATAGGGTTGACTTTGCTGCATTTCATTTGTCGGGTTCTGCCAAGAATTGTTGGAGGGATTATATGTTGACTAGGCTAGTTGGGTCGCCTGTTCTTACTTGGGAAAAGTTCTCATATTTATTTCTTGAGAAGTTCCTTTTTATCACTCTGATAGAGGACTATCAGAGGCAGTTGGAGCGTCCGCATTAGGGTTCTATGACTGTCACTCAGTGTGAGACTTGATTTGTGGATCTGGCTCGTCATGTTATTCTTCTGCTTCCTACCGAAAGAGAGAGAGAGAGAGAGAGAGAGAGAGAGAGAGAGAGAGGGTGAAGAGATTTATTGAGTGACTTGCTCAGCCTATCAAAATGCAGATGGCCAAGGAGACTGGGAGCGAGATTCTGTTCAAGCGGCAGCCAATATCGCCAAGCGAGTTGAGATGGTACTAGCTCAAAGAAGTGGTCAGGTGTGCCGACCCAAAAGGTCATCACTTGTTTTATTAGTCATTTCAAGATTTCGAGGCCTTGAACATCTCGCTATTAGCTGCCTCGTTGTGCGTGCACAGCCCAGGCGCGAAGTCAGAATATTTTATGTTGATATATATGAATTGTGTAAAAAAATTTGAAGAATTTTGATATTAATATTGATAAAGTTGACTTTGGTCAACAGTTTTTGTAAATGGACCCCGGACCCATGATTTAACAGTCTTGAAATGTCCGTAGAAAAATATGGGACTTGGGCATATGCCCGGAATCAAATTTCGAGGTCCCAGGCCCGAAAAGAGTTTTTCCGTGAAATTATTTTTCGAAAATGTATAAGGAAAATGAAAATGAAATTTCATCAAAAAGTGATGTTATCGGGCTCGTATTTTGGTTTCGACGCTCGATACAGGCCATATATGTTGGTTAAGTGCTTCCTGAAAAGTTTGGTTGAAAACGGACGTCTTTGACGTGTTTCGGCCTTAAATTGGAAATTTGGAAGGTATGAAAGGGGCATGCCTGACACTTTAGAAAGTATACAAGTGTTGAAAGAGTGGAGTCTGGGGACAACGGTAAACGTGAGGAATGGCACCTCCGCCCTACTAAAGAAGTTCGCTGTGGAGAGAAGACAGAAAAGGGATGTTTCCCCGCTTTCCGTCCGTCGTGTATTCCCCCTTATGTCTTCTGTAAAAACGAGAGGGATGGGCTCCCCGCTAACACTTTTTCAGATATTCCCCCTTCCAAGGACGCTTTCTCGAGCCTTTTTCCCTCATCCCTTTTGGTTTGGGAACGACAAGTACTTCGTCTCGAGTAGGAAACCGGTGATCTCTACATTCACCTATGTAATTTCGAAATCTGCTTTCAAGAAGCTCCGTTTTCTAAGGGAGAGTGGACTAAAAAAAGGAGAAGCGTCATGTGTCATGCTTTTATAGACACTAAGTGAAGGCAAGCGCAACTATATATGTAATATCCTAGCTGTCACCAAGGCAGGTCCGCTATAAAGCCTACCGAAAGCCAAATCCATCTTGCGCAGACGGGAGACGATGATCGAAGTCAGACTTGAGTATGGGACGAGAAGTCGCTCATTTTGGTCCCCATGTTGTTTGATCCTATATTGATCGGGGACAAGCCCCCACTTCCATAGATCCTTGGTTTGACCTCCCGTAGTGGACCTTGCTTTTATGAAATCGGAGCTGGGCCAATTTCTCGTACTTGCTCAGTGTGTCCCCCTTTCTTCGAGTGCCCCGCCCGGTTCACTGGGTTGTTGGCTTACCAAGCACTTGCACGCTGCTCCTGCCGCCCGCTTGGCGGGCGGAGCGCTCGTTATCCTGACTTTTCTCTCTGCTGGGGCCCTCCCATTGCTATAGCCATAAGCTATTGCAGCTCCAGCTCGCAACCACAGGGGCCCGCCCCGCGAGGCCTTCCCTCGTCAAACGAATAAAAAAAATCAGGTTGGCTTTTCGCCGTGCTACTTTTTGTCATTTATTGGGCGGAGAGAGGTGGGTAGGGGATCTTAATACTGCCAAAGAGCTCGAGTAGATTCATGAATGTCCTAGAATTTCAGTTTGGGCAAAAGAGTCTGTAAAAGTCATTTTCTTGCTTTTGTGCCAGCTCATGATCTAAACGAGTCGCACATACACCCTAGTACATGCTCCTCGACGCTGAGGACACCCCCAAAGAGCAGGGGATCTCGTGACATTTCTGATTGGCTGTCTTGTATTTCTAATAAGTTGTTTAATAGATAGCATGTTGTGTCGTATACATAATATGATGGGTTGGATTAGATTGATCCTAACCAAATGATGATGAAGTACTTCTATTTAATAGAATATTCAATTTTGAAAGAATTTCATGGATTTAAGGCTCAAATCATTGATTTTGATGTTATTTTGGCGATTTGATCGCTCAAGCATGTTCGTATGATGTTTTTGAGTCAGTGTGCATATTCGGTTTGGAGCCCCAAGGGCTCGGGAGTGTTTCAGAGATGTCTTGGATTGATTCAGACTTAGGAAAAAATTCTGAAAATTGCAAAATTGTAACCCCATGAACAGTACCCATGAACAATTCCCATGAACAGTACCATGTGAACAGTAATACGGATGCACAGTACACACGGGATGAACAGTACACACGAAAATTCTTGAAAGAATATTTTCGAAGTTCCGAAAATATTTTGCCAAGTTTTGCAATTTGGAACTCGAGTGAGGCGAGTTTTCAATAGTTTTTCAAGGAAATCATCGGGGTAAGTGTTCTTCACTTAATTCTTTTTTGTATTGCTTGAATATATTGCAAGATTTGACATTATATATGTGAATTTAGTGGGAAAACTTAGAAACCCTCTCGAATAGATTTAAGGATTTGAGGGTCGAAATGTTATCGAAATTTACTAATTTTTATTGGTTGAACTCCTATGGGAATGCATGTTTGGATTTCACAAGTTTTTCCGGGATTCGAAATGTGGGTCACACTATTGAATATTAAAATAAATTTTTGATTTTATCCGGAAAATCTGTAAAATTATTATCCAATTCATTCCTACGATCCATGTTGAGTATTCAGAATTGTTTGTGTATAGATACGATTGAATTGGAGCCAAATTCAAAAGGAAAGGGCATTGCTTAAGGATTTAGTTTGCTTAGATCTTCGAGGTAAGTGTTTGATCTATCCTAGCTTGAGGGAATATGAGTTGAGTCTATTTGCTAATTGCTATGTGCGGAGTCCGACGTATAGGCATGGTGACAGGTATCTATACGTTTGAGGTCTAGTATAACCGTGAGTCTTTACTCGTGATTATGTGTACCTCTTCTACAGCTAATTGTTGATTGCTAATTAACGTGAAAAGTGTGAGGAGGAAATTATGAATTGCGAATTCCCTGGAGCGTTGGCTCGAACGATGATATGATTTTGAGTAAGAAGTGAATGAAAGATAAAAGAGATATAATTATTCCCTTTCTGGTGTGTAAACTGTCATTACTGTATTCTTCCATGTCTGAATATTTAGTACTATCTATTTATTTCCCTCACCTTGATTTGTTGTGATTATTGATTTGGTGAGAAAGAGTGATTATGCACGAATGGTCTTTCCTTGGTATGTTTTGAATAATTAAGCACAACGGGTCATTCCGTGCAATGCTCTGAATAATTAAGCACGATGGGTCTTTCTGTGCCTTGATATGAGAGTATGTGAGTAAAAGCACGATGGATGATGCCGTGTAACCATTGATCTACTTTATTATGGTGATTGGGTGAGGAAGAGTGACAAATTACGATGGGTGATGCCGTGAACTTTAATTGATTATTTGGTGAGAACGAGAGTAAAAGCACGATGGTAGGTGCCGTACATATATTGATTTACCTGTTCTCCTTAATTGAGGTTCCTTTATTTTACATTCTGCCATTATATTTTGTTGCTACACCATAGCATGTTCTCCCTTCCCAAATATATAATGTTGCTTCCTGCCATTTCTATTGTATGTATGTATTTTGAACTGTACAGGTTTATGTGAGTGTCTAGTCCTAGCCTTGGCACTACTTCGCTGGGATAGGCCGGACAATTACCAGCACATGGGGTCGGTTGTGCTCAGTTTACACTCTGCGCTATTTTTGCGCAGATACAGGTTTTGGACAGCAGCAGCAGCAGTAGTTCGGGTGTTATCTTTTGAGCACTAAGACACCAAGGGAGCCTTGCAGGTGTCCGCAGGACCCGGTGTCTCCTCTATCTTTACTTTCAGTTTGTTATCTCATATATTCGAGACAAACAATATTTTTATTCTTTTGGACAGTTATGTGTGTTATTCTTAGAAGTTCGTGAGTATTGTGACACTAGTTCTTGGGTAGTATTTTATGTTGGGATTCCCGTGTCGCATCTAGTAGAATTTATTAAGTCTTCCACTAAATTTATTTATTTCAGTAATCATATTATTATTGCTAATGGTTTTAAAATAAGTGTTGCTAAAAATGGAAATATAAGAGTTTGCTGGCCTAGCTCTGATTAGTAGGCTCCATCACGACTCCCGATGGTTTGAAATTCGGGTCGTGACAAGTTGGTATCAGAGCGCTAGGTTACATAAGTCTCACAACTCACAAACAAACTTGGTAGAGTCAGAGGGATCGGTATGGAGACGTCTGTATTTATCCCCTAGAGGCTACAGAGTTAGGAAAATTTCACCATCATTCTTTCCTATCGTGCAAGTTTGTTCTTCAAATGTTAATTGAATTTCTACTCTCGTTTTCCCACGAATCGCGAAGTCACGTACCGATTATTCAGTTGAACAATGGCACATGTCGGTGATAGATTAACTATGCCTTCAGAAGTTTTGCGGAGGTCGGATAGGTGTCACCAAACTCTTCGCTACCACCTTCACCGGTGCATCTTTTGAGAACCAACATTATTTTTCTTGACTGCTGCTATGAGGTATTGTAGAACGTGGGAATAGTCGAAAGCGAGGGTTTGATTTTACTGTGCTTTGGATGGAAAATAGAAGTAGTGGAAAGATGATGTATTTATCAGACCAGTTATAGTTCCAACGAAAGATATAGACGCATCAAGAGATCACCTAATGAATCGTGCAAGGGTTCGACGGACCTTGACGTCTGGTTGGTTTATTTGAGTTGTGAAGGACAAATATTGGGGATTATCGGATGTTGTGACTTTGACTTAATACCAAATGGGGAATTCCACTATTAGTGAATGGACCGTATGGCCATGTGATATGTCCGTTTTCGCCTGGAATGTATATATATATATGGTACGGAAAGGTCCCCAAATTAATTATACATATTTAAGGTTTGGTACTTTGTAGGGGGTAAGAATCGTCCCAAAGAATAATGAAGAGTATATGAATATATGGGGTAGTATACCTAAAGAGGAAAGTGGCCGTCGGTGTTGTTGACAAGCCTACGAAGAGGATAGACTAGCCAATGCAATACTACCTACTCAACTCTATTTTGAGATGCTTTGAAGGAGGTTTCCTCCCGAATTCTCTTCAATATGTGGTATATGTGATATGAACGGTTGTGCCATGTCACCATGAAAGTGTCCGAATATGGCGTCATGTTCAACAAGTTAGCTGAGCCTCAAAGGAATTGTTGTGAATGTGGTAGTTTTGAGAAATATGATTTATGAAAACACTCAAGCTATGTGCCTCATTGTAGTCAATACATATCTTACATGACCGACCAGAGGTAGAGATTGGGATGTTAGAGGTGGAGGTGAGACTCCTAGAGGTGGAGACCCGGCTATTGATATAATTTCTATGGTATGGCTAAGGTCACTACACCAGATTGTATCATCACATGTACAATTCTGATCATTATATAAAGGATATTTTTACTCAAATCCACTTATGTGAATATTCACATTGGGCTATTATATGGAGATAGATATCCCTATTATTATGTGTTAGTCAATAAGAATAGTTATGAGGCTAAAAGTGACTATTACTTACTACAATGGGTTTTGATGTAATTTCAGGATAATTAATTTCTATTGTCAATTATATGCACTATCGGTATGGGGGTTCATTTTATGTTGTGATTTTCTTTGACGGAAATTATTGAAAAGAAGAAAAATAGGTAATAAATTATTCAGTTGGTATAATGTGCAAATACTTGTGATTCAGAGATGAGGATGAGATCCGCAAATTTTTATATAATGTGAAATATTTTGAACCGAGCTAGAAGCTGCGGTGGATATTATATAAGGACAAGGTCCTTGTGGTGAAAAGTTTATGTGTTAAAAAATTTTCCTTCTATGAAAATAAAAATCTTGTACTATATTTTAAATGGGAGTCATGCATGTTATGCATATTTGATAATTTTTGTATAACTTTCATTCATATTTAGCCATTTCTATTTTGATATATACCTTATGGTGTGTTGTCGGATTGTGGAAATATTGCTAGGAGTTATTTTGGTATCACACTGACATGTGGATAGGCCTACCTACTGAGGAGACTCTTTCAAAATTTCTGAACAAAATTGGGAGTTAGGAGAATCTGGAACATTGAGATGTGCAAAAAAAGATATATGTTACATTATGAGTTCTTGGCCATGTCTTTTGGGCTCGCAAATGCCCCAACACATTTTATGGAACTAATGAATCGAGTGTTCAGGCCTTAGAGACTTTTTTGTAATAATTTTCATTTGATGATATACTGATATACTCTCGCAGCCAGGAGGAGAATGCGCATCATCTCAGAGTGGCTCTTATGACTTTGAAGAATAGTCAGCGAAATTTTCAAAATGTAAATATTTGCTAAGTTCAGTTTCATTCTGGGTCATATTGTGACGGCAGAAAGTATTCAGGTTTATCCAAGGAATATTGAGGCAGTCAAGAATTGGCCTAGACCAACAACAGCCACAGAGATCCAGAGTTTCTTGGGATTAGCAGGTTATTATCGGCAATTTATGGATGGGTTTTCATCTATTGAAACTCCAATGACCAGATTTACCCAGAAGGGGGTCCAGTTCGAATGGTCAGATGAGTGTGAGGCGAGCTTTCAGAAGCTCAAGATAGGATTGACCAAATCACCGGTATTAGTGTTGCCCACAGGATCGGGACCATATACTATTTATTGTGATGCTTCCCGTATTGGGATTGGTTCAGAATTGATGTAGGATGGCAAGGTTATTGCGTATACTTCGAGACACTTGAAGATTCATGAAAAGAACCATCCAATTCATGACTTGGAGTTGGCGGCGATTGTTCACGCATTGAAGATTTGGAGGCATTATTTTTATGGCATAGCATGTGAAGTATTCACTAATCACAAGACCCTTCAATACATGATTAAACATAAGGAGTTGAATTTGAGACAGAGAAGATGATTGGAATTGTTGAAAGATTATGACATCACCATTTTATATCACTCAGGAAAGGCAAATGTGGTAGTCGTTGCTTTGAGCAGGAAGTCAGCCAGTATGGGCAGTCATGCTTATATTCTGATCAGTTAGAGGGCATTCGCTATGGATGTTTAGGCCTTAGCCAATAGTTTTGTGAGATTGGATGTTTTTGAGCATAGTTGAGGGCTATCTTGCACGGTCACTCTCCCTTCAATATTTGAGCATATCCGTGAATGACAGTTTGATGATCGCCATTTATGTGTCCTTAAATACATGGTTCAGTGAGGAGGTGCCAAACAGGTCACCTTAGATGCTGATGGAGTTTTGAGATTATAAGGGAGAATTTGTGTGCCAGATGTTGATGGGCTTCGCGAATCGATTTTAGAAGAAGCTCACAGTTCCTGGTATTCTATTCATCCAGGCGCAGTAAAGACGTATGAGGATTTTCCGCAACATTATTGGTGGCACAGAACGAAAAAGGATATTGTGGCGTATGTAGGCAGTGTTTGAATTGTCAACAAGTTAAATATGAGCATCAGAGGCCTGGTGGTTTATTTCACAAAATTGAGCTTCCCGAGTGGAAGTGGGAGCGGATCACATTGGACTTCGTTACTGCCCTTCCGATGACTCAGAAAAAGTTTGATGCAGTCTGGGTTATATTGATAGGATGACCAAGTCAGCACATTTTGTTCCTGTTGCAACCACCTACTCGTCCGAGAGGTTAGCAGGGATTTATATCAAGGATATATTTTGCCTTCATGGGGTGACTATATCTATCATATCGGATCGAGCTCCGCGGTTTACCTCACATTTCTGGAAGGCATTTTAGAAAGAGTTGGGAACCCAGGTTCAGCTGAGTCCATCATTTCATCCCCTGACGGATGGTCAGTCTGATATGACTATTCAGATATTGGAAGATATGCTCAGAGCCTGTGTTATTGATTTTGGAGATTCGTGGATCAGTTCCTGCCATCAGCAGAGTTTGCTTATAATAACAGCTATCAATCGAGCATTCAGATGGCTCCTTATGAAGCCTTGTATGGTAGACGTGTGTCATACTCCGGTTGGATGGTTTGAATAGGGAGAGGCTCGGTTGTTGAATACGTATATAGTTCAGGAGGCCTTAGATAAGGTCAAGATTAATCAAGAGAGACTTTGTACAGCTCTATCCAGGCAGAAGAGTTATGCAGATCGCAAGGTTAGAGATTTAGCTATCATGATTGGTGAGCGGGTATTGCTCCGTGTATCGCGTATGAAGGGCGTGATGAGATTTGGTAAGAAGGGCAATCTTAGCCCAAGGTTTACTGGCCCGTTCGAGATCCTTGATCGTGTGGCAAAGGTGGCTTATAGGCTTGCTTTGCAACCTAATTTGTCTATCGTGCATCCAGTGTTCCATGTATCCATGCTCTGAAAATATCACAGTTATCCATTGCACGTGTTAGATTTCAGAACAGTCCAATTGGACAAGGATCTGTCTTATCAAGAGGAACCACTAGCAATATTAGACCGGCAGGTTCGATTGTTGAGGTCGAAGAGTCTCCCTTCTGTGCGTGTTTAGTGGAGAGATCAGCCTCCAGAGGCATCGACGTGGGATTTCGAGCTTGACATATGGAGCCATTATACTCATCTATTCCCGCTCTCAGGTACTTCTTTCTTTTGTTCGTTAGAGGACAAACGGTTGTTTTAAAGGTGGAGAATGTACACTTTTTTTATTAGTCATTTCGAGCTTCTGAGCCCTTGAATACCTCACTATTAGTTGCCTCGTTGTGTGTGCATAGTCCGGGTGCGAAGTCGGAAAATTTGTATGTTGATATATATGAATTATGTGAAAAATTTGAAGGATTTTGATATTAATATTGATAAAGTTAACTTTGGTCAACATTTTTGGTAAACGGACTCGTTCCTGTGATTTGACGGTCTCGGAAGGTCCGTAAAAAAAAATATGAGACTTGGGCATATGCCCGGAATCCAATTTCGAGGTCCCAGACCCGAGAAAAAAAAATTTCTGTGAAATTATTTTCTGAAAATGTTTAATTAAAATGAACATGAAATTTGATCAAAAAGTGATGGTTTCGTGCTCGTATTTTGGTTCTGACGCCCGGTACAGGCCATATATGTTGCATAAGCACTTCCTGTAAAGTTTGGTTGAAAACGGACATCGCTTAACGTGTTTCATCCTTAAATTGGACATTTTGGAAGTTATGAAATTTTGAAAGAATTTCTTGGATTTAAGGCTCAAATAATTAATTTTGATGTTATTTTGGCAATTTCATCAGTCGATAAAGTGCGTATGATGTTTTTGAGTCAGTGAACATATTTGGTTTAGAGCCCCGAGTGCTCGGGAGTATTTTCGGAGGTGCATCGGAGTGATTTGGACTTAGGAAAAAATTCTTAAAATTGCAGAAATAGTAACCCCATAAACAGTACCCATGAACAATACCCATGAACGGTCCCCATGAACAGACGTATGAACAGTAGCCATGAACTGTATCCCCTCGTGAACAGTACCATGTGAACAGTAATACGGTTGAACAGTACACACAGGATGAACAGTAACACGAAAATTCTGCACAGAATATTTTCAAAGTTCCGACAATATTTTGCCATTTTTTGCAATTTGGATCTCCGGTGAGGCGATTTATTGTGAGTTTATCAAGGAAATCATCGAGGTAAGTGTTCTTAACTTAATTTTTGTTATATTGCTTGAATCTATTGCAAGTTTTGACATTAACTCCGTGAATTTAGCGGGAAAATCTTAGAAACCCTCTCGAATAGATTTAAGTATTTGAGGGTCGAAATGTTATCGAAATTTATTTATTTATGTTTGGTTGAAATCGTATTGGAATGGGTGTTCAGATTTTGCAACTTTTTCCGAGATTTGAAATGTGGGTCCCACTATTGAATATTAAAATAAATTTTGGATTTTATCCGGAAAATTTGTAAAATTATTATCCAATTCATTCATATGATCAGTGTTGAGTATTTCGAATTGTTTGTGAATAGATACGATTGAATTGGAGCCAAATTCAAACGGAAAGGGAATTGCATAAGGATTGAGTTTGCTGTAAACCTTCGAGGTAAGTGTGTGATCTATCCTAGCTTGAGGGAATAGAAGTTGCGTCTATTTGCTAAATGCTATGTGCGGAGTCCGACGAATAGGCATGGTGATAAGTATCTATACGTTGGGGATCTAGTATGACCGTGAGCCTTCACTCGTGATTATTTGATATCTATGTAACTCTTCTACATCTAATTGTTGATTGCTAATTAACGTGAAAAGTGTGAGGAGGAAATTATGAATTGCGAATTCCTTGGAGCGTTGGCTCGAACGATGATATGATTTTGAGTAAGAAGTGAATGAAAGATAAAAGAGATATAATTATTCCCTTGCTGGGACGTGTAAACTGTCATTATTGTATTTTTTTCCTGTCAGAATATTTAGTACTATCAATTTATGTCCCTCACCTTGATTGGTTGTGATTATTATTTTGGTAAGGAAGAGTGACTATGCATGACGGGTCTTTCCGTGCCATGTTTGAATAATTATGCAAGACGGGTCTTTCCGTAGTATGTTGTGAATAATTAAGCACAACGGGTCTTTCCATGAAATGTTCTGAATAATTAAGCACGATGGGTCTTTCCGTGCCCTGATGTTAGAGTATGTGAGTAAAAGCACGATGGATGATGGCGTTTAACCATTGATCTACTTTATACTAGTGATTGGGTGAGGAAGAGTGATAAAGTATGATGGGTGATGTCGTGCACATTACTTGATTATTTGGTGAGAACGAGAGTAAAAGCATGATGGTTGAAGTCGTGCATATATTGATTTACCCGTTCTCCTTAATTGAGGTTCCTTTATTTTACATTCTGACATTATATTTTATTGCTACACCATAGCATGTTCTCCCTTCCCAAATATTTAATGTTGCTTCCTGCCATTTCTATTGTATATATGTATTTTGAATTGTACAGGTTTATGTGAGTGTCTTCTCCTAGCCTTGTCACTACTTCGCCGGGATATGCCGGATACTTACCAGCACATGGGGTCGGTTATGCTCATTCTACACTCTGCACTCTTTTTGCGCAGATACAAGTTTTGAACAGCAGCAGCAGCAATAGTGCGGGTGTTAGTTTTTTATCACTAAGACACCGATCTATACTTTCAGTTTGTTATCTAATATAGTCGGGACAAACAATATTTTTATTCTTTTAGACAGTTATGCGTATTATTCTTAGAAGATCGTAAGTATTGTGACACCAATTCTTGGGTAGTATTTTTTGTTGGTATTCCCGTGTCACATCTAGTAGAATTTATTAAGTCTTCCGCTAAATTTATTTATTTCAGTAATCATATTATTATTGATAATGGTTTTAAAATAAGTGTGCTATAAATGTAAATATAAGTAAGAGTTGGCTGGCCTAGCTCCGATTAGTAGGCGCCATCACGACTCCCGATGGTGGAAAATTTGGGTTGTGACATCAGGTATCTGACAAGAGACCTCGTCATTCATGTGGTTTTAGTGGTGCCTCTTCTTGAGGCAGGGGTACTTTTGGCAAGGGCCATCCTCCCAGGCCATATCATTCAGAATGCACCGCCAGCTCCTGTCAATACACCTACTTTTTAGAGTTATTACCGTGGTCGGCATGCCCGTTTGGTTCAATATGAGTTTCAGAAGCCATAATACCAGCATGGATGTTTTGAGTGTGGTGGTTATAGGCATATTAGGAGGAGTTGTTTAAGATTATTGGGAGTCACGCCACAGCAAAGTCGTCATGACATAATTCCTGCATCGGTTGCATCACTGCCAGCTCAGCTAGCCATAGGTAAGGGTCAAGGAGCCAGAGGTAGCGCTCATGTCGCTAGAGGTGGAGGTCAGGACGTTATTGGTGGGGGACAAGCCGCTAAAGGTGGAGGACAGCCAGTATGAGGCCATCCTAGAGACATGGTTCAGAGTGTAGGGCCCAGCCCTGAGTTATGCTTTTCCACCCAGGCCGGAGGTTGAGTAATCTGATACAGTTATCAAAAGTACAGTTTTAGTTTGCAGGATGCCTCAGTTCTATTTGATCCGGGTTCTACATTTTCATATGTGTCACCTTATTTTGCTTCATACTTAGTTATATCTCGTGATTCTTTGAGAGCTCATGTATGTGTGTTCACTCGTGTAGGAGATTTTATTATTTTTGATTGTGTCTATCGTTCATGTGTGGTTACTGTTGGAGTTCATGAGACTAGCGTAGATATTCTGCTTCTTGATATGGTTGATTTCGATTTCATTTTTGACATGGATTGGTTGTCACCTTATCATGCTATATTAAATTGTCAGGCCAAGACGGTGACCTTTGCCTTGCCAATGTTACCTTGATTAGAATAGAGTGGGATCTCTGGCCATTCTACTAGAAGGATTAACACATGGTCGAGAAGGGGTGTACAGTTTTCCTACTGATCTGCCGGGGATGCCACCCGATAGATATATTGACATATGTATTGATTTGGCTCCGCGCACTCAACCTATTCTATTCCGCCATACCGTATCGCCCCTCCAGAGTTGAAAGAATGGAAGGAATAATTGCAAGACATGCTTGATAAGGGCTTTATTAGACGTCCTATCTCGCCCTGTATGCGCATGTGTCGTTCCTGAAGAAGAAGAAGGATGGAACGATGTGGATGTGCATAGATTATTAGTAGTTAAACAAAAACACTTTCAAGAACAAGTATCTATTGCCGAGGAAATATGAATTATTTGACCAGCTTCAAGGTGCCAAAGTGTTTTCAAACATTGATTTGAGGTGTGGCTACCATCAGTTGAGGGTTAGGGCATTTGATGTCCCAAAGATAGATTTTTGAACTCGGTATGGCCATTATGAGCTTCTAGTGATGTAACTTGTGCTGACAAATTCCCTAACATCATTCATGGATTTAATGAACCGGGTGTTCAAGTCCTATATGGATTCCTTTGTGATTTTCTTTATTGATGATATCTTTATATACTTTCGCACTCGAGATGAGCATGAGCAACATCTTCGGATCGTTCTTCAGACTCTGACAGACAACCAGTTATATGCTAAGTTTTCAAAATGCGAGTTTTGGTTGAGTTTTGCTTTCTTGGATCATGTTGTATCAGCATAGGGTATTTAAGTAGATCCTAAGGAGACTGAGGTAGTCAAGGACTGGTCTAAACCCACATCAGCTACGGAGATCCGGAGTTTCTTAGGATTGGAGGGCTATTGCCATCGCGTTTTGGATGGGTTTTCATCTATTGAAGCCATGTTGACAAGGTTGACCCAAAAGGGTGCCCCGTTCATATGGTCGAACAAGTGTGAAGCGAGCTTTCAAAAGCTCAATACTACTTTAACTACGGCACTGGTGTTTGTTTTTCCCAGTGGATTAAGGCCTTATGCAGTATATTGTGATGCATATCGTATTATACTAGGTACGGTATTGATTCATGATGGCAAGGTTATTGTATGTGCATCCCGGCAGTTAAAGGTTCATGAGAAGATTTATCACGTTCTCGACTTCGAATTTGCATCCATTGTTCATGCGCTGAAGATTTCGAGGCACTGTCTTTATGGCGTGTCGTATGAGGTATTCACGAATCATCGAGTTTACAGTATTTGTTCAAGGAAAAGGAGCTCAATTTGAGGTAGATGAGGTGGTTAGAGCTATTGAAAGACTATGATATCACTACCTTGTATCATCCGGGGAAGGCCAATGAGGTGGTCGATGCTTTGTGTAGGAAGTCAACTAGTATGGGAAGCCTTGCGTACATTACAGTTAGTGAGAGGTCGCTTGCATTAGATGTCTAGGCTTTGGCCAATCAGTTTATGAGGTTGGATGTTTCAAAGCCTAATCGTGTTCTAGCTTGTACGGTCGCTCGGCCTTCATTGTTTGAGCACATCAGGGAGCGGCAGTATGATGACCCTCATTTTCATCTTCTTAGGGACACAGTGCGGGATAGAGATGCCAATGCAGGATCGTATATTTGTGCCTAAAGTAGATGGGCTTCGTGAGTTGATTCTAGAGGATGCCTGGTGAAGACCAAATCCACTACTAAAAAGTAATAGAAACAGTCGCATGTAATATAATTTACCCAACTATGAGTCGCAGTCGAATCCCATAGAGAACAATGTGTAGGCGATTAGGAATGTGAGAAAATTGTCGCTCGTTGCGTAGTGCCATACACTAAGAATTTAGGTTTGAAAAGGTTTTTATATCAAAAATGCAGAAATGTAAACTAACCTATAAAGCAAGTAAAATGATCAATGGCTACAAGTATGAATCCATCGGGAATTACACTCAAGTGACGATTCAATGTATTTAATGATTTTATAAATATGAGTGAGTTTATGCTAATTAGCCACGGATAATAATTCTTTATTAGCTTCTTCCGAAGACTAACAAGACTTGTTAATTGAATTATCCCTAAAACAATTAGAAGATTAAGCACACCCGGAAGGCTACAAGTAGTTCAATCCTTTCCCTAGATAGAATCTATAAATTGAGGGTTAACGCCTCAAGTTCTTGTTAATTAATCTTTTCCAACACCAAACTATTTTTTTCCAAAATCAATTCATAGCTAATGGGCGAGTCCTAGGGTTAGCTAATCCCTTTGGAAACATTAAAGAACAAGAATAATTAAAGTAACAATAACTCACTTCATAAATAAATAAAAATCATTCGATATATAAGCACAACAAGGTATTTAATCAACTCTTTAAATTTGAATACTTCCATAAACAAGATTCAAGAGTTGAAAATAAATACTACACGCTTAAATATTCAATAAAAGCAATGAAATGAAGAAACGAACATAAATGGGTAAGAAAATAACCACAAGCTTTAATCTTCAAAATCAAAGTGGGTGTGTGCAAACCCTGGATTCAATACTTGTTTCTCTCTAGCTCTAAGAACTGAAAATATGCCAAAGATTTGCCAAAGATCTTTTACAAATGAGCTGATTTGAGCATTAAAGGATTTGGGGTCACAAATGTAAAATTCCAATTCTGCCCAGGCTTAAAGCTCGATCTTCCCAATCGCGGACAAAGGTCAGCAATTCCCAGCTTTAATTGTGCATCCTCACTTCGCATTTGCAAAGTATTATTCGCATTTGCGAAGATTAACTTGCATGTTGATTTCGTATTTGTGAAGTATTCTTCGCATTTGCGAAGCTTCACTTTTCTTGTTGACTTCGCATTTGTGAAGTATTCTTTGCATTTGGGAAGACTGAATTTCCAGGTGACTTCGCATTTCCCAAGCCTTTGTCGCAATTGCGACCTATCTGGGTAGTGCCTAGATTTTTCTATCTTTTTAGCTTCTTTTGACTTGGTTTCTTCACCATTTCTTCTAAATTACATTCACCATGTAAAATAGAAGTAAATGACATTAAATACATGATTTTATCACTCAAACATAGCAAGCGTATAGGTTTAAAGGAAAGATAAGTTGGTAAAATACCAACTTATCACACCGCCAAACTTGAACTATTGCTTGCCATCAAGCAACGAAAACGACAAAATCTCTTCCCAAGTGGATAAATCAACCTCATATCCATATCACACCAAACCAAAAAGAAAGTCTACTTTAAGCAAAAATGCATGACTTCGATTGGTACCAACAATTACTCCAAAGCATATGAATTATCAAGAACTTCACATAAACTTCATTATACTTCAAGTGCTTAAACACTAATGCAAATCAAAGTAGCAATCAAGTCATGACATTAAAGCTTCAAAATTTGCCTCTCCATCACAATCAACTTTCTTTGGTCATTCCTTCCAATTGAAAATGGGATTAAATTCACAACTCAAATTTCATGTGCCCTCACATATAAGAGAGGATCTCACACTCATAAATCCTAATTCAAAACAACAATGGGATATCAAATGGAAAGAATTAACTCTCTCTCAAAAGGGTGTTCAAATGCATACAAGTAGTGCCATAGGCTTGCCCTTCATGTATTCCTCCACTAATGTAGACAACTTGGTACAAAATCAATCAGGACTTAAAGGATTGTAGGGTAGGCTTTTGGTTCAGGTAGGGTATAATTTTGGTTAAAATGACTCAAAACCTCCCCAAGCACTATGCAATTTACAATTAGAGTCCACTTCCTTCAAACACATTTTCTATCCAGAATCCTATGCATGAACAAGGAATAATTTGACTTTCCCACCTAGCTACTCTAGGTTGGGGGGTCCTAGTCTTTCCTTTATTCACAACTTTTTATCACTTTATTATAGATAGTTTTGTTTCTTTTTCAAGGTCAATGAGGGTTTCATATTTTTTTTCTACCTTCCACCTTTTCAAACAACTTTCATATCACAATGTTTTCAACCTTCACCCCAAGCTTAGGCTTTTAGCCTATGTTTGCACTTTCAAAGTACTTAGGGAGGTACGATGCCAAAAGCTAGATCAATTTAGAACAAATGATTTAATATTGTAATATGGTTGCCAAAGAATAAGGTTAAGGCTTAAAATTAGTTGACTAGGTAACATATTCAAGGGTAGCCATATTAGCGTTCCAAGGAAGGCCTAATATCATTTTTCAATCCAAGTTAGTCTATGTGTTAGCCTTGAAGCACATTCCGGGAAAGTTCTAAACTACACGTAATACAAAAGAACTCATTAATATCTCACCACACATGGCACATGAAAACTCAAGCGAAATACAAATCCAAAATCCAATTGAAACCAATGACTTAAAGAGGTTTCATATAGCATAGGAAGCTATTTAGGTGAATCAAAGAGCCAAAATTTGAGTCTAAGGGTCCTGACATTTCTACTTTTATTTTTTTTCTCTTTTTCAATAATCAACAATTCATATGCTGAGGTTTAACTTGTGTTGGTACCAAGAAATCCACAACTTGGTTGATGGGCATAAATCCCAACTCAAACCATTTTTTTTCCTAAATTTAAAAAAAAATAATCCTAACTATAAGATGAATTACCTTAAGAAAGTTGTCAATCTATCCATCATCAGAAAAAGTCGACGAATTTTATTTTTTAATTACCCGGTTCAAGAAGAAAATTGGCATCCTTGGAAAAAGAACAGTGGTATAAAGAAAACCAAGGACATCTCGAATAATACAAAGCATATTAAAATAACTTTAAAAAATTAAGAAGCTAATAAACATCAAGTACTAAATATAATAAAACATACTAATATCAAAATACTAATATAACACATGATATTGAAATATACTAATAAAAAAATGAAAAACAATCATAATACTAATCTATCAGATATCCACAATTATAGTTGAATAACAGTTATAAAGAAGCTACCCCAACCAAAGATGTTGCAATGTCCCCAATGCAACAAAACATGATATAGTAAAAATGGTAGAAAGTGCTCCCTGGATACTGCATCAAGTGCTCTCCTTGCTCTCTGAGTCAGAATCATCCTCCTCTCATTCCTCCTTGGGACACTCTACAGGAACCTCATCATCCTCCATAGCCTTGGTCGATGGTATCCGGTTCTGAGGCTTTAGGACCTTCCACAACCCCTTCACGCCCTTCCATATAGGAGTAAAGAATTTATCTCTTTTCTTCTCCCTTATTACCATCTAGTTGTGTAACTTTCCCAAGTTTCCATGAGAAGTGCTCAATTCACCATGCTTCTTGGCTAGCTCAGTGTACGCTTTCTCCATTGCATTGAGGTGATCCCCTTGCTTCATTTGATCTTCAATGTATTTCTGGAACTCTTTCTTTGTGATGTAAGCAGGTCCCTCAGATGTCTCCCCAGGTCCCTGGGGAAGACCAGCCACTAGCTCGCGAATTACTCGCATCTCCTTACCAAGCATAGCAAATGGTCCTGCTGCACAGGATGATGGTATACTACTCGGATCAACCTGAGAAGAAGAACCCAGCTTTCTCTTTTTGCTCTTCACTACGCTGTTGATACCTCTTTTTTCTCTATATATTTTTAGACTCAAAATAATCTCAAAAATAGCATATATAAGATCCACAAAGGTTTTGGTATTTTTTCACATTTTTAAAGAATTTTAAAATTATTTTAAGGCCTATTTTGCACTATAAAATACAATAATTATTTCCAAAATTTGTTAATTTGGTGAATAATTTATTTTATTCTCTCATTTATACAAAAATATAATTTTCATTATTTTTACACGTTCATTTGGTATTTCTAAACTAAAATTGCACGAAATTACAATTTATGATTATTTCTTGATTAAATAACATTTTTGATAATAAAATAATTTCTAATATTTTTAAAATTGTACTTATGCATTGCCTATTGACTCGATATTTTTAATTTGATTTTTAAACATCATTTACCATTTTAAAAAATTTAAATTGTGGAAATTTGTTATTTAAATTATAGCCCTCTTTATTTAAATTATAGCCATAATTCCAACCCCAATTACACTACCCAATTTAGTAAGTAACCTGACCCAGACCCAATCGAACAAACCGGCCTGGAACCACCCTTTTTAATTAGGACCATTGATCATTTATATCAACGGTCCACGTCGTCCCTTCCCTTAATTAAACCAGATACACCCCTAACCCTAATCATTTTACACAAACCAGCCGCTCTTGTATCGGCCTCGTTCCCAAAAATCTCTCAACCCCCTTGAAACCCTAACCTTTATCCGACCTCGCCTCACAATAAAACATGGCCTCCCAGGCTTCGTGCAACCTATATTCACTCCTTCTCCCTTATATGACCCCTTTGTACAAAGATCGGAGCCCTATCGTGAAGACCACCGACGAGGTCCTCCGACTTGAGATCTACTACCATGTCCGGTCTCTCTCCGGCGATTTGAGTGTTATGAGTTCGTTGTCGACTAAAAATCATACCGTTCCAGTCTTTCTCGTTCTCTATGGTTTTCTCTGAAACCCTAAATCTCCAAGGTTTTCTTCTTTGTTCTCTTTAAGATCTACTTTAGACGTACGTTAATTTTTAAGTTTTCAAAGTGTTTTCCATATTTTTTTACCAATTTTGGTTTTCATACTTTTCGTCTTCTTAAAATTTTGGGTTTTCTTCGATTTCTCTGTTTTATTTGCCTTACTGTGATTTCCTTTACTTTTACTATAATTCATGAGTATTTTTCTACTATGGTTCCTATGTATTTTCTTTACTACATTATTTATATGGTTTTCGAGTATTTTCTTTACTGTGTTCTTTGCTCTCATTATGCTTTTCATGAATGTTTATGTTCCCTTTGAATGCTTTCTTCTCTACATTTGAAATGTGATGAAAACCCTAGGCTTTGGGGTTTTTGTGTTTGTGTGAGTGATTGTCTGCTGCCTTTCTGATTCCGAAACCCTAACTGTTTGAGTCCTTTTCATGCTTCGGATTTCTTGATAAGCTCTGTAAGAACGTCTAATTACATTTCATGCTTGTGTGCTTCTTCTCTCTTATTACATGATCATCTTGCTAGTTTTAGCCTCGCATGTTTGAATTTGTGCATCTTTTTATAGTCAGTCTTCCCCTTTTGAAAATAACCCTAATTTTGGGAAATTTATTTTTACAAACTTATTTGATTCTTTAATTTGGACCTGTTCTTTGACTAAATTCAATATCAATTCGTATCTCGGTTCCCTATGTGATTGGTTATTCTATTTACCGTATTTGTTTAAATCGTGTGTATTTCACAAACCTTATATGTATTTACCCTTTATTTTACAACTTCACTCTCATTTGACAAGTGTTGGGTACTCAGACTTCCCCAAACTTTTGCAATGAATAAAATCACACACTCTCAACCAAACCTTATCCTGAAATCAACATAGATTTTGAAAACAATTTTGGACAATTACGCGCAAAGGGTGACACCCATTTAAGCCCTACGGTTGCAGAATATCAAGCAAAATAAAAGAGAAAGTGAAGATCAGGAAGAAGAAGGAGTAATGATTATGTTTGCATACCTGATCCTTTGCAATGAGGAGTGAGAATTGATGAACTTTACCGTGAAGAGAGGGAGGGAGCCAAGAGTTTAATAGTTTGTGTTCAATTTTTGTTCAAAATGAGCAAAAGCCTGACTTTGACTCGCAAAAGTCGCAATTGCGATAGAATCTTCGCAGTTGCGAAGTCCAAAGTTTTCTTCTTGGTTCGTAATTGTGAACAAATCTTGGGAATTGCAATCGGAAAAGTTTGCAAATGCGAACTATTTTTCGCAAATGCGAAGTCTACCCCTACATTTCCCAACAGCTACTAGTTTTGGCTTTTCAGGTCATCCCGTTCTGCTCAAATCAACTCCAAAATTCTCAAACTTGGTAGATTATTTACAAATAATATACTAATCTATTCTAAACAAGAAAATTTTAAAAATGACTAAACATTTTGAAAAACGATGGGTTGCCTCCCACCAAGTGCCGCATTTAACGTCCTGGTACGACGCAAACAACTTTACCACTTTTCTCGCCACTTGAAGGATATGAACTGGAAACCTTGCTTGGAATCAAGCTTGTGACCATGAGCAATGGGGGGTTGTAAGTTAATGATCGAGTCAAGCCTTAAATTTTTCATTTTGCACTTCTTTGCTCTCATGTGAGAAATGTCATTTTTCTTTCTTGCTTCCTCAAATTGTAAGATGTATGTCATGAGTTTTTCCTCCTCGCAGTCCTTCATTGATTCATGTGGTTCAAGTTCCGTGTCGCCATACAATTCCAATGTTAAACAAAGCTTGGACTGTGACTTCAAACCTCTAATTTGTAAATTTTATCAGATTTTGACATCCTTTTTTGCTCCCGAACAGCGTCAATTTCAACCAAGTTTCATTTATACCGGTTTGACTCCAATTCCATTATTGTCTTGGCATCACTAATGCTCATTGAGTCGGTTGGCAGATGTTCAACTCTGGAATCCTCAAAGTAAATCTCACTTTCTTCCTTAGAATTGGACTCTTCTTGGATTTCTTCCACACACTCAAGTTGTTCCGCATAGTAAGCCTCAACGTTTGAATTTTATCTTCCAAAGTGCAGATGTGTTCATCATTTCAATTCAAGCCTTGTTTCAAGTCCTAGAGTGCAATGTTGTGCTTCTCCTTATTTTCAAGAATGCTCTCCAACATGAGAATTATTTTCTCATTTTGAGCATTTGAGAGTTCTTCTTAGTTTTGATCAAGTTCCAAGGAAGGATTTTTATTTTCAATCTCCAAGAAAGGTTCTTGGCTTTCATTCACTTCTGAGGCTTTTTGAACCCTTAAGGTTTCGATCATTTCATCCATTTGTGAGCGCAACCTTTCAAGTGCTAAATAATTTTGGAGATTAGTCTCCAAAAGATCCTCCAAGGCATTTGGCTCTTTGTTTCCTTCATCAAGTAAACACTCAAACATAAGCTTGAACTCTCCATTTTTTCCATGCTCAACTTCTTTCATTTCCATAGCCCTATAATTCTCATTACAAAAAGTATAATCATCATAGTAGGGACTGAGGGAAGTGAAGGACAAATATGCACAATAATCCCAATGACCATTTTCGCAACCACACTTATCAAAAATACTCCAACCAAGGGGTTGATATTGTGCGCAAAATCCAACCCCGGGAGAAATTAAACAATTTTGTCACGAGTGTGGTCCTCCACAGTCATCAAAGTATGAACAACTACCATCCGACAAATTTCCAGTATATGATGTTATTTTTCAGAAATAATAAAATAAACAAGAAACTAATAAGAAAAATAGAAACGTAAGAAAAATAATTACACAAATGTTCACAAGTTCGGACCAACGCACTTTCGCTTATTTTTCAAACAACCTAAATTACGCCAAACTATTCCCCGGTAATGGCGCCAATTTTGGTGACGTCCAAATCGACTGCTAAAAAGTAATTGATACGGTCTTATGCAATATAATTTAACCAACTATGAGTCGGTGTCAAATCCTACAGAGAACAATGTGCATGCGAGTAGGAATGTAAGAAAAAATTATTGCTAGTAGCGCAATGCCAAACACTAAGAATTTTTGTTTGAAAAGGTTTTTATATCTAAAATACGGAAATGTAAACTAACCTATAAAGCAAGTAAAATAATCAATAACTACAAGTATAAATTCATTGGAAATTAGACTCAAGTAACGATCCAATGTATTTCATTATTTTACAAATATGAGTGAGTTTATGTTAATTAGTCACAAATAATAATTCTTAATTAGCTTCTTCCGAAGATCCCTAAAATAATTGGAAGATTAAGACTACAAGTAGTTCAATCTTATCCCTAGGTAGAATATATAAAATGAGGGTTAACGCCTCAAGTTCTTGTTAATTAATCTTTCCCAACCCCAAACTAGTTTTACCAAAATCAATCCGGAGTTAATGAGTGAGTCATAGGATTAGATAATCCACTTGGAAACATGAAAGAACAAGAATAATTAAAGTAACAATAACTCACTTCATAAATAAATAAAAATCACTCAATACATAAGCACAAGGTATTTAATCAACACTTTAAATATGAATACTTCCATAAACAAGATTCAAGTATTGGAATAATTAATACACACCTAAATATTCAATGCAAAGCAAGGAAATTAAGAAACAAACAAAAGTGGGATGAAAATCTTAACCACAAGCTTTAATCTTAAAAATCAAAGTTTGTGTGCAAACCCTAGATTCAATACTTGTTTCTCTCTAGCTCTAAGAACTTATAATAAGCCAAAGATTTTCCAAAGATCTTTTACAAATATGCTGATTTGAATATTAGAGGATTTGGGGTCAAAAATGTAAAATTCCAATTCTGCCCAGGCCTGAAGCTCGATCTTCACAATTGTGAACAAAGGTTCGCAATTCCTACCTGTAACTGTGCAGCTTCACTTCGCATTTGCGAAGATTGACTTTCCTGTTGACTTTGCATTTGCGAAGCTTGACTTTTCTTGTTGACTTTGCATTTGCGAAGTATTCTTCATGTTTGCGAAGACTGAATTTCCAGGTGACTTTGCATTTCCCAAGCCTTTGTCGCAATTGCAACTTATCTGGGCAGTGCCTAGATTTTTCAGTCTTTTTTACTTCTTTTGACTTGTTTTCACTTGGTTTGTTCACCATTTCTTCTAAATCACATTCACTCTATATAATAGAAGTAAATGACATTAAATACATGATATTATCACTCAACCATAGCAAGCATATAAGTTTAAAGGCAAGATAAGGTTGTAACATACCAACTTATCGTGGCCCACAGTTCCCGGTATTCTATTCATCTGTGCTCCATCAACATGTATCAGCACTTGCGGCAGCATTACTGGTGGAGGATAATGAAGAAAGATATAGTCGTATATGTGGCTCGGTGTCTAAATTGTCATCAAGCAAAGTACGAGCATCAGAGACCTGGTGGTTTACTTCAGAACATATAGATTACTGAGTGGAAGTGGGAGCGTATCGCTATGAATTTTGTTGTTGGACTCCCACGGACTCAGATGAAGTTCGATGCAGTTTGGGTTATTGTAGATAGACTGACCAAGTCAACGCATTTCATTCCTGTGGCAGTTACCTATTATTCAAAGCGATTAGCAGAGATTTATATCCATGAGATCATTCGTCTTTATGGTGTGCTCGTGTCTATCATTTATGATCAATGCGTGCAGTTTACCTAACATTTTTTTAGGGTATTATAGCATGAGGGGGGCATGTAAGTTGAGTTGAGAACATCATTTCATCCTCAGACCTACGGACAGTCCGAGCGCACCATTGAGGTATTGGAGGACATGTTTCGCACGTGTATTTTTTTTTATTTTTGAGGCTCTTGGGGTCAGTTCTTGCCACTTACAGAGTTTGCCTACAATAACAGCTACCAGTCGAGCATTCTGATGGAACCCTATAAGGATTTATATAGTAGATGGTGTCGATCACCTATTGGATGGTTTGAGCCGGGGAAGGCTCGATTATTTGGTATGGATTTGGTACAGGATGGCTTGGATAAGGTCAATATTATTCATGATAGACTTTGCGTAGCTTAGTCCAAGTAAACACGTTATGCTGACTGTAAGGTACGTGCTATTACATTCATGGTTGGAGAGAGATTTTTTCTCCATGTGTCACCCATGAAGGCAGTAATGAGGTTTGAGAAGAAGGGCAAGTCGAGCCCTAGATACAACGGTCCATTTGATATTCTTTATCAAGTGGGAGAAGTGGCTTACAGACTTGCATTGCCACTTAGTTTATCAGTGTTCCATACATTATTCCATGTGTCCATGCTTTGGACGTATCACGGTGATCCATATCATGTCTTAGACTTTAGCGTTGTGGAGTTGGATAAGTATTTGATCTTTGAGGAGGAGCCGATAGCTATTCTAGATCGGGAGATTCGTTAGTTGATATCGAAGAGTTATCCTTCAGTTTGAGAGCAATGGAGAGGTCATTCTATTGAGGCAGCTACCTGGGATTCCGAGTCTGATATGCGGAGTAGATACCCCCACCTTTTTCCCAGATCATGTATTTTTCTATGTCCGTTCGAGGACTAATGGTTATTTTAGAAGTGGAGGATATGATGACCCAATAGGTCATCTAATGAATTAAAGAAAAATTTTGTGTTCCGAGGGCTTAAAAACCTCATTTTATTCCTCCTAGATTTTTGTGCTTAGTTCAAATGTGTTTTCGAAAAGCTTCTATGTTGAAAGTTGATTAAATAAGGAGTATTTCTTAAAAACCTCATTTGAGTTGACTTTGATCAATATTTTTGGTAAACGGATCAGGACTATTGTTTTGACAGTCTTAGTGGGTCCGTATAAAAATATGGGACTTGGCCGTATGCTCGGAATCGAATTTGTACGTTCGTAGCCCAAGTTATGAAGTTTTATTGAAAATTGAAAGTGTAAAATTTATTTATTGAAAATTTGAACATTCATTGTATGCGTGTTTGGTTTGTAGCCCCAAGAGCTCAGGTGAGTTTTGGATAGGCTACGAAGTGATTTGAACATGGGAATATTTGGTGGTGCATCCTATTTCATTACAGGCCTCAGACCTCTCAAATGCAATGTCAAGCATCGCCTTTGCGACAACTGTTGAGTTCACATTTACAATACACTCATCGAATTAGCGAAGAGTGGCTTGGGAGGCCAACATTTGCAATTGCAAATAATTATTCGCATTTGCAATTGGGCAGGGGGAAGGGGACCTTCGCATTTGAGATCAGCTCAGCTCTAATTGCGAGCATTTCTTTGCTTTTGCGAAGGAAGCAGGATTATGAGAGACCTCGCAAATGCGATAGTTTTCTCGCACTTGCGAGCTTCGCAGTTGCAAAGCTCATGTCGTAAATGCGACATCTGCAGCTTTGTACAACCTAACTTAGACGGGATTTTTGCTCATTTCTCAAATTTTACAAACAAGAAACCCTCTAGGAGATTTTCCAAAGACCATTTCTTCCCAAATCATAGGTAAATGACTAGTTTCTTTCAATCTTTCACTTCAGTTTACAAGATTTTAACCTAGAATCCAAGGTTTTCATGGTAGAATTGTAGATATTTGAATAGAAATTAGGGATTTGATAAATTGAAGACTTAGACCTCAAATTGAGGTTGGATTCCAAAACCGAATATTCGGGATCAGGGGTGAATCGGTAATCGGTTTTTGGTCTTAATTTCGAGTTTGGACTGAGCGAGCCTGGATTTTGACTATTTCAATAATGGCCTAGATTGAATTCTTATCGATTGTGTGTAATTTCCAATGTCTATTTTGGAACGTTTGGTTTGTAATTTTCTAGATATTGTTGGTGTGGAGCCGTGTTTGAATGGAAAAGCTGTGATTGAGCTTTGAGTGGCCTTTAGAGCGAGGTAAGTGTTGTGTCTAACCTTGACTTGAGGGAATTAGGAACCCTCAGACTTTTTGTTATGTGAATTCTATGTGAGCGGCATATATGCAAAGTGACAAGTGCTTATGCGCCGCTGAATTATCTATTTTTCCCAGATTTATCACTTTTTCTTTTGTTGTTTCCCTCCTATCTTAATTTTTACATGCTCGCAATGCTTCCATACTTAATTGTTATGTGTTAATTATTATCTTCTTTTGTTAACTATGTTAGCACACTTCATAGTTCCCCCAAATCCCCGATATTTTCTTAGTTTGACTTGTTTGTACCTTTTAACTGTAATTTGCTGGTTTGGTCTCGATGTATAATATCATTTGTATAGATTCTATATTGATCAAGGTTTCTTTTCTTGGTTCACTTTGGTATTTATTTAACATAAAGGCCTTGTGATTTTTCCTGTGAACTTGATTATGTACATTGACTGTTTCATACTGATATGGTAGGATCGGATTACACGCCGTAGTAGGTATAATATGGGAGGATTGATGTGGTGGAATAAGGGTTAATATGTATATAAGGTGGGTTCGGATTGCACGTCGCAACTGGTGGAATAAGGGTGGATTGATATAGTGAAATATGGGTGAATTACGATATTAATAATGGTATATGGTGGGATCGAATTGTGCGCCGCAATGTATGTATTTATTTACCTTTATTGATTATGTGTTGGTGGAATAAGGGAGGATTACGTGATGTCTGGAGCGATCGGGTTGCGCGGTACAACATCCTATATAATTCGTTTTTTTGGTTGCGTTGTTTTTTGTTATTTTTATTTGAGCTGGTAGAGATAGGTAATTTTGGTCGGCACAAGTTTATTTTCGAGGCTGTGGTTATCATATCCTGTTGGTTGATTAATTATGTACTTTATTTCAATTATTTTGTCATTATTATAGACTGCGTACAGGTTGTAGCGTAGGTGACCCGCCTTAGCCTCGTCACTACTTCGTCGAGTTTAGGCTCCGCACTTACCAGTACCAGGGGTCGGTTGTAATGATATTGCACTCTACACACTGTGCAGGTTTTGGAGACGGTCCCGATAACGGTTACTAGAGAGATTGGATTGGACATTCGTGGAGACTTTAGGTACGGCTGTTCAGAACCCGCAACTCCTGGAGTCTCCATTCTCTGTTTATTTAGCTGTGAACTTTCATTCGAAGAACTTGGTATTTATTTCATACCCTTATGTGTATGACTCTAGTAGTTCGTGCACTCGTGATATCGAGTTCGGGGAATTGAAATAGATATTTGGCTAGTTCAGCTTCCGCATTGTTACTTTAAATTTATTCACTTATCTTAGTTCTTCTTTAATATCTAATTTAAACTGTTAAAAAGAGTAGATTATTCTAACGTTGGCTTTCCTAATAAGTGTAATATTAAGCGCTATTACGGTCCCAATAGTGAGAAATCTGGTTCGTGACATTTTAATTTGTATCGTAATAGTGGTTTGACAATTGTTTCTATTTTTAAATATCGATGCCGCTTACGAAATATTCTGCGTACGTCCTTATTTGTAGTAGTAAAAATGATTATTATTATTTAACGTTTGCTGATAATTGATTTCTTTTATTTTAAAGAAAATGAATAAAAGGAAAGTACTTCTTGTTTCTCGCGAGTTACTGGTCATGATACAACACCAGAAGGGTAGTCTTATAAAACTTACTAAAGTTTTAGTGCGTAATAGTTGGTGTTAACTTGCCTAAGATTAAAGTAGAAAAATATGGTACGAAACAGGTAAATATATCAAAAGAAAATTGAATCCTTTTTGTATAAATCTTCTGACTGTAGGCTGGTATTCAGAAAGCAGTAAACTTATGGCCATACATAAACATGCACTGAAATTTGGTATCAGCTGGCAAGTAAGCACTCCAAATTTAGGGGTACACATATAAACACTTCAATTGGAGCACTTGCCCCACTTTATTAATTTTGTAAAATTTTACCAAATTCAGATCTTCTTCTTCCCCCGCCCCCTCCCCCCATTATAACCAAAACCCGACAATTTTGTGGAATAAATGTTTCACAACAGAATTTTGATTAACAACTGAATATGGATCATATATTCATAATTTATTTTCAATTTACATGCATTACTTATAAGATAAAACAAAGTGTATTAAAAATATACCGTCATTTGATCCCACTCTCTTATTCATGAAACAAATATCCGTTTTGCAAGTTGCATTTGCTACCATACATGAGCACCTTATTTTTTTATATGAATTTTTCATCACTTTTTAGGATGTGGATATATTTTAAGTTTAATCTTCATAATTTGGCACTTAAATCACCTTTTTATAGGATTTATTTGAGAAAATTTAAAACCGCAAAAGAATTACATTGTTAGTACTAGTTTTAGTTTGCATTAACAGAAAAGGAAAGCAAATTACAAAAATATATCTTCTTTTAATCTAGCATTTTAATAAATAAGTTTGTTATATTTAATTATTTTAGTCTTATAATAATTAGTGATTTTCTCCTTTACTTCAACTTTAAAAGAAAAAGAAATAAAAAGGAAACGAACAATTCTTGGCTAGATATTCCTAATTGCATAGGCGCACACACTCACAATATTCCTTTCTTGCCCATGAACAATTTCACACGTCATTTTTTTTTCTCTTCTATTTGATTCTCTTATCTAGTAGTATAACCTTTTCCTTGCTCTCCGATTAATCCCGACACATGATTTGACGCCACCTCTACGGAAAACACATAAAGAGAGCATACGAAAAAGGGGAAGGGGGTTGGGGGGAGGGGGGAACAGAGATATCTGAAAAAACGAGAGATTAGAGATAACCGCTTCTCTGCTTCGCCGGCGCCGGAGTTTCATCAACGAGCTTTGGAAGAATTTAAACGGTACCTTTCAACTACGTCTTTGCTCCGCAGCCCGAAGCCGGATGAACAGTTGTATCTTTACTTGGCAGTTTTCGAGGTGGCGGTAAGTGCAGTCTTGGTCCGAGAAGATGAAGATACGCAATTTACTATTTAATATGTCAGTAGAACTCCAGGCGATGCCGAAACAAAGTATATCCTTACCTGAAAAAATTGGCGCTCGCTTTGCTAACCGCCTCCAGAAAGTTAAAACTGTACTTTCAATAAAACCCCATATGTGTCGTAACATCCTTATCTTCTCATGTATTCAGACATGAAATATAACTTTTATCACGAACAGTGAACAATTAGTGACAATTTTTGTGTCGTAGCTATTGATTTCGTAGCTAAATATCACATTTGTTGTAGTGTATCCTCACCTGAAAAAATTGGCGCTCGCTTTTGCTAAGCGCCTCCAGAAAGTTAAAACTGTAATTTCAATGCAACCCCATATGTGTCATAACATCCTACTCACTAAGGAACATCATGCAAAAACCCGAACTCTCGGGCCATTTGGCCAAGTGGGCTGTCTAAATCAACAGGTATAATATCGAGTATCGACCCCGAACCGCCATCAAGTCTAAAATTTTTACAGATTTCGTGATCGATTTTACCCCTGCATTAATACCAAAAGTCAAGGAGTAATTGTTAACCTCGGGGACCGCTTCGGGAATCTGGAACCTTTTTACGGACGTAGCCTCAAACGCAAGGGAGATTGGACTCGGCCACTTACCGGGAGTGTAATTAGACCATCTATAATAATTGTTAAATTGACTAACAATGAGGCCGAGTATGATGATGTGATTGCAGGTCTCAAATTAGCTAAAAGTCATGGGGACGAGGTAATCGAAGACAAATGTGACTCTCTTCTCGTGTTATATTAAGTTAATGGAATGTTCAAAGTGAAAGTGGAATAGATGCGAAGAAACTTATACAAATTGCAGGTCACGCGGCATCAATTCATGGAATAGACCCTGCAGTATGTTCCCCAAGATCCAAACAGTGAGGCGGATGCTCTGGAAAATTTAGGGTCGTCGGTCGACGTCGATAAATTCAGCTCGGAAACTGTAGTACAGCTCATGAAATCGGTGATAGAAGAAGGCCACGCCAAAGTAAACTCAACAAGTTTAACTTGGGATTGGAGGAATACATACATAGATTACTTGAAGGCTAGAAAACTGCCTTTGGATCCTAAAGAATCGAGGGCCATGCGCACAAATGTTGCCAGATCTCAGAAGAACATTCGACGGCCCGCTAGTCCTATGCTTGGGGCCGGAAGATACCGAATATGCCTTGAGAGAAGTTCACGAAGGTACTTGCAGGAACCATTCCGGTGCAGAATCATTGGTTTAGAAATTAATCAGGGACGGCTATTACTAGACTGAAATAGAAAACAATGCGAAGCTTTGTACAAAAACGATGACTGCTAGAGACATGTACCGACTATCCATCAACCGGGAGAGCTACTCCACTCGGTCTTGTTCCCGTGGCCATTTATGAAGTGGGAAATGGATATATTTGGCCCCCTACCATGGGCACCTAGTAAGGCTCAATTCATATTATTCATGATCGATTATTTTTCCAAATGGGTTGAAGCTCAAGCATTCGAAAAGATCTGTCAAAAAGAAGTCATTGGCTTCATTTGGGACCATATAATATGTTTATTCGGGATACCGTCCAAAGTCGTTTGCGATAATAGGAGAAAATTCATCGGTAAAAAGGTAAATTAATTCTTCAAAGATCACAAGATTAAGAAGATACCATCAACACCTTACCACCCTAGTGGGAACGGACAGGCGGAATCAACGAACAAGACCATACTTAAAAACCTGAAAAAAGGTTGGCTGATGCCAAAGAAAAATGAAAGGAAATCATGCCCGAAGTATTGTAGGCATATCATTGGACCTCCAAGCCTAGTACCAAGGCCACCCCGTTTTCACTATTCTACAGGGTTGAAGCCTTAATACCAGTTAAAGTGGAAGAATTGAGCCTCAGGTTCTGATATGTGACCAAGAAGTCAAACGGGGAGGCCATGATCATAAGCCTGGAACTATTGGATGAAAGGTGGGAGGCTACCTTGTCTGGTTGGCCGCCCAGAGACATCGAATAGAAAGATACTACAATCAAAGATCTAATCTCTAACACTTTAAAATTGGGGACTTGATGTTGTGTAAAGCAACATTACACACTTGGAACTCGAACACGGGGAAGCTGAGAGCGAATTGGGAGGGACGATATCGAGTCATCGGAATTACCGGCAAAGGCTCGTAAAAACCTGAAGTAGGAAATGGTATGCAATTGCCGAACAAATGGAACGTGACGCACTTAAAGTAGTACTACTACTAAACGTGACGCACTTAAATCGGTACTACTACTAAGATATGAACTCAATTACTCTTTTTTGAATCGGACTAACATTTGCAGGAAACGACCAAGGATGGATATAGATAATAGGACTGAAAGCATGTGTTGTACTCTTTTTCCCTTAATCCGTTTTGGTCCCAAAATGGGTTTTTACGCAAGGTTTTTAACGTGGCAGTAGTAAAATGTGATAACATTGATTCAATGGCCAGTCAATAGGCATTCGCTTCGCATCAACAATATATGAGCCCTCTCAAGCTTGACCTCTAATACTAGGGCCATTATCGTCAAATTAAGGTTTTTAGCAAAGGAAAATTTAGCAATAAAAAACATAGAACACCTTATATGTTTGAAGCTAAAGCTCGGTGGTTAGGATTCATTGTAAGGGACAAACACTCGTATGAACCGTGCCCACGTAGTCTACTTTAGCCTTGATACTGTTAGATAATACGCTTAACGCTAGAGGGGGGGTGAATAGCGTTATAATAAAAATTAGCGTAAACTTGCGGAATTTAAAATTTGCAGGAAATAAATAAGTGCGATAAATAAGAAAGAACACACCGAAGTATTCTGGTTCACCACAACCCGTGGCTAGTCCAGTCCCTGAGAGACTCTCTCGAGATTTCCACTAACTTGTCAAGCTTCCGGGTGCTTAACAAACCTTTACAACTTGAGGACACAAGCCTCAACACCTTTGCTCGGAGATACAACACTCCAAGACTTCAACCAAGGAAACACAAGTTTCTTCTTACAACAAGAGAATAACAATTCTCTTCAAGTATACAAAACACTAAGCACTCAAACAAGACACTCCTTAATGAGTAGATATGAGTAAAAGAATATGCTCAAGATCGCAACAACTTTCGACAGGAGTTTGGCTCTCAAAAGCTTATGAAATGAATATAAAATGATAAACAATAAAGTATGAAAGCTTTAGCAATTGTATGATCAGTTGTTGTGTGTTGTTGTTATTCAAAACACTGAAATGAAGCTGTATTTATAGTTGAAAAACTTGGCATTACCGTTGCCTAATTGCCAATTAAGAGTTACTGATTTTACTGTGTGACAATCGATTGTCAAGGCACAATCGATTGTTTGCCAATCGTTCCAAAAATCAATCCCAGATTTTACGCTTAACAATCGATTATCCAAGATCAACAATCGATTATTGGCAACGTTCAAAAAATCATTTCCGGATTTTACGTAAAACAATCGATTATACAAAATCAATAATCGATTGTTCAGCAACATTCAAAAAATCCTTTCCAGATTTTAATTTCAACAATCGATTATACAAAATCAATAATCGATTACTTGACGGTATTTGAAAACTTTACGACAACGGTCAGCTTCACAATCAATTGTGCAATGTTAACAATAGATTATTTATCAGACTTTGAAAATCATTTTAGACACTGCCTCTTGACAATCGATTGTTATATACTCACAATCGATTATTTAATAACTTTGAAAAAGTCTGGAAGACACTGCCTCAACACAATCGATTGTCATATGTTCACAATCGATTATTTTGTGACTTTGAAAAATCTGATGGACACTGTCTCTTCACAATCTATTGTCATTAACATCACAATTGATCATTTTGAGAGTTGAAAAACTTTGATGGACACTGCCTCATCACAATCGATTGTCATAAGGTTCACAATCGATTGTCATGCAGGTTTAAAAAACCTGATGCTCACTGCCTTAACACAATCGATTATCATTAGTTCACAATTGATTGTCATGCTGTCTTGGCTTAACATAATCGATTATCATAAGTACAAAATCGATTATCTTAGTCCATATTTTAGAGGCGTGTCTAAAAGTCATTTTGACTAAAGTAAATATGCATGATTTAAAATCATTTAGCATTAAATTAAATATGCATGATTTTGTAAAAATAATTTTACGAGAGAATCCATGTCATGAGTCAAGTTGTCGGATCAAGATCACAATTAAGAACGACTCATGTAGAACTATATAACTTGGTCTTGTGCTTGAATCTCGTTATATATATCAATTGTGCGCTTGTATTTGAACTTCGTCATGTCAATTTGCGCTTGTTTGTCATTCATCAAAACCTACACATATGAACACACGTTTTAGTATAATGCTTTGAGAACGTGTTTCCAACAATTTCCCCCTTTTTGATAATGGCAAACTATAAGCGGGATATGCAAATTAAACATTTCATAATGACTATTAAAGACAAGTAAAGATATGCAACAAGTATATGGATATGCAATTTGTTCCTCCTCAATATATGAATTCCCCCTCAATTTATGCCGATAAGAATTGAGAGTGCATACCCGTTATCTTCCCCCTTTTGCCATTAGCAAAAAAAATGTAATGAGATGGCAAGGATTGAAAAAAAAACTGGTTTATTTATTGAAAATAAAACGTGATTACTTAAAGAGAGTACAATAGCTCAAATAATAGCAGTACAATCGATTATTGATACGAGATAATCGATTATTAGACGACAGAAACCGATTTTTCTGAAGAAGGCTCAATTATTGCGCGTCATGCTTTATAATTCCCCTTACCTTTAGGGCGATACCTCGATACTTCTTAGTGTCGACTTCCTTACCTTTCTCATCTTTGTCTAGATGATCGGATGTGCTCATGGGAGTCGCCATTGCTTTTGCATTGTTCATTTCAAATCGTTTCAGCAATTCTTTGCAATATTTGGCTTGGCAAATGAACGTACCTTCTTTCATTTGCTTTACTTGTAATCCCAAAAAGAATGTTAACTCACCCATCATAGACATCTCAAATTCGCTTGTCATTAAATCGGAAAATTCCTTGCATAAGACATTGTTAGTAGCACCAAATATGATATCATCCACATATATTTGAACTAATAAAATATCATTGTTTTTATGCTTAACAAAAAGGGTGGTGTCAACTTTCCCCCTAATGAAATCATTTTCCAATAGAAAGTTACTCAATCTTTCATACCAAGCTCGGGGAGCTTGTTTTAAACCATAAAGAGCCTTTTTGAGTTTGAAAACATGATCGGGAGATTAAAATCTTCAAAACCGGGGGGTTGTTCAACATAAACTTCTTCTTGAATAACACCATTTAGAAAAGAACTTTTCACATCCATTTGATATAAATTGAAATTCATAGAAGAGGCAAATGCGAGTAATAGACGAATAGCTTCTAATCTAGCTACGGGAGCATATGTTTCTTCATAGTCAATACCCTCTTCTTGATTATAGCCTTTTGCTACAAGCCTAGCTTTGTTTCTAGTGATTACACCATTTTCATCTAGTTTGTTTTGAAAAACCCATTTCGTACCAATTATGGTATGATTTTCGGGTCTTGGCACCAAATCCCAAACGTCATTCCGTTTGAATTGGTTAAGCTCCTCTTGCATTGCCAAGGTCCAAAACTCATCCCCAATTGCTTCGGAGATGGTTGTTGGTTCAATTTGAGAAACAAAAGCAGTATGACCTAAGGTGTTCTTAAGGGAGTTTCGAGTACTTACCTTTTCTCCGACGTTGCCAATTACCTGTTCGAGAGGGTGATCTTTGATTGTCCTCCACTCGTTAGGCGTTTTCATTTCATTCTCCAATTGTGGCGCTTCCTCCGTTGGTTGTTCCAAGATTTCATCTTTATTTTCCTTAGGCGTTTCCTCTTGTATTTTGTCTTTCAAGCTATTTAAAATACCTGCAAGATCAAAACTGGAATCCTTTCTCGCCAAGCGAGCATTATTTTTGGAAAATACAACATGAGGGGATTCCTCCACAGTTTCGGTTCTTTTACTAAAAACCCTATATGCTTTGCTACGTGAAGAATAACCAATGAAAATTCCCTCATCGGACTTAGCATCAAATTTTCCCAATTGATCTTTTCCATTGTTATGAATAAAAACTTTACAACCGAATACTCTAAAATGGGAGATATTTGGTTTCCTTCCCTTGGAGAGTTCATAAGGGGTCTTCATGAGTATTGGCCTTATGACTACTCTATTTAAGATGTAGCATGCGGTACTCACGGCATCCGCCCAAAAATGTTTGGGAATCTTAGCCTCTTCGAGCATGGTTCTAGCCATCTCTTCGAGACACCTATTTTTCCTTTCCACCACCCCATTTTGTTGTGGTGTTCGTGGAGCGGAAAAGGTATGCTCGATACCGAGTTCGTCACAAAAGTCCGCAAAGAGATTGTGATCAAACTCTCCCCCATGATCACTTCTAATTGAAGTGACGGTTGTTTCCTTTTCGTTTTGAACACGTTTAAGGAAATATTTAAAATTCTTAAAAGCATCACTTTTATGGGCAAGAAATAAAGTCCAAGTAAATCTGGAATAATCATCAACAATAACAAAAGCATAACGATTTCTTCCTAGACTTTCAATGCGAGATGGTCCAAATAAATCCATGTGAAGCAATTGCAATGGTCTAGTAGTTGAAACAATGTTTTTCGATTTTAAAGATGTTTTTGTTTGCTTCCCTTTTTGACAAGAATCACAAATAGAGTCATTTTCAAATTTCAAATTGGGAAGACCACTAACTAAGTTTTGTAAAATTAATTTGTTCAAAAGATGCATGTTTATATGTGCTACTCTACGATGCCATAGCCAAGTATCATCCTCTTTGCTCATAAGGCAATCCACATATTCGGGTGAGGAATTAGCAAGATCAACCATATAAATATTATCCACTCTAAAACCACGAAGGATAATTTTGAAATCACTACGTCTAAATACTAAGCATTCATCCGAATCAAATAAGGCAAGATTTCCCTTGTCACATAATTGACTTATGCTCAAGAGATTATGCTTTAAACCTTTAACAAGTAATATATGCTTAATAGAAGAATTTTCATCCTTACCGACCGATCTGATGCCGATAATCTTTCCTTTATTGTTGCCACCAAAAATAACACTTCCTCCTTCTTTGTGTTCTAGTTGAAGGAATTTGGATTCGTCTCCCGTCATGTGCTTGGAGCATCCACTATCAAGGTACCATAGTACACTTGATCCCTTCAAACACACCTACAAAACAAATTAATGCGTTTTAGGTACCCATGCCATTTTGGGTCCTTGAGGGTTAGGCATATCATAATGATGCGATTGTGTGATATGTCTATGTCGTGTAAAATATGCAGGAGCAATATGACCAATTCGTCTACAATAATGACAAGTCACGTTGGGATTATGCATCCTTCTAGGTTCATAGTAATTAGACGGACGAAAATTGTTCACTCTATTTTCGACACTATGGCTATTGCGCATTTCATGAAAGTCATTTCTCCTACTATTATGAGCAGCATTTCTAGAATAATTGTGTCTAGGTTGAGGGCCATTTCTAGGTGTTCTAAAAGATTCAAACTTCCTTCTAGTGTGTGGCCTAGAATATGCATCATTTCTAGAGTAGTTATTTCTAGGTGGTAAGTCATTTCTAGGTCTTCTAAAGTGTTCAACATTTGGTCTAGCATGCATATTGGTTCTAGGGTTGCTATTTCTAGGATGAGCATTTGTTTTATTAATCCTAGGTTGAGCCTTAGGTTGTTGGGTTTGGCTTCAACCTTTTCTTTAGGCTCATTCTTAAAACCTATGCCATGCTTGGTTGACTTCAAATTAACAAGAACCTCATTAAGATTTTTATGAGAGGAATTAAACTTATCTATGGTGCCCTTAAGCCTTTCTACTTCATTTTTGAGATGCATGCAAGAAGTACAATTTCTAATAGAACTTTCGGGCTTGTCGGTGGTTCTCTTACCGAAAAACTTGTTTTCCTCTTTCAACTTCTCATTTTCTAAAATCAGTTTTTCCAAATCCTTTTCTTTCAATGAGAGTTGTTTTTCAAAATCTTTTTCTTTTGAAGAAGCATTTTCTTTTATGCTTTTAACAGTTTTTGAAGCTTTAATAAATTCACTATATAACTCATCAAAAGCATTTTGCATTTCTTCAAGGGAAAAGAAATTTTTAGAAGAGATTTGACATACCTCATCTTGCTTGTCTTCTTGTGCCATAAGCAAAGATTTGCGCTTTCCTCTTCTTCTCCTTCGCTTGACTCATCTCCGGAGTCTCCTCCCCAAGATATATATGCACGTTGCTTTTTGAAAGGTTTCTTTTCCGTTTTGATGTTTGGGCAATTTGATTTGATGTGCCCGGTTTCTCCGCATTCATAGCACTTTATTTGTTCTCCTTGATTTTTTGCCCTTTCGTTCATACTCTTTTCACATGAACTTTTGAAATCTTTTGATAATGAGTCCAAACTCGTTGTCTCCGTCCTCATCAACTTGCGGTTGGCTTGTGCTTGCCTTTAGAGCGATTCTTTGCCTCCTTTGATCATCAACAAGAGGGTTAAGTATAGCAGATTCATAAGTCTTAAGATTACCTCTTAATGCGTCGATGGTGACATTTGAGACGCCAATGGACTCTTGAATCGCGTCGGCCTTTGATCGCCATGCCGGAGTGAGACTTCTAAGGATTTTTCGGACAAGTTCCCTATCCGTGAAAGTCTTTTTGAGAGCATGTAGGTCATTTACGATTATTGAAAATCGTTCAAACATTTCATACACCTTTTCACCTTCCTTCATGTGAAATAATTCATAAGCATGGGTTAGGAAATCAATTTTGGCTTCCCTTACCTGGTCCGTACCTTCGTACGTAATTTCCAGCTTGTCCCACATTTCCTTCGCCATTGTGCAACACGATATTTTCCTGTAATCGTCAGCATTTACAACACAATATAATAAATTAATTGCTTTAGCATTATTTTGCACCTTTCGGATATCATCCGCGTCATATTCTTCTTCGGACTTGGGAACCCATTCGTTTTCAACCTTTTTGGTTGGAATTTGATTTCCCTTTGTTATCACCTTCCAAAGATGAAAATTGTTTGCTTGAACGAAGATTTTCATCCTCTCCTTCCAGTACGTATAGTTTGTACCGTTGAATAGTGGTGGCCGGGTGGAGCACTGTCCTTCCTCTATTCCTGCAAAAGAGTCACGAGTAGAAGCCATGGAAGTTTCTCTCAAACTGTTAAGTCTTCAGAGAGTTGGGCTCTGATACCAATTGTTAGATAATACGCTTAACGCTAGAGGGGGGGGAGGGTGAATAGCGTTATAATAAAAATTAGCGTAAACTTGCGGAATTTAAAATTTGCAGGAAATAAATAAGTGCGATAAATAAGAAAGAACACACCGAAGTATTCTGGTTCACCACAACCCGTGGCTAGTCCAGTCCCCGAGAGACTCTCTCGAGATTTCCACTAACTTGTCAAGCTTCCGGGTGCTTAACAAACCTTTACAACTTGAGGACACAAGCCTCAACACCTTTGCTCGGAGATACAACACTCCAACACTTTAACCAAGGAAACACAAGTTCCTTCTTACAACAAGAGAATAACAATTCTCCTCAAGTGTACAAAACACTAAGCACTCAAACAAGACACTCCTTAATGAGTAGATATGAGTAAAAGAATACGCTCAAGATCGCAACAACTTTCGACAGGAGTTTGGCTCTCAAAAGCTTATGAAATGAATATAAAATGATAAACAATAAAGTATGAAAGCTTTAGCAATTGTATGATCAGTTGTGTGTTGCTGTTATTCAAAACACTGAAATGAAGCTGTATTTATAGTTGAAAAACTTGGCATTACCGTTGCCTAATTGCCAATTAAGAGTTGCTGATTTTACTGTGTGACAATCGATTGACAAGAAGCCACAATCGATTGTTTGCCAATCGTTCCAAAAACCAATCCCAGATTTTACGCTTATCAATCATTTTGACTAAAGTAAATATGCATGATTTAAAATCATTTAGCATTAAATTAAATATGCATGATTTTGTAAAAATGATTTTACGAGAGAAGCCATATCATGAGTCAAGTTGTCGGATCAAGATCACAATTAAGAACGACTCATGTAAAACTATAAAACTTGGTCTTGTGCTTGAATCTCGTTATATATATCAATTGTGCGCTTGTATTTGAACTTCGTCATATGTCAATTTGCGCTTGTTTGTCATTCATTAAAACCTACACATATGAACACACGTTTTAGTATAATGCTTTGAGAACGTGTTTCCAACAGATACAAGATGCTACATGCTTTCGATCATGTACTTTACACAATCAAATGAAAGAAACTCTCGCCTTGCTATTATGCATTATCTTATTCTTTCTATCTTAGAATCTAAGAGCCCACGGGCTACCTTTAATTGGGGACTATCGAGCCCAAGGGCTATCCATACTTAGGGACTGTCGTCAAAAAAATTACGAGCAACTCCGTCTACTAAATCACGGAAGCACCAAACCTACTAGGTGGTGCCTAAATATAAAAGTCCACGGCTACCCTAAAAAAGGCTCGGAAACGTTCGAAGCTCATAATCATAAAGTAAGGCCTTTATACGAATTCAAATCATGCTAATAGGTTACCCTCGGCAAAAACATCGTCTAAAATCACTTAAGCATCTTGAAAAAACTTTCAGTCACACCAAGTTTTCGAAGAATTGAGCAAAGAAAGTTGTATCCAAGTCAAGGCTCCGTTCGGACCTCTGAAAAATGAACGCCCTAAAACTATATTTGATTCTACGCTAAGGCATCAGATACCTTACAAGAATGGAAATTATGAAAAATGCAAGAAAGGTAAAATCACGACATTGCAATAAATGAATATATATATATATATATATATATACACATACACACACACACACTTATAAAGGCTCGAACTAACGGCTTGAAAACAAGAGAGAAAAAATGTACATAAGGAAGAACAAAAACTCAAAACATTCTAAGGCATCACTCCTAGTCTTCACCCCCAAAATCATCATAGCCCTCAGATCCATAAGATCCTTCGGCATCCTCGGGCTTGTAGATCTCTTCTGCCTCTATCTCTGATCTCTTCACTTCCTCGATCTCAGCCGATAGTCAAAGCCTCGAGCGTGGATCTCTTCAAGGGTCTCCCTTCATGACAACTGCCTCATTTATTCAACCTTCATCTTTAGGCAGATCTTAGCTGCCTTTATATCGGCCTTGTATTGGGCCACCATTTCTTTTGTGTCAGTGGAGGTTATGTCCAACTTGGAATTTAGTGCCTCATATTCTTTACACAGGGCATCCTACTCTGCAAAGGCCGAGATCAGTTATGCTCGTAGACCGTCATTAAGCTGAAACCATTTGTCAGCTTTGTCTTTCGCCACCAGGAGTTGATTCTCCACCGATGCCAGTTCCTCCTTCACACCCTCCTTCACCGAGGCTAGTCGTTCCATCCTGCCCTTCTTCACTTTGGTTTTGGCCTTGAGCTCATCCACCTTGACTTGCAGCTATTCGATCAGATCTATCTTCTATTGAACCTACAAAGTCGTGTTGTTAGTCATCAAAACATGCTGCTCATTCTTATATTAATAGACTTTTATCATTTTAACCGAGTCCGCATGATCCCATTTCAGGGTCGAGACTTCCTTATGAATTTTTTCCAGCTCGTCTTGGAGAATAAGGAGGTTTATCCTATTTCTCGCTCAGAAGCCTATACATGTCCATCTTGCAAACCTGCTCTTTGAGCTCTAAGTCGAGCTGGCTGGTTTCTAAGTTGTATCGAAGGAAGCTCTCATGGTGAAGCACTGAAGCCTGTAAAGAGGAAATTAATTAAGAAACATCAAAGAAAAACTTTAAGTAATTCATAAGGGGTTTTTAAAGGTTTTATAACATTACCTATTTCCATGCCTGATGTGGCAGATTGAAAAAACACGATGTGGCCCCTTCATTTATCTTTGTATGTTCCTCCTCGGTTACCAATAATCTAAGATAGCTAGATATGCCTACTAGAGCAGATAGGACCTGTGCATCCTCCAAAATTATGAGAACAACTGTCCTATTGTGCTAGGGGTCCGTGCTCAATGCCGAGAATTGCTTCACCAATCTGGGGCTCGTGCTCACCTCGTCAGCTCTTGTAGGCACGTATTTCTACAATATCTCCACATGGCTCAGCCTAGAAAAATCTTCGAATATAGACAGATCTATGCCATCAAAGAATGAGTTTAGAGGGTCTTCTACACCTTGTGCTCCTTCACTCGATTTTTCTTGACCTACTTTGGCCTCTTCGAGTATTGACTCAATGTAGGAGGTCATCTCAATGATATCAATCATGTTGGTCACCCCCTTCAGGTCAAGAGCAGTTTTTGGGAGATCGCAGCTTCCATATCAACTTTGGCCTCTCGATCCATAAGGGGATCGACCTCATGGCCCTTATCCTTGATCGTCGTGTATTCCACAACAGGGGTCAATCCGTGGGCGAAAAAGATATCATATTCCTTGTACTCATCCCTAAGTCGATAAAGGAAGTCAGGTTCCAGTACCCTGGACTTGGTATTCTTCTTGGGTTGGCAAGTTTGGGTGGCCTCCCTCTTCTTTATTTTTACCTCGGGGTCCGGGAAGCCCAAGGACTTTGTCTTTTCTTATTCTCCTCTTATGGTGCATCCCCGGCCTGTTCCGTAATGGAGAGATCAATGGATAAGTGGACTTCTTTGACCCCGTCTATTAGTCTATGTTTGGTGGTCTTAGCAATATCTGTGAAGGAAGAAGAAAAGGTTACCATTGTGTAGTTTTGGGGCATGGTAATGACTTTTCAAAAGAGAACCTTACCATGAGAATGGGCCTCCCGTCTAACCTTCGAAAGTTTTTGGCATGCGTGCTCAAAGTATGGCATCTTCTTGGAGATGTCATCGATCAACTCCTTGAGTCGGTGGAACCGCATTGGGATCTCGGGAAAAAGAAGCACGACCAAAAATATCCATGATGATAAATAAAATGAAGAAAACTTGAAACTTACAAAAAGGATACACTTACGAGATGCATTCAACTTCTCAAGAAATGGCAAGAATTCAGGAAGAATGAAATCTTCAGTTTTTACCCAAACAAAGCTCCCCTTCCACCCTCGATCTCGATTATCATCGATGAACGAAAAGGGAGCCTTGCTAGCCTCGTGACTGAGCTTGATTAGTCCCTCTCATAAAATTTGGGGACTCTACCGATGGAGCAAGTGGTTAAGGGTGAACCTAGAAGATTATTTATAAAATAACGTAGGAGGATCACGATCCTCCAAAGAGGCAGGTGGATTTTTCCAAGGCACACCTTGTATCTCTTGCAAAAGACAAAAACTGCTACGTCTACTAGGCCAAGCGTGAAGGCCCAGTAAGTAGTAATATTGTCCTCATGCACGGGTACATGCACATCTTTGCCTTCCCATTTACAGTCCTTTTGGACTATAGGAAGGGTGTCTTCAGTAGTGGAGCATAAGTATCTCCATGGTCCTTCACCCTGTTCCTATTTTATATTAATCCTTCTCAACTTTGAAGTCATTTGTGATTGAACAACCTCCGGGAATAAAGCATTTCATGGGGGATCAGGGGCTGCCTCAGGAGTAGCTGCCTCAGGGGTAGCCACCTCAGAAGTAGAAGCCTCGGGGATAGCCTCCTCGGGAGCAGCTGTCGTGTAAGCACCCACCTCATCATTTATGGCCTGGTGGGAAGATGAAGGGGCAGTCTACTGAGGAACCAATGTGGATGTTTTAGCCATCGCAATCTAAGAAATGTGTGGATATTTGAAAAGGCGTATGAAGATTTGAAGGATAGAAATGAGGAGATGAAGCTATGGGTTGAAATCCAAGAAAATTCATGATGTCTTGGAGGTAGAAGTTGGAGATGTGAAGATTCAAGAAGCAAGGTATGAAGATCAGAGAATGTTAAAAGCATTTGTGAAGTTTGAATATTAGAGTTAAGATCAGAAAGTGAAAGAATTAAAGAGGGGCGAAGCTTTTAAAGAGGAAAATACAGGAAATTTCACATTCAAAGGCAACCAGCTGATGATCAACACGTGTCTTAATCTCGGTTGTAACGTGCGAATGAAGGAACCAGGGTTCATATATCGTTTCCTATTGTTTCGATTAACCTATACTCTCTAGAAAACTAGGAAACTAATTGTATACATGTAAAATCGGGGCTACTAAACACCCCAATTTCCTTGTGGGTCAAGGTAGCCAGGACATGACTACATGGGATTGGAATCGAAGTTGGGAACTTCTCGTACTAAGGCCCGATCGAAGTGCTCGCCACCGGGCTTGATAGACAAAACCTCTCAAAACCTAAAACAAGCTCTGAGACCTGAAAAATCATAGCAACGGTTGGGCACAACTAATAGAGGGTCGTGATACATTTTAATTGTTATGAATTTTATCGTTAATCGTAAACCATAGAATCCAACTTAGATATAATCAAAACAAAAGAGTCCATAGCATCATTATAAAAGTTGCATGAATATGCAATTGAAAACCTATTAACTTCTTCTTAGACTTATTAAATTTATGGCCAAATACATAAACATGCACTCAAACGCGGCCTCAACATGAAAGTAAGCACTACAATTTTCGGAATGCACATATAGGCATTTCAAATTGTATAATCTTGAACAAGTAAATATTAAAAAAAAATTCCAGACTAATGGGTGAGCTAAACGTCCTACTACGTGGATTAGTGACCTATTCAGAGTATTCCAACTATTTTACACGTGGAATTGAGATATAAAAAACCAAAAATAAGGCAGAATTCAAGTTGCAAAGTCGGTGCATGTATTCATTTCGAAGAGAGAAATTTTACTTTGAGTCACATAACAAATACTACTTGTATGAGATTTCTTCCCTCCTTATTAAAAGCAAAACCCAAAGTTTTTCCGGTATGAATGTTTCATACCAGTTTTCTGATTCATAACTAAATGTTGATCATATTTTCATAATTTATTATCAATTTACATGCATTACTTATAATATTAAATAAAGTGTTTTGAAATTATACAGCCATTTGATCGCTCTCTCTTATTCATGAAACAAAGATCCATTTCGCAAGTTGCATTTGGTACAACTTGTGAGCACCTTATTGATGTCTGGTCGGATAGGGTATCAGTATGGACAAGGGCTTCGTAGGAAATAGTGATCATACTAACTGCATTATCATGAATATCCTTCACCCATTATCTCCTCGGCTTCGAGGAAGGGTGTTTATTCCTTCTATTTTTTTTTTTGTGTTCTTGGCTGCTTCTCTATTACTACAATATTTTGATCTAAATTTGATATCTTATGGGGGTTCTTATACTAACGAATTCATGTTTACTTGGTTGTTAGTCAATTTTGGGTGGTATTCTGGAGGTTTCCTACTTGCAATAGTTTGTTTGGGTCGTAATCTAGAAAACAAGATGTAATGACTCCTTCGGGGCTTCTGGCTCGGGATTAGGTGAGAGCGCTAGAGGAAGGGCTTCAGGTGGATTAATATATTTGAAAGAAGTTCTCCCATTCATTCTTAAGCCAGTCTCAACCAACCAGCCCAGTTGAACTCGTAACGCCTATTGCTGAGGTTTATCATCTGTTACAGGAGGACGGACAAAGGCGTCGGGAGCTCGGTGATAGTCTTAACATAAATACTATCAAGTGTTCCTTGCCCGAAGACCATATTTGAATTGTTCATCACTTTTATTTTTAAGTATGTAGATATTTAAGTTTAATCTACATAGTTTGGCACTTTTTTCACCTTTTATAGGATTTATGTAGCGACCTGGCCGGTCGTTTCATGGGTTGCCACTCCATTCCTTCCATTTCTGCTTCTTATTACTTTATTTATTGGTACTATGCATTATTGGGTTGGTTGGCTCGGGTTTGGAAAGGTTTTGGTAAGGCTTGAGATACTTAGTCTCTTTTGAGTAAGCTTAAGTTGGAAAGTCAATCGAATGTTGACTTATGTGCAAAAGGGCTCGCATGTGAATTCAGATAGTTCGGATAGCTTAGAGAGATGATTTGGTACTTAGGAGTGTGATCGAAATATGTTTTGGAGGTCCGTAGTAAATTTAGGCTTCAATTGGCAAAATTAGAATTTTAGTGTTTTTCGGTTATAGGTGATATTTTAATATAGGGATCGAAATAGAATTCCAGAAGTTTTAGTAGGTCTGTGGTGTCATTTACAATGTGTGTGCAAAATATTAGGTCATTCGAATGTGATTTGATAGACTTTTGATCAAAAGCGTAATTCGGAAGATTTTGAGAACCTTAGGCTTGTATCCGATTTATTTTGGTTGATTCAAATTTGTTTGAGGTGTTTTGAAAATTGGTATAAGTTTGAATAGTAGTATATGGATTGTTGGTGCTTTTGGTTGAGGCCCCGAGGGCGTCAGGGTTATTTCGGATGGTTGGTGGAAGTTTTGAGTTGTGTTTTGGCAGCTCAAGTCTTTCCTATTGCTGTCATAACCGCACCTGTGGCTAGGGGACCGCAGGTGCGGTCTCGCAGAAGCGAGTTAGGAGTCATAGATGTGGCCAAAGGAAAAGCTTGTGAAAATAACAGATGCGGGATATGAACCGCACATGCGGGCCCGCAGAAGTGGATGTCTGGTTGTAGGTGTGGAAGGAGGCCGTAAGTGATGACCGCAGAAGCAGTTGCACAGGAGAAAGGAATGGGCCACAGGTGCGAAAAGCCTGGGCCAGAAGGTATTAAAGATTTCCTTTGCGAATTTTTGGTTATTCCACCACTGCTATGTCAGCTTTGGAGATTTTTGGAAGATTTTTAAAGAGGGATTCAGAGGATATCATTTGGAGGTAATCTTTTTGAACTTAGCGATGAATCCTATGGCACTATTTTATTGATTTGGCCAAAAGTTAATTTAAATTAAGGGTTAAAAATTGGGAAACGAGGGCTTGATATTGGAGAACTTTGAGCAAGGGTTTGAGGGGCCATTTGTGATCGGATTTTAGTACTTTTGATATGTACGAACTCGTGGGGAGATAAGGACTCTAATGGTATAAGTTTTATCGAATTTCGAGATATGGGCCCTGGGGTCGGGTTTGGTAATTTTGGAATTTACATGGTATTTTGATTACTTTTGAGTGGGCATTGTTCCCTTAGCGTATTTTGATGGCTACGTATTGATTCTTGCTAGATTTTGGGCATCTGTAGGCCGATTCGAGAGGCAAAGGCATCGTGAGCTAGAGTTTGGACCAGATCGAGGTGAGTAATGATTATAAATGTTGTCCTAATGGTATGAAACCCTGGATTGTTGGAAACACGTTCTCAATGCAATATACTAAAACGTGTGTTCTTTTGTGTAGGTTTTGATGAATGACAAACGAAGCGAAAATTGATATATGACGAAGTTCAAGAAACAAGCGCACAATTGATATACAACGAGATTCAAGCTCAAGACAAAGTTTTATAAGTTTAATTGAGTCATTCTTATTTGTGATCTTGATCCGACAACTTGACTCGTAACATGGCTTCTCTCATAAAACTATTTTCCAAAATCATGCATATTCAATTTAATGCTAAATGATTTTAAATCATGCATAGTTACTTCAGTCAAAATGATTTTTAAACATGCCTCTAAAATCTGGACTAAGATAATCGATTATGTACTTATGATAATCGATTGTTTTAAGCCAAGACTGCATGACAATCAATTGTGAACAAATGACAATCGATTGTGAGTAAGACAGTGAGCATCAGGTTTTTCAAACCTGCATGACAATCGATTGTGAACAAATGACAATCGATTGTGATGAGGCAGTCCATCAAAGTTTTTCAAAACTCAGAATAATCGATTGTGAAGAGACAGTGTCCTTCAGATTTTTCAAAGTCACAAAATAATCGATTGTGAACTTATGACAATCGATTGTGTTGAGGCAGTGACTTCTAGACTTTTTCAAAACTATTAAATAATCGATTGTGAGTATATAACAATCGATTGTCAAGAGGCAGTGTCTAAAATGATTTTCAAAAACTGATAAGTAATCGATTGTTGACTTTGTGCAATCGATTGTGAAGCTGACCGTTGTCGTAAAGTTTTCAAATACCGTCAGGTAATCGATTATTGGTTCTGTATAATCGATTGTTTTGATTAAAATTCGGAAAAGATTTTTTGAACGTTGCTGAGTAATCGATTGTTGATTCTGCACAATCGATTGTTTGTGGTAAAATCTGGAAAGGATTTTTTGAACGTTGCCAGTAATCGATTATGGATTGTAAGTAATCGATTATCAAGCGTAAAATCTGGGATTGAATTTTGATCTGACTGGCAGACAATCGATTGTTGGGGTTTGACAATCGATTTTCAGTGAGTAAAATCAGCAACTCTTAATTGGCAATTAGGCAACGGTAATGCCAAGTTTTTCAACAATAAATACAGCTTCATTTCAGTGATTTAAACACAACAACATACTACAACTGATCATTACATTGCTATAAGCTTGGATACTTTTGTTTATCATTTTATATTCAATTTCATAAAGCTTTTGAGAGCCATTTTCTTGTCCAAAGTTGTTGTGATCTAGAGCTTACTTCTTTTACTCATACCTACTCATAAAGGAGTATTTTGTTTGAGTGTTAAGTGTTTTACACACTTGTAAGAGAATTGTCATTCTCTTTTTGTAAGGAACTTGTGTTTCCTTGGTTGAAGTCTTGGAGTGTTGTATCTCCGAGCAAAGGTGTTAAGGCTTGTGTCCTTACGTTGTAAAGGTTTGTTGAGCACCCGTAAGCTTAACAAGTTAGTGGAAAATCTCGAGAGAGTCTCTCGGGGACTGGACTAGCCACGTGTTGTGATGAACCAGAATATATCGGTGCGTTCTTTTCTTTTATTTATTTAACGCACTTAATTATTTCCTGCAAATTTTAAATTCCGCAAGTTTACGCTAAATTTTATTATAACGCTATTCACCCCCCCCCCCCTCTAGCGTTAAGCGTATTTTCTAACAATTGGTATGAGAACCCAACTCTCTGAAAACTTAACAGTTTGAGAGAACCATCCATGGCTTCTACTCGTGATTCTTTTGCAGGAATTGATGAAGGACAGTGCTCCACACGACCACCTCTATTCAGTGGTACAAATTACACGTACTGGAAAGAGAGGATGAAAATCTTCGTTCAATCCAACAGCTTTCACCTTTGGAAAGTGATAATGAAGGGAAACCAAATTCCAACAAAGAAGGTGGAAAACGAATGGGTTCCCAAGTCCGAGGATGAGTATGACGCGGATGACATCCGAAAGGTTCAAAATAATGCTAAAGCAATTAATTTATTATATTGTGCTGTTAATGCTAACGATTACAGGAAAATATCGTGTTGCACAACGGCAAAGGAGATGTGGGACAAGCTAGAAGTTACGTATGAAGGTACGGACCAGGTAAGGGAAGCAAAAATTGATTTCCTAACCCATTCTTATGAATTATTTCACATGAAGGAAGGTGAAAAGGTGGACGAAATGTTTGAGCGATTTTCAATAATCGTAAATAACCTACATGCTCTCAAGAAAACATTCACGGATAGAGAGCTCGTGCGAAAAATTCTTAGAAGTCTCACACCGGCATGGAGATCAAAGGCCGATGCAATTCAAGAATCCATTGGCGTTTCAAACGTCACCATCGACGTACTAAGAGGTAACCTTAAGACCTATGAATCTACTATTCTTAACCCTGTTGTTGATGATCAAAGGAGGCAAAGAATAGCTTTAAAGGCAAGCACAAGCCAACCGCAAATTGATGAGGAAGGAGACAACGAGTTTGGACTCGTTATCAAAAGATTTCAAAAGTTCATGCGCAAGGAGTATGAACGCAAGGGCAAAAAGCAAGGCGAACAAACCAAGTGCTATGAATGTGGTGAAACCGGGCACATCAAATCAAATTGCCCAAACATCAAAAAGGAGAAGAAACCTTTTAAAAAGCAACGTGCATACATTTCTTGGGGAGGCGACTCCGGAGATGAGTCAAGCGAAGGAGAAGAAGACGAAGCAGCAAATCTTTGCCTTATGGCACATGAAGACAACAAAGATGAGGTATGTCAAATTTCGTCTATAAACTTCTTTACTCTTGAAGAAATGCGAACTGCTTTTGATGAATTATATGCTGAGTTTATTAAGGCTTCAAAAACTGTTAAGGGCATAAAAGAAAATGCTTCATTAATAGAAAAGGATTTTCAAAAACAGCTTTCTTTGAAAGAAAAGGATTTAGAAAAACTGGTTTTAGAAAATGAAAAGCTGAAAGAGGAAAACAAATTTTTCGGAAAAAGAAGCGCCGATAAGCCCGAAAGTTCTACTAAAAATTGTTCTTCTTGCTTGCATCTCAAAAATGAGGTAGATAGACTCAAAGGTACCTTAGATAAGTTTAATTCTTCCCACAAGAATTTGAATGAGGTCCTTGTAAATTTGAAATCAACCAAGCATGGAATAGGCTTTAAGAATGAAGAAAAGGTTGAAGCCAAACCCCAACCACCTAAGGCTCAACCTAGGACTAATAAAACAAATGCTTATCCTAGAAATAGCAATCCTAGAACCAATATGCATGCTAGACAAAATGTTGAACATTTTAGGAGACCTAGAAATGACTTACCACCTAGAAATAGTTACCCTAGAAATGATGCATATTTTAGGCCAAATGTTGAACCTTTGAGAAGACCTAGAAATGGCCTTCAACCGAGAAACAATCACTCTAGAAATGCTGCCCATCCTAGAGCTCATAGTAGGAGAAATAATTCTCATGAAATGCGAAATAGTCACGGTGTTCAAAATAGAGTAAGAAATTTTCATCCGTCTAGTTACTATGAACCTAGAAGGATGCATAACCCAAATGTGACTTGTCATTATTGTAGACGTATTGGTCATATTGCGCCTGCTTGCTTTACACGTCATAGACATATTACTCAATTGAATCATTATAACATGCCTAACCCCCAAGGACCCAAGATGGCATGGGTACCTAAAGAACATTAATTTGTTTTGTAGGTGTGCTGAAGGGATCAAGTGTACTATGGTACCTTGATAGTGGATGCTCCAAGCATATGACGGGAGATGAATCCAAATTCCTTCAATTAGAGCACAAAGAAGGAGGAAGTGTTATCTTCGGCGATAACAATAAAGGAAAGATCATCGGCATCGGCTCGGTCGGTAAGGATGAAAATTCCTCTAAGCATATATTACTTGTTAAAGGATTAAAGCATAATCTCTTGCGCATAAGCCAATTGTGTGACTAGGGAAATCTTGCTTTATTTGATTCAGATGAATGCTTAGTATTTAGACGTACTGATTTCAAAATCATACTTCATGGTTTTAGAATTGATAATATTTATGTGGTTGATCTTGCTAATTCCTCACCCGAATATGTTGATTGTCTTTTGAGTAAAGAGGATGATACTTGGCTATGGCATCGTAGAGTAGCACATATCAATATGCATCTTTTGAACAAATTGATTTCTCAAAACTTAGTTGTTGGTCTTCCCTATTTAAAATTTGAAAATGACTCTATTTGTGACTCGTGTCAAAAGGGGAAGCAAACAAAAGCATCTTTCAAATCTAAAAACATTGTTTCAACTTCTAGACTATTGCAATTGCTTCATATGGATTTATTTGGTCCCTCTCGCATTGAAAGTCTAGGAAGAAATAAATATGCTTTTGTGATTGTTGATGATTACTCGAGATTTACTTGGACTTTATTTCTTGCCAATAAAAGTGATGCTTTTCAAAATTTTAAATATTTTCTTAAGCGTGTTCAAAATGAGAAAGAAACAACCGTCACTTCAATTAGAAGTGATCATGGGGGGGGGGAGTTTGATCACAATCTCTTTGCGGACCTTTGTGACAAACTCGGAATCGAGCATACCTTTTCCGCTCCACGTACACCACAACAAAATGGGGTGGTGGAAAGGAAAAATAGGTGTCTCGAAGAGATGGCTAGAACCATGCTCGATGAAGCTAAGATACCCAAACATTTTTGGGCGGACGCCGTGAGTACCGCTTGCTATGTTATAAATAGAGTAGTAATTCGGCCGATACTCATGAAAACCCCCTATGAACTTTATAAGGGTAGAAAACCAAATATTTCCCATTTTAGAGTTTTTGGTTGCAAATGTTTTGTTCATAACAATGGCAAAGACCAATTGGGTAAATTTGATGCTAAGTCGGATGAAGGTATTTTCATTGAATATTCCTCACGTAGTAAAGCATATAGGGTCTTTAATAAAAGAACCCAAATTGTGGAGGAATCCCCTCATGTTGTATTTTCCGAAAATAATGCTCGCTTGGCGAGAAAAGATTCCGGTTTTGATCTTGTAGGTATCTTAGATAGCTTGAAAGACAAAATACAAGAGGAACCACCCAAGGAAAATAAAGATGAAACTGAGAAACAACCAACGGAAGAAGCGCCACAATTGGAAAAAGAAACAAAAGTGCCAAATGAGTGGAGGACGATCAAAGATCACCCTCTTGAACAGGTAATTGGAGACGTCGGAGGAAAGGTAAGTACCCGAAACTCTCCTAAGAACACCTTAGGACACACTTCTTAAGAGCTCACGTTCTCACTCGGCAACACTAGTTTAAGTCATTACTACTTTACAAATTACTGACTTGAGCGTCAGAGACGTTTAATTCTATTTTGCAGGTATCACCCTAAAAGACAAGGGGAATTATGAAGTTTTGGCACAGAACAATCGATTTGTCCAAGCAAATAATCGATTATTTTACTGTGCTGAAAAGCGATTAGCAGTATCACTAATCGATTGTTTATGGTTCATGTTTATTATTCAGTTTCGTTAAATAATTGATTCCTTAAACTGCAAAATCGATTTCCGTCTCAATCATTCAGCAAGGCTTTTCCAAAACAATCGATTGTTTCAAAATATAATCGATTATTTTCAAAATCAGAAAATTTCTGTGCTCACTGTAACATAACAATCGATTACCATATTTTGACAATCGATTACCATATTTTGACAATCGATTATTTCATGTCAGAAATTTAAACTCTTGTTACCGTTTGGCTCCTCAATCGATTTGTGTTAGTTCCAAGTCAGGTCATAACTCTTCAACAATCGATTATTGCATCTCAACAATCGATTGTCTAACGGTCAGTGAATTTATTTTACCGTTTCTGACTGATTTGGCTTTAAATTCTCAGCAGATTTCTTCCATAAATGATAAGCCACTCTCCCCTCTATAAATAGGCTTCATATATGTTCATATGCATTCACTCAAGCATCAATTGTAGTTTTTAAGTTTGTTTTTATATGTTGTATTGTCTTCCCTGTTGCTGTAATTTCTTTCCAATAAATAAACAAGGTTTATTTCATCTTTGGCATCTTATTTTTATTTTTTGCTAATGGCAAAAGGGGGAAGATAACGGGTATGCACTCTCAATTTTTATAAGCTTAAATTGAGGGGGAATTCACATATTGAGGGGGAACAAATTGCATACTTGTTACATGTATATACTTGTCTTGAATCGTCATTATAAATTGCTTGTCTTGCATATCCCGCTTAATGTTTGCCATTATCAAAAAGGGGGAAATTGTTGGAAACACGTTCTCAATGCAATATACTAAAACGTGTGTTCTTTTGTGTAGGTTTTGATGAATGACAAACGAAGCGAAAATTGATATATGACGAAGTTCAAGAAACAAGGGCACAATTGATATACAACGAGATTCAAGCTCAAGACAAAGTTTTATAAGTTTAATTGAGTCATTCTTATTTGTGATCTTGATCCTACAACTTGACTCGTAACATGGCTTCTCTCATAAAACTATTTTCCAAAATCATGCATATTCAATTTAATGCTAAATGATTTTAAATCATACATATTTACTTCAGTCAAAATGATTTTTAAACATGCCTCTAAAATCTGGACTAAGATAATCGATTATGTACTTATGATAATCGATTGTTTTAAGCCAAGACTGCATGTCAATCGATTGTGAACAAATGACAATCGATTGTGAGTAAGACAGTGAGCATCAGGTTTTTCAAACCTGCATGACAATCGATTGTGAACAAATGACAATCGATTGTGATGAGGCAGTGTCCATCAAAGTTTTTCATAACTCAGAATAATCGATTGTGAAGCTAATGACAATCGATTGTGAAGAGACAGTGTCCTTCAGATTTTTCAAAGTCACAAAATAATCGATTGTGAACTTTTGACAATCTATTGTGTTGAGGCAGTGACTTCCAGACTTTTTCAAAACTATTAAATAATCAATTTTGAGTATATAACAATCGATTGTCAAGAGGCGGTGTCTAAAATGATTTTCAAAAACTGATAAGTAATCGATTGTTGACTTTGTGCAATCGATTGTGAAGCTGACCGTTGTCGTAAAGTTTTCAAATACCGTCAGGTAATCGATTATTGGTTCTGTATAATCGATTGTTTTGATTAAAATCCGGAAAATATTTTTTGAACGTTGCTGAGTAATCGATTGTTGATTCTGGACAATCGATTGTTTGTGGTAAAATCTGGAAAGGATTTTTTTGAACGTTGCCAGTAATCGATTATGGATTGTAAGTAATCGATTATCAAGTGTAAAATCTGGGATTGAATTTCTATCTGACTGGCAGACAATCGATTGTTGGGGTTTGACAATCGATTGTCAGTGAGTAAAATCAGCAACTCTTAATTGGCAATTAGGCAACGGTAATGCCAAGTTTTTCAACTATAAATACAGCTTCATTTCAGTGTTTTAAACACAACAACATACTACAACTAATCATTACATTGCTATAAGCTTGCATACTTTTGTTTATCATTTTATATTCAATTTCATAAAGCTTTTGAGAGCCATATTCTTGTCCAAAGTTGTTGTGATCTAGAGCTTACTTCTTTTACTCATACCTACTCATAAAGGAGTATTTTGTTTGAGTGTTAAGTGTTTTACAAACTTGTAAGAGAATTGTGATTCTCTTGTTGTAAGGAACTTGTGTTTCCTTGGTTGAAGTCTTGGAGTCTTGTATCTCCGAGAAAAGGTATTAAGGCTTGTGTCCTTACGTTGTAAAGGTTTGTTGAGCACCCGTAAGCTTAACAAGTTAGTGGAAAATCTCGAGAGAGTCTCTCGGGGACTGGACTAGCCACGTGTTGTGGTGAACCAGAATATATCGGTGCGTTCTTTTCTTTTATTTATTTAACGCACTTAATTATTTCCTGCAAATTTTAAATTCCGCAAGTTTACGCTAAATTTTATTATAACGCTATTCACCCCCCCCCTCTAGCGTTAAGCGTATTTTCTAACACGGATTTCACATCGTTGTGCTACGCTGAGGTGACGCACACACTATATGACGAGTGTGGGGTCTTGCATTGTTAAGATATTTTGACTTAGTCCTTCCCGAGTGACTATTTTACAGCGTATTTAATTGAAAACGGTATGCTATCATCATGTTTTGGGCTGAATGCCATAGTGGAACCTCGTGCCAACTGTTTTGGAACCTTAGGGGATTGTTATAGCTATTTCCTCACTGTTTTGATTTCATATATGTACTCAATCATTCTATATCCTTTAGTTTTCATAACTCAGCATGTTTACTCTATTTCAACACTTTATATGATATTTTGGATTGAAAATCATGTTTTATTGTGCCCAAGTGGCTTTTAGAGATTTCTGACTGAGTAGGGCCAATGGCTTGTGGCTTGAGGACTATAATGGTTCGGGCTACATGCCATATCAGTTTCGTATTGATTATGATTATGAGGCCGAGAGACTGAGTTATGCACCACGCGATGGCTTGATATTGCGCTTAGGTCGTAAGGGGGCCCTTCCCAGAGTCTGTATACCCCCAGTGAGCGTGGGTACCCAGTGTGATATGTGGTATAGCTGAGGGGCTGGTGTTGTTCCATGTTATTGCCCGAAGGGCTGATTTTGTTGATATTGTGCCTGGGGGCTGAATTTATGTGTTCTATCCGTTCTCACTATTTTATCATTTACTAGTTTAACTGCTAAGTATTCTTAAAAGAGGGTTTTCCTGGATTAAGGCATTTTTTATCAGTTCATTTTTTTATTGCACTGCATTGATTTTATACTGCCTCTGTGTAGCATCTTGTTGTGATTTTTTTGTGTTTTCTTAGCGCTCCATCTTTTTTTATTGTTATTACTCACTGATCTGGTGTTCTCACTTTACCCCCTGCATTATATGTGCATATTCAGGAGCCTCGGGTCCCGCCAGTAAGGGTTGATTGCACCCAGCAGGTCATTTGGAGTCACTAGGTAGATGCTCGACGTTCCGAGCGCAGTGTTTCTCCCTATTATCTTACTTTCTATTTCTACTTCTATAATAGACTATCTAAACTCTTTTAGACCCTTAGGTACAAGTTTAGATTCTCATGACTGGTGACACCCCGATGTCGGGCTGTATTAGTTTTTTCCAAAATTGTACTATTTCACTTCTATTTTGGGATTTTTAGCATGCTAATGACTTAAAATGCGTTATTGTAATTGTTTAAAATGAATTGGGAGTTAGTGTCGTCTGGATTGTTTCACAATAGTTCCATCACGACTGGGTCTGGGTTTAGAGTCATGACAAGTTGGTAACAAAGCTTAGGTTACATATGTAGAAAATCATTCTATCCATGATATGTGTGCTTTCGTTGTATTAGCATGATTTTCAGGTATAGGTTTTGATGAATGACAAACAACGAAGTCGATGAATGACAAACAATAAAGTCAAAGGTCGAACAAAGTTATTATATGACAAACAATCAAAGTTGAATGCCGAGAAGCATATTGATGAACGGATTGCATGGAAAAGCCAAAGACGAGCTCAAAAGTTCAAGACCGAAGACCCAAGGCGTAGGTCGTTAGGTAGAATCACTGTAAGAGCAACGCTTAAGTTATCTCGTCTTTTGGCTCAACATAGGTCATCATAAATATGCATAAAATCATTTTATCAAATCATATTTATCATAAACATATTTCAAATACTTCAAACAAAATGATTTTAACGTTTCATTTTAACAAAAATGGTTTTTGAAGTAAGTTGTGAATAATCGATTATGCAAAAGTGATAATCGATTATTCTGGGAAATTCCATTTATTGGAAATTTCTACAAGAGTCAATAATCGATTATCCTCAAGAGCATAATTGATTATTCTCTATCCGTTGCCAGTTTTTGAACACTGTAACAACATAATCGATTATGCATATCACAATAATCGATTATCCTGCATAAAATCAGCTTCCGATTTTGTAACGGTAAGCTGATAATCGATTATCCAAATCTGATAATCGATTATCTTGGCATAAAATCAGCATAATTGATTGCCAATTAAGCAACGGACATACTACTTCTACCACATATAAATAGAGGTCTTTTGAGCTGAATTGAAAGACACAACACCTCTCATTATTCATATACATATTGATATCATTTGTGCATCATTATAGAGCTTTTGTTGAGCCATTTGAGAGACAACTTTGAGTTGTTCATAAAGCTAATATTGTATCTCTTTATCTACTCTTTTGAGAGAGTTCTTGTTGTAAAAGAGAAAGGTGTTTGAGAAGACCATATCTTCTTATTGATTGTCGGGTTTGCTAAGTACCCTCAATCTTAGTGTGTGAAGTCTTGTGGTGCGGTATCCACGAGCAAGGTGAAGTCTTGAGGTGCGGTATCCTCGAGCAAGTTGAAGTCTTGAAGAGTGTACATCTACGAGCAAGTGTAACGGTTTGTTAGGCACCCGTAAGCTTAACGGAGTTAGTGGAATCTCAAGAGAGTCTCTCGGGGACTGTACTAACCACACGTTGTGGTGAACCAGGATAAATTCGATGTGCTCTTTCCTTAATCTTTTAATTTCCGCATTTACTTTACTCCTGCAATTTTAATTCCGCAATATTTATCAATATTCTCGTGCCGCACTATTCACCCCCCCTCTAGTGACGGGCATAAATCCTAACAATTGGTATCAGAGCCTAACTCTCTGAAAGCCTTAACCGGTTGAGAGAAAGATATATATTTTTTGTTGAAAATATTAAACGCAGGAATGATGAGCGAAGGACACTCCACCTATAGGCATCCACTATTTGACTGAACAAATTACACATATTGGAAAGAGCGGATGAGAATCTTCATCCAATCAAATAACTTTCGCTTGTGGCAAATCATCAAGAACGGTGAACAAATGCCAACAAAGAAAGTTGGGGAAACCACGGTTCCAAAGGAGGAAGATGAATATGATGCCGAGGACGTCAAGAAAGTTGAAAATAACGCAAAGGCCGTCAACTTATTATATTGTGCGGTGAATCCGGATGACTATCGGAAGATTTCTTGCTGCACAACCGCCAAGGAGATGTGGGATAAACTCGAGATCACTTATGAAGGTACGTCTCAAGTCCGAGAATCTAAAGTTGATTTTCTAACACATGAATATGAACTCTTTAAAATGAGGGAGAAAGAACCCATCGGTATTATGTTCGAACGATTCTCAAAAATCCTCAACGATCTTCATGCTCTCGGAAAAGTGTACACGAACAAAGATCTTGTTCGAAAAATCTTACGGAGTCTCACTCCCGAATGGCATTCCAAAGCCAATGCCATCCAAGAGTCGATAGGAATCACGGATGTCACAATTGATGGACTAAGAGGTAACCTCGAAACTTATGAAAGCACAATTCTTAATCACTATCTTAGAAGTAAAAGTTCGAATATTGTCTTCAAGGCCTCATCTTCTAAAAGAGTAGAGGTAAGTGATTCGGAAAGCGATGATGGTATTATTTCCAATGATATAATTGAAAAGTTTTATAAGCATATGAAAAAGGAAATAAAGAAGGAAGAACCAAGTCCTTCATGCCAAAATTGTGGAAAACTTGGCCACACCAAATCACATTGTCCAAAACCCAAGGACAAGGAAAAGAAGAAACACCATAGGTGCGTGACATGGGATTCGGACAGCTCGGGCGATGAAACAGCCGCACTATGCCTCATGGCCAACGAGGAAGAAGAGGTAAGTAATTCAAACTCTTATTCTTATGAAGAATTACAAGAAGCTTTTCAAGAATTATATGATGAATAGAAAAAGTCTTCAAAAATCTCCAAAGAGGCCAAGGCTAAAATTAAAGTTTTAGAAGAGAAAAATAATTTTTTGGAAAATGACAATATTGATCTTAGAAATAAAATTAAGGAGATGAATGAAACTTCTTCAATTGATCAAAGTTCTAATTGTTCTTCTTGTAGTTCTTTGAAAATAGAGAACATAGAACTTAGGAACACACTAGAAAAACGTAGTGTAGATGATCCTAAACAAGTGAAGAAATTAAGAAGAATATTAGAAAGGATGATCGAAATGAAGTTAGACCACCTAGAAATAATTCTAGGAACTTCACTAATGAGTCTAAAATTAATCATTTTAGACCACCTAGAAACAACTCTAGGAATTTTGGTAATGAGTCTAAAATGAATCATTTTAGACCACCTAGAAATAACTCTAGGAATTTCAACGCGTCTAGGAATAACGACTTTAGATCACCTAGAACGTTTTTGGCTCAACCAAGACATATGCACAATCCGAATGTTATATGTCATAATTGCAACCGGGTAGGACACATTGCGCCCGTATGTTTTGCAAAACATAGAGATTTATCTTTTGGCTATGATTATTATTTGTCTAACCCCCAAGGACACAAAAGCAGTTGGGTACCGAAAACCTATTTTTAGGTACGTTTGCAGGTGTGCTTGAAGACTACAATATCGTAGTAGATGCACCAAGCACGAAACCTTATTGCATCGAGGGGGAACTTCGGTTAGTTATCACATTTTTGATAAAAACGTAATAGTTGATATGTGTTAACGACTAATATATCTTTCTTAACAATTGATATTAATTATTTTTGTTGATTCATGTTTTGATAACTTTTACCTTGAATAACACTTGGTATCAATTATTTTTGTTAAAAATAATGATTGATTCATGTTTTGATGAATATTTTTTTTGATTTGAATAACAGTTGATATATTCTTGACAAAATAAATGATTCATGTTTTTAATACAACTATTGGTTTGTTAAAAATTAACTGTCGATATGTTCTTAAGTAATATGATTTGCGAAAAATAACCGTTATTATGGTTGTTATGTTTTTACTAACATTTTGTATTATTTCATGGTGGTATGATTTTTTAAATATCGTCAATGTATATTCCTCATTGTATTTCCTATTTTATTCTTGACACTAACAATTGATATACCCAAAAGGGGGAAGTGTCGAATGGGGAAAGTAGCCTTTGTATACTCTTCTTTTTGCTAATGCCAAAAGGGGGAAGAAATTAGGCGATATGCATCAAATAAGGGGGAATGAATCGACGTTATAGCATGCCTTATTTGAGGGGGAATTATCATTGAGGGGAATTGTTTGCATGAATTATATGTTGAGATATAACATGAATTTAGGGGGAATCCGATATGCATATCTCCTGTTGTTTGTCATTATCAAAAAGGGGGAAATTGTAGAAAATCATTCTATCCATGATATGTGCGCTTTGGTTGTATTAGCATGATTTTCAGGTATAGGTTTTGATGAATGACAAACAACGAAGTCGATGAATGACAAACAATAAATTCAAATGTCGAACAAAGTTATTATATGACAAACAATCAAGATCGAATGCCGAGAAGCATATTGATGAACGGATTGCATGGAAAAGCAAAAGACGAGCTCAAAAGTTCAAGACCAAAGACCCAAGGCGTAGGTCGTTAGGTAGAATCAACGTAAGAGCAACGCTTAAGTTATCTCGTCTTTTGGCTCAACATAGGTCATCATAAATATGCATAAAATCATTTTATCAAATCATATTTATCATAAACATATTTCAAATACTTCAAACAAAATGATTTTAACGTTTTCATTTTAACCAAAATGGTTTTTGAAGTAAGTTGTGAATAATCGATTATGCAAAAGTGATAATCGATTATTCTGGGAAATTCAATTTATTGGAAATTTCCGCAAGAGTCAATAATCGATTATCCTCAAGAGCATAATCGATTATTCTCTATCCGTTGCCAGTTTTTGAACACTGTAACAACATAATCGATTATGCATATCACAATAATCGATTATCCTGCATAAAATCAGCTTCCGATTTTGTAACGATAAGCTGATAATCGATTATCCAAATCTGATAATCGATTATCTTGGCATAAAATCAGCATAATTGATTGCCAATTAAGCAACGGACATACTACTTCTACCACCTATAAATAGAGGTCTTTTGAGCTGAATTGAAAGACACAACACCTCTCATTATTCATATACATACTGATATCATTTGTGCATAATTATAGAGCTTTTGTTTAGCCATTTGAGAGACAACTTTGAGTTGTTCATAGAGCTAATATTGTATCTCTTGATCTACTCTTTTGAGAGAGTTCTTGTTGTAAAAGAGAAAGGTGTTTGAGAAGACCATATCTTCTCATTGATTGTCGGGTTTGCTAAGTACCCTCAATCTTAGTGTGTGAAGTCTTGTGGTGCGGTATCCACGAGCAAGGTGAAGTCTTGAGGTGCGGTATCCTCGAGCAAGTTGCAGTCTTGTAGAGTGTACATCTACGAGCAAGTGTAACGGTTTGTTAGGCACCCATAAGCTTAACGGAGTTAGTGGAATCTTGAGAGAGTCTCTCAGGGACTGGACTAACCACACGTTGTGGTGAACCAGGATAAATTCGGTGTGCTCTTTCCTTAATCTTTTAATTTCCGCATTTACTTTACTCCTGCAATTTTAATTTCGCAATATTTATCAATATTCTCGTGCCGCACTATTCACCCCCCCCCCTCTAGTGACGGACATAAATCCTAACAACATAGGTCTCACAAGTCATGAGAAAGTTTAGTAGAGTCTCGCGGATTTGTACGGAGACGACTATATTTATCCTCGATAGGCTGCAGAACCTTTAGGAAAATTTCATATTCTTATATTCTTGTCGTGCGAATCTATTGATCTTAGTACTAAACTTCTGCTATTCTATTCTTTCATAGATGGTGAAGACTCGAGCAAACCGTCAAGATGGACGACCACCAGTACCACCAGTTGTGGCCACTGGAGGCCGAGGACGCGATCGAGATCGTAGTATGGGCATAGGTGTGGCCTGACAGCAGCTAGGGGAGCACCTGCAGATCCACTAGCCGCCCTAGTTCAGGATCAAGTCCCAGTTGTGGACGCTCCAGCAACACAAGCTCATGCACCAGCTGTGCCCATCGTGATTTCGGGTCTTCAGGAGGGCTTGGCTAATATTCCATCAGTATGCACTGACCTACGTCAGGCGGTCTAATTACTAAAACCGAAGCTACTTCTCAGGCTGGGGGAGGCACTTAGACTCCCACCGCTCGCACACTTGAGCAGGTCATGCAGGGACATCAAACATCAGGGGAATATCCAGCCCAGCCGGTTGCAGCTGCTCAGGACAATGTGGCTCCTGCCATGCCCGAGAACGGGCACTGCAGGTTGGAGATGTCTGGTAGACTTCGGCCTCTAACTTTCAGTGGTGCAGAGGGTGAGGATGCCTAGAGTTTCTTTGACAAGTGTCAGCGAATTCTTCGTACGGCTGGTATTCTGGAGACCAGCGGGGTCGTTTTCACTACTTTTCAATTTTCTGTAGCCGCCTTCAATTGGTGGGATGCATATGAGAGGCGTAGGCCTGTTAGTGCAGCACTTCTTACCTGGCAGCAGTTCTCCATTCTCTTTTTGGAGAAGTATGTGGTGCAGTATGGCAGATAGGAGCTGCATAGGCAGGTCGAGTGGTTGCGTCAAGGAGAGATGATTGTGATGCAATATAAGATAAGGTTCTTGGATTTATCTTTTCATGTTGTTTGGTTGTTTCCTACACTCAGAGAAAGAGGATTAGGAGGTTCGTTAATGGCCTCACTTATCAGCTTTTATTCTCATGACCGGGGAGAGGGTGTCTGGTTCTACATTTGAGGAGGTTGTTAGTATTGCTCATGAGATGACATGGAGGACAAGAGGCTTCGGGGATGTGGTAGTTATGGTGGTGCTCCTCTTCGAGGTAAGTTTCAGCACGACAGAGGTCGTGCATTTAAATATGCTCAGCCAGCTTGCCCATGTTATCGTGGGGCGTCATCGGGTCATGGTTCTCATAGTTCTCATCAGGGGAAACATCACTTAGTGCCTTTCTAGCTCAGAGTTCATCTTGTGCTCCATCGGTTCAGGGATCTTTTGTGCTAGGTGCATCTGCTAGTCATTTTGGTGTTAGGGGTTCCTTTCAATCCTCGTCTCCAGCACTCGGGAGCTGATATGAGTTTGGAGATATGGGTCATATACGGAGACGGTGTCCTCGCCGTCTTGGGGGTTCATCTCAATAGAGGGGTCAGCCGTCGGCATTAGCACCAGTTACTTGACCACCACCCACCCACCTAGCTAGGGGTGGAGGTCAGTCAGCTAAGGGTCGCCCTAGATGGGGAGGTTGCTCAGGTGGTGGTCAGGCCCGTTTTTATGCACTTTCAGCTAGAACTGATATTATTTCTTCTGATATTGTTATTACAGGTATTATTTCAGTATGTTGCAGAGATGCCTATGTATTATTTGGTCTTTGATCCACTTACTTGTATGTGTCATCATATTGTGCTCGCTATTTGGATACACCTAGTGAGTCTCTTGTTTCATCTGTTTATGTATCCATTCCGGTGGGCGATACTGTTGTGTAGACCATGTGTACCGGTCATGTGCGGTGACTATTGGAGGTCTGAAGACCGGAGTGGATCAATTGTTTTTATGTATGGTAGACTTGGGTGTTATATTGGGTATGGATTGGCTATCTCTGTGCCGTATTATTTTGGACTATCATGCTCAAATAGTGACTTCGGCTATGCCGGGTGTGACACGGATTGAGTGGCGAAGTTCAACCGATTATGTTTCCAGCATGGTGATTTCTTTCTCAAAGGCCCAACGTTTAGTTGAGAAGGGTTGTATTTCATACTTAGCATTTGTGAGCGATGTCAATGTAGAAACTCCCAGTATTGATTCTGATCCGATTGTGAGGTATTTTCCCGATGTGTTTCCTACAGAACTGTCGGGCATGCCACTGGATAGGGATATTGGCTAGGCACTCAGCCCATTTCTATTCCACAGTATCGTATGGCACCAGCGGAGTTGAAGTTGTTAAAGGAGCAGCTTCAGGAACTCCTTGACAAGGGGTTCATTCGGCCTACTGTGTCACCTTGGGGTGGCGCCGGTTATATTTTGTGAGGAAAGAGGATGGCCCTATGAGGATGTGCATTAATTACATGTAGATGAACAAAGTAACAATTAAGAACAAGTATTATTTGTCTCGTATCAATGATTTGTTTGACCAACTTTAGGGAGCGAGAGTGTTCTCCAAGATTGATCTTCATTTAGGTTATCACCAGTTGAAGATCAGGGACTCGAATATTCTTAAGACAGCTTTCTGGACCAGATATGTCATTATGAATTCCTTGTGATGTATTTTTTATGGCCAATACCCTAGCAGCGTCCATGCATTTGACGAACAGCATGTTTTGGCCTTATCTTGACTCGTTTGTCATAGTCTTCATTGATGCTATTATGGTGTTTTTTCATAGTCAGGAGGAGTATGCAGAGCAATTGAGAGTTGTATTGCAAAGATTGAGGGAGGAGAAGCTTTATGAAAAGTTCTCCAAGTGCGAGTTTGGCTCGGTTTCGTGGAATTCTTAGGGCACGTGGTGTCTAGTAAGTGTATTCAGGTTGATCCGAAAAAGATAGAGGCAGTTCAGAGTTGGTCCAAACCGTTCTCAGCCACAGAGATTCGCATTTCTCTTGATTTGGAGAGTTATTATCGCTAGTTTGTTCAGCGATTCTCCTCTATCGAATCGCCCTTGATCAAGTTGACTCAGGTGGGTGCTCCTTTTATGTGGTCAGATGAGTGTGAGGAGAGCTTTATGAAGCTCAAGAATGCCTTGACCACACTCCAGTGTTAATATTGCCATCAGTTTCAGGTTCTTATTGTGTGTGTTGATGCAGGATGGTAGAGTTATTGCTTATGCTTCTGGTCAGTTGAAGCCCTATGATAATAACTACCTTGTTCATGATTTGGAGTTGGCTACCATTGTTCACGCACGCGTTGAAGATTTGGAGGCATTATTTATATTGTATGTCTTGTCAGGTGTTTACTGATCATCGTAGCCTCCAGTACTTGTTCAAGTAGAAGGATCTCTATTTGAGGCAACGTAGGTGGTTAGAGTTGCTAAAGGACTATGATATTACTATTTTCCACCATCCGGCGAAAGCCAATGTAGTGGTCGATGCTTTGAGCTGAAAGGCGGTGAGTATGGGGAGTTTGGCATATATTCCATTTGGGGAGAGACCTCTTGTTGTTGATGTTCAGTCCTTGGCCAATCGGTTCGTGAGGTTGGATATTTCGGAGCCCAGTCAGGTATTAACTTGTGTGATTTCTCGGTCTTCTTTATATGATTGCATCAGAGAGCGCCAGTATGATTATCCCTATTTACTTGTTCTTAAGGATAGAATCCAGCACGATAGTGCCAGATATGTGACCATTGGTGTTGATGGGGTGGTTGAGGATGTTGGACAATACGCTTTACGCTAGAGGGGGGGTGAATAGCGTTTTAAAAATATTAAGCGTTTTATCGCGGAATTTAAAAACTTTGCAGAAATTAAAACAAGTGCAGTAGAATAAACTTACACAATGATGTATCCTGGTTGGCCACAAACGTGGTTAGTCCAGTCCCCGAGAGACTCTCTCGAGATTTCCACTAAACTTGTCAAGCTTACGGGTGCTTAACAAACCGTTACAGCTGAGGACACAAGCCTCACCTAGTTGCTCGGGGATCACAATCCCAAAGACTTCAATTGCTCGGGGATACCAATCCCAAAGACTTCAATTGCTCGGGGATAACAATCCCAAAGACTTCAACTGCTCGGGGATAACAATCCCAAAGACTTCAACTGCTCGGGGATAACAATCCCAAAGACTTCAACCGAGGAATCACAAGTTCCTCAACAAACGAGAATCGCAATTCTCTTACAAACACAAAACACACTCACTTTACAAAGCACTCCTTAATGAGTAGATATGAGTAGAAATAGTACGCTCAAGATCACAACAACTTAGCTCAATAGAATGGCTCTTCAAAAAGCTTTATGGATGAATGGAAAATGATGATCAATGTAAGAAAGCTTTTAGCAATGAAAATACTCAAAGTGTATATGTTTTTGTTGTGAAAACACTGAGTTGAAGCTGTATTTATAGGTGAAAGACTCAGTCTTACCGTTGTCTAATTGCCAATTAAGGATTGCTGAAATTACTCAGTGACAATCGATTGTCAAGACTAAACAATCGATTGTTTGCCTATCAGATTAAAAATTCAATCCCAGATTTTACGTCAACAATCGATTACTTCAAATCAATAATCGATTATTTATAACGTTAAGAAATCTTTTCCAATTTTTGGCATAAAACATCGATTGTCCGGAAATCAACAATCGATTATTTTAACAACGTTCAGAAAATCTTTTCCAGATTTTAAGCAAAACATCGATTGTTAAATATCAACAATCGATTACCTGAAGGTAATTGAAAATATATGACAACGGTCAGCTTCAACAATCGATTATCAAATGGAATAATCGATTATTAATTAATTTCAAAACTCTCTGTCTCATATATAATCGATTATCAAAAGCCACAATCGATTATCATTTTATTTAAAATCACTGG